>CM021735.1:43573762-43769449 GCA_011075105.1 Heteronetta atricapilla
TTTCTTTCTTTCTTTCTTTCTTTCTTTCTTTCTTTCTTTCTTTCTTTTTTTTTTTTTTTTTTTTTTTTTTTTTCTTCCCCAAGTCTGCACGGGGAGTCCCAACTCTCATCAGGAGCAGGAGAAATGGGGCAGAGAGACTTAAGAGTGATGTGAGGGAAGACTGGACCTGGTTTTGTTATTGATTAGATATGGTTCAGATAAGAAATGATTCCTCAGCATGGATTACATGTGTCTGGGAGGAGGTTAGCAACATTGACAAAACAAAGCATTAAGAAGATTGTATGTCATCCCTGTTTAGAAGAGTTTGGGTGGCTGACTACACAATCTGGGGGTTTTGCTTACATAAAAGAATGGAACACTTTTCTATGTCTGTTAGCTCATGCACAGACTTTTTAAGGTGATTCTGCTACAAAGAAAAAGAAAACAGCAACTTTTAAAATAATAATAATAATAATAATAATAATAATTTTGGAGGCCTTGTTGCAGGGCAGAACCTGCTTTAGCATCTCCTGTTATTTAAATATACAGCATCATCTCTCATGGGGATGACTGATCACAGGATACTTGACCAGGTGTTCAGGTTCAGTGTTTTGGTCCTTACAAAGTCTTTCTGGTATACTCTAATAAATGTGAAAGCTGAACCATTCCTGAGAGGGAGGCATTTCTGAGACACCATAAGGAATTGGTCTTATTAAAGTGGGATTTATTTACTGCTACCTTTGTGACTTGTGTTGTGAGTTTGGATGAGTTACTCAGCCTCTTCACACTTCACTTTCCATACATAAAATCAGCATGGCTAACTTTGTATGCTAGAAGGTTGTCAAGTGAATACTAGTCATGCTGTTGGGAATCTTGTGGCATTAACTGAGCTCTGAAATCTGATGCTAAACGTTTTTTCTTCACTTTCGGCCTACCTTGTATTTTTAAACTATGAGATCTTCTAGGATTCTCAGAAATGTTTAATGACCTACATAGAACAAGACACATTAATGTATTGGAGGGAAAGCAGAAGAAGATTTGAATGTCTTTCTCTCCACGCTTGTTTATAATATGTTCCGTCTATTAAATTTTCCCATGCACACACCAAAAATCTGACATGCACACATCTAAAACTCTGCTCTCTGAGTTCTGCCACTTTGCCATTGCAGTCAGTCACAGTTTTCTCACTGATTCCTGGCACAGCAGGAGAAAAGGTTTCTCCTCCATGGAGAGGAGCTGTGGAACCAACCAGTGCCTTGTGTAAGGAAGGAATCTGTTCCTGTAAGCCCCTAAGGGCATCTGCTCTCTCTGGTGATCCCCTCTCATCCCTCCCTGTCTTTTATCTCCTCTCAGGGGAGAGCTTCTTTCACAAGCCATTTGTTCACAGAAGGCATCTCAGCTGCCAGCCCTTAATGCTCACACCAAGAGGAGATTTGTTGGTGTGAAATACATGTAAAATGCAGCAGGCATTATAAAATATTGAACAAATCTGCATGAGAGACAGGCACATCCCTCTATTTCTCAATTCCTTAGTTCTTTCTCCTTGCTTCTGGCTCATCTTGTTTTGTGGTAACACAAAGTTACTTACTTATTTTATTGCATTATTTACAAGTTCAGATCTTTGGAGGAATTACTATCGATGCCTGGATTTAATTAGCATAGGACTTGGTAACAGCTTAATAAAAACTAAATTACAAGCTACTCATTCTTTCTGGAGATATATTCAGATTTATTAGCAATGTCTCTAAAATTAATTAGTTTAAAACTGATACTTTTCAGAATTAAACTGGGAAACTTTGTTTTGTTTATTTTAGGGTATAATTTTGATGAGTAGGTTTTGTACTTGAATTAAACTGTCTTATTCAGATACATATTTTCATTACATACTGTTATACATTTATTGATAAGAATACTCTCAAAGAAATCCCATATTCTTTCCTGGAATCAAATGAATGTCTGTGAAAGATGAATTATGTTTCTAGAATGGTTGCAAACAAGAAGGTAAAAGGGAGCTCAAATTGATTTTTGTAATAAAATTTCATTAAAAATATGGGAATGATGATAACTCATTCTGTGCCATAGTGAAATTACTTTCTGCTGTAACAGTGGGAATCACAATAATCTTGTTTTGTTGGGAATATCCCAAAGGATGAATTTGTTCTTAGGTAAATACTGTAAATCTTTTGAATTATGAAGGCCTTTACCTAGATTTGTTATGACCAGTGCTACCTTATACCTTTTTGAGTTCCACCTTGTATTCAGCAGTAGCGAGCACCCCTTTTGTCTCTGTAATATCAGCTGTTAAGGCTAGTCTTTAATGTATATTTGCAAAACTTTCCTCAAGCATTTATCTTGTCTCTCCCATCCATTCCTTCCATTTAGGTTTTAAAACTAGACATGCTGAATTAGTGGCATCCAGCTATTTCATCTTCCTCCCTATCATCTCTTTCCCCTACTTTTTGCTAGCAGAAGCAAACAACCGAATGGTTTCCTTTTTGTTTATTCCTTCTTTTTTTCCTTCTCAGTGCCATTTCAGGACTTCAAGCTCTGAAACGCTGTGCTGTCAAAAAGGAGAATAGAAAAGTGATAGAGCAATGAAAGAAAATCTGATCGTTGTTTAATCTATTGCATTCAATTGCAAATAGGAGTACAAGAAAAATGTGAGAAGGGGAGGGAAGCTGCAGACCATGAAATTCTGTTGAAGCATATTTTGTTAGTTTCTGATGACAAGCTGGGCAGGGAATTTTGTCTTTTAAGGTTATAACTGGGGAATTCTTCACACAAATACTTGTGATGTTCCCACTGACCTGCCCCTTCCCCCTTGTTATAAATTAGGACTCCATATTATGTTTTAGCCTTTCTAGAGGTTCAGTGAAACAGAGAATAGAACCACAAAGGTCTCATTTCTACTCTCAGTTGTTATATAGGAATTGCTGATGTGTGTGAAATGCTAGCTCTTCTATCAAGCTAGGAAATCTCCTGGGCAAGGGAGAGCATATATTAAGTTTTAACCCATGGGGAGCATGGGTAATGGACTACGACAGTGATTCACCATTAGAAGCAACCACTTACCCATATCTGCTACCACAGATAGCAAAAATATGAATAGCAATGCAATCAGGTTTCTGGGCACTCTGTCTTCCTGACATTATTCATTAAATACAGTGTATTTTCTCTGAATTAGTCAATTACTGCTGTTAACAAATGGTTTACAAGCACATTAACCTGCATTAATAGAACGTCTTGTCTGTTAACTACTGGAGGTAACCAGTTCCTCAAGCTTTATAGTGATTTCATTGATCAATCTATGTAATGACATGTACAATTTTTTGACTGAAAGAATAGGGAGGATTTTCATAGACCTGATTGTGAGAAGTATCTGCCAGTATGTGCTCTGTAGGAGCCCATATACCAGCACAGAGAAAAAAGTTATTGTAGGAGAGGAGGAGACAAGAGTGAAATTTGTGCTTTTCATTGCCCTAACCATCACTCAGTCACAAGTATGCCTAGTAGGAAAAGCCAAGCCATACACTTCATGATGCAATGAGAAGAGAGACTGTTAATATGGCATAGGTTGTGAAAATTAATACTCAAAGCTAGCTAGAGCCACACAGTTGCTTTTGTGGAGGTGCTAAGCACTGTGTATATAACCTCTTTCTCAGCACTCCAGAAAGAAACTTCAAATCCATTCCCACCTAGTTAGTGAAGTGAGATACAGTAATAGGAGGAGGAGATGATCTGTAGGCCTCATCTGAATAATACTCCCCTTCTCTCCAAAGGATTTTTTGAGTCTGTCACAGAGTCAAGTGATTATGCAGGTAGTTTAGAAAATATCCTTCTCATGAATATAAAGTCACTGCCTAGATGAAGGTGCTGAGCAGACCTTGTGAAGCCAAGGGCAGTAATCTGTGATGGAGGACATCACAGATTGTTGCAAATTTGCAACAAATTGTACTGTGCAATTTGCATTGCTCAAGTGCTCTGGGAAGGTTTTGGTCTACTGGTTGTGCTGGGTGAGGGGAAGGACTCCTTGTATTTTACATTTGCATTGCCCATTTACACACTTCTGGCAGAGAATAGATTTTAGGCTGAAAATTTTAAGAGTGCCCAAGTGACTCTAGATAATAAGCTCAAAATTTGGCCTTCTGAGTCATTCATATGTCTTTAAAACTCCCAGAGGTAACCCCATTCTATAAGTTTCCATAGGTAATGGTGTTTTCTTTAGTATTTCCTGAGTGAAGTATTTTGCTCTGCTGCTTCTTGTTGGCTTGGATGGTACTTAGCAACTAACTATTCCTCACTAGCCTAGACCAATTGCCTTGTTAAACTTAATCTCAATGAAATAAAAATGCCAGCTCATTAATTACTAAGCCTGACCCTCCTCCAAATTACCATACTTAGCAAAGGGTTAAGTGTCATTCTATTTTACATCCGTAGCTGGCTGTAGTTTTCTTGCTTTGACTCATTATCACCAACTGCCTTTGAAAACGCCTTTTGGTTAACATAATTTTTATATATTTCTTCACTCTCCAATTATGTTGGAAAGGATCTTGATCAGGAAAAATTGGTGTGTGATGGGAATTGTGGAATCAGGAACCATCACATAACTCATCACAGCTTATTTTCCAGCAAAGATTTTATGTATTAACTTTCAATCTAATTATATTAATCATTAAACTAGACAAGAATTTTAGTGTGTTTAATGATGTCATTAAATGGTGTTTCTGCTGTGCTTACTAGGTGTGGAACTTGAAAGCACATGGGCAGTTTTTCAAGTCTTAGGTGGGCCACAGCTGCAACTGATGCTGAATGAAATTGCTTAGAAGTGAAATGATAATGGAAAACAATTTAATATTTGAAAGTATTTTCAGGGACTTAAGGACCTTAATTTTGCATATTTTTGGACCTGGAATATTCTGCCATCTACACGTTTCAAAGTGTCCTCAACACAGGAAAGTTGCAGGTGGTATTCTATTAGAACAAATTTCATCCGATGCAGCTATTGTAGGAGTTGACCCTGTGGTCTTTTTATTAAGCCTAACAGCATATTATGTGACCAACTAATTATTCAGCAGTATTCTTTACTTGGTAAAGAATTCAGAACTGGAGCACCCTCCTGTCGTGCTCCTTCTCTGATTGGGTCCTTCTAAGAGTCCTTTGGTATGTCTTCTGTTATTCTGCATATAACTGTTGAACAGTAGAGCTGTTGAATTTGCATCCACTCCTAATATGTAAGGTCTCTGATAACTTTCAGGTGTGCTACTATTTTTGTGCATCAGTACAGATGCCTTGTTGTAAGGAATTCAGAGATGATCCAACACTGACAGGGATATGGGTTATATTTTATCTAAATAGGTATCTATTTATTGCATGGTTCCCAAATGGGATGAGAAATAACCTGCTTTAAGTAGCTGTTAAGCCCTCAGTCATATGAAGTCATCAGAGGGATTTAATTAAGAATCATCAAACTAAAAGTAGTAGGAGGAAACATATTTGTGCACCATGATGGCCTAAAATCCTCTCTAGTTACAATTCTTCCATAAAACTTCTGCATTTGTCTCCTTACTTACCTTGTAGGTTTATACATTCCTGTTTTTGTCCTTGCTAACAGAGGCAGAGAAGGTTGGCTAAGTCAAAAAACAAAATCAACCACCACCACCAAAAAAAAACATTCCCTGTTTGAAATGACAATGGAGGTTGAATACCCACTTTTACATCATCATGAAGCAGTCAGAAGCATCATGCAACCCTTCAGTGTAGCAGTTTAACTGTGATAGGAGATAGGAAGCAACATTATTTCAGTGAAGGAAGATATACATCTAAGAAAACATAATGAATTTTTTACCTTCTAAGTTTGGAGCCTCTGAGTTGGAATTGAGGCCTCTAGACACTGAAGATTTAAGAAAAGAATCAAATATCAATATATGCATCATAAAATCATAAGACGGTAAAAATGCAAAATACAGAATAACTTTTATTCAAGATGTGTTGGCAGTCAATCTATTCAGAACACACATCATTTTAAATGCACTTGATTCTTTTGAGGGGAATACTCCCATTTTTGAACTCTCTGGAACAATCAGCCTTTCTGAATTTGGGTTTTTAGCAATTTCCAGCAATCATTACAGTGAACCTCTTTACCTCAGGGCAAAGCAAGTGAAGAAAAAGTGTGTATTTATACTATGGTTTACGAAAGTTGATTTTTTTCCACTTTGTGGAACTTTTGACTCTAAAACAGATCTGGGAGTCCTTTCTAATGTCACATCCTCATCAGAGAAAGTGTTGACACACAGCACTCTGATCACTTCTGAATGAGACTCAGTAACTTGATGCATGTATTCTCTAAACTTGATGTCTTATTGTAAATGAGATTAATGCATTGAACAG
Organism: Heteronetta atricapilla; assembly: GCA_011075105.1. Classification (NCBI taxonomy): domain Eukaryota; kingdom Metazoa; phylum Chordata; class Aves; order Anseriformes; family Anatidae; genus Heteronetta; species Heteronetta atricapilla. The sequence goes on from CM021735.1 coordinate 43,580,129, forward strand.
GGATGAAGTGAAGAGCTGAAGCTGTTAATTTATCTGGCCAAGGCATCAGGAATCAAAAACTCTAATACAGATTCTACAAAAATTACTTTGACATCTCACATCTGAGTAGGTACACAACACAGTGGCAAAGTAGTGTACGTGAGTCAGTGCCGTATTTAGATTTATCAGTGACAGCTGCTGGAAGAAATTAAGCCTGACTAAGGGAACTCTTGGAGGCACTTGTGATACTGGCTGGGCTTTCATGCTGTCTACGTTTAATTGATTTGTTTTTCTTTTGGGCTTTGCAATCTCTGTTTCTTCCCTGCAGATGACATCATCTCCTGAAGTTGCTGTAGACCTCACCACTGAGGTGAATTTGTTACTGCCACTCACAGGAGAGAGAAGGAGCTCCCGCACTGTTGGCTGAGGTTACCTGTGCTGTACCCGTTTGGCTCACAGGGGATGTGGGACAGAGCTCTGCAGGTCTCTTAGTACTCAGGAGCCTTATCTCCAAGGAGATTTTTTTAAATTTTTTTTTTTTTTTTTTTTTTTTTTTTTAAGAGCTTCTCAGGGAGTACAGAATTTCCCCAGTCACAGACAATGAGTCATGCAGAGCTGCTTTAACAGAAAAGAATTTGCAGTAATCTAGATGTAATGGTTTTCTTTCACAAGGAATAACGAACAAGAATTCAGTTCAACTGTTTATAACAGCGATCAGAGGAACTTCTCTGGCTGTTTTGGCAGTTCAAGGTGTAAGGCAGTCCAGTTAACGTGCAAGAAAAAAAATAAATAAAGATTTTAAGAGCACTGTCATCAAATCATTGGGGTTAGCAGATGACCATCGGTCTCATAGACCCTCAGCTGCAGAAATATCCTTTCACTTACAAATCAGAAACTCTTCTTTGAGAATGGATGAATTTGTTCTGCGTAACATTCAAGGTTCATGTGATTGTGGTGCTTGATGGAGACATCTGTCCCACCTTGGGTTCTGGTGGCTCTAATGAAGAACACAGAAAACAACTTGATTCCAGTTTAGTCCTTTCTCTACTTACACTCAAATATCTTCTAATAAGAGAAACACAGCCTTTAAAATACAAAAAAAAAAAAAAAAAAGATTTTTCTTTATAAAATGTTTTCTAGACAACAGCTATTTATTAACCCATTATATATGTATGTACTTATATATATGGCTACATTTAAATGTATTAAGGATTGTTTGCATGATGCGAGTATCTGGATAACAGGACTGAGATTAGCAGTCACTGCATTGGACACAGGCTGGATGTGAGAAAACCACCTACCTAGAGATGATGGTATGTAAAACTGGTAAACTGTGGAGAAGTTAATGAGGGAGAGGTGTGGCACACCCAAGGAAGGGCACAGAGCAAGTATTTGAGTCTTTGAAGTCCTATCAGAGCTTATTTGTCATATATTAGTTCCATGTTAAACCTAGGTGGTTTTTCTGGTACTCCTAACAATTTCTGTTTGGTGAGATTTGTTCCAGAACTTCACTGCCTTAATGACTAGAATTTACTTTCTTATTTCTGGTCCATCTATATTTTCTTCTGTTTTGTGGAGAATTTATTTATTTATTTATTTATTTATAGCTGAAATAATTAATTTTCTTCCTCTATATTTACAGATACCCAACAGCTTTTTTGCTTGGACAAATAATTGCTGTTTCTTAAAACAACTGCTCCTTTCCCTGCAGGAATACCCTGTCTCTGTTCAGATTTAATGAATTTTTCTTGAACAAGAATGAATAGAATCACAGTATCTGCTATTGTCTTGTACAATAATTGGATTGCAATACCATTCTGTTAAACTTGAAATAATGTGCCTTGTACATATCTTGGAATTGAGTTTGTCATACTCAAAGACACATTTCTTGATAAGTGATAAGCTGATACTCCCAGTCTGTTGGTTGGTTGTTTTTATGTGATGATTTTTCCCACTTAATCATAGAATTCCAGTTCTGGTACAAAGCCTAGAGGCACAGCATTGTGCTGTAAAACATTTTTTTTTTTTTTTTTTTTCCAATGCTTTTGAAACTTAGCAGCAGCAAGATCTCCCAAAGCCAAACAAATAAAACACAAAACCAAAACAACCTACCTCCAAAAAAACCTACCCCAAAGAAGCAAAACCACCCTTTTATTTGTGTTGACCATGCTTCTCCATATTTTTGTCACTATAAAATATCATTAGCATTTCCACTTTGTGTCTTGGTAATTAAAATTTTACAAAAGACTCCTGCAGAGCTGTAACCACCAACAATTCTCTCATCATGCTAGTTAGTTTGTTACTTATTCAGAGCTACACCATACCTTCGTCATGGTAGATACCAATTTTCTATCCAAGACCATACTGAATGCTTTCCCTAAGTCCAATGGATTAGATCTTCCCTAATTTCCCCAGGAGATCTGTTGCCCTAATAAATAATACCACATTGTCCTTCATTATATTTCATGTTTACCAGTGCTCATTCCTTCATATTTTTCCTAATTGAGATCAGGCCTTGTAGTTGCCACTTTTAAATAACACATTTCTGCTTCCTGACTTGCATGTTTCTGCTTCTGATTTGACATAAACTGAATTTGTTTATGCATATTGCTTTCTCTTGCTTTAGTGCCATATACATCTTTCCTGAACAGCCCACTCTATTCAGCGCAATGTCCAGTTGTGCTTCCTATGCCTTTATGTTTACAATAATCTAGTTGCATCTCCTGGATCAGGACTTGCTGTTTTTCCTTCCAGTCGTTTCCTTCCTTGCAATAAATCCAACAGCTGTTTGACTGTTCTATGTTTGTCTGAGATAACTGATTGTGTTACCGGCCTGACTACTGCTCCCATCTGGCATCCTTCTGGCCCTTGCTCATCTCTCTGCAAAAATCCAATGAGCCAATTAAGGAGGTGGAGCTTCAACCAATTCTCTGCAAAGCCTTTCTTCTCTGCAAGGTCAGTTAAAATGAGTAAGAATCCCTCACCCCTTATGTTTAAAAGTTTCTGAAGTAGATTGGTTTTTCTGATTCCTTCATGGCTCATTTCTGTGAGTAATTCTTGTTCTGAAGCTTATTCACAGTCAGTTGGTTCATGCATGTCGTGTTCAGAATCCCAGCTGATTCATCTGAGATGTGGGTGACTGTTTTTATCTTTTATTTTGGTAGCTGAAACTAAGTTTCAGTGCAAATAATAGTGACAGTAAATTATAATTTTAGTTGGAGGAAGTTTATGATATTGTCTAGAAATAGCTGTTTTCATGACTAAATCTATCAGGAAGCTTATTTGTGGCAATATGTCAAAATGGTAGGCACAGGGGAATGGAATTTATGTAGAAATCTAAATAATATGTCTGGATTTCCTTTCCTTCCTTTCCTTCCCTTTCCTTCCGCCTAATTCTAAATAATGAAGATATGGCATTGGTGCTGAGAACCCACTAAAATCTATTCTTGGCTTATGCTGTAGACCTTCAAAAACTTCTGGCAAGTAACCTCGGGGTGTGTGTATGTGTGGAAAACTTGTACAGGGTGCGTATATGTATGGAAGTAGCATAAAATGATCTTTGGCCAAACAAATACACACAAATGCTACAAATCCCCATCCACTCCAGAAATACAAAACTTCTGACAAAACACACCGTCTTTGGCTAGAAAACACAGGGTGCTGCTCAGTAAGACAAAGCTGATGACAATAGAAAGAGTTGTTGTGGAGGGGAGAGGGAGTACACGTACATAGGATGCTGCAAGTACACAGAAGAGACAAACAGTACTGGGTCTTTCATTTTTTATGCCTTACACAACATTGCATTCCTTTGCAGAAAGCCCTTGGGCTTTGCAAACAGTGAAGCAAGTTCTGCCCTTAATTGCATCTCTCCCTTCATTTCAATGAGAGCGGTGATGGAATTAAGTCTTACAACCACTTCACCTGAAGAGCAGCCAGGCAGCAGGTGGGCCCAACCTGCTGCTCAGCATGCACTACAGCACTGGGCAATGCTGCCTACACCTCAGACTGCTCCTAAACCACCTATTTCATTGTCCTCATGGATGTCTTCCCAGCTCTTGGCATTGTTGTATTTCATTCCGAGTTTAGGAATTGTTAAGGACTAAAACTGCAATTACTTGAACTGTTACCTGCTTAAAAAAATAAGAAGGATGACAATACAATATAGTGACTGGAATTTTTAAGAAAATGTGATGGGGGGAAAGGTTCTTCTCTCTCAATGACTAAGTAACCATACTTGTCGCCATGGGAACTGCAGAGCCAGCCCTACAGTGTAAGGATGCTGCTGTTTGTTTCCGTGCTGCTATGTGCTATTCCCCAGTGTTACTCAGAACAGAAAAGAAAAAAGGTGATGGAAAAACCTCCCCCTCTCTTAGCAACCCTTATTAACTGGCCACACTTGCACTTGCGTGTTGGCTAACCTGTTAAAATGAAGTGGTATGCACAACTCCTTTCGATCTTCCATCTCAACCTGCCAACCTGAATTAGTTCTCTAAATCACCACCCGTAATTATCGGAGTTTCCCACAGTTCTTTTCAGCCAGAGCTTTCGGGTCAGAATGAAGGCAGACTTTTGAGATGTGTGTAAGACTCATATCTCTATGATATTACAGGGACTTTAAATTGATTAACAGGTTGAGCTCATGTTGTGGCTTATTCCTTGTTTTAGCGGGGAAAAGTGTGTTCAGGCAGTATATTCCTAGACTGTTTCATTCATAAATGTTTCTAGTCTTGGACAGATTGAAATAACTAAAATGGCAACGTACCAAAGCAACAGCAAAGTGTATGATTCCCTAGTGCCCAGAAAGCAGCTCTGCTTAAAAGCTGTCAGCCAGCAAATCCTCTTTGCTTTCTGCAAAACTGTTGTGTGTTTCCATCAATTTACTCTGCCTCCAGACCACTCAAATGAAGGTCACTCTGTCATCCTGTTGACATCTCAATTTTGCATCCTCAATGAAAATCAGCATTGATGTGGATGTGTCCAGATTAAGAGAGATTGCACCTTCATTTATTACACGTGAAAGTTGTACCTTTTGCTATGGTGGAAATGCATTGCAATAGCACTTGAGTTATGATACCAAGCACCCTGAAAAAGTTACTGTGCTCCAATTAATTACCTCAAATTTCTCTTGAGTCGGTTCCAAACTTATAATGTGAGAAAGCTATTAGTTTTGTTGCTTTACCACTTGTAGCACAGCAAGATGTTCCAGGTCATGACTTGGACCCATGAGAATGAGGATTGCCCAGCAATTCATTTTTGAACCCTGAAGGGTTCAAGTGCCTATCCAAGTGCATCCAAAAATCTTTGGAGAAGAAAACTCATTAGAACAGTCTTTTGTTTGAGCTTTTTGACATCTTTGGATGGCTTTGAAACAGAACAGAAATAGCCTCATTCATGGCTTTGTTTTCCAATAAGTTCTGTTTTCTGGTATTTCCATTTGTGGCTGTGAGTGAAAGCGGGTAACAGAATAATGTAAAACTTGAAGAAAAAATAAAATAATTTTCTGAGGAAAATCAAGCAATGGAGCTAGCCAAAGGACTGGATGAAATTTAATGTCAATGCTTAATTGTTATCTAACTGGACCCATCCTTTTTCCTGTCCTGTTGTCACGGTGTTCATAAGTGATGATTAGCCATCGGAGAACTTGTTTTAATAACAAACAAAGCAATGTCCAGCTTCTAAATCAATGCACCAAGTCTATTTGTAATCAAAAAGATTTAATGTTATTCTGCTTTTGCTCTTTAGTTGAGTTTCATTGATTGGCAAAAATAAGTCAGATGATGCTTTTTCAATTCATTCAGAATTTTGAATAGTTTGAGCGTTCACATGAGTAAATGTAAAATTTGCTTCCAGAATACCAGCACACAGCTATGAAATCCACTTTGCACAGTAAATGAAGTTACATGAATATTTGTGGAAGTAAAACACAAAATCCAAGGAGGAAAAGGAACAGCGTTCCAGGATTAATTTGGTCTTTCTCTCAAGTTAACACGTTTTTGTTGCTTACACATCCATCCTATTTTTATTTCACACTAAAAGTAAAGACTTCAAATAAGTATGTTGCTAAAACATAAATGAAAGAGATCATGGCTATTTCTTTTTTTTTTTTTTTTTTTTTTTTTTTTTTTTTTTTTCAGCTTGCTCTTTTGAGCCCTTTATTTATGCATCAGAGTAATTACACCACTTCACATTGCTCCAAACTTCCATTAAAAACTTGCTGTCCACAGATTTTTGACAAAATCTCAGAAGCTTATTTATAATTCTGTCAATGTATGTACTCATTTCTCTGTTTTTAACCTCACAAAATAACAACAAATTTATTGTTATATCTATGAATGGATATAACTTGCTTACTTGTTACAATTTTAAGATAAGATTGTTTGGACATCAGAAGAAGTTCTTGAACAAGTTAATAATCTTAAAAGATAAGTCAATATTTTTAGATACAGCTCACAAGTTCTGGCACTTAGGCAATTTCTTCTAACTACACAATATTCTCTGAATCTCTAGGAAAATAGCATTTAGTTCAATGTTTTGCAAGCTTTCTGGAAACAGTTTGAGGAGAGAGCTTGTTCATCCATGGCTCCAATCATGAGATTAGCTCCTTGAAATCTCATGTCCAACAGCACTCATTCTGTATGGCAAAGAGGGAGCCAAAGCTGAGACCCCAAGTGCTGCTACATAAATGATTCCTAATGAAAGCTCCAGCAAAGCAGCCTCATCTCTTCCATCAGCCTTCTCATGTAGGAGCTGACATAATTCATTCTCCTTCTCATCTGCTGCCCCTCATTATCCAGGTGGCCTGATGTGCCACATTACACCCTTGGTAGATCTATTCCTTTTCAAAAGCACACTCCCTAGATCAGAGCTGTTTCTTTTGATTTGCTTTCTGACTCGCTGACATTTGCAGAGATATGCCAGTGCATCTGAGACCAAAAACAAGAAGGTAGAAAACACACGAAGTTCCTTTTGCCTTTCATCTCATCAGCCTTTGTAGTCAGACAAGATTTCCATTACATTGCCCTTCCTTTTCTTCTTTCCTTTTTTTTTTTTTAAAAAAAAAATTGCTTTCATTTACCCTGATATTAAAGTTGCTCAGCTTTTTCTTGAGTCCTGCCAGCAGAGTTCTTAGCAAGTCTCCTCATGCTGTGACTCTGTGTAAAACATTCTTTAGCACTTTGTCGCTCGAGTTCCTCTGAGCTGTATTCCTGTTACATCAAGATGCACCTGATTGAAGCTGGGGACGCAATCTTAAAACATTACTGAAAATATATATATATATTTTTTCAAACCCAGATATGTCTTTGGAGGGTGTTGTGGTCTCCTTACTCCATCTTGGTGTTAGTTTTTGTCAGTCTCTGATACAGAGATTGCTCTCTGTCCTTTGTGGTGTAGTAATGAGCTATCAGACAAATTCTTGGGGACCTGCTTTTTCTGCTTTAGACTAAGAAATTGGCTAAATAAATCTGAGGCTACCCTGTATTTGTGGCTTGATCCTAAAGCAAAGCCTTACGTTACTACATCAAACTAACAGAGATTATCAGCAATTACTCTACCAGCTGCCTATGCATTAGGTATCGCTGTTTATAGAAGGTCATGACTTGCTATGCTTCATCTGTCTGGCCTAATATATGATGAGTGCCAGCATTGGTTTAAACACACCTACATGCAGTTTGTGCTCACAGCATTTGTTTCCAGGAGGACCAGAGACTCTTAGTGGAATAATTTAATTGAGGCAATCTTGATAACAGTCCTGAGAGATGTGCTTATGCTTTCTGTAAAGATTCAGGCCTCGTCAGGCAGGCAGTTTATGAGCTGTGGCAATACCATGGACAGGACAAACGGTTATCTGAGGTTCAGAGAGCAGAAATGCATCTCATCTCGCCCTGTCAGACACTGTTCTTCCCAGTGCTTCATAAACCCCTGGGGCAGTTGCAGTGCTGAAATCTCCTTTTGCTCACTGTAATCAAAGGCAGCAAACTTCTGTTATGCACATTTTAATCTGGCTTTTCTTTGCCCTGCAATTACTGAAGCCACAAATGTCATGCACTAAGAGTTTAAAGCCTGCTGTATGGGCTGCTGTAAATAAATGTCACTTGTTGATAGAGTATTAAAAATTTGTTGTCAATTATATTTGTTCAGGGCTGTGAAACGAGCAATTCATGTGCTATTTACAGAGAGGTCCCAAACATTGGTTACAGTTGATTGGATTTTATGTCCCAGATCAACTCCTTTTTCAGCTTTCAGCTCTTTGGTCTGTAACTTGACTTTGTAAGATCTCCATTGGGAGGTGAAAGAAATTTTCGTTACATGCTTGAATAAAAATGTAGTCACAAGAATCAGTGTTTGCCCAGCTGTTCTGAAAGTATGTGATTTATTTAAAGGTTGTTACTCATCTGTCGCGTTTCATCTGGACAACCAAACTCCTCTGTCATCAGCTGGGCTCCAGCTTAGACATGAAAGAGCCTGACAAGCCCAACCACTTGCAAGCTGGCCTGCTGGGTGATCTGCTCCATCCAAAGGGATGCAAGACTTAATCCCTCAGCTGCCTTGGGCTGATTATTGCTTGTGTATGTGAGCTGGGCAATTATCTCCGATTCCTGGTTCTGAGCAGGACTTTATTGCTCCTTTGTTCTAGCGTCCATTTGGATTTTTTATTCTCTGCTCTTGCTCTTTCCCTTCTTTTTTGGAGCTTGACTCCTGACTAACTTTCCTGTTCTGCAAAACAGCCTTTGTGGCCATATTTGAATCTCCATTTTTCTGACCTTTGTCATTGCTTTCACCTTGCCTTTCAACTTTGTATCCACCTTAGTTTCTCAGTTCCTGACCTTGTCTTAATACTTTGTTGACGTCAGCCTGTCTACAGCCTGATCCCAAGTGCTGGGCCTTACTCTGCTGGATCCCCTGGCAGTTCCCGTAGCTGAAACATCCTCCTGCACAGTTAAATTTCTGGCCTAAGAGCTCAAACAGCAGAAACTAGGGGACAGTTTAATGCCATGTAGTCATTTTTAGTACAGGTCCCATAAGCATTGTTCTTTGTTTCTGATCTTAGAACAGTCAAAGTAAAAGCATGATTTTCTAAGGGAGAATGACTCTGTAGGCTCGGTTAAGAGCTTAAAAAGGGAAAAATCTCCCTACTCCTATCCCCAGACTAAAACAGTTTAAATGTGGGAAAATAAGATAGTCTTCTAGCAAAAGGATGCTCAGAAGTGATGGTAACAGAAGCTTTCCAGTTCACCAGGGTAGGGGGGCAGGGAGGACGAATCAAAAATTTGGTGTTCAATCAAAGCCAGCAGGGGAGAGAGGAGGCAAGGCAAGATATTGCTCCCCAAGGAGAATGTACAGTTTTCACAATAAAGGGTTGTAATTATAGGTGTCTTGCTAACTTTTATTTTCTGGGAGATCATCTGAATGATATATTATGTATTATGTAGTTCTCTGCAATATGGCAGTCAGCTGAGTCATCTTCCTGCTTTATTCATTATTGTTGTAAGTAATTACTGGAGCCATGGATTTACTAGGAGAGAATCTTGGGAATGTCTCTCCTGATTTTGTGTCCATTTGCTCCTTTCTGTACTCCTTACTGTGGCAGAAAACTAGAAGGCACCAAACCTTGAGACTGGAGGTTGCCCATAAAGTAAAACAATGTTGTAAAGAATTTTTTGGTGCTCAGTCCTTAGAGAAGGAGACGTACTGCTGGTATTACTTGTGGAAAAAAAAATGGAGTTTAACCTGGGAACTGTCTGAACTTTGAGAGAAGTCTTCCAATACATCACGGACCATCTGAAATATCATTACATGACCTTGTTGAGTCTTGCAGGTGTTGAGGTGGTTGGAGAAAGGATGTCTCATATCTAAACAGTGTACAGTGGGGGGAAGATAATAAGGTGTTACATGAAAAATGGATTTATGGTGTGTGATAGTACATTATCCGTTGCCTTTGCCTTTGAAAGTCACAGAAGTAAAGAGATACAATGTAAAATCAGTATATTTGTTTTTCACTGATACAACCAGGCACCATGACATCAAAGGTATGTTCTGTGAAGAAAGAACACAAAACAGTTTTATGAACTGCAAGGATGACGCCATGAAGAGAAAACAATGAGTAAAACTAAGTAGCTGGTATTGATAGTACTTTCATGGGATTCTTGAAGTCAGAATAAATTGACCAACGGTCATGTGCACTAACTTTGTTCACTTGGCAGCTTTCTTCAGAATTGAGGAAATAATGATGTGCCCAAACTTAACACACTGATGACCTGCAATGTAAGAGTTACAGCATCAACCACCTAGCTCTTAAACCAGCATAGCTCTGGATTTCATACCAGAGGCTTATGACTTACAGAAAGGAGACAGTAGGGTAAAAGTCATTGAAAAATAGGTGCATTCTGCACCAAGTATTTTTAGTAATTCCCATATTAGAAAATGATGTGACTATGTCCAAAATAAGTATCTATTTTATATAGATTTTTTTAAAGTCCTTGATAATATTTCTTGTAAGATAGCTTTATGCTGTCGCGAAGAAAACTTGGAACCCTTATAATGTTATTAAGATGGTCCATCTTTATTAATGCTTTGAGATGTACAGGATAAAATTTCAGTATTTATGGCATTAAGGGAGATATAAAACAGGTCTAATGACTGGGGTTTAGGACTAGGATCTTAGAAAACTTCTGCGAGTGTTGTGATTCATTTCCAGCTCTCTTCATTAAAACGATTCTGTAAAAAATATATAGTACTAAATTATTTAAATAAACATTTATATTCCTCAAATGTAGAAGGTCCTTCCCATTAAAAAGGATGACATCTGGACATCTGTAGTTTTATCAGAGATGTGGAAATGCATTAATTGAGTTCTCCTCCCACCACAGTAATCTGGGTAGCTTCACTATTTTCTTTTAAATTTCAGCTTTAAAATGATTAACAATACCTTTGTTAGTATAGCTAGAATTAAACAATGTGCAAAACATGCTCAGCTGGCTGAACAGAAATGCAGAGAGGGAACAAATTTAAGACCAAGTTTTGGCAAATGTTTCAGCTCATTCTTCTGTTGAGCTTTGCTAATCTTTTGTATGTAGCATCATTGCATAAAGTAGTGGAAATGCTCCTTCTCATAGGATTAGTACATCGTCTCAGATGTAGAATTTCTCTAACTTAACACAGCTTCAGTGACGGGGTCCAGATGTCTAGCAATAGCCAGAATGCAGTACACCTCTATTTTTATTCCCTTGTGGCCCAGAAGAAGCACAGTTCTGTAATTAAAACAAGGTGTTCAGGTTTATACAGAACACAGGCCCAACCTGATTTCAAGTCAAGTCAATGGGAAGTGGGTTAATAGCTCAACTCGTTTATAGTTTGTGGAACGAAGAAGGGTTTTTTACTTCCAGTCATGGTTCTTTTAGAATTCCCTGCTTGTAATTCACAAATGTTGCTGTCAACATCCCTTTTCTTTTCTGCTTCTTCCAGATGTTTTTGTAGTTGTTTACACAGTGCTTGCCAGATTGCTAGGAGCTGAGGGCCTCAATTCGCATAACAGAATTTGGCTATACTTTCTAATCCAAGGTAGATTTTTGCTAACTCTCACAAATGCCTATCACAATTATGGTTCTAGAGCCATGAGCAAAAATGCAGGTGAAAGATTTAACTTTTGTAAACATCACTATGGCTTTATTCAGTGCTTTTAGCATATTATCTTTAGGTATTTTGCAAGACGTATATGAACTCTTCTAAATAGCACCTCTGGAAGTGATAAGAACTTTCATTTAACCTTTCAGAGACCAGGCAGGTAAGTGAAAGTGCTTATGTAAAGCAACATGGTGGAAAAAACATAAAATGATAACTTTGAACATTTCAGAATCACAGAATGACAGAATAGTCTAGGTTGGAAGAGACATCCAAGATCACCGAGTCCAACCTCTGACTTAATGCTAACAAGTCCTCCACTAAACCATATCCCTAAGCTCTACATCTAAACATCTTTTAAAGACCTCCAGGGATGGTGACTCAACCACTTCCCTGGGCAGCTCATTTCAATGCCTAACAACCCTTTCAGTAAAGAAGTTTTCCCTAATATTCAACCTAAACCTCCCCTGGTGCAATTTTAGCCCATTCCCCCTCGTCCTGTCACCAGGTATGTGGTAGAATAGATCAACCGCCACCTCACTACAGCCTCATTTGAGGTACCTTTGTGTCTGCTCCCCTATTGTACTGCAAGACCATGCCTTTCTGGAAGCCCAGGTGCTTTTGACAGTGATTTGGATTGGAAAAAATAATGAAAGCATACTCTAAAGTAAAATGACCAGGATATCTCAGTATAAGTATACAAATCTTGAGTAAACTGCTAATTTATTGAAAACTGCTAATTTATTGAAAACATTTCATGCTGTAAGACTGGAATATTTACTCTTCCGTCATGTAAGTAATGTCTTTTAAAAGAAATCACATTACTTTTAAAAATAATGTCTTTTAAAAGACATCATCAATAATCAGTTGGATTGTTGATGAATTTTGTAAGTACCCAGTACAGAAATGATTGTCACTCTGTCATGATATAAGCCTCTTACAGTTAAGATTTTCTTGACTATTTTTGAATATATATTGCTCGTGTTTTGTGGTACCAGTTTGAGTTACCCAAGGAGAACTGAATTCCAGACAAAAATTGCTCAATATTTTGTGATTATAAGGTCTTATTCCAGTGTCTGAGAGGGAGAGTAGGTGTATACAAAATCATAAAAAGAAAACCTCCCTGATGTCTCTTAGACTTTAACAGAGACTTACTAGTCATAAAAGCATTTTCCTTCCGGCTGTTTTTATGCAATGTGAAAATGTTGGTTATTAAAAACACATAATTTGCTTCAAATTAATCTTTGAATTATATTCAATTGCAATTAACCTTAACAGAGCTAATCAGCTATGGTTACTTAACATTTACATAATTGTAGCTTCTGCATTAAAATAAACAGTGTATTAGTGAAGTTGTATCTTTCTTCTATCCTTTCTTTTTTTTTTTTATTTTTTAAAAAGTTATAATAGAGACCTAAATGATACACTTGATAGATCTATTGTGATGATGAATTAGCAAAATGGCATTTTCATGTGTGGTACAGATTGTGTTTTTGTAGTCCCAGCACAGTATCAGAGCAACATGAAAATTTCTCTGCCTGAAAATCATGTGTGCTTGCATCCTAGTGCAGATAGAAAGTTAGTATGAACCAACCTCTCCTCTAGGCCTTGGATAAGCAGCTGCTGATGTCCAAGCTGAAGTGCATTGGAGTTTATACAAAGTGGTCTTTATGAGAAATGACCTCTTAATAGCATTGTTGGCCTGAAAGAGTAGTGTTAGAAACAATCATTAAACTGGAAAATCTTCATTTCTTATCCTCTCTGTTTCCTCTCCAGTCTCCTCTGAAGCTAATAAATGCACCTAGCATCTTAGAGAACGATTTAAAAAAGCTTTTTAAAGGTCATAAGTTGGAATGGTTTTTGCACAGTGTCATTTTTAAAGCTTTTAGTATAGTCCAATGCAGTTCTGTTTGAGTTTACGAAAACCATTTCAATACACGCACTTCTAGGAAAAGATTCTACCTTGGCTGTTCAATCCTTCACTGAATATCAAAGGCACCTTGGAAAGCAAAAGGCCAGTTTTCATGGGCATGGAATTCACTGTCATGCTTAGATTTTTAAATGAGCCTTACTTCTCATTTAGATGACAAATAAGTAATAAGAGTTCAAGGAATACCACTCTTCTACTTTTCTTGAGCCCCTTAGAGCAAGAAGGATGCAACCAGGAAACTGCAGTGACTGGGAATAGAGAATGAAGTTCTTAGGCTTGCATAGCTACAGTCTACCTTTATTCAGGGAAAATTGCAGTATTGTGTTCTATTCTTTAATATTTATGGAGCATATTATAGATGAATAGCATAATCCATAGCATTGTATTACTACAGTGATTGGGACTACTGCTGTGAAATAGTCTTAGTATTTTTTAATAAGGGTAGTAACTGGAAAATTATCCATTAGGGATGTAACCAAGCTTGAAAATGAGTAATGTGAATGATGCTCTTTAAAAAAAAAAAATGTCCTCCAAGACAAATAAACACTCACTGCCAAACCCTTATTTTATTAAATTAGCTCCCTTTGGTGAGTACTTGGTGTTTGTCTTTTAAAATGTCACCAGTGTATCTTATATTTTTAAGAGTTCCCTTTTGTACCATCCCTAAAACTCAGCTGAGCCATTGTCTGAGGTGGTAAAACTTTGACAAGCTTTTTTTTTTTTTTTTTTTTTTTTTTTTTTTTTTTTAAAGTTAGAGAACATCATTCCCTTTGTCTTAATGTGCTTCTGTCAATACAGTTTATAAATACATAAATTATGGTAAAATTTGCATGTCAGATTTTGTGCCTGTAGTCCTTGTCAAGGAGACAGTTGCTTTATCTTGGTTACTGGTGAGGCTGCAGCTCCTCACAGAGAAGGAAAAGTAGTTTTAGATTCTTGCATTTTATCTGGCTATCAGGAAAAAAGTATCAAAAAAAAAAGTTAAAAGTTTTTGTGAAAAGTGCAAAGATTACTGATACAGTGGGAAAAAATAGATACCCTGAAAGGAAAATATTGAACCAGAATTCATTCTTGCCATGCTTTAATCAAAGATAAGCTGAAAGGTAACATTGTTATGATTTTTACTAAGCTTTCCTGTAGTTTTGGAGGTAAAACCATATGCAGGGATTGGAGACAATGGCTCTTAATGTATCCCATAATTACTGAAATCTTACAAGAGCCTTTTCGTGATCTCTTCCATCTGCAGCAGCAGCTTTCCATATGGTATTCTGGTGCTATATACACAGGATAATAATCCCCCACAAAGTGAAACCACAGCCTGGTTGAAAATGCCCATGGTCTGGTTCTGACTGGGCTCTTATCTCCTGTGAAGATTTTTGTCTGTGTAATAGCAGCTCTCTGTGGTCATGAATGCTTGGTCAGTCCTGCCTTCTAACAAGCAGAGCACACTGAATGGGTTGAGCGTGGATGTCGTATCACTTGTAAATGTTGTGGATGGTATTTGTTTATTTTTATTTTGATTTTTTCTTTCTTTTTTTTTTTTTTTGATTACTGAGGAGCACAGTATTTTCAGAGGCAATATTTTGTGTTCCTTGATATCTTCCATTGGTTCTCTTTCATATGACTTCAGAGAAACTTTCCCAGGAAGAGTTGTTGCCCAGAAACTCACCCACTTGTCCCTGTTAGCAGAATCTCATCTTGTTCTGATGAAACCTGCTAAATGGTAATGGTGCAATTTAGTACAATTACAGAAAATCATCTCTTAGGGGTTGTGAGTTAAATCATGAATTAACTGTTTTTCAGTGATCCTCTTTCAAAAGATACGGTAAATTTTGAGGCTTGTAATTTCTGTATCTTGATCAAGCAGAATATAATTTCTAATTTACACCTAGCACAGCCCAGGTTTCATGTGTTTGCACAGCTGTAAATTTGGAAGTGGTTAGTCTTGGCTTTCTTTTGAGCTTTTGCACTTATGCAGGCAAGTCCCTTGACCTCTTAATGTTTTATGTTTTCCATCTGTAAAATAAGGATAGTGATGCTTTTCTCTCCCTCACTGGATACTGGGAGGCTCACTAACATCTGTGAAGAGCTTTGAGGCCTTTGTATGTAAAATTCTGAAAAGGATGTGAGTGTTAGAAGTGAATTGTGGGGTTTGGAGGAGCACAGAAAATGTGTGGTTCAGAGAGAAATATTATACAGTTACCAGTGTAGATAAATGTGATTGTCTGTAAGTGCTTGGTTGAAGGACGTGATCTTTGAGAGACTGAAGAGATGTGTGATCCAGGTCATTTTCTATCAATTACTGTGGGAGGTAGTTAATTTAGTCCTTATGGGTTGTAGAGACTTGGCAGGGGCTACAGGGGACATAAAGTGAGCAAATAAGTGGGAAAGTTTTGAGGAGATGGTAGAGGAAATGGAATGGAAAGATGCAACTCCAAGAATGCCAAGTCCTCTGATTCATAGTACTGTGCTGATGGTGCATACAACAGAAGAACTGGCAGGGTGGGTTTTGTCTCATTTGCTTGACTACCGAAGTATTGTCTTCCAAATAAACAGCAAGGAGGAACTGTCGTTAGAGAATGCATAATCAGGCTGGATTTGTGCTCTAGGGCTGAGGTAGACCTTAGCTGAGGTCTGGGAAAAGATGTGAAGATGCAGCATCATTTTAGAGCTGATTTAGGGACTGTAGGACAAATATACATCACAATAGTGGATTTCCTAGGTGGGAGCATGTAGACCTTGGCGTGAGCCCTGTTGTCCACTTCAGACAGGGTTTCATGTGGCATAGCCAAGAACATTTGCTGCTGTTCAAGATCCACTATTTTGGACAGGCTAAGAGAGAGAAAGGCAGCATCGACTAAGGAGCAGCTAAACTTGGCAAAAAAAGGCCTTGTTTAAAGGCAGAGACTTAACTTGAAAGTTTATCACACGATAAAGTCAGGTAGCATGTTTCTGACAAATGCACAGGCAGATACACAGACAAATGAACAGATTTCTTCAGCTAGTTCTGAATTGCCTCATTTTAATACACTAAGCTATATGAATTAGTCATTATTTTTTCTGTTATGAATCAAAGTTCACATATAAAACAATGAACCTTCATAGGAAGCTGTTGACACATGAGAAGCTGACACCTCAGGGTTTTTTAGGCAAGAATAAGTCATTATGAAAGTTTTTGCAAAGCAATATCCTCAGCTAATTAGATCTTTCCCAGTTGCATTTGCTTGACAAGAGGAGGGAGGAGGAGTGGAATAAAATAGATAAACACACCAGTGAGAAGAGGAAATTAGAAGAGCAATTGTTAAAAGTTGTTAATTGAACCATTAAGTACTTTATTATGAAGCAGCGCTGTGATAATAGAGTGCCCTATGCTAATTGGTTATGTTGAAGTAGCACTAAATGACCTGGACACAGTCATGAACTTTGGGGATGCTGAAAGGGGAACATTCATGGAGGTGTGAAGGAAAGTGTGTGGGGAGGAGTAATTAAAATTCCTTGCTTCTGGCTACTCTAGCATGACTCTGTAGCTCAATTTCCTTTCTCGTTTTTTGTGTATAGGTATTAAGGTCATATGTGTGCCTGTCTTTCTGTCTATCTTTGTGGCCACACACAACCTAGGTCTATGCCTACACCTTTTTTCATGCCCAACCAGAAGTAGCATATGCCACATGCATTCATGGTGACATCTGCAGGGAGGCACTCTAGTTAAGTTCTCATGTTGCTCCTGAAAGCCCTTCTCTTTCAGTGCATTGTCAGCATACTGCAGTGGTCAAGCTCTTCACGTTTGTCAAGTGCTGAAAGATCTTTGGCTGAAAAATGATAGTTTTCTTTCTGGGTTACGAGTGGGTGCTTTCTGGTTGCAGGTCTTTGATGAAGCACACTGGCAAAGTAAGAATAGGAGGTAATGCCATCTATAGCTGACCTCTGAAATACACTATTTATCTGTGTCTCTGCTGTAGTTCACAAGCAAGCCTTTCCCTGAGCGCCTGACATATTTTGCTGATACTGCACCACAGGTCTTGTGCTGGAGTAAGTACAAAAATCAGCTTAGCTTGAACCAATTGTTTTTCAAAAGCAAAGACAGAAAAAGCTTGTTAAGAGCTAATTGTTAATACTGGTTTGGAAATTGATTAATGACTTTCCTTGCTAAGTAGTTCTTCTAGAACTCAGATATAAAATACAGTTGTTGATGTAAAATGGCTGGGATATTTTCTACTGAATGAACTGTACTGGAGCAAATGTTTCATATTCAAAAATACAGATGTAGCTTTTATTTCCTATAGAGGGTCCCTTGATGTTGTTCACAGATACTGTTTCTCTGCCTCTTCCCACTATTTTAATCATAAGTTCACTGTCTGTGAGGAAATCAAGATAAATGGCATCTGCAGTTCTCCTCCCTTCATGTGTGACTATGCTGAGTGCTACGGTGAGACATGGGTGCAGGACCAAACCTCATGGTGGCAGTGATGCTCCCTGCCCTTTATACTTTCTTCTAGCATGGAAGATTTCTGCCAGACTAATCTAACAGTGGTATTAAGTTGCTCTTTGACATGGATAACAGTGCCTGCTACTCCTTGCCAGCCCGCTCTGCTGACCTGTTCAGCTTTATCTGTTTTTCTTTAAAAGACTCCGAGACTGGAAGCAGACCTGAGCCTGGCCTGCACTGCCCCGAAGGGCTGTGGTGTGGGCCACTCTAACAGAGAGAGAAAAATGAGACTGAAAGTTTTAAAAAGAAAAGTGGAGACCTCATAGGAAGAAAGGTGGAACTTTGTTCTTTAAACACTCTGTAATCTAATTTTCCATCTGAAAAAGCAGGACCTGTCACATGGTTGCTTAAAGAGTAAATTAATTTACCATAATGGCCCTGTGTTCTCTAACCACAGATTTTAATTTTGTCACACATCCACGCTTTTTAGTATCAGATTTTCTTAATGCAGTTATATTTCTATTATTAATTAGACATCTACAAAGGAGTGAAGTGGAAATAAATTTCATCCTGTTTGATTTTGCCAAAAGTCTGAAACAAAGGTTGGGGAAATGATAAGTGACCCACTTCTCTTGGTAGAGAAGACTGTGAACTCTGTAATTACTTTGCCACCACAATATGGCATTTTGTCAAATGTTTCAAAACTCAGTGCCTTTGTAGTGCACATTACCATTATCTGCCTTCTGGCATCTGTTGCTTTAATTTCTTAGTGCCCTGCCTGTGGGCACTATTCTGACCTCACACTTCTGAAATTCTGACCTCACACTTTCTTCCAAGAGAAGCTGAAAACCGTACAGTGCTGTGTCAACCTACAGCCCACCAGGAGGGGGCTAGAGGTTGTGTGTTGCCAAAGAGCAGGAGAGAACCAGAAGTTTAGTGATCAGTGGTGGTGTAATGCTTCAGATCCTGGACTCAGTGCTGAAGGTAAGTACTTGCAAATGGTACACCTGCAAGTATGTTAGTCTGTAAGCTACAGTGGATGTCTTTTCTAGAAAACATGGGACTATGACTGAGACATAGAATGAAATTAATTTGGCAGTGGAATGTGAAGATGGCAGTAAACACAGTTTTGTACCATTGTGTTAGAGAGTAAAAATGCCCCATGAACTGAGTGCTGTTCAGCGCTGTTCTGCATCGTCGTCATCTCTGGATGGCTGTGGTTCTGTGCTGCCTGTGCCAGGTTCTCATCCTTCATGGGGGCAGCTGCAACAGAGCTGTGCCTATACGTAAAAGAAGATCCCATGTTAACATGGAGAATGCTCAGTCCTCATTAGAAATGTGTTCCTAATATATGACGACAAGACTGTTCTCAAGAGAGTAAATCATGCCAGGTTGTGGAACAGTATTTTAATCTGTGTTTGGAAGAGATATGCTGGACCATTTTGCTTGTGACTTACAGCTAAATCACTTAAATTGTGAGTTTAATCTTGAGGTATTTTTACTGCATGTTGTTGTTTAAATAATGAAACTGGCTTAACAGGAAGAGTTTATTAAATTGAATTTCAAATAAGGGTTGAATTCCTGTAGATTGTGTTTTATCTCAGTTAATGGCAATACTAGCTCAGTTTCTGAGCTGCATCATAATATGGAGATGAGATTTCTGTTTGAGATTGCAGTGGGTATTGCCAGGTGATCGATGGCACTAATTTTCTGGCACTTCCACTGCATGCCTACTGCATTAAGTGCTAATTGTTTTAAGGTGCACTATTATGTATTTGAAGTTAGGGCAGGCAGAGGGTTGTCCTAAAGTGGCAGGAGTGAGGGCTATGAAGGCGAGTGCAGGTCTTTAATGTACTCGGTGCAATGAGGGCTTGGATGTTGCTTTCTAAACTGCAGCATTTTTCACTCAGTGTCCAGCTGTTCCCATAGCCTGACTGAAAGCTTGTTAATCTTGATGCCTTCCAATTTACTAGACAATAAGTAAAAGGCTTAAGAAGCAAAGTCTGATGGAACAGGACTTGTTTATTCAACTCTGAGCTGCCGCTGACAGTGCACTTCATTGCCTTTAAACTGGCTCTGCTCTCCGGAGCTCTGGGCTGGCAGGGCTCTCACATCACTGCCCTTGCCTCTCCAGGCAGAGCACCCGGGCTCCTTAATGTCCTATTGCTCAGGCTCTTTCAAGAGACATTTGAGCTGGTCTGTACATTTGTATGGCTGACAGCCAAATACAGATTGCCCTCTAGATGACAGGGCTTTGATTGCCTCCCACCTTTCCAGTTGTCTAAACTCAGGCAAACTGGCCATAACATGCCACCAAACTGGAAAATTAGAGCATAGTTCTCTGTCATATCAGTGCCAGCAATAATAAATGCAAAACGTGCATCATTTCCAGTCTGGTAAAAGTTGTCTTTTTGGGCCTTTTATGCATTGGTGTAAATGACAATGGCAGAACACTTTAGAAAATTGGGTCATGGATAATTCTGACTAAGTTTACTTTGTGCCCATTTCCAAAGTATGGTTCCTTAGCAGAGAGTTTCATCAGCTCTATGTGCCTCACTACTGGGCCCCGCCCCGCCGGGGGGTGGCTTCTGTGCCTGTCTTAGCGCAGAAGCTGGGAAACCAACAGCTCAACTATATATACACATTAAGAGAGTATATAAAAAAGAACAGAAGAATCTTTATATGAAGAAACCTTTCAGATGTTTCTGTCTGTATTTATCTTAAAATATTAAATCTATTTGATTTGCCATTGAAAAGAGATCTCTTGCTACTCATCAAAGTATAAAGAGGAAAATTTTGCATTAAATGTTCTCCTAATTTGAATGATAAAACAAATTGAAAGATTAAAGCAAAAAAAAAAAAAAAAAAAAAAAAAAGTTTATTAATCTTGTCTACCACAGTGCCAAAGTCTTATATTTCTATTTAAACCAGCATTCTTGTTTTGGTATTTCTGACTGGATAATAAAAAAAAAAAAAAAAAAAAAAAAAAAGTTATAGGTAATCAACAGAAACCCTACGCACCACTCAGTGACACCCTGAGTGGCTGGTTATTGGTTATCTATTTAAAAACCTCACCATACAGGCAGGTCAGTACTGAGGTGATCAGGAGTGTGGCTTCTTCCAGAAGTGCAAGTGAATGCACAGGAGCCCCACCACATCATCTGTGGAAGAAGTCAAATATACATTTTTCAGAATCTGTGTTCACTGCTCAGCACTGTCCATATTTCCACTGAGGAAGGCAGGCTGTGTGTGTAGGAGCTCTGGTCTGTGTACTCTGTCAGCATCACGTTTGCCAGACATTTTGGAGTCAGCACTGGCAGGCAGGCCATGTATCTCCTATATAGACTGGCTCTTCATTACAAGAACAGTAAATCCAGAGTCTAGTGTTGTCTACACCACAGCCATTTCTCAGAAAAGCCAGCAGACTGCTGCAAAAATAGGTAAATTGTAGATTACAGCTAAAAACAGTAGTTCAATGTCTAAAGCAGTATCACTGTCAGACATGCCTGCTTACTGCTGCTCCCAGATAAGTGAATGAAAGCAAAATGCTGCATTTTCTTGTGTACTTCTCTGTATCATTTACTTTTCTACACACACCAAAATTAAAGGAAATTTTTACATCATTAGGGAAATTTAAATTCTGGATGCAGAAATTAATGGTAAATCTATCATTTCAGAACATTTCTCTCTTCATTTCATGGAGATACTGATTGCAAGGTTCCTAATGTTAAGGGTTTCTCTTGTACTTTCCCATCTAAAGTAGAGCCACTGGAACTGGCAGACTGGACTGCAGTGCCAGCACTATTCTGAT
Organism: Heteronetta atricapilla; assembly: GCA_011075105.1. Taxonomy (NCBI): domain Eukaryota; kingdom Metazoa; phylum Chordata; class Aves; order Anseriformes; family Anatidae; genus Heteronetta; species Heteronetta atricapilla. Next base: position 43,601,894 of record CM021735.1, read on the forward strand.
GACAACTGTCTGGACACTTTTGGTGACTTCAGGTTCCTTTTTACCCCTCTACTGTCTGAGGAAGAACACCAGAGACTACGATGAAAACATCTGTCTAAGATTCCATGGGCAATGAGGGATATGAAAGATGCAGTATTCAAAACAGTTATCTCAACTGTGATCTGCTTTCTCCTGTGTTAGTTATTTGGCTGTTGGTAACTGTTGAGAATTTAGGGACTGGAGAAGGAAAGTGTGTCTGATGAAAAAGCAAATGTGTGGAGGTGGTGCCAAAGAAGTCACTTTATGCACAAAAGATATGTAACTCAAATTTTAGTTTATTGAAATTTAGCCCTTTTCATAAGGAACCATTTGATTTTGTATTTTTATTTATTTATTTATTTATTTATTCATTTTCAGATTCTTTCATGCTTTGCAGTAGTTAGAATGATCTTTCCTTTGGTGATGAAGATGTCATTCTGAAAAAGTAGGCTGTAAAAATCTTTTGGGGTCCTCCTCATTGTGTGTTAGATTGCAAGGTAACTGCCAGGAAATGAGATGTTGCTTCTGGATATTGAATAGCCAGCTTGCTGCTGCTTGCTTCCCTCAACACACTGCACTTCTCAGTTATTGTCATACACATCTTTGCACTTTGGTAGAAATAATGTGTGGTGGTGTAATTCACTGTACATGCAGTAAGCCTGCTGTTACTTATCTTGGCTTGTGTTTTTATGAAAATATAAAGGACTCGTGTGGAAACTCCTACTAGTCCAGCGCTGCTGTTGCTTACAAGATGGTCTATTGGTTCCTTCAAATGGAAAGGATACATATTGCCTGAACAGGAGCTGAATCACAGACTGCTCGGCTCGTGGTTGATAGCTCAGTGAGGAGGCAGGCACATGTAATTGCTCGATAACATTCTGGCTGGACTGCACAGTGCACTTTCCTTGGGACACACTGTGCAACTGTGCTTTGTGGCTGGTGATTCTGCAGCAGCGTGTGTCCATCTGCTTCATTTCCTGCCCTCTCCAGATGCTTAAGGAGCTCACTTGATTGCTGTTTTTTTACTGACTCCACAAATCAATCTCGTGGCAGTATGTGAAGCCTCTTGCACTGTCCTTCTGGCAGAAACTTAGAAAAGGTACTAGCACAAGGATGAGGTCTAAAAACTCCAAGAAAAAAGACTTTCTGGTCTTATAAAAGATTCACCAAACATGGCCAGACACTCTGCTCATATGTTCAGTGTTGGAATCATTTTTCTCCATGAGCCCTTGGATTATAGTAGGGAGAGAAAATGGCTTCTCAGCTGCCCTGGGGCTGAGTATCTACCTGGATATAGTGGCTTCCTTGATGTTAAACATAATAGACTCGGATGAGAAAACACACTTGTAGCAACTTATGCCCGTTGAATTTAGTGGAGCTGTATCTGTTACCTCCTCAGCAGGATGTGTGGTAGGCGTGGTGGGACATTTAAGACACTTAAATGTCCTTAAAAAGATACTAGTAATTTAGCACTTACTAGTAGTGCTAAATGAAGTCCTAAAGAGATATCCATAGCTGACCTCTCAAGTCACCAGTTTTGTGATGTAGGACAGGACAGACCCATATCAGACAACAAACCAATCTTTTTTTTGTGTTACGAGTAATGCCCGTGATGAGCACAAAGCTCCATTTCCTGAGTAGAGCAGTCTCTGCTCCTCCCCTCTCGTCTTGACACTTTTCTCCACACATTAAACATTGCTTTGGCACTAGATTTCATTGTTGTAGTTTATTTATTTATTTATTTTCACTAGGCTTGGGAGTGCAGTTGCATCAGCAGGTTTGCTCTCTGGCTTGCAGAACGAACCTGCTATTGCTCTCCAGTGACCAACTATGAGAGTTACGACTAACAGCAGTGTTGTGCTGGTTCCCCAGAGCGAGGTTTTAAACTTGCTGTCAGCTGATAATGACTGTAGGTCGCTATTACTCTGGCCTAGCTCTGAACCAGTGACCTAGAGAAGAAAAGCTTGATGTGTCTTTACCATGGCCCTGAGCCGTTCAGGCCTTCATCTCAAGCTATGCAAGGAAATAATTTGCACTGTTGTTCTATTTATATATTAGTGGAGCTAATGAGAAGCAATGATTCTCAATTTTTGCTCCCTATTTTCAATAGTGCAGTTCTATTGCCCTTGGTCATGGGAGACCAATGATTAATGGGCAGATAGGAAGCGGATGGCTAAAACTTGCCTCCATGAGAAGGCCAGGAGGTCTATCCAGCCAACCATTAGAAGCTCATTACTACAGCAATAAAAGGATTGATCCCTTCATAAAGCTCCCTCAGAACTTAACAATTCACCCACGTGCAATTACATACTGGCAGTATAAAGAGGCCACTGATAAATCACGTTTTTTATTTCTAAAGGCAAGAGGGAAGAGAGATATTAATACACTGCAGCATATGGAATTAATATAAATTAGGAACTAATAAAACAAGCTGCTAGGAGCAGTGCTGCCATTGCAAAATTTTGAATAACTTGACAGTAGCAGTCAGTTCATTGTAGGGCGGGGACAAGGTTCTTCCCAAATCAGGTGATTTGACTCAGAGGAAATATGCATCTTAAGCAGATACAGAAGGCAACAGAAGTGGCTGGCAATACCAAAGTTACCACAGCAAAAGCAGTGGCCTGAGAAACACAGACACTACTCCAAAGTGCAGAGAACTTGTGCTGGATCATTACATGCAAACACCGATCCAAAGTGTAGCTCCTCCTCCCCATTGTTAGAGTTTGTAGTTTTCTAGATTGTAATGTGTGACAGAATAAGTAATAGATCTGGTGAAAATAATAATAAAAAAGTTGTGAGGGATAAGGGAGAGACAGTATGGTGAGATGTTGATTCTCTAGGTGCTCTCTGTCTTTGCATGTAACAGAGGGCAAATCTGCACTGAGATGAGACCAGCTGAATACCATTAATTGCCTGAAATCTGCTCCTCTGGCCTTAGTCTTCAGAAACCTCATTAAAATACAGGTCTGCAAACAGAGTTGTTTGCTCCTCCCCAGGTAGTCTTACAAGATAAACACAGCTTATGCAAAAGAAATAAACTGTGATAGCAGATTGATACAAATAGACCACTTCCAAGAAAGGGCTTCAGCAGCCCCATTGTGCTTCGCATAAGAATAAGCTGATAGCCACGCTTTTGCTTATTCTTCCTTTGTGTCCTCTTTCAGACAGAGCAATTGACTGCTCTTAGCTCTCCTCAGTGCATTTCACAGGGTCCTGTAGGGCTCGTCATAAGGCTGTTTAGAAATCAGCCCAGGAAATTCACTTGATATAGTTCTTTGGTTTCCAATATTCTCAAACATTTTACCTTATATAGAGCAACAGGGGGACCTGCACACTAATTTCACTTCCAGTTATGTGTGCAGACCTTCCCGTAGGGTGCCACGTGGTTTAGCACTGGATTTCAGCAGCGTGCGTGGTGGTCTTCCCTGTGAGCCAGTGCTGCAGCAGTGCTCAGGCATAGTGCTGCAGGGGACATGGATTTCTGCATGCCTTCACAAGTGATTTTAGATACACTAGCATCTTTGTGATGATAGATCAGTAATAATATCCCTTGGTACTGTCTCTGTTTAGTACTAGAAAAGCCTAGTAGTTTTGTGCAAACCGCAGCTCAAAACATCACTAACTGAAGGCCTCTGATAGTCCAGATGCCACTAGATATGCCACTCTGCACTCCAGACATCCCAGTCCATTTAGGATAAATGAAGTATAAACTTGAGTGAGGTTACAGTGCAAATTGTGAGCTTTTTTCCCCAAGATCTTTTTCTAGAATTGTTTTTAAGCAGCTATGGAGAGCTGATTGAATAAACCCTGATTTCTTCTGCTCCCCATTGACCTGCATTTATTTTGCCTTTTGGATTTTACAAAAAGTTGCTAAAATAAATGGGCATTGATCTGTGTGCTTATTTAATTGCATAACCATATGTTTTCTTCTGCTTTCTGTATAATAAGCTTCATGGAAACACAGTTGTTGTCACTGAATTCTTGCAATTTACAAGCATCAGAATAACTGACAGCAAAGACCAACAAATCATCATTTTTTTTTTTTTTTCTCATTCCCCAAATACATATATTTTCACTGAAATATTTGAGAAGAGGACTGCTTGATTTGCATCGTAAATGCAAACAGTTTTAATGTCCAGACTGTTTTCTGTTTGGATTAGAGTCAAAAGTTTGATTACAAAATTATAGCAGGAAAAGAGAGGCAATGCTAAACAAAAAGTTTTGAAACTGAAAAAAAAAGCTGTAGAAATTTTAGATTAAAATGCTATTTTAACAGCAATATTTTTGTCATAATTTCTTACCAACTTTGGTGATAGTAGGGATTCTACGAAGTCAGCAGTCTTAGTTTATAATGCAGCAAACATTAAACACTTAAGACATGAATGCATTTTATCTAAAATAAAAATCTGTAGGTGAATATAGGCCATTTGAGAAGAAAACTCTTCTTTGCCTTGCTGTTGGTTGATCCATAAAAGAAAAGTTAATGAATTTAGGTGAGTTCATAGGTCTTAAGGAGGCAAGAACTGCTGTTGGCCTCTCTAACCATGAGGGTCTCTGCAAGGTTAGCGTGAGAGCATGTCCTCTCCTCCTGCTTCCAAATAACAACTCTCCTGTGCATAGATTCAGGATCTCCACTGACGGTGCTGTGGCATGTGTGGTGCATCTACTCTTAGCAACTGCTTTCTTTTCATTCTCCTTTCATGACCTGTGTTCCCCTTGAGGGATGGATTGCATATTTTAAAGCCATAGTTTTAAAGCTACAATATCTGGAGCATGAGAGAATATTTAGGAAAGTATTGCTATATGCTTGCCTTAGTTTTATACTTCTCCCTATGCATTTACCATATCCCAGGAGAGAGAATACTGAGTTAGACTAACCTTTTGTCCGACCAGGATGATTGTTATATCTTCATGTACCTTCATTTACTGTCTATCTGATTTTATAAGTTAGCAGTACTCCGAAGATTCCCACAAAGAGTTGTTTTTCTTTGCAGGGCATCTTTCTGAACATTCACTTCTGTGTGAAGTTTCTCTGTGTTACATTTGCTGGCTGTGGCGTAGCAGGCAACACTACGTCTTTGCATCCTGCACTCAGAGATGCGAGGTGTGAGGTCTTCGGTTACCCTTGGAGGACAGGACATGGAAGAAGAGCTCAGGCACTCATTTCTCCTACGTGCATGATGGCCAGATGACACGCAGTCTTTCAGAGTTTAGATATAAGTTGCAGGCATCACCTGACATTTTTAGGTGGCATTTCCATAGAAAGCAATAATGCAATAATGTGAATTAGCTTTAGTAGTCTCTGAATAGTGTTAAGTAGGCATCTACAAGCCTAAGGATTTATAATTATAGTTCTCCAGAAAACAGCTTTGTTTTAGCCCACATGCAGTGTGGGGTTTAGAAGTTATATAGACTTAGCAAGATGTTTCACAAAGACACAGTGTTGTTCCCAGGCAGAGGCATATCCTGCCTTAGGAAATGGGAAGAATATTTTTCAAAAGAAGAGGCAGGTGAGAATACTGATGTAGCTGTATTGTTGGTTAGTTCCTCAGGAGAGGAACTAAAGGCGGCTCATAGAAGAGCAAAACTTCAAAAACCTTCACTGAGGCTTGGAATTAATGAGACAGAAGATCTTCCTACGACCATGCTGCACCAAAACAGGCAGTACTACCAGATACACAGTGTGTGTTCAGTGTATTCAGAGCTGAGTGACATATTACATCTTCTTTCCTGAGCAGGCATCCCCTTTCCCACAGTCATTCTGTGGCACGGCTCCATACAGGGTTGTACAGGAAAATGCAGGGAAAGCATTAGTGCATTCTTCCATCCTTCCATCATCAAAATCCTCTTTTCTGTAAGAGGATAGTCCAGGACCTCCGACAGAGGTCATGATGGAGACCAGAATGTGGCCAGGAGCCTAACAGAGTGTGATAAGCAGCAGATGTAAAACTGCCCCCTACAGACTACAGCAAGCTGACTTGTCAAAAACACCATAATGTATTGTACGAACAGTGCAGTCAAAGCACAAGTCTAGCAGCAAATTCAGTATCACAGAGTACTGTACAGGCTCAGGAGAGCTGAGTTATGGGTGTTTTGGGAGCTATAACAGTGACTTTCCTGGCTTTTTTGCATTTTCATGCTTCTTCTTCATGCATGCATTTTGGGAGAAGAGCTGTTTTAGAACCTGAAAAAAATCTTTTTGTAAGAAAACCATACTGGTGAAAGGGAGCTGCTATAACCTGAGAAACTACAGAGACAAGGTAATCCTTAAACTCAAAAACAGGGAAGATTTCATCCACATCTCAGTATGTATTTCTGCAGTTGGCTGCCATTATGAGTCTCAAGACTCCTTAGTTCTCTAGAATAAAAAAAAATGCCTGGGTAGTACTTCCAATGGAGCAAGATACTAAAACAAACAAACAACAACAAAAAAAAAAAAAACAGCATAGAAAGCAATTATTTTCCTCTTACCTCAGTCATCAGAGGTCTCAGCACAGTTGTGTGATCACTTAAACCTTATCCACCAGAATAAGCCCTGATGATGTGCAAACCCTACAATGTCTCCTGCCAAATGATCTGCTTGAACAATAGTAATAGAGTAATATTCTTTACACAAAATACCCCATTTCCACCAAAACATGAGTCCCTTTCATTTTCATGTAATATTCATCAGTGTGTAACTTATCAGCTCTGTACTCTTCTCAGAGCCCATCAGAACCATCCCTCCCGATGCTTCCCCGTAGCTCACCAAGCTAGTACTTCATGCAGCATCTCCCAAGCACATTATTTAAGCCATTTCCCTAATAGCTGCTCCAGAGTCACCTTGCAGGTTTGGCCTGGCCGAAGGGCGCTGTGTTAGATAGGGAGGTGACAGGCAAAAAGGCAAGATGGGCAGAGCCCATGCGTGCAGACAGCGGGGAGCAGAGGCAGGTGCAGCAAATGCAGTGGCTGTAACTGGTGCAGTGTCAATGTCCGATAAACCTGGTGGCAGGTTCCACAGCAGTGACAAATACTTTCAGTGTGCAGCACGTGCCTGACTGATCTGATAAATTATTTCCAGTATCAAAGCAAGGTTAGGCACTGTACCAGCATCAGCTTAATGTTTAAGAGTTCTGAGCAGAATATCCAACCCAAACCAGCTCGTTGTGGGCTCCATTTTGAAATCACCTGCAATCGATAGTCCTAATTTTTCAACAGGGTAGAAATTAACACAGATTTCAAGGGCCATTCTAATACAGCTTTGAGACTGTGCCTAAACTTTGCCATATACTGAAACTGAGGCTCTAGCTCTGTTATGAATCAAGGCCACAGGTGAAAATTCTGCCACATCCAAGCCAATAACTTACTGGGCTTTGTTTTGTTTTGGCATTTGTTCTTTATCACGTTGCTCCAATCACAATACCTTTTTCTCTAGTGCCATTACCAACAAATACTTTGCCCAGTGCATTTCTGTACTGTGACTTCTTTTTTCTTATTGCTGGTCATACCTGGCTGTATAAATAATTCTTTCTTCAGACTGAGGCACCAGTGCTCAGAAAGCACTGTGCTGGCACCTCAAACTACACACTGCGTCTCTGCCTCTCCTTCCAGCTATAGCTGGGATACCATCAATATGTTAATTCAAGACAGCAGAGAGCAGAACTCCCTACCTGCAGCTTTTTAAACTCAAACATCTTCTAATCAGATTCCTAATTGGGACCTAGGGGACCAACTATGCTTTAATAATACATTTGACAAAATCTCTCTTTTTCTTTTAAAATCCTTAATTATAAGATGCATTTTAAATGAGTTTGATCAGGGTGAATATCTACATGTTCCAGGCTTCTTCCCTCTGCCCCCCCACCTTTTTTTTTTTTTTTTTTTTAAAGATCAATATACACAAATGCTCTGGTGTCAGACATGAAATACTCCATATGGACAGTTTATTTAATCCATCCATTGTATGGATCCAGTCACTACACAATGATAGCTTTATTTTTGATCCAGTTGTTTTTGTTTTCTTGACTTCTTCAGTGACCACAGTGATTGATATGTGTTGCTGTGGTTAGATTGATTTCTGTCCCAGACATTTTGAAGGACTATATAAGATTCTGTGTTGGAAGCTTGGAACTGACAATATAGACAAATAATTTGTGTGGTGTATGTTCCATGGACACTGCAGGAAAATAAATCAGTTCATCACAACACTTCTGTAGGCAATTTCTTTTACAGAAGTTGTGATTGGTGATTGGCACCATATAGTGGGTTTATGTGGCAAGGTTTTGGTAGCAGGGCGCTGAAGGGGTGGCCTCTGTGAGAAGAGCCCAGAAGCTGACCCATGTTAGATAAGGGCCAGTTTCAGCTGGCTCCAAAGGGACCCACTGCTGGCCAGAGCCAGGCCAATAAGTGATGTTGTTTGTGTCTCTGGGAAAGCAGATTTAAGAAAGGGAAAAAAAAATGCTGCATAACAGCAGCTGGGAGAGTGAGCAGTGAGAAACAGTTCTGCAGGCACCAAGGCTAGTGTGGAAGGAGGGCAAGAGGTGCTCCAGGTGTCAGAGCAGAAGTTCCCCAGCAGCCCGTGGAGAGGACCCTGGTGGAGCAGGCTGTCCCCCTGCAGCCCACGGGTCCCACATGGATCAGATCTCCACGCTGCAGCCCGTGGAGGAGCCCCCGGTGGAGCAGGTGGATGTGGCCTGGAGGAGGCTGCGGCCCATGGAGAGCCCCTGCAGGAGCAGGCCCGGGCCGGAGCTGCAGCCCGTGCAGAGGAGCCCACGCAGGAACAGGGGTCTGGGGGGAGCTGCCGCCCATGGGGGACCCGTGCTGGAGCAGTTTGCTCCTGGGGGATGGACCCCGTGGTACAGTATGGAGCCACGTCGGAGCAGTTCTTGAAGAGCTGCTGCCTGTGGGCAGCCCCTGCAGGATCAGTTCAGGAAGGACGGCATCCCGTGGGAGGGACCCCACGGGGAGGAGGGTCAGAGAGTGACCATGAAGGACCAGAGACGAAACGTTAGGGACTGACTACAGCCCCCGTTCCCCTGTGCTTCTCAGAGAGGAGGTGGAAAAGGGTGGATGACAGGAAGGTGTTTTTAGTTTTTCTTTGTTTCTCATGTCTCTAGCTTGTTTGTAATAGGGAATAAATTTCTCTAATCTCCCTAAGCAGAGTGTGTTTTGCCCATGATAATAATTGTTGAGTGATCTCCCTGTCCTTATCTCAAACCTTGTTTATTTTCTTCCCCTTTGCCTTTGAGGAGGGGGTTTGAGAGAGTGGTTGTGGTGGAGCTCGGCTGCCTAGCTGGCTATGTAGTCCCTGAACTTGAGTAGTAGTCACCACATAGTCGCCATGTAGTCCCTGAGCTTGAGGACTTGCACAAAGATAAAAGCCTTTTTTTTTTCCCTTTTTTTTTTTTCCTTTTTTTTTCTTTTTTTTTTTTTCTTTTTTCTTTTTTTTTTTTTCTTTTTCCACATAGCCAGGCACAAACAATTAGACACAAGTATAGGAGTAAGCTCATACATATCCACAAAACCAGTGACCTCTCTTGCATACTCTATATGCTGATATACTGACTGCCCAGTTTGTAAATCATCATCTTGTTGTTTCTCAGCTTACAAGGTGAAGACAGAGTCTCACAACACTTAACACAGCTATGAATTTAGCAGACAGTCAGTTTGATTTAATTTCTAAGATACTGATTAAACTCCAAGCAGACATAATGAAAGTTAGATTAGATCTTTGCAGGGACTATCCTGTATTGCCTTTTATTGAGTCCTGATGAAGAATTCAGCAACGTTATCCCTAGGACTTCAGTGACTCTTCCTGGTTTCATTTTTGGGTGATCACAAACCAACTCTTATGACTGGAAATCACTGTAGTCTAGAGTTTTGTTTTGCTTTGTGACTATTCATGAGAGGCATAGTAAGAGGTATCAACACAGAGAATCTCTTCTTGGTATGTCTGTGGCCTGCTTATGTCCTGTATTTTGCTGTTTGTTAAGTAACTGTATTCTTTGAAAGAGCAATTCATCTCAGTCTTTTTCCACCTATCCATGAGGAATAGCATCTTCTCAGTTGTTCTAGCACATGCAACATACCTTGATATGGCTGGCTTGCAAACTTTATTTTCCTGCTGCAAACACAGGCAAATCAAATATGTATGTCCCTGACACTGCTTGTTCTGCCATCACCCGAATTGGGATAGCAGCTTCTGCAAAAGAAGCAGCAGATGTCAAACTGCATGACACATCCTCTTAAAAGAGAAAAGCAAATCCCTCTGTGTGAATAATTGCATAATAAATAAAAGCTCTTCTTTTTCAAAACTGTTGACATTCTGGGTCAAACCTCTCCCTGGTGTAATACCCCTTTCTTCAGTGAATTTACATGAGTAGAAAAGTGGCCTTCTGTTTAGACAGAGGAAATTCTGCCCATGCATTTGTCTCAAAGCTTGGAAAATTAGTTGCGACCTTGTCTGTGTGTGCCTGTGTAAAATATATACATGTATGCATGTGCAAATGCATGTGTGTGCAGTAAGAAAAAAAAGTAAGTAAAAACAAAATCAGCTCGGTTGTAAATTTCAGTATTCTTATTTATCAGCTTAAACGCATTTGGATCATCTGCTAGGTCCATTACCTGCTGCAATTTGCCTATTCACTCTTGATGTAAACCTTAGTGTCCCTTAACTTGCAGTGAAACAGGATTCTCATGGTAATTTTTAGCATTAAGGATCAAAACTCTATAGATAGAGTTTAAGTACCATAATAATCATAAAAGGGACTATAAAGCTGCAACTTCCTCTACAACTTATCTGCTATTTTAGTTCCTTCAGATTGTAGCTGCTGAATAAATTTTTTTTTCTTCAATTTTCATTGTAGCCTAAACATAACTAGAGCAGAGAGAGCGGAAACCTTTCTGCCTCACAGTGATCAGTTCAATGATCAAATTTTGTTTCAGATACTTTTTGGGGTGTTGAGGTGAGAAACAACAAATACCAACTGGATTGTAAAATGCTGCAGTTGGCTATGTAGCATTAGAAAAAGTGGAAATAATAAATTTCTCCTCAAATCAGGATGAACTTTCAGATAACTGAAAACAACAACAACAACAACAACAACAAAAAAAAACACAACACACACACACAATCCCCCAACAAAACATTAATGGTTACTTCTCTGGGTTTTTATTTCTGCAGGGAGAGAGCACAAGTATCAGTGTCCTGTACAATCTGAATTGCCTTCCTGTTCACCAGAAAGAAGGGTAAAACCCATGTAAATATATCTCCAAGAAATAAAGGCTATCTTACTATTTGCAGCAATGGACAGAGATCAAAGCAGGTAGAGTGGATAAAAACAAGAGATAAAATAAGAGACGAGCAGGTGGAGAGCTGATGAATTTGTGTATCTCTGTTAGAATTCAAGGCTGTTGAACAATCTCTCTGGGAAATGCACATATCCAGCAAAAACATTCCTCTTTAGTGCTCTGATGCACATTTTTCCCTAGTATCTTCATCATTTCCTTGCAATTTTAGTAATATTAGCACATTTCTATAGAAGAATATATCAGAAAGTTTATAGGGAAATATGCTGAGAAATTCAAAGCAGAGATGATTGTTTTTCACACAAGTGATTAGACCATGAAAATGACTCTGGCAGGTCATCACTGAAGGCAATAGCTTCTCAATATATGAGAAAAGAATATTCAACCAGGTAACAAAACAACCTGAAATTTTCATAAGTACTACCAGTCTCACATTTCTTTTAGGGGAGAAGATTCCTGAAACTTCTTTCTGGAGGCCAGAAGCCAACAACTAAAGTTAAAAATGGAGGCTGAGATGAAGGGGGAGGAGTCGACTGGTAGCTAGCAAACATGACACCCATCTACAAGAGGGGCCTGAGGGTAGACCCAGGAAACTATAGGCCTCTCAGTCTGACTTCAGTGCCAGGGAAGCTCATGGAGCAGATTATCTTGAATGTCATCACGCGGCACTTGCAGGGCAACCAGGCGATCAGGCCCAGTCTGCATGGGTTTAAGAAAGGCAGGTCCTGCTTGATGAACCTGATCTCCTTCTGTGACAAAGTGATGCGCTTAGTGGATGAGGGAAAGGCTGTGGATGTGATCTACCTTGACTTCAGTAAGGCTTTTGACACTGTTTCCCACAGCATTCTCCTCGAGAAACTGGCTGCTCATGGCTTGGATTGGCCTACACATTGTTGGATTAAAAACTGGCTGGATTGCTGGGCCCAAAGAGTCGTGGTGAATGGAGTCACATTCTGTTGGAGGCCAGTCACTAGTGGTGTTCCCCAGCGCTCAGTATTAGGTCCAGTTCTCTTTAATATCTTTATCGATGATCTAGATGAGGGGATCGAGTACACCCTCAGTAAATTTGCAGATGACACCAAGTCAGGTGTGTGTGTCAATCTGCTTGAGGGTAGGAATGCTCTGCAGGAGGATCTGGATAGGCTGGACTGATGGGCTGAGGTCAACTGTATGCAGTTCAACAAGGCCAAGTGCCGGGTCCTCCACCTGGGGCACAACAACCCCAAGCAGAGCTGCAGGCTGGGAGATGAGTGGTTGGAGAGCTGCCTGGCAGAGAAGGACCTGGGAATATTGGCTGATAGTCAGCTGAATATGAGCCAGCAGTGTGCTCAGGCGGCCAAGAAGGCCAACGGCATCCTGTATCAGAAACAGCGTGGCCAGCAGGGCTAGGGAAGTGATTGTCCTCCTGTACTCGGCTCTTATGAGGCCACACCTTGAGTTTTGTGTTCAGTTTTGAGCCCCTCAGTACAAGAAGGACATCGAGGCGCTCGAGCGAGTCCAGAGAAGGGCAACAAGGCTGGTGAGGGGTCTGGAGAACAAGTCTTATGAGGAGTGGCTGAGGGAGCTGGGCTTGTTCAGCCTGGAAAAGAGAAGGCTCACGAGTGACCTTATCACTCTCTACAGGTACCTTATAGGAGGCTGTAGCGAGGTGGGGGTTGGTCTGTTCTCCCACATTCCTGGTGACAGGACGAGGAGGAATAGGCTAAAGTTGTGCCAGGAGAGGTTTAGGTTTGATATTAGGAAGAGCTTCTTTACTGAAAGGGTTGTTAGGCATTGGAATGGGCTGCCCTGGGAAGTGGTTGAGTCACCATCCCTGGATGTCTTTAAAAGACATTTAAATGTAGAGCTTAGTGATATGGTTTAGTGGAGGACTTGTTACTGTTAGGTCAGAGGTTGCACTCGGTTATCTTGGAGGTCTCTTCCAACCTAAATGATTCTCTGATTCTTAGTAAAGTAGCATGTTACTCCACTCCGTCCTGCTGTGACATGCTATGCAAGCCTTTTCAGAGCCTGGGACAATCTGAGAGTTCAGCCTTTCACCATGACCTTTGGGTTTGAGACAAATGTCTCATGCAAGGCTTCATTTGGAGCATCTGGTGCCAATCAGTGGCAGAGACAGGACACTAGCTGGGTAAGGTTTTGGTGATTTTCATGTTTCTCTTAGCTGGAAAATTAAAAAAAAAAAATTACATTTTATAAATAAAATTTTCTCTTCTGTACCTCTTTAATATCTTTTTGTGCTCTGTAAAAAGGATCTTGCTGTAAAGCCATAATACTTCCCTGTGATAAATGCTGATGTTTTCATAATGTGTAGTGTGCTTTTTACACCTACATATAATTGTGGCTACCTGGTTAGAAGCTGTATTATAGTAGAGGGACAGTATTAAAAATATCATCTCCATTTTAAGTACTGTAACATGGAAGAAAAAGTGCTGAACTGTAAATGAAATAAAAATGGTTAAATTAACACTGTATCATGCCACCCCAAAAGTGGCTGTTAGATGTACTGCAGAAAGGTGGCTGCTTTGCATAGTCTTCAGAGTATCAGATTCCCCTCCACCACCCAATGAGTACTGATTGTTAAATTCATTAAATATAAAATGAAGGGTCTTTGGCACTCAGACCATAAGCATAAACCATTATCTTCCTTTCTGACCTAAGAAGAAGCAGATATTTTTGCTCCTAATTAGAGTATGGATTAATTCTGTATATTGGGCAGCATGGGGCTGGGAGAGGTAGTAGAGGGGACAGTATGCATAGAATAGAGGTCTCTAACAAATCAGGATTAATGCGGGATTTGATTCTTTTAAGTGACTTTTCCCTTAAATAAATGAGGAAAGGTTAGAGATTTGGTGCTACCAGACCACCATCTTGCTGTCTCCCTTCCCATTTTCCAGCGCATAGACTCACCCAGCTTGTGATTAATGACTGTGAATAGTGTATTCAATAGGAATTTTCTATGCTAGAAGCTATCATACTACAAACTAATTTAAAGCACTTCATGTGCAATGTAGCTTTTTACCCATTGACATGAGAAAGGTCTGAGGGAGAGCAGTGACATGCTCCAGAGAATGGGAAAACCTTTTGAAAAGATTTGTGATAAAACTAGTTTTAATGTTTTTCAGCTACTGTCTCATGAATATCACATCCAACTAAATAGGCTATAAAACAACACTGAGATGGAAATGAGTTTTTCCCTCGTCTGTATGAATTTAGCGTAGCATAGCCATTCAAACACTTCATTTAAAGAATGGATTATCTCAAGCTGAATCTTAAAGCTTCTGAACAACTTTTTTTTGAGAGCCTTTCAAAGTTCCAGGGATGGCTGTGCAAAGAAGGATATATGGGTTACTCTGGCCTCACTTGGACTGCAGTGGATACTTTGTTCATGAGGAGGATGTTTGGATTTGATCTTGAGTTGGCAGTAGCTGCTCCCTCCTGTTTCCCTGCCTGTTCCTCAAGTAGATTATGTTACATTACTGATATTTGTGTTAACTCTTCGATTGTAGATACAACAGCGGTAAGAACTGAAGCCTTTATTGGTCTTTTTGGGAGAAAGCCTTTGGGGGCTACACAGTAAGACAGCCTCTGTGGTGAGGCAGCAGTCTCTTTACATGTATTAACAATATTTCCCCATCCCACTTAAGTAAACACAGGGCTTGATGCACACAGCAGGTATTTGTCAGGCTTCAGCATGACAATGCCACTGTTTTAAAACTAATTTTAGTATTATTGATTTGTCAGCAGGAGAAAGCTGACAACTGGAGATAAAATAATATTTATGTTGTGATATCCTGTTTCCATTTATTAGTCTGCTTTTGTGAGGGATGTTATGATGGAGAATAGAATACAGTATCTATCTTCATTTACCTGAGCATAAAAAGTTGCTTTTACAGACTCCACAGCAAGGCAACGCATTCTGTTCACCACCACTCCATGGCAATTTTGGACTAACTCTAATGATTTCTAGAAGGCTTCTTGAGATGATAACAGAATAAAAGAGCTTAACCTGTCTAAATAAGATGACAGCAGGATTTCTTCAGCATTCAAAACTTCCTTTAAAACTCAGAACTGTGTACAGTTAGCATTGTATTTGAGAGCAGTTGCATCAAATACAAATTAAATTGGATAACTCTGTTAAATGTAGTCACATCAATATTTTTGTTGTCTGCAGAATTGGGCAAATAAGATAACCTCCCAATGTCTGCTACACAGACTGATAACAAGATACCAGGGACAACCACAACAAACACCTTGAGAAAAGTGCCTAAATGAAAATGTTTATTCAGTTGCAGCCAACTCTTGGGAGCTATCTACAGGTGAGGGAAAGCTCTGCCAAAAAGAGGTCACTGACATTTTTCATGGTTGTGTTTCAGACATTGACAGTTTTATATATTTAACTTTAGAGCTATGACCTGCTTTCAGCCTAGCATGTCAAGAGGTCTGAGCAATGTTAATTGCCAACAGAAAAGAGAGATGATCAATAAGGATCTGTGCCCACAAACTTCCAGTACATGTGTTTATCTTCATCAGTGGGAGGGTCCATTTAAAATCAATGAACCAGGACCAATTGTAAACCTAAGCTGATACATGCCTGAGAACCTCTGAGATTCTTCTTGCAGCTTATGTAATAGGAGTGTCTTCATTTAAAGCAGAGAATTGGTCCTACACTTCTGTGAGGCTTATATGATGTTTGTGGTCCACAGATTCATGATATATAACAGCCTGGAGTGTTTTTTTTTTTTTTCCCCAGTACTTATATTCAAGCACAGATCTACCTCCCAGGATGAATAGGATTTGGTCAGTAGTGGAATTGCAAGTCTCTAAAGAAGTCTAAAAAGTTATAATAGTGCTGGGCTGTTGTACCTCTTACCTTAAGGTGACAATACTGTTCTACCTAGAGTGCATCTCACCTGTTGGGGAACAGAGGTAGTCCTGAGAGCAAGGTGAAAGCCTGGCCCTTTAAAAGGCATAGATTTGTTTTTCTGTGAGGTGCAGAATTGTCAGACTGCCTTTTGCAATGCATTTCTAATTGTTTTCTTGCCACTCTGACCTCCCACTCTCTCAGGTCTGTGGCAGCCTACAGAAAACCTTTGACTGATAAAATAAAAGTAATTTTTATAAATCGGAAAGTTTAGGAACAAAGCTACCAATACTTCTCAGAACTGGAAAACTATGGAATGATATTTAGAATAAAGTGAAGTTCAGATAGGTGCTGAGAGGCAAACAGGTTATGGCCCAGCTGTGTTTGCAGCAGAGCAAAATAATCACAGAGGTCCAATGGCCATTTTCAGCTCTGAGGAAGCAACATTTTTGGGGGGAGAGAGATCAGGTAATTTCATTTTTGTTTCTATTTTTTGGTGTTCATCTGAACTCACTGTACACCCTTCACTGGAAGTGTTTAAAGTTTTGGCAGTCTTTGTTGACTGTTGGAAAGGCAGAAACATTGATTTATGGCATGTGTAAAAGGATCATTTTAGTCATCAATGAATTGCATCCATTTCTGGAGATAAACACAGCAGGTGCTTCTCTGAACACAGCAATTCTAAGCAATAGCATGAGATAAGATCAAGAGCCTGTCATATTGTAGAAGAGCAACAGAAAGAATGGTAGTAAGAAAGAATTAATAATTGGGGATAGCCCTTTATTTCTAAGAAAAGCATTATTGTGAGACACTGTAAGTGCTCAGAATATATCAGCAGAGTGCACCTTATAATCAAACTGTTAGTAACTTGGAAGAGTATGACCTTTATTGAATTTATGAATTCATAAATTCATTGAACCTGAAACCAATTCATATTAGAGGTGGCTTTGAAAATGTCAAAATTGAATACCAGGAGAGAGGCAGACGTAGATCTCAGCTATATGACATCGGCCTTCCTCTTTTTCCTGTATTCTTTTATAAGTGCATTCACTTTTATGTAAATGCAATGGGGAAAATAAATAAAAATATCCCCTACACACACAAACATAAGCTGATAAATGAAACGTCAGAAGCAGAGCAAAAAAATCACCTCAAAATTCAGAGTGCCCGAAGTGTTTTGATTATAGTCCAACATAGTAAGATTTTCTTTCACCACGGCTTGAAGTGGGTTGCCAAGGGTTTTTGATCACCCTGAATTGCCCCATGTGTCATAGTTCCAGAAACACCTGCAAGAATCCCTCTCTGCTGATTTTTTGTTACAATTCACAGTGTTCAATGGTCCTTGATTTGTTTCATTCCTCATGGCAGATGTGATGGTCTAGTGGTTGTGTGTGGGGTAACAGTATACAGCCTGTAAGCACATTTTTTCCTGCAAATGTAACAAATTTTAAAAGAGGAAAAAAAGGCTTTTTTTTTTTTTTTTTTTTTTTTTTTTTCCAGTGATAAACACTTATTTCAGATCTCAGATGCAAGCAAATACAAAAACTCAAACTGCGCAGAAAATGAAATCTACAGAGATACTTCCATGGTGATGTAAAACATCTAGTGAACAGTCCAAAAGGCTTTCTATGACATGTACTGTACAGATATACACCGTGAATAGTCATCAGTGAAACAAGGGATAATTTATAGTAGCTGGTTAATTCTGTTGGCAATTTTATTTGTGTAGATGGTTCGTTTCTGTGTGCTGGCTCATGGCTACACAGCATTTTTTTTCTTTTCATTATCAAGTATCTGCATTAATTCTTTGGGACTGCACATATTATGATCTGTCATGCATTGCAGGTGATACTAAGGAATGACAGAGGACCAAACTGTGTTCCTTTCTTATCTGTAAAATGGGGCTAACAGTACTTTGCCCATCTTAATTCAAATTTCACAGCTTCTGGGACATAGCCTCTCTTACTCTGATTTATCCTGCCTGCTGCAGGGAACCATTGACTCAGGTTTCAGATTCTGAGTGCTTCACTGGTGTGGCTAAGTTTGACCCACCATCTTTCATTAACAGATTTTCTCTACAAAAAAAAAAAAAAAAAAAAAAAAAAAGGAAAAAAATTCCATAGTTCATCTAGAAGACCACAACCATCTGGAACAAAACTGAGTTTGGTATTGAAACCTGTGCTTTAGCTGGAAGAATGCTCATCATGAGAAACACCACTGTAATTATTCAAGGTTTATAGCAGCATAAATGATAAAATCATATCTCACATTGGGTGTATCCCCCTTGGGAAGGGCAGATTCCATGGTCATTTTGTTAAATCATCCTTGTATATCATCCCTGAAACCATGGGTGGCAATAGTTTTGCCACCCATGTTAGGTGGAGAGGCAAATCTAGTATCTCCTGGAGGAGATGAAAGAAGAGAGAATGACATCCTGGGAACGCGCTGCCAGTGTGGAAAGCATTTTGACTTCAATCACATTGCTAATGTCAGTGTTATTATAAATTATTATAGTGTCATATTTATAGTGTCAATAGTTATAGTGTCAGGGCATAGTGTCAGTGTTACTATAAATTATCTTTAAGTATTTCTTTATATAATAGATTTTTTTTGTAGAATAATGATGATCGCTTTCCTAGATATGACATTCTGATGGAGTCATAGCACCAGAAATGTGTGTTAGTCATACCGAAGACAAGATTTAATTGTATTTGAAATGATGGAGAAAAGTGCCCACCTGGTGTAGCATAGCTATCAAAGATAAATGGTATAAGGAAAAAAAAATATCTTGGCACTGTGCTTCATTAAATCAACTGAAAATTATTCAACCGTTCATTATAGGACAGGTAGTAAAGACAAGTTAGGGACTGCTAAACTAAGCTGGCTTAAACTCCAAAAACAATCTACCAGGAGCTGCACAGAGAAGGGGAAAGGGTAATTTATTTTGTTTCTCAGCCCCTTGCAACTACTGTGATTGGTAGTACTAATGAAGACTGTTATACAGCATTAACAGGGAAGAAAAACAAACTGATCAGGAAATCTGGGTCTGACTTTTGCTGCCATCTGCAATGAGGAGTGTGAAATTCAGAGGTTATGAAATCCAGCACATCTCATGCTGGGCTGTAACAGACATGCTATCGTTCCACTGCCAACACTTGTCCTTTTCTTTCCAAAGTCAGCCTTTCAAAACACGTTCTGAAAACATGGTTTCCTTCAGATTTTCTTCAGAAATACCTGCAAAACTGAAAGCTCCTCTATTATCCAAGTCTTTCTCCATGTGAATTTAAAGCTAGGATCAGGTGCAGGATTTCCATCATCAGCATCTGAAGCTATCTGCTCCTAAAACAGCTGTAACAGAGGTGAATGAATTAGGCAGCTTGGACTTACCCCAGGCTTCTTTTAATTCCTTAAGTTTCCTGCTGTGCAGGTCATTTCATCATGTAATGGGAGCTGACCATAGCTGTCAGTCATGTCACTTAAACTAATAACCTTAAAGGCCCTGGGAATAGGTTTAGGTCACTGCATGACAGAAAGGTGGATCCAGGCGTGGGTTTCCCTTTCCCTTTGATTTTTTTTTTTTTTTTTTTTTTTTTTTTTTGTGCTATATCTTCAATAGATAAAGCTGTACTTGGGGTTTTAATCTTGGCTGTGATGCTTTCTCCCATCCCTTTCTCTTCTTGGAGCTATTTTTCCTTCATTGTCCAAAAATATTTCACTCCTGACATCCCCTCCCACCCCCAGTCTTTGCCCGGACCCAGGAGGGGAGCTCAGCTCCTGGCAGTGCAGGTGACAGTAGGTGGCAGCAGCAGTCCACGGTGGGAGCCCTGAGTAGCAAAAAAGTGAAGGGAAGCAGAGGGGCTCACAGAAGGCTGGCGTGTTAAATAGCATCTTTTTTTTTTTTTTTTTTTTTTTTTTTTTTTTTTTCCCGGCATATCTCTGGTTCTGATTTTTCCCCCAGATCGCCTACGTGTTCTGTAACAATTATCCGGAAGGGCTTTTCATTTTATTTGTTGTTATGCTTCCACACATGGGTGATCGATAGAAGCCTTGGCCGCATACCCCTCAAAACATAAGCAAGAAGCGAATTTGGGAGGCTCAGATGATTTCTCTGCAAAGTGCAGCACTCAGATTTATTCTTGTTTTTTCCTAACGCTTCACTCCCCACATCCTTGCTTACAAAACAAGGTGCTTCTAAATGACTTATTTGCATCCTCGTGCCTCTGAAACTGCCATTGTGTACTGCAGCACAGAACCCTGGAGAAACTGCTTTCTTCCTTCTGAACACTCTAGTTTTAATTGCTACCTCAGTAGCGTGTCTTATAATGAAGGGAAAAAGTAATTTTCTTTCATTATGCCAGGAACTAGGGTCCTGCAGGACAAAATGATGGCCTTCTTGTAATCTTACATGCTAATATAAGGTTTTATATTTATGTATGTATGGTGAGTTTGCCCTTGTGAGTGACCCCAGTGGGCAGGGATTCAGCCATACAACCTGCTGAGTGGCTATTTCCTCCAGAAGTTCCAGTGTTACTCCAGGTTTCAGGCCTGTAGAGAGCTGCCTGAGGTGCAAACCCCACAGGCCTGGAGCTCACAGTGCCCTTTTTCCCAGCAGTAATGGTGATTTCTTCATACTCCTCTGTCACATCAAACACCTCCTCCCAAAAAGCATCGTGTAGATTAACAGCTTCACAAGTCAGACGTACGCAACAGCTACAACCAGACTGTCAGAGACACAGTAGATGGGATCAGAAGTCTAGAAAGTAACAGTGTTAGCCTACCAAACAAAACCAAAGAGAGAACATTTAACAAAGAGCAAAGTAACTGCAAGCCTCTTCACTCTTGATGGATTCCGAGTGCTGTCTGAGTCCATGAGGGCAGGGTTATCCCTGCTTCATCAAACTAATTCTCTTGCCACTAGCATCTGCACAGCATCGAGCTTGTGAAAACCGCTCCTAAAGAACAGGATAGTTCCTGTCCTCCAGGCAGCGGCTCTTGCATCACTTACCTCATACAATCATAGACCTTTGCTGCTGACTTTGTCAAAAATGACCCCTCCCTCACAAATTTCTCTTTTGGGTGTGATCCAGCCTGCTCACAAGGGTTTGTATGCTTAAAAAGAGAGCTGCACAAATTACTGACGCTTGCTTGTTAAGCTTTAGAAATGCTTGTTTCAGAGAGAAGCAGTGAGACAGAGAATAGCACTGCATATGCGAAATGGAGTCTGCAGGTTTTTGAGGATACAGACAGGAAGTTCATTATTTCGTATAGAAATCATAAATTGCATAAACATATTTCCTGTGGTTCCACCTGCCATATCATTACTTTTCAAATGCTATATTCTCCTGTTGTTTTCACCACTTTGTCACAGGCTACCTTAAACCTGGGGCAGGCAGCAGGGTTAAATGCAAACATCATTGGAAGAACTATTCAAATGATAATCAAATGATAACGTATGCAACTGGTATGTCCCTTCCCCCTGTTTAGGAGTAGAAAAAAACACTGTTTTTGGCTCTGGAGGATAATTAGATGCTGCCCTTGGGAGGCATATTTGAATGCTGAGCTGTGATATAGAAAAGAAAGAGCAAGCCAAGTATGTTTTGCCATTTTTGTGACTTACATTGTATGCAAGATTAGAAGTGTTTCCAAGAACTGGATAATAAGCTAGGATATTATAAGGAGTTGTAAGTTGACAACAGGAGTTGATGGCTTGAGTTGTCATTGACTTACATAGTAAAGCAGAGCTAAAGCGAAACCCCTTGTTTTTAGTCTATTTGCATAACTTACAGTCTAAACACTAAGTGTGGCTAAAATGGCATTAATTGTTTGGTAAGATATCTGACACCTTGGATGTTGGAAGTCTGACTTCATGGCTTACTTCTGAACAGCAGCATTTTCCTTTTACAGTTTGATTTGACTGTGATCCAGAACTGAGGAAATTAGCGTCCAATCTTTCATTTTCTTGCTTTGAGATCATTTCTCTTGACTTGAAAAGAAATGTATACCTGATGTATGAATGGCAATAGAAGTGATGAGAGTAACTCAGGATTGCAATTGATGGTTCCAAAGGCTGGCAGGAACCTGGAGTTGTTCAGTCTCTGAACATTAACACCAGTTCTGTATTCAGTAGAAATTACGGTCCTCACAAACTTACTGTGATGAATGACGACACACAGCTTGGTGTAAGTTTCTAACACTGTTCGCAGCAAGTTAGCAGTTGGAGACACTTATCTATTGCCTACTGCCAAGTGGTTAAAGCATTTCAGTTACAGTAAAAGTTTCCAGAAGGATTATTAGAAACAACTTTGAAGGGGATTTGAAAGTAACATTAAAAATTAAAAGGAGTCTAAAGTATTCCTTAAGGCAGAATAATCAGCATATCCCACTGCATTGTCCTAAGCACGGTGGCTGGACAGCCATCACTAATAGCCACACATCTTCATTATCCTGACTGTCTCTTACAGGTGAAAAGGTCTATTAAAACTCACTTTGAAGAAGAAGTTTGTGAGAAGCAATAGTAATAGCTGTGAAGGTTCTACTGACCAGCTTGAGTGTAAAGAACAAAATTAGCCTTCCAGCAATGGCAATTTCCATCCTAAGACATTAGTCCAGATAATTCATCCACAGAATTCTTCATTTACATAATTAAAAGGATTGCAGCCCCTAGTATTGAGTTTTCTTGCTGCATAGCAATTTGGAAAAAAAGGGTTAAGAAGTGTTTTAAAATATGCAAAAAGTCTGTAACTTTCCTTGGTGTATCTGAGGTTGGTTCACAGATGTATAACGCAAAGCTGACTGTATTGTGCTGTCCCAGGAAGGAATTTTAAAATATGATAAACAGAAACAAGTATAAATGAGAGTGACAAAGAGACAGTTGAATCTGTAAGGAAAATGGAAGATACAGTCTGCTTAGATGATAAAAACTGTATTGAGGAAATCTTTGAAATCTGTACAGGAATGGCTCAGCTACATTCACTGTAGAAATAAAACAGTAGCCTGCTTCTCTTAGATAACCTCTTCCTTTACACAAAGTAAAGGTCTCTGTAGATAGATGGAGAATCTGACCATCTCAATAGCAATAGCAGTTCTATTTTTTGGACATAGAAAATAAGGCTTAGATGTAGGTGTTGGCCAAAATGGTGGTCAGCATGAGTATTCTGGGGGGTATTTTAAAATTTCGAATATTATGTGACAAGGAAGAGAGAATGGGTTAGGATGAGAAAACATGGGGAGAATACAAGTAAATGTGTATTTGAGTTTCTTGAAGTGAGTGAAAAAGCATCTATTGGCAAAACAAGCTGGTAAGTGCAGGAACAAACAGGAATTGAAGTAAAACTGAGTTAGGTCTTGCACAGGGCAGCAATGTGTTCTTCAAATATTTTTTAAAGAAAATGAGAAGACAGAACTCAAATCATTCTTCAGTGAGGATGAGACTAATAATATATAGCTAAACCTCTAAACAAAATTCTTTGCTGTATTTTTAGATAATTATGGTGATGTTGATATTAAGGGTAAAACAGATAAAAATTGGTATGGGTGAATAAATGAAAGTGGAGAAGATTGTAGTGATTTAAAAGCAAAACTCAAGAGCGTTATATGGTTTAGTTGGGGTATTGTACTCATATATGCTGAAGACTATGTTTCAAGTCCAGGACTGGAAAAGGTACCATAATAATACAATTAAAAGGGGGGGGGGGGGTGGGGGGAATGCTGTATGAGCAATATATACAGCCTGTTAGTAAAAATATTACCCAAAACCATAATTAAATGCATGTAGGCAAGTGTGAGATGGGATAAAAATGAGAGATGATTTTTATCACATATATCTATCTGTTCTAAGCTAGATTTCTTTATCTTTCCTTCTTTCTGGCAACAGAGGATTTGTGATTTTGCTTTTTTTTTGCTTTATGATGGCAACAGTTTGAACTGAAAAAGAAACAACATGTTGGATATAGATAATTAGCAGACTTCCTCAAAGACTGGTCTTACAGCTAATCTTCTTTGATATCTAATTAATAGCTGTGACAAAAATACAAGAAATTTTCTGATGGAACAATGCTTGTAGGAATATATTAGAGTAACATTTTTGGTCAGAACATCCCCAAAATGGGTGCATGAGTAGAAACAGGAAGAAACATGGAAGTAAACTCATGGTCAAATGTGAGGATCAGCTAAACTAGTGATATTGCTCAACCCGTTTCCAAAAGAGGGAAAGCATTGCTGCCATCGCAAAAGTTACAAAAGTTGACAATTTGTAGATGTTTGTTCAAGTTTTTGACTCTCTCCTACAAGATTATATAAATTGGAACAAGGAATGAGCAGGCTGTTAGAGTTAAAACAAAGGAAATGAAAAATAGGGAGAATAATATTGATGCTAGAAAGCAGATGCTGAAGGAGCCATTTAAATTCTTAGAGGGGAAGTGCAGTTGTTGGGGCTACTAGGAGAAAAATCTTACAGAATGCCAGTTCATCCTTATTTAAGATATTTAAAAGCAGTATCAATGCCCTCTCTGTCAAGCTGGCAAGCAGTAATAGTTTAATAGGAAAAAATGCTTTGTCATGGAGACATTACTGAATAGCGGTGTGTTCCGACATGTTCTGCAGAAACTGTTGGCTCAAGGGACTGAGCTGCTGGTACCAGAATCATGGTACTGGTGAATGTGTGCATACAACAATCTGCCTGCATGCAAGGTAGGTCTACATAGCCCAGAGAGTGGCTTGTTATGAACCATATTCTCTTACTAGTAGAAAAACAGCAGTAATTCTGGAAGCACTCACACTCACACAACTACATTGATATTCTGGTGGTGATCCGCACCAAGAACACTGGACAACAACAACAACAAAACACAAATGAAAACCAAAACCAAACACAAGTGAGTTATAATGCTTTTCATTATCTATTATATTGAGAGGCAAAAAAATGGGATTCAACTGGGGCATGCCAGCTTCTTTGGTCTGTCCTTCAAAGTGATTCTGCATGTTTTACTTGAGCCTACTGTTTGCACCTGATATTTAGAAGCACCAAATAGAACAACAACAGAAAAATATAACAGCAAGGAAATCAGGCAAATGTATAAAACCAGATCCAACAGGGTTCAATGTCAACATGTTCTGGGCAGTTTCCAGACCTTGGAAGCTGAGGTGGCAGGAGGGGGCAAGAGAGGAAAATGCTGTGACATTTAAAACAGACAGACAAAGTTGAATTCACAAGGGAATCTTTTTCTCCTGAAGGCAATTATATTTTGTGAAGTCTTCATTCCTCTCAGTGCCTCACTTCCTTGAGATTATCTTAATTAGATATGCGCTTGCAGGGTAATATAGCAACAAAGTAAATTTTGGAGCAGACAAGAGTGGAGCTGGCAAGTAGCTCTACTGAGACTGCACCTGGTGCATGGTGTTCAGTCAGGTTATACCTGAAAGACATTAAAAACAGGAATATTCCTATTTCATGCCTTATTATACTTAACTATATCCAAAAGAATCCCCATTATGTCAGGAAGCTTGCAAATATGTAGAAGTTGTAGATACTGACTTGAGTAGGAACAGTCTAAATGAAGAAGGCAGAAAAAGGAGTGGGGGGATTAAAAGTGAAAAAATATAAATCTTTAAGGTCACAGAAATAACCTAGTGATTAAGCCAAAAGTTATAACCCACATTTTCCAACTTCTTCTTAATCTCTAAAATACAAAATGAGTTTTCAAACTGATTTTTGTGTGTTTGTGGTGTTTGCCCTGCAGTCCCCCTTGGGGTCAGTCTTGTCCCATTGTGGGGCTGGAAATGCCCACTGCCTTGGCTGCTGCTGACTCTGGCAGCTGGGGAAGCCTGTTGCTGCCCTGGAGTAGTTCCTCTTACAAGGCTCTTCCCTTTCAAGCCTTCTTTCTCTTCTGTTTGCTGTCTGCAATACCTGAAGACATATGAAAAGTGAGAGGCTGTGGCTGGACAAAAGAGGTTACTTAAAGCCAAAAGTTAGGGCCTTTTCACTTAACCTTACTTATTCCAGTCCACTTAATATTTCCCATTAACTGCTGAAAAATTTACATTACTGATTTATATTACTGATTATTGTAGATTATGACATTATTTTCAGCTAAAATACTTATTTGAAGGCTATACTGTGTTATCCATGTTCAGGTAATTATCCTAGCCTGTAGTCTTTTAGTCTTTTGCCGTGCATTTGCAAATCAGGAAGATTTGACTGACTTGTTACAAAGGCCAGACAAGACAAATCTGCCAAAATGTTATGAGATGGATGATGACATGCTCAGACTGAGGACGTACAGCCATGTGCCCCCTGTAATGAAGCTATGTGTATTTTTTTATTTTTATTTTTTCCGGGCTACCATTAGTGTCTGGAAATGCACTCAAAATACCTTATGGTTGCATATGTCACAGGTGCCACTAGCATGCCTGGCACAAGCTAATAGCTGGCTGTGCTAAAAGTGCAGTAGGAGCATTGTCTTTCTTGCTGCCCCTGAACTTAGCTACACTCACCATGTCATTAAATCATGAGCGTATTATATCCATAGCTGAAACATGTTTTGCTGCAAAGTGCCCTCATTACTGTTCACTGTTGGGCTGCTGGAATATTTGGGTGAAACCAGGAAGATCTGTCCAGTGTGACACCTGGGTTCAAAGTCCTGTGATGTTGCATGTTTTCTGGTGCATTAGGGGAAGAGTTTGCAACAGTAGTTTCTGTAAAGGGAGATAAACAATCTCTGACTTCTGCCTCCCTTTGAATTCTCAGCTCCCTGTGCTGCCTTTGTGTTGTGCTGCCTCCCTGCTTCATAGAGGTTCATAAGGTCTTGTAAGACTGCAGAAACAGGGATGATGCAGGCTTCATCATAGATAATTTCCCTGGAAACTTTCACTTTGCTGGGGATTTCTCCCTAGCTGAACAGGGAAGGATCAGGAGACTTGTTAAACCTTACAGTTTTTATTTCAAAATCAATGAGAGACAGGGAATTTCTCTGCAACTAAGAGGTGATCTACTGAAAACTCTCTCCCTTTTCAGCTGAATTCCCTGGAAGAAGCAATCTCCTCCAGGATTCAACCCTTCCTCATCTCCCATCCCCTGGAATACAGCCTTGATACTTCCTTTTCTGACGCCTTTGAAGTTTTGTAGCTGTCTGAGTACCCCAGTACCCATCACTCATGCAGCGTTTTAGCATGTCATGAAGATTAACAAATGTCTCCTCAGCGTGTGTGTGGTGAAGGGAAGCTTTATAACTTCATCTCACAAGCAAGCAACTGAGTTTTAAAGAGGTTAACACTGTGGCTGGACTGGGAATTGAGTCTCCATCCACCAAGTTTCAGATCCAGTGAATTAATTAAAAATTGATTCAGGCTTTGACAGTACTTTCTATCTTGACAGGAAGAAAACAAAACAAAACAAGAAACAAAGCAAAACTTCAGCCAAAGTAGAGTAAGATCTTGCCTGACAGTGCAGGTTACATTCTCATCTCACCCTCTGCAAAAAACCTGTAGCTAGGTGCTGTGCATCATCTAGGTGCTTGTTGTTTGCCATTCTGTGGCTGTAAAAACATACGACATGTCAGATCAATAATCTTGTATCCTTGAGGTATTTATATCTCATCTAATCTCCATGTAATGGATTATACACTGTACTTGCACTAGGGGGTTGAATTTCATTATTCTTATTAAGATGTCATTTCCATAGCTGCTTCATTCATTTTCATTTTACAAAGGCCTGTGCTAAAACTTTGGTGGCTTTGCTAACCAATTACCATAATGTCTTTCAATTATGTTACAAATAGAAGACTCCGGTAGCTAATATTTAGAATGTGAAATGTTCGTTTTTTATTTGGCCTGACACTTGAGATATGCAAACATCCTCTGGTACTATTGTTATTCTAAAACATTTATAGAGTGGAATCAAATCACACACATTTTAGATACATAGAAAGAGACATGTTACCTGCCCCAAGGATCTTATATTTTAAGATAAGGGAAAACAAATATAAAACAAGACACTTGACAACAGATCAGTTCGGAAAGTGTCTGGAGGAGGATGGAGAGAGGCAGGTTGGCAGATAAGCTCCAGAAAAATGTTTTAAATGTAAAGCAGCATGTGAGAAGGCACAACACCCGCAGTGGGAAGTGAAATCAGGTGCAAGAATTAGGACCTGTGACTGGAAGCAAGGGATAAAGGGAGAGCAGCACTTTGCAACGAGCTCATATGTGGCCACCCTGTCAGGTACTGCTGTCAGGGTAGCTTGCTTCAGAAGTGAGAAGCAGCTGCATTGTCAGAAAGGCAGGATGTGGGGTAAGCCCAACCTTGTCAAGGCATTGAACCCAAAGTTCTTATGTCACCTTTCATTCCATGTGAATTTTCCTCCTATTACTTCTGCATTCATTACATATCCCAGGGACAAGTCCAGCAGGAGCTAGGAGTCGATACGGAGCTGACTTTGCAGCTCATGACTTGATCATGTCCATTTAGACCTGGAAAGCTGAAATCCCTGCAGCCCCTTTTTTTTTTTTTTTTTTTTTTTTGTTTGTGTGTGTGTGTGTGAGATAAAGAGAGGTAGAAGACATCAACCATGGACTTTGATTCATTAGCTGCTTTGTGGCATGAGTATTACTAGTTTGAAGAATGAAATGGAGAGACAGACAGTAGTCAGCATCAGGTCTGTGACCTTTGTGAGTCCTTGGGATCAATCTGTCTCTTTTTGATGACATTTTTGAATGAACAGCTCATGAAGGTTAACTCTCCAACCATATTATTGTTTCAAGAGTGCCGTAGGTGTGACTGACAGTTGAAAGGCACAAGATGAGAACTGCATCCTCATGAGCTTGCACATTGTTGTTTCACTGAAACTTTCTGCTCAGCTGTGACAACTCTCTAAGGAAAACTAGCTTATCTTTTTGCATTATCTTTTATTAATTTGGCATGAGAGAATGACCTTTGTCTCAATTAAATAGGATCTGGGGAAAGAAAACCTGCAGCAGGCTCAGCAATGCTTGCAGTCATAACAACTCTGCCACGCTTATCCCACCTGCTGTTTTAAGGTCTGAGACCCTTACACATCATGGAAAGAAATGCAGGGTTTGGTCTTAACAATCTCAGAAAACTTTATGAATGTTACTAGTTCATGCTAAATGTCTCCTACCACTGAAGCTTGCAAGGGGGGCTTACATTAAAGCTCATGGTGGCAGGGCTGTTAGAACAGTATGATTTGTGTTAGGGCCCTGTCAACTCCTCTTGTGCTGTTGGTGTAAGAAGACAACCCTGTTCTTTGATCATGGTGGAGAGTGTGACATTGAGCATGGAGTGGACTCTATCTTTTTGGCTGAGGATGTATGGCTCTTTAATTTGGGCTGGTGCTGCCCTCATAAGTGGTATGGCTCATGCTTCTGAATTTTAAACTCATTGGTTGAAGCAAAGGGAAAAGCATAAGTGGATTTATTAGCTACAGATCTGTGAAAGACAAGCTGCCCGTGCCTTCATTAATCATCTGCTGTCAGGTGACCTGCAGTGATTATTGTGCTAACCAAAAGCAGAAGAAGGAGAGGAAAGATGCGGAGGTTTTCCACATTGCATGTACAGGGAGAATGCTATATGGATAGACAAAATTGCAAGTGCTAGTGATACACATAGGTACCAAATAATTCCCTGAGGACAGCCAGATTATCAGAACGAGTACAATTACTAATGTTTTCATATGCCAGGGGTGCATGTTGGTTTCAGTGTGACAGTGAAGTTATAAAACGTACCATAACAGTGAGAGAGAAGTCATATAAAGGCTATCACTTAGGAGATCTGGTTTCAAGTGTCTGCTTAGCAGCTTTCTAGAGTAAATTGCTATATGCCTTTGCACCTGACCTACCTGTGAAACGCAGATAACATTTGTAGTGATAGCAGTTGCATTAGAAATTGAACAGCCCTCAAGTGCTATGCTTGCTAAGGGTTCGTAAAATGAGGTCTGATGGCCCAGGCCAGGTAACAGCACCCTGAAGGGATTCTGGTTTCACCAAAAACATACCAAAAAAACCCAAATCTCTAATACATCATGAGGAAGAAATAAACAACATCTGATGTGAGTTTGGAGCACATCATTGACAGTGATAACAGCTACTTCTAGCTAGGAATAGTAATTATCAGGGAATAGTCAGCTATTACTACTTCTGCCACAAATATGCCACAGATAAAGACAAAGTTTTTTCTTCTGTTCTGGAAGTTTGTGGTTTTCTGAGTCTCTGTTCTCTTTTGAAAACAGTACACTTCCTTGTCTGGAAGAGAAAAGCCTGAGCTATTTTTCTGCATTTAAGACAACACCCTTTAAGTATAAAAACATATATTTTGAGAAATGTCTATGCTGCTACAATGAAGGAAAAAAAATGCAATTTCATAGCAAAATACACTTACAGGGGTGATGGGAGGTGGTAGTCAGATCTACCATCAGATCAGAGAACATTTCTGGGGCTTTTCACATTTTCACACTCTTTGCAGTATGACTTGATTTACTTTAAAATAAGAAAATGCCTCCTTTAAATTTACCTACTTTCTTCTGCCTGCAAATCTCCCCAAATGGCTGCTGGAGTACTGGAGTACTGGTTATAACTGCTTTTACAATTACAGTTATATGTGTTCAGATAGAAAAAATGTATGTACCTACCCTAACTAATCATTGT
Source organism: Heteronetta atricapilla (assembly GCA_011075105.1). Taxonomy (NCBI): domain Eukaryota; kingdom Metazoa; phylum Chordata; class Aves; order Anseriformes; family Anatidae; genus Heteronetta; species Heteronetta atricapilla. Next base: position 43,632,714 of record CM021735.1, read on the forward strand.
TTATATCTTGCTTTAAGGCTTTTCTCTCTAGTGGTGGAAGAAAGAAATCCTTAAGTAATTCATGAGGCAAGGTAAAATTGCCCTTAGCAATGCTACAGTTAATATTTTGTAATACTTTTCTCTGGAAAAGTATGCAGCTTGGAAGTATCAGTGTCATTTATTGCATTTCTCATATGTGACACCATACTAGCATTTTATTTGCTCATTAATCAAAAAACACAGAGTTTCTGTTCTGGAATGCCAGGGACCACTTGTGACTAAGACTGGAGTAGGAAGAAAAATTGCTAAAAACTTGCAGAAGAATCTTTGGTGGAGGTTGTATGTTTGTAGCCCTTGTGCTAACACTGCATTTTTTGTTTGTTTGTTTTCTCTCCTATTTTATCTCAGTTAGCTCTGAATATTATAAAAATCAATAAATATTCAAGACAAATGCTAGCCATATTGTACATCTTACAGTTTACAAGTCTATTTTAGTTGTGTAATAAAAGTGTAATAGTAACAGTTCTGGCAAAACCAGAACACCCTCAGGGTGCTGATAAGCTCAGAAGAAATAGAATAAGACATCAAAAAGGGAGAAGTCTCAAGATTTGTGGACAAACAATGAAAAGAGATGAAATGAATATATTTTAGATGTACTTGATTTTGAGCTTTCATTTTTAAGATATTTCAGGACTTGATAGCAAGCAGTGGATATTTTTGCATGCGTGTGTTAAGTTTTTCAGGATTTCCAGTTTCTGCACGTACATGGCTGAGGATAAGATTCCCATGACTCCCAGCTTAGCAGCTACTGCAAAATAGAAAGTTATATACAGCATGGTATTTGCTGTAATACTTGTTGAGATGTATCCTGATAAGCATTTGGAAAAAAAATAGAAAAGATGATCAGGGTCATCAAACCTTATTCAAAGTAGCAGTAAAGCGTCAGCAAGCCAGACGGTACAGCTTGTGCTTTGTGCAAAAGATATGAGATATGCTAAGTAAAGGGTGAAGGATGAGAAATGAAAATGGATTTTTTTTTTTATTATTTTATTTTTTTGGCAAAATATTAACTTTGAGGAGGTATAACTAAATGGAGGCACCCTACCTGTTAAGCAAAATGAAGTCTAGAAGATTCAAATTGACACATGATTCATCTTTTAAACAGATTAAATGCTTTGGTGATGGCCTCAGGAGGCAAACTCATTTCTAGAAAAAATACAAGAGCAGGAGCTTGGCCATGAGGGACAGTAAAGCTAAGGGGTATTTGCTGACCAGAGCAAACAAACAAACAAATGCACACACGCACAAAATAAAAACAACAACAAACAACAACAACAGCAACAAAAAATAGGGAAGACTCAGATGATATATTAGAATAACATACTGGGGGAAGCTGAGGAGGGGATGCTCTGAAAATCCCTCAAAATGTCTCCCTAGTTGCTAATAATGGTAGAGAGCCTGATGAAGAGGGGAGAGGATTTATTTTATTTTATTTTATTTTATTTTATTTTATTTTATTTTATTTTATTTTATTTTATTTTATTTTATTTTATTTTATTTATTTTTTTCCTCAGGGGAGATCCAGTTCCTCATGGAGACAGAAAAGCTTTCACAAGGTTGGTGAAGGTTTGTCTGGATGGCAGAGCTCAGAGGGCTGTGCTTAGAGGTGTGGAGTCTACTTGGAGACCTGTAACTAGCGGTGTCCCCCAGGGGTCAGTACTGGGTCCAGTGTTCGACTTACTCATCACGAACGACCTGGATGATGGAACAGAGTGCACCCTCAGCAAGTTTGCTGGTGACACAAAGCTGGGAGGAGTGACTGATACCTCAGTGGGCCGTGCTACCATTCAGAGGGACCTCGACAGGCTGCAGGGTTGGGCTGAGAGGAACCTTGTGAAGTTCAACAAAGAGAAGTGCAGGGTCCTGAACCTAATGAGGAAAAACCCCCAGCACCAGTACAGGCTGGGGGCTCACCTGCTGGAGAGCAGCTCTGCAGAGAGGGAGCTGGGAGTCCTGGTGGGCAGCTGGCTGACCATGGGTCAGCAATGTGACTGTGTGGCCAAGGCGGCCAGCGGTATCCTGGGGTGCATTCAGAAGAATGTTGCCAGCAGGAGATCCTCCCCCTCTGCTCAGCCCGGGTGAGGCCTCACCTGGAGTACTGTGTCCAGTTCTGGGCTCCCCAATGCAAGAGTGATGTCGAGCTACTGGAGTGAGTCCAGAGGAAGGCTACTAAGCTGATTAGGGGACTGGAGCAACTGTCATACGAGGACAGGCTGAGAGAGCTGGATCTGTTTAGCCTGGAAGAGAAGACTGAGAGGAGACCTCACCAATGTGTATAAATACCTGAGGGGATGGTGTTGAGAGGATGGAGCCAGTCTCTTTTCAGTTGTGCCCAGTGACAGGATGAGAGGCAATGGGCAAAAACTGAAGCACAGGAGGTTCTGGCTGAATATGAGAGGGCATTTCTTTCCTGTGAGGGTGACAGGGCACTGAAACAGGTTGCCCAGAGAGGCTGTGGAGTCTCCTTCCCTGGATATATTCAAAACCCACTTGGATGCCATCCTGTGAAATGTGCAGGTGATCCTGCTTGACAGTGGGGTTGGACTAGATGATCTTCAGGGGTCCCTGCCAACATCAGCCATTCTGTGATTCTGTGAATGGTCCTAGCCGAGACACTGGTGGAGAATGAAGACAGAGGGATTGAGCATATTGTGACTTGGGGCAAGAGGTTGGATATAATATGAAGACTACGGCTTTGTCAGTATGAGGCATACACTGAACCAGCTCCTTTTTGAAGCCCTAGACAAGGTGATATAGCAATTTGTTAGTGAAATTAATGATTGCAAGGTTATTTTTGACCATCTTGTTTACCATTTGGTGGTTTGATCTTTTCATTGAAAATAAATGAAGGGGGATTTTCTGACATTGATTTCTTCAGCTGGACCAGTAAGCTGCTTTAGAAGAATAGAGGAATTCAACTCAGTCTGAAATTACATCTGCTTGTAGTTGAGGTTGCAGAGTTGTAAATCTTGTTCCCTCTAGCACATTCATCCACAAAAGGAGGTAGCATATAGCAGATCTAAATAACTTTCTTAGTGACCCGTGACTTTTGTGCTGTCCTGTCTCTTTCATTGGTGTCCCAATGGATGCAGAAATAGCAGCAAAATAGCAGTGACAAAAAAGCTTCAGGAGTAGTCAGGACACTGGAGCAGTCAGACTAAAAAGGCTCGCAATCAGCAGTGTGGCTGCATTTGGAAAATATTAACAGATCCAACACTGTGGTGGTTCTCTAAAAGGTTTTTTTTTACACCCTAAGACTTGTTCCAGTTCTGTACATGACAATCATAATTATAGATTCTGGATGGGAAAAAAGTTGTTTGGAGTAAAATGTGTTTGAGAGTCATGCCAACCACACAAGACTGTGTAGCCGTAACTACATGTGCAGATTACAGTGCCATCTGTTTGAGCACAGCACATGCAAGCACCATAGATCTGCTTCAGCATGCTCTGTTGGTAGTTCGTTAGGTTATACATGTGAGTTTAAGTATCTGATAACCAGACTAAAAGTTTTTGTCTTTCCCCTTATGGAGCAAGCAGCCATAACTGCCAAGGGAAGCATTATGAGCAGTTATAATTCACATGAGTGGATTCTTTGATGTAGTTCAGTGGAAAGGAATATTCTTGATTACTTGATTATGGGCAGAAGACAGGCAAGACATGTTTTAGCCTTTCTGAACATCTTCATGGACCTGGAGCTCCAGAGATGCACACTTTCATAGTGCATAGGTTAGAGGCTCACCCAGCTCCTTCACTGCTGGAAAGCTGCTGAAGAGTATCACCTCTCAGAAGATCTGGCATGCACAGAAATACAGCTTCTAAGTGCTCTGTTTAGAAACTCTGAATTCCACCTGTGAAACTGTGCAGACTCCCCCACTGCTGGGATTTCAGAGGTAAATGGGTTGTTACTGTGTAGGAATGACTGATAGTAAAGTAAGCCAGTGGTAGGTTGGTTCCTTACCCTATCTGAGGTATGGTGGAGCTGCTGTCAGTGTGTTTGGAATGAGTCTGGGCTACCGTAGAATTGGCATCAATGTGCTGGAGAGAAAAAGTGGATTTCTTGAATGTGTTGAATTAGATTTCTGGTTTGCATAAAGAACTGGCCTTTTAGTATATAAGTTCTTTGTAAGAAGGAGCTAGAAATTTACACTGTTAAGATGATATAATAATCCTTTTCAGTCTGTCTTTATGGCTACTTACAGTTTTATGTTGATGGAGCATCATAGTGCTTCTTCCTCAAAGCAGGAATAGCAGACAAGGTATTCATTGCCATCTATTCACTGGTCGCTGTGTGTTGAAGACAAAGAAAATATTAAGATATAGGTTTCAAGGTGAGTGATTGAAAGTGAGTCATTTCTAGATGGTCATGCTGTAAGTAGACTGGAAATCCAGAGCATTTCATTTAATATTGCTTTTTTTTCCAAGGCTATATCTCCCATTACTTGAAAACAGAGTGAAAACTTGTAAGGGATGTGAGATAATGCCCTTTTTATTACAAGATACAGAAAAAGACCAATTATCTCAAAAGATGAGAATGTGCCAGTAGAACTAACTGGGAGCACAAGCAGAAGCACAAGTATGGCTGGAAGTGGGCTTGCAGATGAGTGGGGGATTTCTCGAAAATAGACTTCCTTGTCACAGCCCTTAGTGCCCAGGTATGTACTCTCTGCAGAAAGGAGTAATTCTATCCTTCTGTGCTACAGAGATAAGCCTGGTGATGACTTCTATTCATAATTGTTTTGGTACTCCAATTTTTTTCTGTAAGCAAAATCAAGCAATATTATATTGGACATCTCCAAACTTTTAATGACATTTTCCCTTTCCTCTGTTATTTTGGGAATCAACAGCATTAAAATGTGAAGCATCACTTTCCACTTGCATGATGAGAATGGCAGATGAATTTAATCAAAAAACTTAATCAGTGAGCCCCACTAAATGCCAGATTACTAAATTGTTCTAAAATTCTTTGTATAGTATAAGCATAAGCCTTTTCTTTTTCAGGGCTGTCATTGATCCCAGTAAATGCTTTTACTGTTCTTCCTCCCAGTAATTACCAGGGTTCATTATGCCACTGTAGATACGATGAAATGGTTTGCCTGTCTTTGAAGCATGCCAAAGACAGTTACACATTAGTAATAAAAACATTTTCATAGCCCATTTCACCCCTGCTTACAATCACTTAGCACTTTTTTTTTATATAAAAGCAAGATCATTGCCAATACCTTGACAGATGATTTGACATTCATGAATCACAAGGGAGACTGGAACCATCCAGTGGGTGATTATTTTAAGGGAACTCATAAATGAGATCCCAGAAAATCAACACATCATGCAGCATGTGTCAAAGACCAAAAAAGTATGGGTAAATGTCAGGTAGAAAGGCTTGAGTAAAAGACAGAGGGGTTTCTCTGAATGAAGAAAGATCAATTTCAGCACTTCTGGATAATTCAGTCTCAGATTATGGTGCAGCTGTTAAGGGAAACTAACTTTAAAAAAGCTAGAGAGACTCTGCAGGTATCCATTGTTAAGAAGAGCACTACCAGGCAATAGAAACAAAAACACGTTAAGAAAAATCCTTAGTTCAGCAGTCGTCATAGGAGGTTTAAAACCAAAAAGAGAAATCATAGTCTGATGGCTTTTGGAAGTTGGTATAAATTGGAAATACCCCTCTTCTGGAAATTGTCAGGGACCACAAACTTTGGTAAAAGTTATTTAATGAAAAAAAAAAAAGGTACTGAATAATGCCAAGAGAACATTGTTACGACTGAGAATAGAATAAAATAGAATATTGTAACAGTTGGCAACCTCTGTATAAAGACTTGCTTTATAAATATCCCTTTATTAATACTATAGTGGGCTTATCTGTTGTCCTGATTAGGCAGTTGTTCTTCAGCCATGAAATAAATATGAGTTATTGTAGATGATTTCCTATAGTCTGCTTGTGAAAGTAATGAAACGAAGAAAATCTTTATCAAGTATGTACACCACAGGAAACTGAATAGCAGGTGGGTAGGCCAGAACATTGTCCCTGGGAGAAAAAAAAAAGAGAAGTTTTCAGCATTAACTTGAACACAAGCTATATATTTCTTTTTAAAAATTCCTGGGGTGAGGTGCAAATAACAGCTTCAAGCAAATTGAAGTATCCTGGTAGCCTTTAGTTGTTTTTTGAAGATTTAAAAAATGCTCACCAAAATGTTAAACTTTGTGGTTAATTGCTGCTGGATTTAGTTGCCCTTGTACCAGAAGCTTGTAGATTAAGAACAGAGCTCTTCCTTCAGATTGGCCAGTGGTCTGTATATTGAAAAGAACTACTGCTGGGTATAAAATGAACGTGTGGGAATAGAACCTTTTAAAGCCTGAGTTTGCTGAAGGAAAACATGTCCAGCTGTGTCAAGAGGAATATACCTCCCTAAAACAACTCATCTAGTCTTTTCTTCCCAAAAGAGAAAGCTACACACAGTTTGCTCTCAGATGATTGAATAGCAACCATTTCAGAAAGGTCCTGTAATATCTTAATAGGAAAACATTCTTTTGATGGGACTCAAAATTGGGGGTCCTTAAAAAAGGGTAAAAACCATATGAAAAAGCTGAGGAATAGAAAGCTCTCTCTTGAAAGAAGCAATGGCTGGTGAAACAGCTGGGGGGAAGTTTAAAACAGACTGTTACTAAATTTTGCTGTATTTTCTGCTTATTAGTTTTAATCTGAGACAGTAAAATGAATACAGAGAACAAAACAGATCTGGAGTTCAGTCACAGGAGAGATCAATGAAGGGCTTTTCTTGCAAAGGGAGAAAATAGAACTACAGCAGATCAGGTCCTGGCTGTGGAGGTGCAGGCTGTTTTCTAAGGACTAGGTTTAAGTGAATTTGATAAAGCAACTTCCTTCTTTATGCTTCAGAGATGTCTGATGTCTGAATTAGGATTATATGGATAAAAGAAAATTCAATGTTTCCTCTAAAATAGGCAGAAAATAGGTATCCATACAGCTTCAGTACCTACCTTGTAAGTCAGAAAGCCTTGTATTCTGTGGAAAAAAAAAAAAAAGGAAAAAATGTCTATTCAGGAAGATGCCCTGGCAGATGCATTTTATCTCCTCATAATAAAGGGTTCTCTTGTTAATGGTTATAATATGCACAATTTAGTTTGTTGTGCCCTGCAGATTCGAGTCTGTGCCATTAAAACCTACCTAATGCTGGGGATGCTTTTATGAAGCATGAGGGAATTGGCACGAAAGCACTGCTCTGGCTGAGGAACTCATCTTCTGCCACAAGCCGCAGTGCTGAGAGGGTCATATTGGAACACCTGGGATGTCAACTGCATACTAAAATTCTCTGATATAACAACTTCAAAGGTGAAAATTGGTTAAAAGAATTGTCTTTTGTTGTTCTTTTTAACTTTCATAATGATGTTCGTATTTACATAAACCTTTCCACTTTTCCTTAACATGTTCTCTGTTGCTACAGGGGATTTCTGTGAGCATCTAAATACAAAACTGTTTTTCCTAAGCAGCAGTGATTCTTCATTAAGGAGTGTGATAATCATAACCTTGCAAAGGCATGACTGGATTTGTTGAAATGTATTTTGAAATGATTGTCAAAAACTCTCTCTCTGTAGTACATAGTGTATATATAGCATATGAAGTGTACATAATAGAAGCATTTACTGCAGATAGATTTTCTACCTCTATAGTGTTTATATATATATATTTATGAGTAGCATCATTATTTTTTCATAATAATGGTCAGAATATGCATTGAAATGTATTTAGAAGACAACCTTCTTTTTCTGTGGTAGGAAAAATATGCAGGTAAAAATACAGAAGATTTTGTAATGTAGGCTGAAATACGGAATTCCCAGTATTCCTGCGTAAGCATTTCATAATCTTTCTAGAAAGTGGAACACTGAGAACAGCGTTGGGGGCAAAGGAGATTGCTACTATGAGTCAAAAACATTTTGAAATAATGACTTCCGTATTAGAATTTGCCTGTGAAGTTTGAATTAGGTGGAACCCATTTTCACATGTCATCAAAAGGCATTTTCTTCTTCATACCATTATTAGAAATTTCATACACAACAATGTAAAGCAGAGATTGATAAAGTTCTTAAGAAGTGTGTTTCTGCTCTAAAGTTCCACTTTTTAATAAGTGAATAGTGCACACTGCTGATGGGCAGGCAAGACAGATATGATATATCGTTTGGCAGACTCTTGCCAGTCAGTGAGCACAGTCAGATCTTGCAGTTATTTATATATATCAATGCCATGTGCCAGCTGCCTATATCCTGTAGTACTGCCATCAATGTCAGAGTCTGTGGAAGTGCTGAAGTGGTTGTTCTCCACCAATGTGACCCAATATGTCAATGATGTGAAAAATGTAATAGCATCTGTCTGAATTTGAATGGATTCATAACAGAGTTCGTGCTAAAGGAATACTTTTCTGTGGATCGAGTGAAAACTCTTTTAAGCAACTGTCCTGAAAATAAGTTTTCCCAGTTACTGATGTGCTTGCCAAATGGTTTCATCATTCTTGGTCCATGAGATAGCCATTTAAGCAGCACCTGTAGCTTCTTCATGTTTTTTGGAGAGAGGGAAATGGGTATTGTTGCAGTTGCAAGGTTACTCCTTTATACATCAGGTGCTTTAATGTGGGGTAGTTCGCTTTTCCGTCTTCCTTCTGTGTCTGGGCTGTCAGGCTGGCATGTTCCTCTAGAACCATGCTGCTCTCCATCCTTCAGGGGGTTGTCGACCAGAACATCTTTACATGGCTGGTCAGAAGTTGGGTGACCAAGGATGTAATGGCTGTAATTAAGTGGCAGCTTCTACTGAGGCTCTGTGGGCCTGCTTACAGGGTGACTGGAGCTGCTGAAATGGCAGCTGACATCCTGCTGGCTGGAAAACACGTGGGGAAGATTAATTTAATTTAATGCCAATTAAAGTGAGATGGTGAGAAGCAGAGACAAAACTAAAAACCGCATCCCCTTCTTCCCAGACTCAACTAACTTTACTCTATCCCAACTCTTCTACCTCCTTCAGCCCAAGCAGTACAGAGGGGTGAGTAATGAGGGTTGCAGTCAGTCTATAACACTTCATCTCTGCTGCTCTCTCCTCCTCACACTCTTTCCCTGCTCCAGTGTAGGGTCCCTCACACAGGATACAGTCCTTTATGACCTGCTCCAGTGGGTCCCTGCCACAGGCTGCTGTTCTTCGGGAACAAACAGCTCCAGCACGGGTCCCTGATATTTCGGTATCAGAGGAAAATGATAATCACTACCAGAAGACAGTTCCCAGACAACTTTTCTGCTTGACGAACTTTATCAGGAACACTTCAGGAAATGTAGAGTGATTCATCTGTAATTGCTGAAGGGTTGAAAATAGCCTCATCACATGAATATATTCTTTTTCCTGTTCAAAAAAGAGATTTGAAAAGAAATTAGTTTACTTATACCCTTTCATCTGTAGGTGTGGGGTATTTCTATCAAAACTTTCTTCAGGATTTTGGATTGCCAAAGATTTAACTGTAGAGGGAAATAACATCATAAAAGTGTTACAACAAAATGAGAGCAATGGGATTTTTTTGCAGCTACATTTGGAAGTTTCATCTCTGAGATGTTTTTTTCAGTTGATGAATTAAGCAAACCATGGAAGACCCTTGACTAGTTTGTCTTTTGTCAAGAGGACTTTAGTATGTTTATAGGTTACCATCAATTTTAGGATAGGTGGGGTGGATAGGTAATATGCCACACCTTTCTTCCAGTCTGAAGGCTTCTTCTAAACTCCTAGCAAAGGTACTGTGCAGGCAATAGGGGCTATATATCACTATAACCTGTACAGTAAGGAATGGCATCACTCTGGGAAGTCCAGGAATGGGACTTCTCTTATTAGTCCTGTATTCACATCCCTTTTGTAATACTGAATAAAAATACTGATGTGAAATAGATACTTTAACTATTCATTTCCAGGCAGTTGGAGAGCTTAAAGCTGGAAGTTGAACACAGTCAGATCAAGTAAAGGCTTTAACATAAGGATCAATGATTTAGAATATTTGGAAACAGGAGCTCTGGTGTGTATTTTAAAAACTAAACACCTCCCTCTTTGTGGTATCAAAACCATGCATCTTGAATATGAAACACTCAGAATTCAGAAGTAAATTGCTTGTCAGTACCCTTTATAAACAAAGTGAGAAATAAGAACTTTTAAGTAATCTTAAGCATCTTAACTCATAGAATCATAGAATGTGTGGGGTTGGAAGAGACCTTTAAAGATCGTCATCAACTCATCAAAACTAGTGAATTTATAGCTAATATAACTTGGACTCTGGGTTTGTACTGTTCATTTGTCCTTAGAAATGGGCTCGAAGTAGAGCCAGACACGAGGCTTTGCAATATAGAACAGTTGAGTGCCGCTGTATGAGCTTAACAAAGAAGTTTAGTTATTTTTTACTATTTTATGCAAAGTTCAAGAATTAGTAGTTTAGAGGAAGAAGGAATTGCTCCTTGATGTGGCATTTCAAAGGAGATACATTCTCTGTCTTAGTGCCAGATCTAGGAGATCTACTGTGGAGCATAGAGGAAGACAAGCATCACTAGGATTGAAGAGGGATGTCAGAGACTTCAGGGTATATGGTATTTGCAAAGAAAGGGTTGAGGTTCAGGGGGCATTTATGTATTCATTTCAAAACCATTATGATACCAAAAAACAATGGATACTTTCATTTGGGTAGGGGCTGATAAGGGCCTTAGTTTAGCTTCTTGAGAGTTGTTTTCTCTTCATTTCCCATTCTTGATCAAAAACCTTGATTGAATGGAAGTTAAATTCCTTTTAACTTCAGTGAGATCAGGACTTCCCTTATGATTGCCAAGTTTTATGTAAATTATAGTTCTCAGGCACAAAAGCTAGAAATTTTCTCTAATTGTGAGTGTACACCAGAATAGCCACAAATAAAAGAAGGAAAACTATCCCACTTATGTGAAGAGATCAGCTTTCCACTGATGAAAAGACATTTTTCCTGCATGCCACTGGAATCTCTTCAGTCTTGGAGACTACATCAACTGAAAATACATTCATCTTTCCACACCATTTAGGCCATTGCCTACTTAATGGAACATATAATGGGTTGAAATTGCCACCTGGTGGTTGAGACATGGGATGGCTCCCAAGGGTATAATTATATAGGCTGTTTTTTAATATTCCAATGGTTATAGAGATGTATTCCTGACTCTGAATTTAGTTAGTATTATGGCTTGCAGAAATCAGTGGCATTATTTTGCTATGCATTTTCCCTAACTGTTAGCCTGAAAAGTCTATTTCAAATGTGAATTAAACGTATGTATGAGCTCTGGCCTACGGAGCTCTGGTCTATGGATTGAAGTGTGGTTGAAGGAGCAAAAAACAGAGGGTAGTAATGAACAGTAACATATGAAGTTGGAAAGAGCTAGTGTCAAATGCAGTGTTGCACTAACTTGGTTTTACATAAGACATACAAGCTGAATAACAGGTTTTTATTGAAATCTGTGGGTGCTGCCAACACATAGCATTAAAATAAGCCCAGATATTTGACAGTCAAAACGCCCATCCCTCTTTATTTTTTGAGAGACTACTAGGGCAAAAAAAATCTTAAAAAAATCATAAGTTTTGAAGGAAAAAAGAGAAAGAGGCGGAACAACACCTTCTTGAACTAGAAGAGTAAAATTTCTGAGGCAGGTTAGATGATTACGCATGAAGCCAATTACTAGGTGTGAAACAGCAGGTCCATTTAAAAGGCACCTCAAGAGAGGCCATCAGTTTTTTTACATCTTTTTTTTACATGACATGTAGATACATGTCATGATACATGTCATAAGTGGAAAAATGCATGGAGTTATCATGTATGAAGAAAAAGAATCTGATGCACATAGTAGGAAAGAATCGAACACATTATCTTAGAGATGCAAATAATTGGGAAGGTGCAATGCCAAAAGATATGGCTAGTAGTAAGGTGCATCTGAAATTGCATCTGAGTGTGATATGGCAGGATGTGGTAGTGTTCATGCTTAATCATCTTGTCAAAGAACAGAGACAGGCCAGACACCTGTAACCTAATAAGCACTACTCCGAGAACTTCCACTGGTTTTAGGCTGATGCAATAGCTGTTTGCATGGAGATGAATCATGGTGTATATTGCATATGATTGCAATGAAATATGATGTTTCCTTTTTACTGTCAGGAAGATGTGATCCTCAGAAGGATCAGGGGCTGGGAGAAGGTTGTGGCTGAGCTGCTCCTATCATCAGGAAAACAGGGAGATGGGGGAAAAATGAAACTGCTGTGCTGGGGAGACAGCTGTGAAGGGTCAGGTTTGCTGTTCCTGTGAGTGATTGATGGTGGGGATCAATCTTGTATTGACTGCTACTCCAAAACTTCTGTTCCTATATCCTTATATTTTTGAAATTGGTGGTGGCAGCAGCAGCATCCAGCCTGGGTAAAATAAGCAGAATGGCTGTTAGATCTTTGGCTGCTTCCTGACTACTCCAGGCAATAGTTTACTTTGCCTAGTTCTTAGAGAAGATTGTAATTAAATTGTATGCACTGACTTTTTAAGAAGGATTAGAGTCTCGATGCAAGGCCATGACAGAAACTTACTCAGTATAATAAATGATAGCCCTTCTGGAGCTTCTTCCATGCCAGCAGTAGACACAAAATATCCTCCCAGAACTTAACAGCATCCTCCCCATATCAGATTCCTTAACAGGCTTTGCTCTTCAGTACTGTGTGTAATAAATTTAGTTTCCATCCCTTCTCTATTATTGCTTTTCCAAACCTCCCCTTCCTTCCCATTTCTATTTCTTCTTGAAATTGCTGGCTTAGAGAGCATCCTTGGAGATTACATTTGTGTAGCGTTCGTGATACAGTGGCGGTGTTTCAAAAATAGCTAACGGCAATGAGAATCATTCCTGTGGCAAATGTGAGACTGCAAACACCAGCAAGGAGTGTAGGAGAGGGATGACTTTAAATTATTGGATGAAGTGGGTCTTACGTGCAGTAATTGTGAATAAAACTCAGAAAAGATTAGACTGAATAGCACTGAGAGGACAAAAAAAACCACACATGGTTAGCAGCAGTGAAGTCTGCTAGGTTCTGGAATTGTCTCCAGAGGAACTGCTCCAGTCACTTTAAAGCGTACTGAACACAGCCCTAAAGAATACACTGTTTTGTACTCGTCTCCAGGGAGACGGGCTAAGTGTAATCTAACAGGCCATTTTTATCTCTTCCTTATGTGTCTCTAGCAGCTCTAGCCATGCGCTTCATTACTTCGGTAGCTGAGTTCACAGAGTGCTATCAGCAATCAGCATTTCTCCTGCCAATCTGTGGGCTTAAGCACTCTGTTCACCGTCCTGCTCCCTCCTTTCTGAGGAGCAGAAATGTGAGGAAGGAGGGTGGGACGGGACAGGGAAGCTGCTGAGTTGAAGGCTTGCGGTTAGTATGCTGTGCAGACAGACAAATCAATCGGCCCCTGCCCAGGCATCTTAATCAGAAGCGTGTGGTTCACTGCAGTGGTTAAGTGCTACCGTGCTGCTGATGGCATCTTCTTCAGAGACACTATTGATTGCTCTTCTCTCTCTTCTGAGCAGAGATTCCAACTGTGTAGACAGCACCAGGGAGAGAGCTGGTGGAGAAGTGGCCTCTTAAAGCTCTACAGGATTAGGATCGACGGTTTAATTTCCCGGGGGGCAGGCAAACTGTCACTCTAATTCAGCCAGACTAGTGTGGGAAAGAGGAAGGAGGTGACTGATTGAAAGGTCCATTGATTATCCGAATAAGCCTGGTGTAAGGCCAAAGATGATGCAGTGCAAGAACCATGCAAACTGAGGCAAGTGAGCATGTGTTTGGGAAATCTCTTTTGAGGGAAAACCACTTTCAGAATGAAATGGAAGCGTATTACAGAGAGACCTTTTCTTGGACTGGCAGAGAAACACAGAGCTGGATGATGTTGGGGTGGGGATGTTATAATGCTCTGGCAATGCTAAAGTGCAGTGTGTTACCAAAACCAAACAAATAAACAACCAAACAAAAACAAAAAAAACACACAAAAAACACACAAAAAACAATCAAACAAAAACAACCCACAACACATGAAACAGAAACATGCAAACAAACATACATGATATTCAGTATGGGAGTATCTTCTGGTGACTGCATGTTTAACTGTATGTGCAATCATCTACTTATGTGCGCTTCATTTTTAAAACACAAGTGTGCTATAATGAAGTGTGTGATGCAATGTTGACAGAGTGTATTTTCAAGATAGGAGGAGGTGCAATGTGACCACACATGCCATTATGCTGTTATGAGAAACTTCTTTAGACGTTAAGTAAAGCCAAAACTTGCTTGTACAAAAATGTACCATGCTGCTAAGAAATGAAGTCTGCTCAGTTACCTGCCTAATTTGGGCCATCCAGTGTGCCTTCCACATCAGTATCCAGACTACAAATCTTCTTGGAAGCAGATAGTGTAGTCTCCTCTGCTGTGTTTCATTGTATGTTATCATCAAAGATGAAGACTGCAAGGGGGGCTTTATAGTTTCCGTTTTGAAGAGACTGCCCATGAACACACTAATGAGTTGCCAGCTCTATGCAGATTTAGACCTGAGTTCTTGTTGCCTGTCATTGCTGTGCTGAGACTGACCTCATTATAATGTAGAATTCTATCCCTGGTTTGTTTAGGTGTGAAATACTTGTTGTTTTCATTTGGTAGCAATTGAGAGAGTTAGCCAGCTACATCTTTCCTGGGAATAGGAATTTTACCCAAGATAGATCCCCAAAAATGCAGCTGGTGCTTCTAACCCTGTACCCCTGCAAAGAAAGCAGCATGTTTCATCATGTAATATAAAAACTGGAGAGGGTAGGGTTTTAGTTGGCAGATAGATGTGGTAAGTCACGTTTATCAATGATAATCATGATGCAGGAGAATCAGGATGGCTAGCCAGCAAGTACTCCAGTGAGCAGAACACTGACCGCCTCTTCACCAAACAGATTTGAGTCAAATTGAAGACATATCAGGAAACCTGTATTTATAAAAACTACAGATAATTCTACAAAGCTAAATTGTACCCATGTTCATTAAAACACTTCCTCAAAGATACTGCTGATTTGCACTCATGTGAAGAGCAGCAATGTGTTAACTGTGGATGTACGTGTGAATATGTAAGGGGAAGGGAGTGCTATTTTCTTCACATTTATCGCTTTGTTAGCTTTTGTTTCATCCTCCACACCCGTAAATCAACTGCCAACCCTTGCTTTCATTGCTGGGTCCCTGTTGCCTCTGCAGTGGCTAGCATGCACATGTCTGTGGGAGATCACAGAGTATAAAATGCTGAGCTTGTCCTACCTAGATAACTTCTTGTTGAAGCTCTTGCTGTTTTTAATGCATGTGTGGAACACTGAGGAAGCTGAAAAAGAGAACTGCTTTTTTGAGAACTGATTGGCTCTGGTAGATGTGACTCCAAAGAGCAGCTCTTAGAGAATACCAGTGCTGACAGTGACACTGGTAGAATAAAAAGGTGGGAGTGGGGGGAGCAAGCGGAAGAAGCCCTTGTCCCATCCTGTTTGGGTGAAGCTGCAGTTCATGGTGATGTAAGAAATCAGAATTGTTCAACAGTGGTCAAGCATGGTAACATATTAATTCACATGAGCTTAGTGAGAGGAGACACGATTGACCATTTTTCATAAGCCTCTTTTGTTCTGTAGGTGAAAAACAACCTTTTAACAATTTGTTTCACTTAGTATCTTATGGGCAGCATCTTTTTAGTGAAGCCTTTTCCAAACATATATCCATGATTCAGCCTCAGCAGTAGTTCCAGACCTCAGCATAACCATGTTTTTCAGAATGAAGAGGTGCAGGTAGCTGTACCCAACAACAAAATAAGACTAAACCAGGGAACCAGGGAACAGCATGTGGAACAGGGAACAGCTTTTGAATACTGTGCAGATGTATTATGCTGATACTAAAGCACACTATTGCTGAGTGCTGATAGGCGTTTTTTTTGTGTGTGTGTGTGTTTGTGTTCTGTTTTGTTTCTAGGTCTGTACCATGTTGACAAGATGTGTATAGTTTGAGAAGTCAAACACTCTCTGAAATTAGAGGTGGGAAAACCCATGATAACAGTTCTGTCTTTTCTGTACTGTTGTGACCTACCCTACAGGCCATAAGGTGCTTTTGGACTCTTGTCATCCAGTACTTGTGGAAAGGAAGTTGTCACATCAGCCTGGGTCTGACTGGGAGCTCAGCAGGGCTTTGTGTTGATGCATCCCACTTTGGGGTTCTCACGCTCATGAAATGGGGGTGCTGCCGGGTGAGCCAGTCAATCTTCATTGTCACATACCAGCAGAGTAAAGCACTGGTCGTATCACAGAAAGGCCTAGGGTAGAGACTGGAGAAAGTCTCCAGGTAATTTGCTAGGAGAGTTGAATTAACCCAGCAAAACTCACACAAGTCTGCCCAGCAGTTTGTGTTAGACTAAGCATTTCAGCATTCAGAGACTAAACAGTTGTAACTCTTGGAAAAGAAACACATTACTGCAAGTTTTCCTGCAAGCAGAGTCTGTAGGATATTACAACATGTCAGTCCATCTAAAGGTGATAAATATTTTAGTTACAGCTCAGGATGCAGCCAGTGGGCTTGCCAGCAAGGCTGGACCTGACCTGAAAAGTGGGAGGCTTGTCCCCTCTCCAGTGCTGTCACAGGGCAGCACTTGTATTCCCTGAGTGTTGGTCACTGCAGGGCAGTGATGCTGTCCTGCTGCTGTCATAGGGCTCTGATGCAGCGAGCTGGATCTGGCTGCTGGGCTCGGAAAGGTGAAAATGCTCCAGGCTCTTGAACATGAGACTCGGGAATTTACTTGTTTCTTGCTCAAAGGAGGCTGCTTTTTGGAGAATATAGAGGTTAAGCGCAGCCTGATGTTTTATTCATCTGTGTATTCAGGGAGGAAGAAAATGTGGTAGGTGTTGAGCTATACAAATGAGTGGACCGTAGGGTGATGCCTCTGCGGTGATCTTGTCTAGCCTGCCCTGCAAGACAAGCTAATCTCCATGGAACTGAATCTTTGCAGAGCTGTGAAGATGAACTAAGTGTGTTTTGCAATGCACTGAAAAACAAAATCTAGGTATTTTTAATCTCATTGTTCTTAACCTGTGGAATTTGGGACAAAGCTATCTATCTCTGTACTACAGTACTCTTCAGTCAGTTCTAACCTCATTTCTTTTTTTCTTTCTTTTCTTTTCTTTTTTTTTTTTTTTTTCTCTTTTTTTCCCCTGAACTGCTGGAGCTCAATTACATAGCAGGATTTGGCCCTTATTTGCCTGAAGCTGACAGGAAAATGAACATCTGATGAAGTCTGAATCAGTGTAAATGCATAGTGAAAAATAGGTTCTTTCTGTGGACAAGGTGGAAATAAGTGCCAGCCCTACTGCAGAACATTTTTGTAAGCCAAGGAGTTTTCAGTGTGTTACAATGTGACCTCCCATTCCCCCTCATTATATTCTTCTTATTAACCCTGATCTAACTGTTATTGATAGCTCCATTATTCTGCTTGGGACAGCAGTGATGGTCTCACTGACCTTGCCCCGGGTGATCAGAAACTCATTCAATGCTCAGCATACTCTTTACAAAAGTATGCTGAGGGAAAAGGGAAAAGTATATTCAGCATGAGAAGCAGGCATGTGTTATTGCAAGGATCTCTTCTGGCACTATTAATTATCTCAAGAGGTGGACTGTGCTCCACTAAATATATTGAAAACTTGACTAAATGCCTCTTTAGTCTTAGAGATAAAGCTTGTTATAAGAACAAGAGAAGAAGAATTGTTAATCCATGATGCTGCATGGTGTTAATTGTGGGAAAATGTAAAAATGCAGAAAAACATAACTAAAGGCAAAACCAGGGGTGTAAGATGCTTGCTTGCTTGCATGGTTTTCTCTTTCTAGACTGTCTACCTTTTTGGCACTGTCACTAGCTGCTTTCTAAACACTCGTCACAGAGAAAAAAATTTCACCTTGCACCCACAAACTTTGTTTAGTCAGTTGTTGGCAGACAGGCAGCACTTCTGTTTTATAGAGTTACATAATCCAGAGATCACACTGCGTCAGGATCCTGAGCACTTGGATGGAGAGTAGTTAATCCTCCTTGAGAAAGGAAGGAACACTGTGGCTGTGTAGTGCTTCCCTAAGGACTAGAGTTTTATATTGCCACTCAGGTGCCACTGAGCCTCAGATTTCTGTATGTGATGTTGGGACAGTTAGGCTATAAGAAACAGTTCTGTAAGTTTATGTTGATTCCTCCCTGCTTATATGGTCATATTTAGTTTTTAGGAATTTATAATGTAACTTTTTGTAATGGGAATGGGTTAAAAATTCCTTTTCTCTGGTAATTATTTTCTTCTTCTATATCCCTCAGTTTGGGCAATGGAAGTAATCAGCTTGTCAATTAATCACTGGTTTTAATTTCCAGTTTCTGTTCTCTTGCATGTAGCTCTACTGCTTGCATGGCATGTACTGTGCTGGAATATTTAATTGCTTTAAAATGAGATCACTGATTGAATTAAAGTGGATGCACCTTCCATCTGCTCCCACAAACATGCATACGAGTGCCTTGGTTTAGAAAAATTGGTATTTTGAAAAACTACTTTAATGATCAAACTACACTTCTTAACAATGATAATATTTTTGGTGTGCCTGTTAACTTGAAGGTAAGAAGGATGAGCTTTTCTGAAAGCACTGGCTAAATTGTATATAGACAAATGAATAGCCCAGCACGTTTTTGTTTCTTTGATATGTCATGTCATAACTCCTTTTGTCAGTAGCAGAAAATTTATTAACAATAAGTCATCACAGGAGGGTGCAAACTAGCATTTGGTGAAAATGACAGCACCTCAGGTGTTTTTATTTTTTTATTTTTATTTTTTATTTTTAATAAAAAAGGTGTCCAAATAGTCTTTCCAAAATGGAAGTGTATGACATAGTGAAAACCTCTGATGTTCATTTAGCCTGGCTAAAGAAATAGTAGGTCTACGCAAGATGGATCACGGCTAGAACTGATCCTGTGGACTCCACGGAACTGCTCTTTAATGAATTTCTTTTGGCTTTGCTTTTGTGTTCACGTTCAGGTTCATTCCACTGGCTCCTGATGCTTTTAATTGTTGCTGCTGTTCTTTCTTGCTTTCCTGTGACTTCTGCAGAATCTACATTGTAAGAGACGTTGCAGCTACTGAATAACTGAGGGTAGAAGCATCAAAATGTATTCCTTTTAGCATTAACATTTCTCCTTGTGGCCTTTCCGGCATTCCTATGCTAGGATTAATTGGAGACAGACATAGCCAGATTTATGAAACCATATTTATACAGACAAAATATAACAGCTGGGCACAACTCAGTAAGTGCTGTCCCTGTTTATGTTGGGGCTGATTTTGTCTTTGAAAATTCTGCTAATAATTAAGCAAGGAAAGGATGGTTATCCCACAAATAAGGAGGACATGAATGATCTGTTTGCCTTTTGTAAACACTGAAAAGACCTGAATATGTTTTTCTGAAAGTATTAATAAAGCCGAGCAGTTAGAACATCACGGTAGGAAAGGAAAGAAATGTGAGGAGAAGAAATATGAATGCAGATATTCTTGTACAAGAGAAATTGATCAATTATTTAATCTATGATCCTACTTGCTTCTACCTAGTTCTCTATCCTTCCTTCTTCATGAAAATATTTTGGCTCATTGGCTCCTAGATCGTATCAGAGCTTCCCCATGTCTGACCTGTCAAAGGGTTTTGCTGGAAACCTAGTTTTATCCAGTGGCCTCTTCTATTAAGTCTAGCCTAAAATATTACTAATGTCATTTTTCTCTGGAGTATCATGGCACTTTAATTCTGATATTAGAGAAATCCACCGACAATTGTGGAACAATATGGAGCCTTCAAGGATATGTTTTCTCTTTTGTGGATAAAGAACTTCCAGGAAGTGAGGCTCTTGCTTCTAAAACAATTTATTAATTTATTGTTTTTATGGCCAAGCTAGTGCCTTTTTTTGAGAACTCAGTGTTCTGTGCTCACGTTTATTTGCATAGGGTGATTCTAAGATTAATGCTGGCTTTGCAGCGTCAAAGTCCCCAGGCTGGGTGTCCCCCTGTCTGAATCTAACCTAGTTCACCTTGCTATCTTCCATAAAGTCCCCCCAGATATTTTAGAAACAGCACTGTATTGTTGCTACCCCAGTTCAATGGCATAGTTGACTGACATACCTGAATGAAAGCAGAGCTGCCATAAGTGTGTGTGGTAGTGGGGATGACAATTGCAGCTATGTGTCAGGTCTCCTGACTGTACATCTAGGAAAACCTTGAAACTATGAGAATGAAGTTTTGAATTGCATAAGGCACTGTGATCACTTGTCCTCTTGTTAGCTCACTATTACCTCTTCAATGACTACCTCTGGGAAGAGGTGGCAGTTTTGAACTTTGAAGCGTCTTATGAATTATTGATTTCTTCATTGCCTAAAACAAGGTAGCATGAATTTCAGTAAGGTTCAGAATTCATTATCTTCCATCTGATGCTTGCAATAAAGTTGAATATTAATCTATCACTTTTTTTCTTCCCTTTCCTCCTCCTGGTCATCTTCCTCCTCTCTGATCTCTGTGGGCTGTTTCAGAATTGTACTGCCCACATAATTTTCCAGTCTCCTGTCTGTTCACCCTCCATGCTATATTTATTCAATTACATTTACAGCCTATTAAATTAAGCTCAAGGTACAATAGCTGACCTTTAAGAGCTTATAAGGCCATGGCTATACCAAGTTAATCAATCTGAGTTTATGTAAACTCCCTATTGTGCTCCTTGTCAGGATTTTTTTGGGTGAACTTTCACCACACTGAAAATTCATCTACTAGCATATATACCCTTCCCTCAGCTAGAGTCACTTGTCAGTCTTAACCGCTATAATTACCTCTAAACCTGAAGGCTCTTTTGGATGAATGTTCGAAACACTCTTCATGTTAGGGTTACAAGTCCCAGGTCACCAAGTCCCAAATCCCTTAGTGTCATGCCCACACGTCTCAAATACCTCCAGGGATGGGAACTTTACCACTTCCCTGGACAGCCTGTTCTAGTGCTTGGCCACTGTCTCTCTGAAGGAACTCTTCCCAGTATCCAATCTAAACATTCCTTGGTGTGTCTTGAGGCCATTTCTGTGTGTCCTATCACTTGTCACCTGAGGAAAGGGACTGTTGCCCTTTTCTCATAGAAAGGGCTGTAGTCTCCTTTCAGGTAGTTGTAGAGACTGATGAGAAATTAGAGCATTAGACATGCTAACCTTAGAAGGAATGCAGAGGTCCTATTACAGAGAAGCAGACTGGTTCATATATAAGTATTTCTATATACTCCTAAGTATATCCTGCTTGTAGGCTTTGACAGGACAGAAAGGTGATAAAAATGAAATCTACATCTGTGTCTTGAGGGTTGTTTCAGATCTAAGCATGAGTTAGGAACTGGATTTAAATCCAGAATATGTTGTCCCTATACGGATAGTGCCATTTGTGAAGCTAAGAGTACTGAGATGGATCTGCTGTTGCTTTGATTGACCACCGTAATGATCACCAAAGGAACTGATTATGTTGTAGCTCTTCCCCAGGACTGTCATACAATTACTTTATCTCTCTGCACCAGAAACCTGGAATGTTTCTGCAGTGAATCTGTGACACTGTTTTGAGTGCAATGGAATCATTTTATGATTGCCCAAATCATTTTATTTATGCTGATGAAACTCAGGTAGAATCAGATCTCAGGACCCATGCTGTTCTGTTTTGGCCATTTAAGGGCATGAACCTAGAAGCAGAGAAGAAAGGGAGAAAAGGAAAATACTGGATAAAAAAAACCTTTCTTGGATAAAATCTGTACCTACTAGAATGGTTCATTTTCTAAGAAGATAAATCAAATACTGATGTATTTGTCTTTTCAGCTCTTCTGTGGTTCCTCAGGTGTCCCTGAACTCCTCTCCTCATTCTTTATTATAGTGGTAACTAACTGAGGGAGCATCAAGGTTTTAAGCAGTTTGATTTGCTAACATTTTTCTAATTTATTTTTCATTTTTTATTTTTTTTTTTAATCTTTCAGGAACTCTGGGCATTTCTGGCATTGGGTATCATCTTACTTTACCATGTGACTAGGGGAAAAAGTAGGAGCTAAATAAGTCAAAGGACATCACTGAACGATTACAAATGTAGTGAAGAATAAACATACGGAACCGCCTTCATCAGGTATATAAAGTGCATGTGTAGTCTAAACATTCCTTCTTGAAACCCTGCTTACTATGAACCACTGTTGGTTTGCTCTAAGCCCAAGAGCCTCCAAGTGCCTGGAAAATTATCATTAGAACTTTCAAGTTGCTCATATAAGTCCCTGCTGGGCATGAAAGCTGTAGTTTTTCAAACACTTATTGGCTAAATGAAGAGAAGTTTTCACAAGGTTCATAAAGACCACCTCTCTGATTGCAAAAGAAACCCCCTGGCTTCCCTGCCAAACTGCAGTGCCTGATTCAAAGCAGAAAGGTAATAATACATTTCAGAGAAAAGAATGCCTCAATAATATTTTAATACAACCAAATATTTTCCTGTGGATATGTTCTCAGAAACAGCTGAATGGTTTCAGTCAACTTCTTTTCCTTTGTTAAACGTAGTAACAATGATCAGCCTGGCACATACCTGGCACAGAAACTTAAATTCAGACTGTGTAAGTGCTGTGGCATTGTAGCCTCTAAGATTGCCAAAGAATTTTCATTATAATGACAGGCAGCACTGTCAACTTGGTCTGTAATTAATCCAGTTTATACAGTGCAGCCTGCTATTTCAGGAAAGAAATGTAGATGTTCATTTGTTCACAGAAGGGCCATACGTCATTTTCCTTATTCCATGAGAACAGCTGGAGTTTTGCCTGGGTAAGGATTGCATTATTAAGTTGACAGCATAGAATAGAAATAGGAGGTGGCCTTTTTCAAGGGAAGCTCCATAAGCTGTGGAATCACAGTCCAGTAATTTAAGTGTTCTGTCATTGTGAAACTCTGCATTAAATTTTCTTCAAATTAAAAATTTCATTAAAAGGCAAAGGAATCGTGTCTTGGGTGAGCTTTTAGGAAGGGTGTTGCCCTGAGTCCATGCATAATGCTGGAGATAAGCAGTACTCACAGATTCCTTTGGCCAGGAAGGATCATTCAGTCTGGCCTTTTGTATTCCATGGGCCAATTAGACTCCTGCAGTTTTTCTTGCACTTTGACTGAAGCATATCTTCTCAAAAAAGTTGTTCATCTAGAAATTGGTAATCTGCTATTTCTTTGTGTATTTTTATTTCATTCACACTGTTTAAAATGCTCTCTATTTTGTTAATTTTAGTTTGATTTTAATTTCCAGCAATTGTTTTTTTGTTTGTTTGTTTGTTTGTTTTTTATCAGACTGAAAGAGTCTTATAGTGAAAAATATTGTCTTCCTAAAAGGAATCTCTCTGAAACAATCAAATTATTCATATTGTTCTGGTGATTAAATTGGTTATTATGTTTAGTTTCATTAAAAATATTACTGAAAACCCATTTTTCCTGGTGTGTACTTATTTTTGTAATTCTTCTTTGTGTCCTTACCTCCTAAAGGAAGCCTATTGTCAGCTTCTGTTCAAATTATTGTGAGACAAGGGACAAGTAGTGTTGCATTAAAAAGGAAATAAAGATGACAACAAAGAAGGACACTATACCAAAATGTTTAAGCCTGAATTATACTTAGTGTGTCAGTGGGGAAAATAAATAAATCACTGTAATATATACATTTTAAGGAATAGCTGTGGGTGGAGTGTACATTTCTTCAGTATAGTAGCAAGCTACCGGCCAAAGCATTTTGAGTGTCTTGCACTTGAATGTACCAAATGTGATTTAGAGATACTATTGGGCAAGCTTTGCAGCATTTTATTGACAAAGATAAAATAGTGTCCTCTTTCTGCAGAGAAGAAAAGAGGCAAAGACAAAGTGACATTAGGAAGCTGACATCAGTCAGAGGAAAAACTGAACCCAGAAGCCTCCAGAGTTTCTTGGGTTCTCTAGTTGATTCCCACTAAGAATTAACCTGCCATACGTTTGACAAATGCCACCTGGCATTTTTTTCTTGGAAAATTGTTACTTTGTGTTAAATATAGAATTATCATATCAGTTGTGAGATCTTCTCATATAAGTGAGAAAAGGTGCAAAATTGCCACAATTCTATTCATCGTAATTTCAAGTTTAAACCTTATTACTTTTCTTAGTATGAGTCTGTTCTTGGATGTAGGTGTAATTGATCATTAATGCAAGACACACTGCTGTTAGACAGAAAGGCAGTTCATCTCATGTTAGCTTCTTTATTTCAAAGGCATAAAATACTTCAAGTAAGATGAAAATGAGGTGTTTAAAAATCCCACACTGTGAATCACTGATCATTGCCATACTTTCTCCGTTTCCAAGGGTGAAGGATATTATTTATTTTTAAGAACATTCAAAGATTTCAGCGGTGATGAAATAGCCACCTTGTGCTTTGAAAAAAACCTGGGACAGCTGATGTTCCATCACATCTTAAAGGCACTGAGACAGCAAGTCAGAAGACCAGTAATTAGTGTTTATGCATGCAGCAGGGAGCCAGATAAGAGAGGAATAGCAGCCGATGAGAAAATGGTGATTTAAGAAACTATCCAGATTAACTGAGTTGTTGATACTATGATGATAGCATATAGGTAGAGTGATCTGATCAGACACAGCAGGGATGTTCACATGTCACAGAACTGGTATCAATGAATACGAGCCTTCTGCAGTTATAGAATAAGTGCTCAACAGGTTTTAGTGCAGTGAAGTGTATTGTAACGATAGTTTCTGGCTATAAGATTCCCCAAAGCATTCTATAAACTGACAAATCTGTGCAAGGCATGTAGTCAAATTTGTTGTTTACGTTTTGGAGATGAAGAAATAGAAGTACAGGGTAAAATTATCACAAATCACAAAAGAAATTCTGGGACAGAATCTAAATTCTTCACCTATACTACTTGGAAAATGTACTAGAGAAATGGAATTGTTTCCTTTCCCTAAGGAGCAGCAATTGAACTATTTCTAAATCAAACCAAACAAACAGAAATTTCAGTTGATTTCTAGCTGATTAACCAGCAGATAGAAGTGAGATCTTGCTTGATGTTGTTACCAGGAATTACCAGAGACTTCTATCTTTCATTCTAATCTGCATGAATTCAAATTATTCAAATTAACTTTAAGGTATTTTTCAGAAGAAAACTTCAAACTTTGGGGCAGAAGTTTTAAGGACTTTAGAAAGCCCTGTGGAAACACATTCTATATTTATACATTTGAAAGCCAGACAAGTCCTGTAGATTTGAGTTCTCTGTTGTTGCTCCTATGGCTTTGTGGACAGCCTTGGTATTGTGACAGAATGAAGTACACTGTTTCAATGGGAGCCTTGTTCTGGAGAGATTTTTTATAGATGAATCCTTTCCAGAAATCTCTATGTATATGACAAGGACTCCCTATCTTAATTTCCCTCTATAGTGGTCTCTAACATTCAAAGATACGATGAGAGTATTTGTTGGACTTGATTATCACAGTGCTTTACTAGGTAATTATGTTACTTATAGCATGGATCCAAACAAAAGAGCAAATGGTACAAGTCATTGGTAGTTTTCATAAAGCAAATCTTCCCATTTAAAAAAGAAAAAAAAAGTAATTGAATCAAATTTTTCAGACAAAAGCATCATTTTCTGTGAGATACTGAGTTTTTTTTTTATGTCAAGAAATATAAAAATGAAGTTTTATGCACCAAATAGAATTTTAATTAAAAAGTACTTGTCATCTTGTTTCAGTGGAAACAGCTGCTTCATTTCTTTTGTTTAAACAATTTAAAACCTCACAAACCAACAACAAAAGTGCTCAAATAAATCTATCTTCTACATACAAATGTCTATATGAAGTTAAAAGTTTCATTAAGTTTTATGAAGCACATGCAATGCAAATTCTTTGACACTCCCTTTCTCATAAATTTCCATGTTTTTATTTATTTATTTATTTATTTATTTATTTATTTCCAAAACTGAACAGTCTATGTGGTATGAAACCCCTTCTGCATCTCATGCTACCTTTTTGAAAGCGCTGGTGATCTTAGAGATGGGAAAGTCAGGTTTGGGGGTTATACATTCAGCCCATTTTGAAGATTGTTGCACAGCTTTGGACAAATCACTTTCATTTCTTGTTCTTTAACTCCCCAAACACAGGAAGGAAATAAATGCTTCCTTCCCTCAAGAAAATGCTGAGAGGCTCAGGTGGAAACTGCTAGAGAAGGGCAAAGCGCTGTGTAATATTATTAGCTTCATTAATCCAGGTCAGCCCATTTGTTTCTCACAAAGACTGCAACTGAACTGAATTTTCTCTGTTCTGCTATTTGTATTTCCTCAGTGTTCTCCATCCTGTCTCAAAATGGAGCAATTTTAGCTGTAGCTAAAGGGTTTAAAACTCTTGATTTGTAGCAATAACTCCCACCAAGATGCATTATGGGCACTGAAGTGATTGTCTTGAACAGGCAGAAAAAGGAATGCTAACTGGCAATTGCATTCCAGTGTCTGCCCCTCAGCCTAGCACCTGCTTTACGCACTCACAGCTCCATCGTGGAGAGCTTTATGCATTAGTAAGGGCCATTCAAGCATTTAATGGAGCTCTTTACATTGAAACAGCTTTGTTTGCTCCCATCTATCTTTTAGGCTTCTTTGCTGAAGACAAGTTCTTTGAAAGGATTCAGTTTTGTTATGACTCCATTCAGTGAGCCCTTCCTTACAGCCCAGGGTAGCTTTGCTGCCTTTCACCTGCCTGCTGTCTGCAGATGGAAAAGGTACCCAATAAAGCAAAATTGCAGCTTTTTTTTTTTTTTTTTTTTTTTTTAAAAAAAATAATAAAATTAATCTCCCAGCAAGACATTAAGAAAGTCCATGTAGTTGCTGCATATACTACAATGTTGTTGTAAAAGTTTCTTCTATAAACTGTGGAGGGGCTCAAAGGATTTTAGAGGTCTGTGCATTTTTTTTTTCTGCATATCGTTCCTAGGGGTTTGGATCTTATTTATACCTGCATGCACACTCTAATGTTAAATATAACCAATTATTTTGGTTTTTAATAGACTTTTAAAAGTCTCAAAAATGCAGCCCCTGAGCATGGAGAATAAGATTGTTCAAAAAATCCTAGGAAATGCATTAGTTTAGAATTAAAGCAGAATCACAAAGCAGAGAAAACATTGGTAAGAACAATGGCAATGGTGCATTCAAATGAAATATAAGCCATTTAATTAAAAAAGGTAAAATGGAAATGCTATTTATTGAAAATCCACATGCAAATTCACCTCTTAGTCTTCTGGGAAAAAAAAAAAAAAGAAATTTGTATAGACAGTATGATTAAATTATGAACTTTCCCTCCTTGTGGGGGAAAAAGGAAATAAATCCTTAATAAGACATCAGGAGCCAGTTGATTACATAAATAAGCAACTTAACATTTCCAGACCTAGAGATTGCAGTCCATCTGGCTGTAGAAGTCCCAGTGGTCAAGTCCCATGGACTAAAAACTTATTTTTTGTTCAAAGCTATGAATGTTTTTCTACTGAGTTTTAGCTTTGAATTTATTTCAACCTAGATAACCAGTGATTCATGATTATTTTTCACTAGTTAGCTTCTGAACAGTACCAGTCTCCAAGTCCTGGCTACATATTGTCTCTTCCTGTTGTGATACGCAGGACTTTTTTGGTCTTCCAAACCATTGATAATAGTTTTTGAAGACTCTGTCCTGATCCTTTGAAGTTGACTTAATGCCCTCTGTTAGGGCTTACATTAAGTTTGAGGAAACATCCTGTTAAATATGTAAAAGTAAACTGTCTATTTCTTCCATTTTAGATTTGACTCTTATTTCTTTACAAGATTACAGGCAGTCAAACTGTGTATTCAGTAGTTCCATATGTGTAGGGATAAGGGTGGGGGATATTATCAAGGAATTCATATATCAAGGAAGTTCAGAATTTGACTAGCATTCTCCAGTTCCTTTTTTTTTTTTTATTTTTTTTTTATCCCTTCCTGTTGTCCAAAGTCTTCTGTAAATGAGAGCAAGACATCCACTCCAAAACACTATGAAAACATTTATTGATGTGTAATTACTGTGTAATAAATGCAGTTTGGCTTTGTTGTTGTTGAATGGTACTAATACGTGTCATTCAGACATGGTATTTCCTTGCACTTCTTATTGAATTAGGAGTACTTTTTATTAATTTAAAAACATGTGCCAAAGCAGATATATGGACCAATAATAGTCTGTTAACTTTTGCATCAATATTATGGCTTTCCAACTGGACTGAAATTAAATTAATATTTAAAACACCAAGCAAATGATACATTATGGTGATGGGCCATTTTTTCCCCCCTTAATACAGCCTTTACAAAGTCTGTGATGTTACTCAAGGGATGAATTTGGTGGAAAAAGCTAGATTTTTCTCTGGTATAAATCAGCCTGCCACCTCTAGTGGCAAATAAAAGCATGTTTTACTATACCATCTTTTATGGAAATAACTAAGGTAATAGTGTGGAGGTGGAAAAAATATCTGTTTTTATGGAATTTAAAGTCTTTAAAAGCATGTCATGAACCCATTTTGTGTTTGAAATAGTTGAACAATTTACTGTCAGCAGCTACTTGTCTCAGATACTTGTGGCAGCCAACTCCTTCTGGTTAAAGACTTATCAAAAAGCCTGTGGCAACTTGTATAGTTTCTCTCAATTTGAACAGTTTTTCACATTTGGATCTAACTGCAATCCGTAAAACCCATATATAACATGGAAACATTATTCTGTTAATCTAGGGCCAGTTTTAGCTTTAAGGATACCAATGGAGGCTTCCAATTACTGCATAGATTCATTTTTCCATTCTGCTTCCTGTAGTCACTCCTCTCTACTAACTGCTTAAGACTTCAGGGGGGCCACAATGTTTGCTAGCAATATTTATGGCCACCTGCAGTAAACATGGGCTTGAAATTGCACTCTAGGAGACCAGATCTGCCTGGAAATATGGAAGCCTTGTTTAATTCTATAGCTTTGACTGTCTTAAATGCATAACAAGAGTTGGGCTATGCTTCTGATTTACTGTGATTCATGTTCTGCCAGACGGGTAGAAGCCATCATTTGCCAAGAGAAGCACAGCATGTTTGAAATACAGAAAATCACTCCAAACCTGTAAGTCAGAGTGCATTTGACTGAAAAATAGACAGGTCTGTATCAGAGACTTATGCAGCTGTTTCCCTTTGGGTTATCTATTCAGATCAATGTGATATTGGGATGGATCAAATGGATCATTTCCATTTGAGTATTGTCAAGGAAATGTTTAGATTGACTCTAAGAGATTATTGTGTTTATTGACTTGAAATGGTATCTCTGAGTAGGAATCTGTGCATGTGCACAGGCCAGGAAAGAGATTCCCCTATGTTACATTTGGCTGGTGTTGCTCGTTCTACAGTACATAGAAGCTGTTGCTTTCTCGGGTTGTGAAACCAAGGAACTAAATTATTCACAAGATTGAAAGATTGAAAATTATACCTTTGGCATTGTCTTTTCAGTTACCCAGACTTCACCTGGAGAATGAAACTGGAACTCACTGCTGTCCAATATATTTTTACAGAACTGTGAAAAATACTTTAGATAATGTACCTGGCTCATATTTGTGCCTCTCTTCAAGCTTTTCCTATGCTGTAAATTCTTCTGCACTGCTTGTTCAGCAGCTGCCTTTCTTCATAATGGAGTTTTGGCAAAGAAATTGTATCAAGTTAGCATACAGTAAAAAACACGTATCAAAAAAACCAACAAACAAAACCAGTCTCTTTGCATTTCTGTTTATGAGTCAAAATCAGATAATAAAGAAGTCTGTTCTTCAAACCAATGAGGCCATTCAGTAACTTTGAAGACAGTTCTTGGATACATCTATACACAATCTCTCCCTTGTGGAGTTTTGCATGAAAGCATTTGTCATTTCAGTTCACATAATTATACATCAATGAAATATGAAAATGCCAACAGTTTTTTCCTATTTTCTTGGCACTGCAGATGATTCACAGGGTACTGCTTTCCTTCAATGTCATTATTAGGAAAAAAGAAGTGCGAGAAATGAAGTAGAACTTTAGCATTCAGATTTTGGATGTTGAATTTTCAGAGTTTCTCAGAAAGGCTATTTAAGCTAGGAGGATTTATGGCAACACTGAATTCTAAACACATAACTCTGCATTTTTTCCCTTTTGGTCCATCCCTCATTCTACTGGGGTTCAGACAACATAATGTATTTTATAGATTTCCAGAAAAGCCACATGGATGATCATTCCTGGCACATGAAAATGATGGTAGAGACTCTGCTATCCTGAAGAGCCAGGAGACTGCAAATTGACTGGGACGTTGCTTTTTTTTTTCATAACCTCTCACACTGGAACAACTACCACCATAAACACCATCTCTTCTCTTTGTACTTCTGTCAGGGAAACACATAGGCAGCACTAACAACACTATAATTTACGTTGTGTGTATGTGAAATGCTTGGATGGGATGCAGAATCCAAGGGAGAGGTTCCTGCCCTTTCATTTCTTTATCACATTTTTATTCATGATGATTTCTTTTCTGAATGCCTGACTAGACTTCTGTTTTCTGTACAGCCGGGCTTGGGTAGTGGTTGGAGCACAATCTATATCTCCATAAGTCCTGGCCTCCACCCGAAAGGACTCCATGGCTTTCCAAACTGTGTGGAATAATTGGAGCAGATTTAGGTTTCATTTGAACTTGTTTACTGGCTGATCCTGTGGGGAAGCTGAGTGGCATAAAGTGCCTTTTTGTTAGGGAGATGTAAAATAAGTGCTATGATTAAAAGAGGGATTGTTCAAAGGTACTTCCAAGTGTCTGGGAGAGGTGGCAGCTACTTTGAATAGATTTGGGCCTCAACTATTTTTTATTTTTTTTTACAATGCCATGGTTGCCATGCGGCTAGGATGGTGCTCAATGAAGAAAGCAGTGATTTTCTCCAGGACCAAGCAGCTGCCAGTTTTTCTTGTTTAATACACATTCATCTTTGCTATATTCAGAGGAACAGGTAATGAAAATCACCATATTAGTTATGAGCTGTCTGCAGCGAAGAATTTCAATTACTGTCTCAGAGTGTCAGCTTACTGCAGAGAAGGGATACAGCATGACACATCAGAATAGCAGACTTGTGACAGATCCATTTTAATTGCCCTTCTTATCTTTACTTAACCTCTAACATTGTAATAAAAAGGAGAAGGGAAGAGAGGATCTAACCTTCTTTTCTTAAAGACAATAGTGGAGGGTAAAGCAGACGATGGAAAGGCAGCCAGCAGTTATTAACCTATGAAACAACACTGTCAGGGAGTTCCTCCACTGAGACTGGCTGGTGTGTGTTCCCTGTCCCAGTCAAAACAGTTTCCATATAGTCATCTGATTGGATATTCTTGCTGCTAGCCACTGCATTATTCATCAGATAAAGAGGACCAGCTGGTGATCTTTTGTCATAAACAGGGTTTTGAACAAGGTAGTAATAGAAGCTCTGCCAGTGATTCCCCATACTCATATAGGAGTGTGTTTAGGTTGCTGCCTCTAAAGCAGTAAGGTTTATTTTTTTGTCCTCGGTCTGTCCGTAAACTTTCCATCTTCTCTGATCCAGAATTATCTTTACTCAGGTAGGGGAAATGTTTTGTTTGTTCAGTGATGTCAGTGAGGTTATTACCAGGCTTGCTACCCACCCAGCTTGATTCTGTACAACCGTGTTTCACTACACGGTTGTGAATATCTATCAAATATCTTTTGGGTAATGACACAAGTTCTGAACTCTTCAGTACTCATGCTCAATGCCATACTGAATATACAGTGATAGGCTTTATTAGTGAATGCTAGAAAACAGGATGAGTCCAGGTGGAAGTGTTTGAAAAATCAGTAAATCATTGTTTGGGAATAATTTTCCCTTTGAAATAAGTATGTCTTTAAAAGTGAGAAGACTTCTGTGACATGCCAGAATTATAATTACTGTGTCAAAAGGATGCCCTAATCACCTCTAATCCATCCCATGTCTACAAAATATAATTTGAATTTTAGGTGCTGATTCTTGCCATCTGTGCTGTGGGCAGAGCAAGATCAGCCTACTGTTGTATTTCAAAATGACTGAAGGGTGCAAAGTAAACAGTATAAAAGATGAAAAAGCAGCCTGGAACTTTGAATGGTCTCTTGGGATCTGACTCATGATTTCTGCTTGACAGTAGCCTTTTATGTTAGTCTAAATATGTGACATAAATATTCATGAACAATCCTGATGAAACATGCAACACAATTTTTCAGCTGTGTTTGTAGATTCTTCACCTGATTCCTTAAAGATGCTACTGATATGCTGTGTACTTAGGTTATTTTATTCATTATAATGGTGTGGATGTAATGTTTCAGGATATAATCAAGATTTTTTTTTATTGTTATGCACCTGTACTTGCCTCCTAAATATAATTCTTTAAAGCCTTAGAGAATTTCTAGAGGTTTTTAAAAAGCACTTGATTTTTAAGCACATGAAAAATTACTAATTTATTAACAAAGGCTGAATTTGATAAGACTACTTTATGTTTCATGGGAACGTCCTGAGACTTTTTGGTAATTACTTCAAATTTCTCATTTTTCCAGTGAGACAGGAGATTTAACAGACATTCAGTCCTAAAAGGGAGTTCTTTTCTCTCATGAAAAGACCAAGGTTTTATTTTCTAAGTAATGTGTGCAGCTTATTGTGCTGTGCTTCCTTGATTTCCCACTTGGTCTCACTTGCAAAGTTCGTCCTGTGCCTACATTGCCAAAATGGTACTGTACCTTAAAACACTTTATTATGGATCAGGAGGCTGTCTGTGCTGGATAAATTCCAGTTCAGGATTCTGTCTGTTTGATCTCTATTGTGAGCTCATCTTTCCTTGTGCTGAATCCCCAAAATAACAAGATCAGTTCTTGAGCTTCCCATGAGTTGCAAAATCTCCTGTATGCTCGTGCTCTTTTTGTAGCCTCTATGTTTCATTTTGCCTGGAATTCATGTTTCTGTATTAGAATTTCATAAATGGTCTGGTCTCCTGTGCTTGAGATAATTAAAACTGCTAAGACACATCAAATGATTTAAGGATCACTCATTGTCAGGCACAAGATATGTTAATTTTTTTTTTTTTTTTGTATTGCTTGCCAGTATACCACACACAACTGCACAACTATTTGAGTATTTTGCAGTTTTCTGCAGTTCTGGAGAATTTAAGCTCTTACAGAGCTTGGAACTGCTCTTGCTTCTTTCATACAATTCACTCTAATCCCTGGCAACATGCAGTCTTCAGTATTGTGTCTGAACAGAGAATTTGGTATCTTCACAGTTATGTATCTCAGTGCTTTGACTTCAGTTTTGCTATACAAACTTTAACTTGAGACTCCCACTACCTATGTACTTTGTCAAATGCAATTTCACTGTCCTTTTAATGAGTTGTAAGACAGTACTATCAAGATCACTAAAGCTATGTAGGGAAGTGTTGACTAACCAAGCCTGAGACTTAACTAGTTGCTGAAATTGTTCCTTGTTTTCATATCCAAACTTAAACTTTCTTTAAACTTTGCAGTAATTAGGATATATTTCCACTTCCGAGAAGTAAGGCTCAACACAGTTTCCAGGTTTAGTTCCAGTTAAAGAAAATTCAAAACACCTATTTCCAGTTGGCTGTCCCCTGGTTAAATTTCAAGTCAACCCACATAGTGTAGTTTTGACAAAAATAAAAATGGAGGGGATGCGGGAGGAGAGAAAAAGGTTTCATCTTTTATCTTCCTTGAAAATGTCACATTAAATTACCAAGTAATAAGGTTCTGCTCTGTATCCTTCACTGATGTGCAGAAAACTACCATGTACTTGTCTGCATGATTAAAGTTGGAACAAGGGTGTAGGCTACAGGTCACACAAGAACCAGGTACTTTACTGTTCAACGTATTGTAACTCCTGGACTATTTTTGATCCACAAGGCAGAAATGGAATTCAGTCCAAATGAATGATAAATTATGTCTAAAAATGCATTTCAGTGTTAGTATTTAGTATGACATTTGTGGCTATCCACTACAGAAAAAAAAAATCTCTGTATTTATGTCCAAACATTTAAAGTGTGAAATTACTCTGAATAATGCTGGCATCCTAAGAGATCTCCTCTTAGAGTGTACTCAAAATCAGTTTACCTGGCTTTTGAGATGACTCATTAATGCGTTTTGATTGTACGCACAAGGAATTATTATATGGTTCATTTAATGATGGCAATTAAAACACAAAGTTTGGGGAGAGTAGGAGAAAAGAGTATTTGTGTATTAGAAATACAGCTGTATTTTATTTGAGTATTACTTTCCTGGGGTGGAGAGGTGGAACAACTCTGTGCTGAGACTTGAACTTTAAATCAACACAATTACCAAGCTGCCTTGGCAGGTACAGTCTGTACATCTTTTAAAAAGACTTAAATGGACATAATGGTGTCCTGAAAATCAACTCAGACAGTTTATTCCATAGACTCTGAAGTAGAACATATGAAGCAGATTATGGCAGATTTAAATGAACAGCTTGATTTACAGGGTAGTGGGAATAACAGAAGAACAAAGATCAAGTCACAGAAGTAAGCTGGAACAGACAATGTGAGTGTGCAGCTTTTATGGAACCTGAAGAAAGATGAGTTTGGATCCATTTTAATGCATTTGGCATAGAGCATTCTGCCAACTTCCCCTCAGTCACCTGTGATCCTCAGAAGGTGACAAAGCAACAGGAGCACCTAGATCATAACTGTGGGATTGCAACCATGTTATTCAGATGAAGATGAGGCTTTAGCAAGTCTTGATGGGAATGGCATCCTATTAGAGAAAACAAAGAAGTAAACAAACAAAATTCCCCTGAAACTGGCAAGCTGGAACTGTCCTCACCAGCCACTGGGAGAGGCTGTAGCTCTGAGGCAACCTCCCTTGCTCCTCTGATTCAGCTTCAGCACCACACAAGGCACCAGGCAGCAGTCCAGACCATCATGAAGTCCATGACTAGGAGACAGGTCCAGGGTCAGACTGGAAATGCAAATGGGGATCAAGCCTAGTGAAGGGAATGGGAGGTGGATACAGTCCTTGGCTGTGAGAACAATGAAGGTGGCTGCAGTCCTGGTCTGACAGAGCAGCCATGACCTTGTAATATAGCGATGTGCCATGTTTACACCATTAATTTAGCTTTAACTGCTTTGCATTTAACATTAATCTCCAGATTGCCTGTTTGCTTTGTGCTGTTTTGGCTCCCACCGTGATTCTGTCATTGGAGAAATGAAGTGATTAATGACATTTAAATTAATTAAATCAATCAATTAATTAAATTAATCAATTAAATTAATTAAGATGATCAGTGAAATTAATTCCAGTAACTCAGATCCCACTGCCTGCTTTACCTTTGTGTCCTTGGTGCTGGGGCACATTGTGGTGACTGCCTGGCAGGCACCAAGAGGAAGTCTCCGAAGGCACAGATCCACTGTATTAATCACGAGAGGGCTGCAGAAGCCTCAAGAACCTCTGATGTGCCTCAAGTGATTTGTTTAGTTTCTACTTCTCTACCTTGTCCCCCACTAAGCAGACTTAGGAAATAGCTAAGTAAAACCAGGCTCTGGTTTTACTACTTACACTAGTGTCTCCTGTTGGTTGACATTCTGTTAAGATCCCCAGGACCTAATCAGAGTGCCCTGCATTTTTAACCAGGTTTGTGTTTAGAGTGTAAGTGGTTTTCAGCATCAGCACAACTCTAAGGATGTTTAGTGAATCCAAATAATACACTGTACAAATGTAAGGAAAACTCCAAGATATGCCACAGAGTGGCTGCTAAAAACCCAAGCAGTTGACTGACACCAACTAATAACATTACAAAACAAGCATAATTTTATAGATTCATTTAACTTGTAAGGTGGATTGAAAGCTTTTTGGAATCGCACCATCCCTGCACTATAGGAATTTTCTTAGAAAATGGTTTCTTAATACTTCTGTTGACCCACAAGTGAGGAACTTTCATAACAAAATTGCTTCTTCATATAAAAGGGCCCAAATTTGTACAGAAAATACTAAAAGGCAAAGGTCATTGGATTTTTTCCTGCTGAAACTTTGTTGAATTTTTGCAGATTATAAGACATTTGTTTTAACAGTTTGCATAGTCCTAATTACTGTTACTTGTGTGTATACCCTAACAGTTTGCTCATTAAGCATTTTGTGCCCGCAGTAAGTTACAATCTCAACAGTTAAGATTAAGAACAGGAGAAAAAGAGTTGCTGAAGGCAAGAAATGGAGCTAAAAGTCAATAATGTTCTGTCTACGCTGCTAGGTAAAGGAAGTTCTATGAGGCTGCAATTGCAGATTGCAAATGGGCAAATGAAGACTATATATGGATCTAGGCTATATTTTCCGAAGCACACGAGGAGTAATGTCGTCAAATATACTGCTAGTACATGAACACCCTAGGACATACAGCATCTCTCCAATTCATCTCCAAGACAATGATTTGAAGAGGGAATGGTCTGAGGCTGAACTTCATTATGCCTTTAGAGACTTCTATTTTATAATGTAGCTGTAACTGATGATCACATGAAGAATTTATGAATCAAGAAGTAATCTCAGATCTTTAAGTCCTAGTCCAGAATCCTGATCCTTTCTTTTATAGAAAGTTTTTATTGGTTTTAGGTTCTTTTAGTCAGTGTTCAAGTTTGTGTCTTACAAGCCTGTTAAATTTCAAAGTGCAAGGTAAATACATTCCAAACAAGTTATTAAAGCACATAGCTCAGAACTACAGAATTAAGGAGTTACTTGTTTCTAAGGCATATACAGTATTCATACAGTATCACAGACAAGCCTGGAAAACATCAAGGGACTAAGCAGAATTCAGGAGTTGCCAAAACCGAGAAACCAAATAAAGCAGAAGAAAGGGTGGTGTATTCTGGGGAGGGCTGATTACTGAATCTGTAAGGAGAAACAGCATAACTTTGTCAAATAACACAGTTTGAGAAGAAGTTAAGGGCACTGAAAGGAGCTGGATGATGTTTCCCTGGAGACCTCTGGAGCAATTAGAGAAAGGAGAGGATTGGGAAATTTATTTACAGATAAAAGACAGTACGAAAGCCTAAAGCTTTGATTGTAGGATTAATTACTTGGATATTGATTTAGGTAACAAGTACGCAAAAGCTAAGGATGTGTTTGAAAAAATACTTCTAAGGGTTGTTGCCTTAAAGAAATACATCAAAAATTATGTAATCTGAGGCAATTGGGGGTTGCTAAAGTCATGAAATAGGTGACAAGATAATACCCAGTATTTTCCCACAATCTTGATTTCTTATAGGTCTCAACAAAACTTCCTGCACTGAAAACCAGATCTGCCATTTTTGCTTGCATCCAGAGTCCTGTATTCTTGTTCTCTGAAGTAGCAGCTTGAAATAAATAGAACTATTGGAACTCAGTGAATGAAACAGAATTTAATCCTCAGTTTTTACTTACAGACTAGCCAAATTCCTTTTCATTTATGCAAGAGTAAGGACAGAACAAAGCCCTCAAGTTTTGGCAGTCTTATTTGTTAAACACAGACTTAAACTCCATGTTTGTACTGCACTGATGCTTATATTTCTGTTAAGTACAAAGAGAGGAAGAAAGCGATGGATGCTTGTTTTTATTCAGTCCCTGCAATTAAGCAAAAACTAAACACAAAAGATCTAAGACATCTGGAAAGAGGTGAGGTAACGACCGGACATGTTCTGTGGTGTCTGAAGCAGTAGTGAAGGGGGTTATTGGTAATTGCAAACTAAGAGCTGCAAAAGAGAGGTCTTTTAAGAGCCAAACCAATCAACTCTGGGGCAAGAGAGAAGGAAAATACATGAAGGGATAACCAAGATGAAGATGATGGAGGTGAAGAGTGAAGTCTCATGCTATATAAACTGAAGATGGACCCAGCCATCTTATTTGAAGCAGAGGCAACAGTTGGTAAGTAATATTGTCAGTACAGCTTTATCATCACACACACAAACAAACAAAACAACAACAAAAAAGTTGCTCAAAACAGTTTTTCTGTACAACCTGTACTTCCAGGTGAGAATTTACACTTTTTTTTTTTTTTTTTTTTTTTCTTAAAAGCTGGAATAGTACTGGCATTCTTATTGGTCTACTCTTAGTATTACTGAACTCTTACTGAACTCTATCTTGTGGCTACCTGTATAGCCAACAAAATCTGCTCTGCAGGTGTTTTATATGGGTATTGCCCCTCTTTCTATCAGTAAAAGGCTTTTTTCTGTTGGGGTGGAGCTTTACCAATTTACCATTTATCAATAATGGCAATTCATTCTTGTCTTCGCTTCCTTGCTTTCAGAGGGAAGCCAGCTCTGACACCATTACTATTTAGGTTTTTCTTGTGCTTTACCATCTTTACAAATAATTACCTCTTGTGGAGTATAATTTAGTCTGAAGGTGATAAAAAAGCCCTTTATCATTTTAGAATCTTAAGGGACAAACTGTAAGGGAACAGATCATTGGTGATAATATACTTTGAATCACAAGAACTAGTCATTAATATAAATAGTTTTCAGGGAAGTGTAGAGTTGTACAAGACAACGAATACAAGTACTAAATATTGCTTAAGAATCTCTTGATCTCTGTTGCTTTCTAGAGTTGTCGTGCAACACCATGTTACCCCTTCTCTGCGCCAGCCCAACTGTTAGTGCAGTTACACACTGTATGTTCTTGATTCAGCTCCTCTTCACCTAAAAAGGGAAAGGGTTATCTTCAAGCTGAGTTGTTTCAAGAGTCACTTTGTAATGTGATTTCCCAAATAGCTCTACGAACAAAACCAAATGAAGGGGGAAATAGGAGACCTTTTAGCTATCTTCACCATCAGAGTTACAGCTTAAGCTTATCTTGACACAGAGAAGATTCTACTGTGTGATCTATATGCCCTACTAAAGCTTTTGCAGTTTCAGATGGTGCATTGCCTTGAAATACCAAATGAGCTATAACCCAAAATGGATTTCAGTGAAAAATGCATTTGCTGTTAAATGCTTCTACAGCTGTATAGCATTCTGCTTCATCTATTAAATCCAAGACAAAATATTGAAAAGTGAGCTGGATGAGTCTTAAAGATCTTCCTCTAAGAAGTCACCTGCTTTCACACAGAGGGTGTTCTGCAGTGCAGAAGGCATTACAGCAAATGGTAGGCATGGGTTCATTGTGTGTGGGAGGAACTGAAGGACTGAGGTGTTCTCTATACATTAATATCTGCTAATGTTGCTGTGCATGCTATTACGTGATGTGGTAATACCCACTGGCTGATCCCCCTTTTCTTACATACCTTGAAGACTACATCTTGTGGATCTTTCAGCAGATTTTGTGGTATCATTGCATGATAGGGCTGTCCTGTCTCATTTCTAATCTTCCTCTTATGCTCTACTCATCCTTGGATCCAAAGGGCTTGTAGGAATGAGGTCTCTGCCACATACAATGTGCAAGAGAATGGTAAACATAAACAGTAACATGATCTGAAAATAAGTGTATAACAGGGCTGGAAACTGTTCCCATACCCCAAACTTTGGTTAACATTTTTCAATAGAGAAAAAGATCAAAAAAGATGGAGAGAGTAGAAATATATATGGCCGTATCCAAAGTTGGCACAGGTCAAATTTGTTCAACTGTAGAACTTGGAGTAGTGTCAATCTACCCCAGGTTCTGGCAGAGAGAAAGGTTGTAAATGTCAGTACAGAGGTTGGTCAGGCACAGTGGATTGGGGGTGCTTCCTACCAACACCACCACAATTGTGTGTTGAATTAACAAGCAAGACACGTCAGGGCAACTAAACAAACATAATCTGTGACCTGCTCCCTTTAACTGGTACTTCAGTGTGATGAGCTCATTAAGGGTAAATCTGCTAACACTCATTTCATGCTGGCAGAAGACTGGTTTGTGGTGCATGCTGTCATCTCAACAGGAGATCAAGAGATACCCAGCTCTGACATGACCCATTATTACTAAATAGCAAATTTGTGTAGTTACTTGTGTTTCATGAAAATGCTTGATGCACATGAAAGGAAACCTTTTGAACCCTAAGCTCATTATTTTTTTTTAATTCATCAAATTTTCAGGCAGACTGCTGTACCGTCCAGCACTCAGCATTCTCTTGTCAACTCTCTAATGAATATGGATGTTATTTGTGCTGCTCTTTTGGGGCAAAGGCCCAAATCCTGATGCCTGTGTCTCCCCCTTGGCATTAACTAGATTTGAAGCAATTAGGGCCCAATCTTGTGAAGTGTTGAGAGCCTTTAACTTCGCTGATTATAGCAGACTTGGCATCCTGACCAAAAAGGCCATTATGCCAATGGAAGTAAGCAGAAGATCTTGGCATGGAACCAGTTATATGCAGTCATTTTTCCAGCTTTTTGTGTACAGTTTCTGTTCCTAAATAAAAGAGTTAGTATATTTCTATTCATTCAACAGCAGTTCCATTTATTTATTTATAAATATATATATTTTTTTCTGCTTGGGACTGATTTACTTTCCTGAAGAGCATGGATTTTTTTTTGGATTGAAGTCTTAGCAGAGAGAATTGATCAACCTCCTTAGGTGAATACATACTGGACAGCCCAAATGCTTAATATGTGGAGTTACATGTTCCATAGTTTCCTACTTAAATGTATTCAGTCTCAGCAGTAGTTCACTAACAAGCAGTAATTAAATGGTAGCAAAAATTTTTTTTTTTTTTTTTTTTTTTTTTTTTTTTTTTTTATCCTACACAGGTTTTCAAAATATAATGCAAAATATGAGCATTTGTGTTAGGCTCTAGTTTTTTTTTTATCTTTATTATTAATTTTAATGGCAATTTAGTGATAGAAACATATTATTAGTGTAGCCTATGGGAAAGATAGTTTTAAAACCTTTTGTAGACAGGGAATTTCAACATCTTTATAAGATGAGTTACAAATCAGAGAATCAGAGGTGCTCTGGATAACGAAGACAAACAGCAAGCAATTAGCATTGTTTCATGTAGCGGTGCTGTGCACAGTGTAGGAAGGGCTGTTATTCATGCTTGTAATCAGCAGGCTTCCAGAGAAAACTTTAT
Organism: Heteronetta atricapilla; assembly: GCA_011075105.1. Classification (NCBI taxonomy): domain Eukaryota; kingdom Metazoa; phylum Chordata; class Aves; order Anseriformes; family Anatidae; genus Heteronetta; species Heteronetta atricapilla. The sequence goes on from CM021735.1 coordinate 43,673,960, forward strand.
CAAAGCTCAGGTACAAAAAATGTGGTAGCTGCCCTTTGGTTATTCACCTTGTCCCTCATGAGATCCATCTAGTCTTCTTAAATATGGAGTGGATTTACTCTTTCCTGGCCTGTTGAGTCACTTAACCAAAAGGTTCTAGTCAACGACAAAATCCACTTGAGAAAATGAAAGATACTTAGAATTGAAAAAAAAAGAAAACAAAGAAACAGTCAGCTGATGACTAGCGACAGTTATGGTGAGAAGGGACAAAGAAGTGAGTCAGTAGTAGAGCCTTACTACATAGTAAAAGTAAAGAAAAATAAGCACTGGAAAAATAATTGTGAAATCATTATAATTGCAAACATGACTTGATCCTGCTTTGATTTGGATCTCTTTTCCGAGTTTTCCTTCCAGGCCTATTTTCTGCCATTACCATCATTTCACCCACTGAAACAGCCAGAAGATTCCAGCAAGCCCAAAACTGCTGGGTGCCTTATTTGTAGTCTGAGTCTCTGCATCTACGCTTTCCTGGCCCCAAGGCCCAACACACACTCATATCAATCAACCATGCATGTAATTTGTTACTGAATTTGTTGCTGGGTGTGCTGTCAGGGCTGTCTCTGGAGCAAGCCAGAACAAACTCCGAGGGCATTCCACTCAAGGGTGCACTTGGCTGTTGTACACATAACCTCTAGGACTCTGCCCAGATGAGCAGCTCCCGTCTAGTCCATCTGCTCTCACAGAGGTATTGCATGGCTGAGAGCCAGCAGGCCAGATGGTACTGAGTACTTCCTAGAAGAGTCCCAGCATCAGCTGCAACAAGGATAGGAGGAGTTTCTAAGCTCTCTGAGCACAGGCCCAGTTTAAGTTGCCTCTAACACAGTGTAGATGCAAAATGTCAGGTTTGGGGAGTTCTCTGGGGCAGGAATGCTTGTCAGTTCTACCATATATTGATACAAAGTTGATTTGCCTACATTCAACTTTCCTTTACATTAAAGAGCCTACACGGAAGACATTCCTTACAGTGACTGATCTGTATTTTGTTATCCAAGATGGTCTGACTTTCACTGACCTTTTCAGACATCCTCCAGCAAAAACCGGCAGTTCTTTCAGTTGCTGTTTTTGAAGTAAATGATGTTCATTCCGGTCAAAAAGCTTTGTTTGTTTGTTTTAAAATGAGAAGAAAAAAAATATCCTTTCTGCATCTTTTCAGTTCAGCCTGTAGTTCTGTTTGACACCTGGTGTTGAACCTTATTGTCAGTCTCTGTGCTTTGTAAATTCCAAGTGCAATAACCACATGCTTAACATGCCATTTGGGCCAGCTGAGATACAGATAGAGTCAGCACTCTCTTTTCCATATATGTCATCCAGTATGATTTCAGAAGCCTAGTTCCATGCTTAAAGATCTGAAAACAATTGCTTAAGCCTTTTGTTTTGACAAAAGAGAGGGAGTAATTATACCTGAGACTGCAAGTGTCATATATAACTAAATGATGCGTGTCAGAGGCTACTAGAATTTATAAATAAAGCTGCTTTTATTTAAAGTAGACTAAAGCAATGATAACAAAAAAAAGACAAATCTAAAGATTTCCACCTGGTCATTAACATGTAAATCAGTATCTTAATTAGAATTCCATTCAATAAAGTGTTTTTTAGTCCTTATTCCTATGTATTTTCAGTATTATTGAAAATCATCAATTAAATTTCTTTTCATGCTTTTAGTTGTTGGAAAGACTGAGCTGGCTTTTATTTTATTTTATTTTATTTTATTTTATTTTATTTTATTTTATTTTATTTTATTTTATTAATTCTCTGAATAACAAAAATGGATGGAGAACTGAGAGATAAGATCAAATGTTCCCAGTGCTTAACCTATAAAAACTAACAAGGAATATCGATGACTGTGTGTGTGGTATTGAAAACATGATCCAGGGGAGAAGTGTTTTACAGCTAGACAATGTAAGGACCAAACAAAAAAGAGCTTTTCTTTCTTTTTCAAAGCAGACCTGTCAGGTCTCACACTGTTCACAAGCAGCTGCAGTCTCATGCAGAGTCCTAAATCAGGGTCAGAGAGAATTAGCTCCTGGGCACACTTTGTGCCCTGTTAAACTGTTAGCTCTCATCAGCCCAGCTTCTCCTTGTGTGTTCTTTCTTCCTTACGTCACCCATTGTGGACCATAGAGCCTGGGTGAAGCAGACATTGATTTTGCAGGATTCAATCTTGTTACAGATGGGTGGAGACACAAAATCCAGTTTCCAAAGCATTATATCCCTCTGACAGGTCTTGTTTCTTTTGAGATTGGGCCTGTGATACCACAGGAGTCAGGGTTACTCTGATCAGCTTGCTTTCTGCTGACTACAAATGGATACAGTCAAGGATGAAGTGCGCTGTGGAAGCACTAACTAAAACAGAAATTGTAGTCATCCATTGAGAACTGAATTCCACAGATGCAAACATCCACTACTTGAGCTAAAATAAAAATAAAATAAAAAAAAAGCCACGTTGGGTTTGCCAGCATGTTATCAGCCCCAGTCAGTTATCCATGTGAGACAATTGCAAACATTGAACTTGCAGTAATTCCCCTCCTTCATCATCCTTTGTAGTCTGACCACCATAGCTCTGCCAAATTCTTGCCTTGAAGTGACAGAGTGACAGCCTCTAATCATCCTTCTGAAGCCTCTTTCCTTGTGCTGAATTGTATCTTGTGCATGGTAGTAGTGAGGTTCCTGAACCTATGTTTTTGTTTAAGAATGTAACAGGCAAGTTTTATGTCAATAATGTCTCTTATTAGATCAATGATGTGGTTGGGAAAAGCAGACAAGCTTGCTGAGCTCCTAATGTCTTCCACAGGTCATTAGAACTGTATCTTCTTCAGCTAGGAAGCACTCCCTCCTTTTCCTGGCAAGTACTCTTAACAAGCTACCTAACTTCTCCTTTATTGTAGAGTTTTTTCCTTATTATTAGCTGAAGGTCTCATTGTCTGCTGCTGACAGCTTCTTTTCAACTGACATTCAGAAGACTTTCTGCCATCTGTTCCAGACCTTTCTGCTTTGGACAGAATTTGCATTTGAATTTTTGCATTCAGAATGAGCTCAGATGAAGAAAGCACAGTTTATCATTTTCCTTCCCTTGAATTAAAAATTGCAAGTGATCAAATTCACTTAGAAAAAAAAGATAGTTTTTTTTTTTATTATTATTATTATTATTATTCCAAGGGAAGCATTAGACCTCCAGGCTTCTTCTACCTCTGCTCAAAATAGAATTACTGAATGATCTGAAATACATCTACTTTTTTTTTTTTTAAAAAAAAAAAAAAAACACATTTAAAAGTTTTTAATGGTTCTTTTGAAAATCTTCCTGTTTTTCCCTTCTTCTTCCAAAAATGTTAGCAGAAAGCAATCAAATCTCATATCTATTTATATTGTTCATCTCTGCATTTTCATCAGAATTGAGCTGATCCAGAAGTGAAGCTTGAATTAACACAGTCAGTTCTTTTTCTTTAGGATTGATTTAATATATATTAATTTTGCAAGTTAAGTATCTGTTTAAAATTGACTTGTCCTTGGTGAGTTATGCTAAATTTATTTTTGAAGACTGAAGTTTTTCATTTGTTCGCAGGAATACAGTTTAGTTAACAAGGACTTTTTTTTTTTTTTTTTCCTCATTATCAATGCTGTACTGAAATGCAAACACCTTGAAAACTCACAAATGAAAAATCTTCAAGTGTCACAGCAGAAGACTGAGAGCTACCTTTTTTTATAACATTTGTTGACTTCAGCCTTAGGTGATTGTGAGGTTTGTGATCAAATCAGAAATGATATTATTAAGCACACTCAGAAATGCTACAGGTGGTATTATCTGCCCATCAGTCTTACTGAGGCTTTTGTGCTGCTCAAGATAGAATAAGACCAGTTCATCATATTACATGTATGACATTGGTTTTTCAAACCAGTGGAGGCCATCACTGTGAGGAAATGTCATCTGGCAGCATGTTATTCATTAAGCTGACTTATGCTGAAAACTCAGCAGGACTCCACAATCATATTATTCCTTCTTTTCTATGCTCCCTTAGTTGGCTGATAATATTTCTCAAGAAGCTCAAGCTGTTATTTCTATTCTGCTTGTTGCAGCCTGAAAAACATTTAGAGAGCAAGCTTAGGAGGATTAGAAAGGAGAAGATGGGGAGCTGGGCACAGATGGCGTTGATAATAAAGCAAAGCAGCTGTCAATATTATCTCAGAATGAGTTATTAATGATTAGCACTGTAGTTTGGTATGTTGACAAGACCAAGCTTGCAGTTTGGAGTATGCTAACTTGCATGCCAAGAGCAATGTGGCTAAAAGCAGATAAAAGGGTCTAGCCTTTAAGAGTTTCTGATTGCTACCACTTCCTGCTTTTTTTTTTTTTTTTCTTTTCTTTTCTTTTTTTTCACTAGGAGCTGTAGTAATTTGCTATAATGACTTATATAATGAGCTTACGGGTATTTGAAAAATGTAGGAAGAGAAAGCATGCAGTAGAACTAGGTCATGAAGTTGAAACAAATAACACCTGAAACATTTTGAACTTTGCCCGTTAGTCATGCTGAGGTCAGCATGCATCTGCAAGTATGCTGTTTATACAAACCAGAAAAGAATAATCGGTCATACACTGATGGACTTGATCAATAGCTTTCCATTCTCTTGAAGTACTAAGTGTGGGCTTTTTCCAGAATCAGGACATTGAACTAGGTAAACGGCTGGTGAGACACAGCTTAGTTCCCCTGCATGACTTTATTTATTGATGGAAAGAATGTTTTTATTTATTTATTTATTTATTCATCTCTATCTCACCTAGCAGTGCTATCCATCTCCTACTCTAGATCTCTAACTACAAAACAGTTACTGCAACTGGTCTTATTAGCCTGAGTTTGAGCCTGCATGAGTTATATGATGTGCAAGGGATATATTATGATACTGTGTTGTACAGAGCTGGAGTCTGAATGTCTCAAAGGAGTGCACTGAAACAAATGTCTCTATTGCATGCTTGTGATGAGCATATGCCATACTGTAACTCATTTTAAAAAAAGAGAGTAACATTGAGGTGACTATATCATATGTCCATCTGAAAAACTGTAAAAGAAATGAAAGAGGAAAATGTATCATCTTCCGGAAAGGAGAAAAAAAAATTCTAATCAGAGAGCTTTAGCTGAGATGCTTCATGTCTGTCTGTCTGTCTTCTCTACAAAGTACATTTTTGCATTTATTTTTTTCTCAAAGGTATCAAAGGCAAACCCAACTTTCTTGGGGTAAGATTTTTTACTTGGATTTGTTTCTTTAAGATTATTTAAGTACACTTAACTTTACAGTGTTCAGTTTACTTCTGAAAATGATGCATATAAAATAAAATGTTACATTAGAATTTCTTACAATGCTACATAAGTGCTGTGGAAAAATCCAAATCAATAAATTAATTTGCCTTTAAACAAGCAACCTAGTAAAAGTTACAGGAAGTTTTATCTGACCGGATCTGTTTGCCTTCCCTGAAACCCATTTTTCATTTTTGTTGAGAGATTTTTACATTATAGCATTCTAGTGTTTTGCTGAGGATGTCTGAGGCTGCCTGGTCAAGATTTCTTATTGTGATTATTGAGATTTTAGTTGCAATTCTTTATCCTTTGATATTTCTTCAGCTTTCAGAGATGATTACTAATTGGCATTTACAGTTTTGAAAGCACTTACACTGATTCTGGTAAGACTGCTGTCAGGTCCTCGAGTGCATCTCCCTTCTAGGAGTTCAGCTGGCTGAGTCCAAGATCAGGTCCTTTGCTGTTGTCAATAAAACTGTAAGTGAGACCCTTCCCCTCCTTTCCCTTGGGAGCTGCTTTTAGTGGAGACTTTACTGCTATCCCCACCCATGCTACACCACAACTGTGCAGCAGCTATGTCTGTGCCTGGTATCTCTGTGACTCTGACACAGACCTGCTGTTTTTGCTTCCTGGTTGGCCTTGGAGCTGCCTCCCTGCTCCTGACTGGGTGAGCACTGCACTGTCTGACCCTGACCAGTCTCTGGACTCGATCCTGACCCAGACTTTCTTTGCATCCTGCTTCTTGGTCGGTGAAGTCACTGCTTCCACCAGAACCATGGTCACATTCAGCTTGTGACTCGCCTTCCCAAGCAGAGCAGCCAGCCCTCACTGCTCCTGAAAACCATCGAGCACAAGCTATAGTCAGTCAGTTTGTAATTGTTTTGTCTGAGCAAATGATGCCTTTGTTGTTTGAACTGATGGTGACATTGCTGTAAATGATAAACACGATATTCTGACATTTCTAATATGGGGGTTGAACTATCACATCCCTATGTGATAGTTCATCATGCATCCCTATCAGCTGCATTTGGAAATGGACCCAGGTAGAGGGTTTAAAACCATGATTTGAAACCATGGCTACAAGTACCAGTAAGCATGATTTTTTGTTCCCAGTCTTGTCTTTTGAGGGTGTTTTTAGGTTTCTGTAGTAGATCTGGGCTGAAAGGTAAGACAAAACGAATGGTTTGGAAAGAGCATTATCCACATGGTAAATGGGTATTTTTGACTTACTGATTACGCTGAGAAAAGTTTACTCTGCTATATAAACAGTTGTTATCATCACAGAGTTTCTGTGATGGCATGTAATGCACTGAATAAAGCACGTTACACTGTGGAAGAGCTTTGAGATGGGAGTGAGGTGGGTATGAGAAATGCACTGGAAGGTGTTGAAATTGTTGTTTAGGCATGGTCTGATTCAATTTGGTATGAGTGTGTGTGCAGAAATCTGTGTCTGTGCAGTTTGAAAAAGAAGAGCTTTATTTTAAGAAGAAAATTTGAAAGACAGATTCAGTTTAAGGTCTTCTTCCAGAACAATTTACAGTTTGAGGATTGACTTTCTGTACATGTCTCTGGCTAGGGCAGTATGTGATAAGGTCTTTGGCTTATAGTATTATTATGTACCCTAAGCAGAACTTTACTCAAAGAAGTAATGTGTTAGTGATTACCCACTGTCTTGGTGGGTAGGGGTTATCTTTAGGTTGTTTATGTGTGTTGTACACTTCTCCCAACAAGTGCACTACTGTCTGCAATGTTTAGGATAAGCTAGTTGTTCTGAGGAGGCATTGGTTCGTCTATTTTGTATGACACCATTTTTATGTTAACCATTAGCTCTGGAATACTGATGATGATGATGAACCTGTATTTTAGCTTTTTGCATCCTAGCAACAGCTGGGGGGATGGTTTTGTCCTGTGATTATCTGATAGTGCAAAGTGGTAAGTGTACAGTCCCTTTTAAGTCTTCCATGTTTCTCCTCTTGAATATTCAGGGACTGGAAAAAACTTGGCTTGCCTCATTTCATCAAGTCAGATTCGATATTCAACTAAATTTTCTCAGCTGGATCTATACCAGAATTTAAGAATCTGGGCCCAAATGACAAAAAGTTAAAAGCTGAATTAAACATATGGAAAGTTGATGGAGTTGATGGACCTGATCCATTTGTGCAGTCTACTTACTGCTTTCCCATTTTCCACTGCATAATGCTTTTCTTGTCACATTGTTTTCCATAGCTGCCAAATGTCCCAGTGAATTTGGTCTTTCTAAAAAAATGTGCCTGTATCTTACAGACTGGTTTCAAGACAATGGTTCTTCCTATATGTCCTGTATGGTGTGTTTCTGTTATTATTTCGCAAGTCTTCACCTTCTACACTTGCAAATACAGGAGTTTCAAAGAAATTTCCACAACGTCCAAAATTGTGAGATGTCTTGCAGGTTATAAAAGAGTCACCAAAGCTTACTTAGCTGTCTGCTTTAAACCAAACTACTTGGAACCCCATGACTGAATGCAATAGCTGTCAAAAGTTGCTGACTATCCTTGATGTATCTGAAGTCAATTAGATTTTCTATTGATGATGTAGTTTTCCAAGTAGGAACTACTGTATTCTATATGAATGAGTGGTTTGAATTAATGTCTCCAGGAAAGAAGTTGTCACCTAATAAACTTTAAGCCTTTTTTAGGTCTCTGTCTATACTGCCAGGTGAATGTTGTCACACATGCCACTGACATCCAGAACTGCAGCCAGGAACAGAAAGGAGAACATGACTGGGCACTGGTTTTTCTCTTGTTCATAGTCTGAGCAGACTGAGGGACTAAGAAAAAGGAGCTTCCCTCTCAGTCAAGAAGTGGGAGCAGAGATGCTGTTCCTGCTGACAGATTCCATTAGAAGTTGCTCTGGAAGACAGCTGAGATTTTTACAGATGGTTCTACTGAAGTGATTTACTTCCAACATAGACCTCTCAGGTGTCCTATTTCTTCTTTACCCTCTTTTATGTTCACATTGGTCATTTCATGAACACGTCATCTTATTCTGCATAGAGAGAATAACTTTCACCTTCCTTTGACTGTTTATTCCTGAGAATATCAGCCCAGAGCTGGTCTTGTTAGAACAGACAGACAGTTCTATGCACCCAGATCAGATACCAAATTTGCAACAAGTCTATTAGTTCTGTTCATCACTATGTGTTATCCCTGCCATGAAATCTGTTTTGTTCCTTTACACAGTGACATTTTTTTAGAAAGAAAAAAATACCATACAACACTGAAATATGTATCTGTGCAGATGACATAGAAAAGTACCATCAAAAAGTGCTGATTTAAACAATTCAGGAATGTTCTTTCACTGGGATGAGAGCAGTTCTGATAGTTTGGGAAAGACATTTCAAGTTTGAAAACTGCTCATAATACATAGATGCAATGGAGTTCTAGATACTTTTAATGAAACACTGTCATCAGAAAAATATTTGCTAGTCAAAACATTCATCTTCACTTAGAATCCTAAGTGGCTGGGTATAAGTTAGATTAGAAGAAGTGTTACTGAGTATAGGATGAATTTCTGTGGGACAGTGCAAAAAGGAAATGATATTGAAACCTCATCTCTACTATTGGTTTCAGACCAATAAACTTATTCAGTACTAAGTGACTTTATTCACTGTAGTGACTTCCTAAAACATCTGTTTATTTTATGCTGAAGCTCAAATTATTATACTGGAGTAGTTCTACACTGTAAAAAAATGATACAAAAAGGAGAGATGGACATCTTCAGTATTGTGGCTTAGGAATGAGGGAATTAATGAGGTTTAAACAGGACAACTTGAAGGAGGTTTCTTCCAAATAAGTAATTAATTGGAATGTGAATAAATGTCTGAAATTGTGTCTTTCTTAGCTCAGCAGATGTTGGACTGCATCAGGCTTTTCTTTCTGGAGAGAATTTTTTGTTCTATCATCAGAACATAGAACTTGAAGTTTAGTCGAACATCTCTTACCAAAATTTGTGAGTGGGAAACACAGTTTCCTTTCATTGGAGGCTGAACAGTGACCATGACATGATTCTTGTTATCATGGATGGAACAGCTGGCCCCTTGAGCTTCCTCACAGCCTTGTTTTTCTATTATTCTCTCTTAAGTCCTACTGAAGGTATGAAATTCCTTCCTAATCCCATATTCATATAATTAGCTGCTTTTTAACATTAGTAAGTTTATTTGTCGTAATATTGACACTGATTGAACTCCTACTTATGTACTACCTGTTGATGTTACACTGCATTAAATTCTGAGATTCATATAAAATAATTTTTCAGATAAGGGACACTTAAAACTGGGAGAGGCTAGACGTGGAACATTATTCAGGCCAATTGCTTATTCAGGGTGTTTTGAGGCCATCTCTACAGATTACAATCAACTGAAAATTTTCATAACTGGTCTCCTGGATTTTTAGTTTTCCTACTGTTCTGGTCTGGCTGTAAGCATTTAATATACATGTGCATCTTCCTTCTGACCATTAAGTTTATTTCTTAAGGTCATTCTGTTTCTGCCAATCAATGTGACTCTCCTGCACATCTCCTATCTTCTTTTCACTTGTGCTGCCTCAGACAACAATTTCTCCTTGACTACATATTTTTCTGCCATATATATGAGTAAAATATCACAAGATATTTCTGCCAATATTTGCTCATATTACAAAAGCACTCACTTTTCACATGCTCACACACCTCTTGCATAGTTTTCTGTGAATGTCCTAGAGATTCGGCTGACTGGCCTGAAGGAATTATAAGCATAAGCTTTAAAAGAAAATGAAAATTAAATTTGGTAATACAAGTCTTTAATCCAGAAGTATGTAAACATTTATCCAGTCTGGGAATAAAGATCTCATGTAGCTTATCGGAACAATTAGCTAGTCAACAGTTCAGTAAGCCCCTGCTTAAAGAACTTGCACATGTGAATAACCTCGAGCACAAAAATCTATCAAGCTCTGTCTTTGGCACTTTCCTGATTTAGAACTATAACAAATACCAAAGTGCTTACAGAAAACTACTCAGCCCAGTTTAAGGAGCTTAAAGTTCTGCAGTTATTGGTTACACAATTTTTGTTTGTTTGTTTGTTTTAGCAGATTCAGGAGAACTCTGCCATCATGGTCACTGCTGTTCCATTCGCAAGAGATGTTTGATAGTACTCATTTCTATTCATTTTTTAAACTTACCTTTGGACAGGCCCAGTTCTCCTGAAGGCAGACAATACAAAGGGCAGCATAAAGAAACCTGTTTCACTTTTAGTAGAATGAAAGGGGGAAAAAGGCCCAAATCAAGTAAAGGGCTCACTGAGGCAGGCATGCACAGAAAGGGGAAAAGAAATACCCCAGTATCTTACTCTAGACAGAAGAGTCAGTGACAGAAAGATTGGAGAACAGATGTTTCTTGGGCTTGGGTCACTAGCAGAGCTTATTTGGTGTTGTGCTGGTTTTATAAATGAAGTTTGCTTTTTCTGATTGGGCAAGAGATGGACTTGGTCTTATCTGCTTAAGACGATCTGCTTAAAACAGAAGTGGCAGAAGCCTCAGCACCTGTCTTTATTTTAAATGGTTGTAGTTACAAATCTTGGTTTCCTATAAATGCATAGCTTACTGTTGGCTGTTGCTGTTTTCTGTTGGCATGGGTTCACTGAAGCACGCACATAGATGGAGGGTGACTCTTGCCTCCCTAGCCGTGTTAATACTGCTCAGAACGTTGTGCTACACACCTTGTATGGAGAAGAGATACAGTAGATGCCCAGGTAATCCCTTTGCTGCTGTCAGCCCTACACTAAAAAAGTAACGGACTCCAAATACAGGAAGGACATTGATTTATCAAATAGATGAACTAAGGGAGAAGTTTCGTATTGCTCCCCAGTGGGTCGAATAACAGAATGAGGAGTTAACAAGAAGTATTTACCTATCTTGTATGAATAGCCTAATTTCCACTTATTCTTCCCCTCAGGAACTGACAGGTGTAGTAACAGAAGAAACCACAGTAAATGAGATAGGCTGTTGGTCTTTCTTGGTACCATAGCTCCCATCATTTGAGTTAATCCATTAGAAGGAAAAGGCTGCTGTGAAATGGTTCTGAAACTAGGTCTTCCAATCTACTGTCAGAAACCACTTGCCTAAGCCTTTGTGACAGTAGTAAATATTCATTTTAATTTGCTTGATTCTGATTCATATAGAGTTTTATATTTTATTCAATTATTTATAGGCTTGCAGCATGAATCAATATGACATATTGCTAGATTCTTATAAATAATGTACAGGAGGATTACACAGAGTGATAAAATTATAGTGATTTATTTTCTGCAGCTTGATGAAGAACATGCAACTACCAGAAGCTGAGAGAGAATATAAGGCATGCTACACCTGCTGTACTCTTTTGTGTATTTATCTTCGCAACCCTCCTGTAAACTAGTTCAGTATTTTTATGTGTATTTTAGAGAGAAGTAAGGGAAGAAAAGAGATGAAGTGAGCGCTGAAGTCAATAGACATGATGGGAACATTGGCTTCCTAGATTAAGGCTTTAACTTTCTTCTGTAACTAGGCAGATTCATATTTCATCAGGTTCAGGACAGGTATGTTTCTGAAACTAACATTGGTGAAAAGTTTTATTGTTTAATTGAATTATTGTCTAATGGAACTGAATCCTATTATATTTAATTAAAATAACCTGAGGTATACTTGATATTGATATAAAATGTCCACTCTAATATCATAGCTGATTTTAAAATCACCTGTGCTTGGGGGTTTATTAGATTAAAATAATCCTCTCTTCCTTCATCTACTCTTCTTTTAAGTCCACAAAAACTTGCTTTCTCCAGGGACATGTGTCCCATAGCTAGGAGGTAGACCACATTTTCTCTTCGTATTATTTTTCAAGTGCTTACTTTATTAGGTAGGTTTTCTGTGAGATCACTGTTAATTATCTCTGGAGGTAATGATTTGGCAAAGGTTAATGACTTGCCTCATATAGGAAAAACTGCAATTGAGTTCTACCTCTAAATGAAAGTGTTGATTCCTATGGGCTATGAACCTTTTTGGCTCAACAGAACTTTAAATGGAATAATGTAAAGACTGAGACACCTGCACTCATTTGGAATATTTTGAATACACACGGTTAATGTATTTTCTAGTGTATACACACAGCAGAATAGGTCTACATAAATTTATTTTTGACTAGAAGATGTAAATATTTAACTTGCATAAGAACTGTGACAATTTTTATATGTAACAGTCCGTTACTCTGCTGCACCAGCTTTCGCAGAAATCAGATCTGAACAGTATGCAGCAAACATTACTAAATTCAGCTTCATCTCACTATCAGAGGAAACTAGGACACACAATAGTGATTTATGCCACTTGTGTTACAGGTGGGGGCACTTGCCCTATAAAAATGTTACAAACAGAAGTAGATCACTGTTTGTCAGGCAATCTGCTAAAGATATTGTAGAAGTGGAGCATACAATAATATGCTGAGCTCCCTTTCCATTTGGGCAGACATTCATCAAAACCCCTATTTATTTTTTATGGTTCTTTAAATCAACAATTTCTGGAAAGTGTGGGCCTAAGGAGGAAGCAATACCAATTTCTCTTGAATGTGCACATTTTTTTTTTGGCCAAGCAATTCAATCATACTGCAAAATCAGAAACAGAAATTCCTTTGATTAATTCTGAACCTAAACACAAGTGAGAATCTCCTTTTTGCTATATCACACAATACTGTATTTAGCACTGGACAGCACAGAGACACTGTCGTATATTTGCCATGCAACAGCAAGATAGTTACAAATGCATCTTACCTTGATATAAAATTTTTAAATGGAGGAATTTAAAGATAGTTTTAAAAAAATCCAATACAAAACAAAAAAGCTATTTATTTTGCAAGAGGTAATTGCCTCACAAAATTTCCCTTGTTACACATAGGCATAATCACTTGTCATTCCCTCTTGTGATGTTTTGGTTTCCAGTATTACAGGGGAAGTCAACAAGACTTTTCCCAAATTTTATTAAAGATAACAAAAAAGGAGCACATCACATCTGGTTGTAACAAATCTTCATTTTTTCAACAAAATTTAATTTATATCTGAGCTACTTAAGAGTCTATTTATTTTGTCAAGCAAAGTATTTAAAGCAACTCATCAGCATGGTACCTCAACAGCAAATACAGTTCCAGCTTCCAGCAGAGTGATCAAAACCCACATTTTTAACATGATGTAGTGAGAAGTGCACAGTTTGAGAAGTGCACAGTTTTCTTTTCCCTCATGTTCTACTGTAATATCCCAATTCTTCTTTGCCTTTTTTTTTTTTACCTATATCCCCTCTTCCTTTGGCATCCTGAAAGAGAAAAAAAAAAAAAAAAAAAGCAGGTAAAAAAGGCAAAAGGCTATAATGTGTTCCTTTCAACTTCTGCTTCATAATTCTGAACACAATTCTGGGTGACAATTTTACATGTATTACCCAACACCAAATACAGCCAGAGGTCAAATCAGTATTTAAGCAGACATTTTAAATGGAAATGAGCTGCAAGTCATTTATATGTGCTCGCTGCATGCAGATTCCACTCTCTCAGTAACGGTGTGGAGATGGAGCCTGAAAACAAAACCTGTAAATATTGATTAATTTATATACTTGAATGCAAATCTGGTGCAAAGGTATTTCATTATCTCTTGCCCACCCCTCTCACAGTGATAAAAACATGAATATTTCCTTGTATGTATATCCAGTCTTAGTTTCTGAAGTGATGGCATTTAAGACTTTTTTCCCCCCCAAAAATGCTAATTCTATTGTCCAACATACAGCATATTTGTACGTTATTCCTGCTATCTCATTTAGTTTTCCTTTGCTTAGTTTCACTTTTTATTTCTATTCTGCAAATGAGTCCTTATCCCAATACATTGAGTGCTCATTATTGGTTTTCATATGCTGTCTTCCTTCAACTTCAGTTGCCATATGGCCGATAGCTCTGTAACCAGTACCTGTTACACTTTGCATCCTGGCCATATGGACCTTTCTACTGTTAGCAGGTTAGAATTCAATTCCTTCTGTCAGTGTGCTGGCTGGCTGACACCCCCTGACCTAAAAGATGTTTTCTTCTTGAAAACGGGGTCCTGAAATAGAACCATTCCCTGAAAACATCCCTTGCATTTCTGAACACGATGTGCTGTGACTGTTATTGCCCCTTTTGTGCCTGTCTTCCAAAAATATTCTAGGAGGCAAGCTTGCCAGTGGAGATGTTACATGCATCCTCCCGGGAACAAATACACACCATGTGTTTGCTGTAGCCTATCAAATCTGAACAGCACAGCTGGAATTTCAAATAGCAAATCCTTACAGCTAAGTACTTGTGGATGAGCCACTAAATTTATCTGGCAAATAAGTTTGAATAGCAAATTAATTCAACAGAATCATGATCTGCTTGTCAAGTCAGAAATGGGGAAAAAGAATACTTGTCAGCATATTCTTTGGAGCATTTTTGCCTGTGACTGATACATAATTAAGTAGTTCCAAGAATTCTAACACCGATATTAGTCCATTCATCAAATCTTTGTCTTTAAATCAGTCTCTCCATCTGTTTAGTTTTCATCTTTTCCTAGGTTCCCTTTGTTCTTTCAGGTCTTTTTTGTTACTAAGCACTCCAGAACTAAATCTGGTACTCTCAATTTGGTTTAACTGAAACAACAGAGAAAGAAGCTATTAACTCTTTGCTTTATAATACAAAACTTCTGCATATGCGCCTTTTCCTTTCCTGCATTCCTGTTTTTCATTTCAGCTGCCACAACTGCAGATTCTATCCAATGACAGCAAATAGAGACAGAGCCTACTATGGGAAAATGCATTTCCAAATCATTAGGGGCTCATTTTCAGCTATTCAGTGAAATTTATTGCAGCTTGCCACCTTCAGAATGCAGTTTAGGAACTGTTATGAAGATTCTCTCATTACTCAATGGTATAATGAGAAGCTCTCTCAGCCAGTCAGAGACCAGAAAAAGAGGCTTGAACAAACAAGCTAGAATTTTTCATTGCTCTTGAATGAATCTGATATTCTAAACTTCCCTGGTCTACAAAGGATATTTTCTAAAGGCACAGTTGGAGAGAATATGTACAATTAAATGCAAGCCCATCATCATAACTGGTTTTATTTGATCAAAAAGCTGTATGTTTTCTAAATCCCTATTAGATGGTAAGCAGAATTTGAGTTAAAGTGACAGGGAATTGGTTTTCTGAGGCAGGAGAAACAGAGCAAAAGATGTCATTGTGAAGCCACAAATGACTACTGTGTTAGGCAATATGAACCAGATAGTCATAGATCTGTTGCATATAAGAGAAAAAAATTGAGTGGTCGGTAAAGTGGTGTTATTGACTGTTAACCAAGAACAGTAGTAGAGAACCTATTCCTCTATCAAATGTGAGGTACAGAGTAGGGAATTAAATTGGAAGGAGAACAACGTAAAAGAAATGAGAGCTACCGTGCAGATCTAGAAAAGGATTTTGCTGTACTCTGTTCAATTTGTAGCATTTTTCACAGGTGGGGATATTTAGAATTGTGTGGAGTTTAGATTCAGGTCATTATTTTACTGATTGTAACTGTCAGTGTTTTTTTTGTTTGATATAATTCTCTTATATTTATCAGAAATCATAGTTTAAAATCTTCTTTAAAAACAAGCGAACAAAAACAAAACAAAAAAAATGTCAAAATTTTCATTTCCTTCCTTTCATCTTAGCTCTTCTTGTATTTTTTAATGAGCTAACTATAGACTGCTGACTGGCCAAATGGAGAGTCCCTAATAAAATAGCCAAGCATTGATTTTTATGTACTGTCTGAAAAAGCACTAATTGCATGGCAAGAGAAAATAAAATTCACTTTCAAGTGACCATTCATTTTATGGACCACTGTTCCAGGGTTCCTAAGACAAGACCACCTTGAGAGGTGGGCCTGAGCAAACCTCATGAAGTTCATTCAACAAGGCCGGGTGCAAGGTGCTGCATCTGGGCTGGGGCAATTCCAAGCACAGATACAGGCTGAGTGGAGAATAGAATGAGAGCAGACCTGAGGAGGGGGACCTGGGGTTGTTGGTTGACAAGAATCTCAACATGAGCTGGCAACATGTGCTTGCCATCCAGAAAGACCACCATATCCTGGGCTGCATCAAAATAGTAGCATGGCCAGCAGGGTGAGGGAGGTGATTCTCCCCCTATGCTCTGCTCTTGTGAGATCCCACCTGGAGCACTGCATTCAGCTCTGGGGCCCCAGCACAAGAAGGACACAGAAGTATTAGAACAAGTCCAGAGGAGAGACAAAAATATGATCATGGGCTGGAGCACCTCTCCTATGAAGACAGGCTGAGGGAGTTGGGGTTGTTCAGCCTGGAGAAGAGAAGGCTCCAGGGAGACCTTACAGCGGCCTTCCAGTACCTAAAGGGTACAGGAAAGCTGAGGAGGGACCTTTATCAGTAAGTGTAGTGATAGGACAAGAAGTAATGGCTTTAAACTAAAACAGGGCAGATTTAGATTAGATATAAGGAAGAAATTCTTTACTCTGAGGGTGGTGAGGCATTGGAACAGGTTGCCCAGAGAAGTTGTGGATGCCCCATGCCTGGAGGTGTTCAAGGCCAGGCTGGATGGGACTTTGAGCAACCTGGTCTGGTGGGAGGTATCCCATGGCAGGGGGGTTGGAACTAGGTGATCTTTACAGTCTCTTCCAACCCAAGCCATTTTTTGAGTCTATGACTCTATGACCTTGTAAAGGAGCCTGTATGTTCATAAGAAGCAAAAGAAAATCTAAAGATTTTTATATGGATTTTGTTGAAAAAAAATTGTCAGTATGAAATAAAATCAATTTTATAGTGAGTTAAAGTAAACAGTCTGACAGATCTAGGCAAAGATCTCTTTCTTTCTTAGGAGATGTATCTCATAGTATTTTTGAACTTATCATTTGTAATACTAAGAACTCCTATGACCACCAAAAATACTGCATCAAAATACCTCCATCAAGACGTACAGACTTGTTAATTATTGGTGAACAATTTCCTTGAGATCTGTCAGAGAAAGCATGCTATGGAATATTTGACAGTTTAAGTGACTGCAGAACATTCCTAAATTTTGTAAAACACACCTTTTCAGTATGGTTGTCCTACCAAAATCCATCAGATAGAGTGATTAAATCTGCATCAATTATGTAGTATAATTAATCAATATGGCATAGAGAACCCTGGTGCAGTGCTGATTAATTTGCAGTTTAGGTGCATGCATTTATTGCTTCCAGCTCACCTGAGAAGTACATTAATCAGCTATGCTGTACAGACAGAAGTTGTTAAACAAAGATGTCATAGATACTTCTAGATCTTCTGCTATTTACTAAATATCATGCTGTCATCCTTAGAAAATCTCTTTGCTATCCACTGTTTTGTAGATAGAAAATTGTATTTTTGAGTATCAATGTCCAGAACAGGCTGGAGGCATGAAAGTGAAATTTAAGATCAAGCTTGCAATCCTGAAAATACTATTCTACTGCCATTTAATTTCAGGAGGCTTTAAATTCCCCAGATATTCTGCTTATCAGTTCTCCATTGTCCTGTTCATGCATAAGAGTGCTATGGTCATGTTTGTAATGAACAGATTAACACTAAGTGTAATGAGACTTTAGGAAGTAGGCGTGACTTTAGTCCTTGAGCTTTGGTGGACATTCTCAGATGTGCTTAACATAAACAAAGAGTACAGGAATCCTCAAAGTTACAAACTGTTTTCATGGCAAATGGGCTAAGAACTGGTTTGTGAATGGCTGCCCTGTTTGGTTTGAATTTCACCACATTAAGTACACAGGGCCCTGAATGTAATGTTTAGAGAGAAGTTCTGGTTTCCACATGGGAACCAGGCCTCTAAAAACAAATAACTGGAATGACTTGAATGCCACTATCCCCTTTTTGGATCATTCAGAATGATCAGGCACAGGTATTCAGAAAAGCAAGTATCTGAACTACTATGCAATATCTTCTAGAACAAATCAACACAAAAGGTTCAGGGCAAATATGGGTGTTTCATCCTCACATTTCATCAGACTTCCCTTTGGTTTTTGAGTCCCAAGTTATTTGGCCACTTTTCTAGTGCTGCTTTCAATTGTTATTTTGAAGCCCAGTTTAGATTTTTAAGTGATTCATCTAGAATATTCCCAATGTATGGTAGTAATGGGCTACAAAAACAGAAGCATGGGCAGCAAGTCGAATGAGGTGATTCTCCACCTCTGCTCCAGTCTCATGAGACCCCACTAGCCTTCTGCATCCAGCTCTGGGATCCCCAGCAAAAGAAAGCCATAGACTGTTAGAATGGGTCCAGAGGAAGGTCACAAAAATCATCAGAGGGGTGGAGCACTTCTGAAAAAGAAAGCTGGAGTTGTTTAGCCTGTAGAGAAGGCTCTGGGGATCTTAACTTCAGCTTTTCAGTATACAAGGAGGATTTGTAAGAAAGGTGGAGAAAGACTAACTGGAGATATTAGACTCCTGAGTCTCACCAGGAGACAGAATCAGATGCATCCCTGTAGTTTACTCCACATGGAAGAGAAGAACAAAGAGAAAGTAATCACATAGCTCTCTAAGGATACAAAAATATAGCAGGAGGCTAAAAAAGGTAATTAGCTTGTGAGCCCCACAGTTTACAGACTAGATAGAACAACCCCATAGCAACTCCCAGTATCTGACATTGACCTCAAAGTGGCAGGGAGCTAGAGGAAGGAAAGAGATTCATGTAATTACCATAGAATCATAGAATGGCTCAGGTTGGAAGGGACCTCAAAAATCATCTAGTTCCACCCCCCCTGCCATAGGAAGGGACACTGCTCACTACATCAGGTTGCTCAGGGCCTCATCTAACCTGGTCTTAAACACCTCCAGGGATGGGGCACCCACAGCCTCTCTCTCTGCCTTCCAGTGGGAAAGCATGTGGGATGTTTCATATCTATCAAGACGAGTTCTGAAAATCTTTTCTTGAGATGGTTTGAAGTCTTTAGCTGCCTGTCCCTCTGTCTGCCCTATCTCTTTAAGTACAAAGACATTCTTAAAATGGCAATTCTTTTGAGACTGAAAAGGAGGAAATTGTCAGTTCTGATTCTTTTGTTTCTAAAAATAGAAATGAAAAACTCTGAGTACACCATTCAGTGTTTTCAGATGGAAAGGTTTCTATTTTACTTTTTAAACGCTTATTCCATTTGTAAATTTAAATTATAATTATTATAAAGTACTGAAGAAAGATCATTTGAAGTTACCAAATTGAAATATTTTGGAACAGAAAATATTTTGTAATCTCAGCATTTTTTTCTGTGTTGCAGTCCCTTTCTCTACTCAGTTCTAATTATATGTGAGAGGAAATTACTCTTATTGACCGGGAAAATATATTTAGTCTAATTTACACATAAGCCCTGTTTCTGCCTGTAGCCTGCATAAGTCCTTCATCCAAAAAGGCCCCGTACTGTAAGACATCAAGGACAATCTGCTGGGGCTTCTCTTGCACACAGTGAAGCTCTGAGTAATGCTCTTCCCTGAAAGGAGGCAACACAAGCATGTGACAATTATAATATTCATCAGTGAAAGTGATGCATTGGTTGTACCTATTCTAGTCAGCTTTATTTTCTTATTGAATCATAGAATCATAGAAAATTCCGAGTTGGAAGGGACCCATAAGGATCATCAAGTCCAACT
The DNA here is from genome assembly GCA_011075105.1 of Heteronetta atricapilla. Lineage (NCBI taxonomy): Eukaryota > Metazoa > Chordata > Aves > Anseriformes > Anatidae > Heteronetta > Heteronetta atricapilla. The sequence goes on from CM021735.1 coordinate 43,693,982, forward strand.
CCTTGCACCGCACAGGTCTACCCAAAAGTTCAGACCGTGTGACTTAGTGCACAGTCCAGACGTTTCTTAAATTCATACAGGCTTGGTGCAGTGACTGCTTCCCTGGGGAGCCTGTTCCAGTGTGCAACCACCCTCTCAGGAAAAAATCTCCTGATCTCTAGTCTGAACTTCCCCTGCATCAGCTTCACCCCGTTCCCACGGGTCCTATCACTGGTGTTTATGGAGAAAGGTCACCTACCTCTCCACTCCTCCTCTCAAGGAAGTTGTAGACCGCAATGAGGTCCCCCCTCAGCCTCCTCTTCTCTAGGCTGAACAGGCCCTGTGACCTCAGCCACTCTTCATACGTCATCCCCTCCAGGCCCTTCACCATCTTCTTTGCCCTCCTCTGGACACTCTCCAACAGTTGAATGTCCTTTTTGTACTGTGGTGCCCAGAACTGCACACAGTACCCAACGTGAGGCCACACCAGTGCAGAATAGAGGGGGATGATCACTTCACTTGCCCTACTAGAGATACCGTGCTTGATGCACCCCATTTTCTTATTGCTATAATGCAATTCATTTTGAGAAGTGCTTTCAGCAATAAACAGCACCTACTGCATACAGTGTTTTTTTGTTGTTGTTGTTGTTGTTGTTGTTTTTCACTCTTTCTCCATTAACAATTACCAATTCAGACCTTCCCATGGGTTGCAAATTAAACCTGATAAATGACCTGTTGTGACCCGTATCTTCTTCTTCCTCCTCTTCACCCATTCTCCCCAGGACTGCCATCCCAGAACCATGTCGTGTGGACTGTAGAGTTTCATGAAAGACAATAGAGAGCAGGAAAAAGAAAGGGGGAGATTCCGAAAACTTGCTTACTCTCTTCCACTTCCTCTCATACCTTGCTTGCATTTGGATTTGAATAACAAACACGGAGCTTTCATCTGACAGCTATTTGATCTCCTGTGGTCTAATAAGACAAAGAAAATACATGTGTGCTGGAAAGAGTCAGCAACCTGACCTCCCCTTTGGTCCTGAAATCCCAGCTTTCTTTGTAATAAATTACCATTTTTAATAGGGAATTACTTTTGCAAATGTCCTTCAGAAATTAGTCCATGTCAGGAGTCATTAACTGCTTTGTATCCCCAGACACATCTTCCCAAGATCTCTAGCTGGCCAGAGGAAAGGGCTTAATGCCTTTTCTTTCTATCTGAGTGATAAAGTAGAGCCTGAGGGAAGGGGACCTAGAGCTAGAGCTGAGAGCAGACAAAAGTCTAATTCCTGTTGCTACAGCAAGTGTAATTATGTATGCATACTTAAAATAGTGACTGAATGGTTCCTGTAGCTTAATGAAGCATTGATTTGGTATCTAAGTCACAAGCTCTGATCTTTACAACACAGTCATTGGCTGAAAACTGTTACAGCACGGTGGCTGTCAGAAATTAATTGACGGTCAGTCTACTTCCTAACTGACAGCCATGAAATCACAGAGTCATTCTCATTAATACCTCAACCCTAGCAGGGGAGCTTTGAATTAGCAGAGCCGTGACTAAATGTGGAAATGGTTTGCATCACTAGGAAAGTAGAATATCAGTGGTAAAGTGCATTAGAGTTTACGCAAATGCTCCTCTGCCCCTCACCTATTGATTCACTCTGAACTTCCTGAGAAATGACCAGGCTTGACAAACTGGAATTTTGCTCATTTCTGTCACCTTTCCCTGCAGGAGACAAAACTCCTGCTTCCAAAATTAGATTTTAAGAGCTTATTATAAACGCAGCAAAACTGATAATTAGACTGAGTAGCTCCACTGCTGTCATTCATTTCCTACTAATCAGAGTACCGGGTATGCTGAGGGATATTTATGCTATACAACTCCAGATTTCCTGTGACTATTCTATAGTATTTGGCAAAGTAAAGTGCCTTGCTGTTGTTCTCTCCTCTTAGGAGTTGTCCCAGGATGCCCTTGTAATGAAAAAGAGTAAGTTTTGTGGCTGTGTGTTATTTCTGTGAATACTTGAGTACATAACATTATGTGTACTGGAACTGCTCAGTCTATTCAGCTAATCAGTGCAAGCACATGTAGCTTATTAAATCACTTGTTCAGGTTTGCAATGTATCTGTTTCTTGTTTGAACTCAACCTGTCTGGATCTGAAAGCTTTGTAACACTAGAGGCTTTCAAACCTATGGCATTTTTAGCTCGGATATCCTAACACTGGTGAAAGGTGATCTTTCCAACAGCTCTGTCATAGGGAATTTTGTCGATCGTTCTTAATGGAATGATTAATCCATACAGAAGGTCAGAGTTAAAATATTTGAACATGCAATTAGAAAGACTGCTTCTCAGTCTTGCCAGTCAGGCTGCTTTCCAGATGCTGGCACAGCAGAAGCATCATATTTTCCCCTCAGAATCATGACGGATAATTTGATGCATCTTGGATGAGAGGGAATGTTCTACAATTTGACACAGAAATTACATCCTTGGGAGGAGAGAGACTGAGGGAAGCCGGTTTAGCATATTGAGAGTTGGGGGCATTTGGGCACGCATCAGATAAGCCTTTTTTTTTTTTTTTTTTTTTTTTATGCTCACCTTTAAAATCCCAGTTGTGAAACACCATACATTTGTGTCAACAAGGCCTTTAATTCTCACTGACAAGCAGAATAGAAAGCTGCAGCAGTAATACTTGAACCACAAACCATCCTTCTTAGACCTCACAAATGCATATAACTCTCAGAGGAATGCCATTTCCTTTGAGACTTTTTCAAAACTCCAGCCTCCACTCCAGCAAAGTATTTCGCACAGCAGGTCTTTCTGTCTTAGCAAAGCCCTCTTAAAATCAATAAGGCTTTGGAACATTGCTTTGTTATCTTGCTGCAAAGGAGGAATCCATTGATTTTGGTGTAGCGTCTAATTGGGAAACAATGTACTATGTAGTCTTAAAATGAAGAACTGCTACCTGACAGTACATGCAAACTTTTGTGACAGCACAACTCCAGTCACCACAGAATTTAAAGTATTTTCTGAGCTATATACTGTACTTGCACGGAATTGCTTACAGTTTTGATCAATTTTGCTTCTGTAAAGAAATTTAGATAAACTAGTTCACACCATTATGGGAAGACTAGGATGTGAGCAAGCTTGTCCTATAGTGGTGAAACAGATTTTCTGTCTGAAGAGTTGATAACAGTGCTCTTCAGGAGTCAGAATCGTTAAGCTATACTTTGCTTATATTTCTTCAATTTACCCCCATATCTAACCAGTTCTCCCCCTCACCCCCAATTAACTCTAATATGTCCTGAATGGCCATTGTCTGTAATAAGTCATGTTAATAACATGTCATTGTTTGTTATTATTATTATTATTTATTTATTTATCGTAAACAGATTAGATATGGCTAAGATGAGGCCCTTTAAGAGAAAGAGAAGGTCAGGTGTAATTGAAAAATACTAATGATTACCAGGTTCAACTTCTTCTGAAAGCTAAAATGGGGCTTTTTTTTTTTTTTTTTTTTTAATGTTAAGAAAATATAGAAGGAGTTTTAAGGAGTGTTTGTGTTTTCTGCAGAGGTTAAACTCTGAGAGTGGAAAGGGAAGCCTGGGAAAAGGAATGAAAAGTGATTGCTAATGGGCTATCTAGAGACCTCAGGTTTGACTGTAAATAAACACCATACACTTTGGATGCGTATAGTCAGAGAAGTAATAATCTAAAACTCTAGGTGCTCATTCAGTCCAGTGTTAACTTGGTTCAGCAGGTTTGTAATGCTCTTGGAGAAGAATTAATATGGTTGTGATTGAGGCAGTAGGCTGTATGGCTTTTGAAAACTATATGAAAACTCTATAAGATAAATTCAAAGACTACAGTTCTAAAACGCAGCATAGCAGAATATCACTACAGGCTTGTGCAGAGCAAGAGAGCATTTGTGAAGTACCTTTGTTTTATTCCTGATTTATGTGTTGCTACATAAATAACATCCAAAACTAGAGTTATTGTGGATTCTGGCAGAAGCCTGGTTTAGATACCTAGATTCTTTACAGGTGTCTCTAAGAAAATTAGGCATCTTGGGACACATGTAGGTAACAGATCACAGTCCAGAGCAAGTAGGTAGGAAACACTAAGTACAAGGGTGTCCCCAAAATTTGAGGGCCGAGTATCTTGGTTTCTGCTTCAGAATTCTTTTTGGAAAAGAGATGCCTATTATGTTCTTTTTGAAAAGTGTAATTTTTATTTCATGTGCCTGCCCATTTTTCTCAATTAGCATAGTGGTAGTATGAGATTTGAATTTTAGGCCTCAGTTAACCTGAGGTGGTTTAAATGGGGATTTAATGATCAGTAGACCTTGGGAAGGAATGGCTTACTAGTTTACCGAAGTTGTTGCACTATGCCAAAGAGAGAGAGAGAACATGCACTGGAGGGAGCCTAAATCACTGGTAGTAAAGGAGAGAAGAGTCTGTGGATCTAGTTCCTGTTTCTCATGGTGTGCTGGTATGTGCTATGTGATTGCTGGACTTCAAAACACAGGAAGTACTGGCTGGAGGGACTACCACATGTGAATGTCTTGATAATTACAGCATCGTGTTATTGAAAGGACAGTGAAACTTGGGCTCTTGCAGTTGTATTATACTGCAAACAGCTGGTTAGAGCACTCATGTGCATTGAAAAAGAGATGTTTGTTAGACTTCAACTCATTAGACCAATATGTTGCAAGAAATGCTTGAGTAGAAGCTGCTTGAAATGTAAGCATTGCTGTGGAAGGAGTATGTGGGTACAGACTACATCAGGAGGCAGCAGTGTGGGGAGCAGGTTCTTCTGGTTATTGGTGAGACGTTATGGAAGAAACAAGACACAATTCACTGAACCAGAGGTGGGTGGTATAACAGTTTTCTCTAGCCTCACAGAGACCTGATTAAGTTTTGTGAAATACAGCCACTGAGTTAAATGTGGGAACAGTACTTTATTTCATAGAGCCTCTTAGTTCTGTGGGCATGCAGTGCCTTGATCTGTCCGGTATCTGAACATGAATCTGACAAATAATAAACAGTGACTCTAGGCACATAAGCTTGGAGGCTACCTTTAATTTCTCCTTGCCTGACTCTTAATTTGCTTGTTTTAAAGCCATTTCAGGAGTTATCAAAGCTTGTAGAGTTAACCATCATTCTGGTGATGGGTGTGATGGGTGTTTAGTTTTGGTGAGGAGACAGAAATGTTTTAAGACTTGCTTAGGCCTATGACTTTATATTCCCTTTCAAACTATGTGTTTTATGCCACCTCTGATAATATATACTGCTAATGTTCTTTGATGTTGTGCTCTCCAGTGCAAGGATCAGCCTTTTGTCAGCCCTTAGAACAGAACAAAGCTTTAAGTCAAAGAAACCAAAAGCTTTAAGTCAAAGAAAGTCATGTTATTAGACATTGCAAGAGGTCCAGGTAAAGCATAAAGTAAGATTCCCTTGCTCTCCTGATACAAATGATTCAAAGAGCCAGCTTTACCTATATCGCTACTTTCACTAACAACCAGAAAGCAAATTTGAAAGGAAACTTTGTAAAGCAAATGTGAAAACAACTGACTGCTGAGAAGCTCTGTTACGCTCAGCAGTAGTCATAATCTCTGTTGAATCCAGAAAAGAATCAAGGCTTAATGGGACTTGAAAATAGCCATGTTGTCCCTGGGTAACTGTATTCTTCAGTGTCTTTGTTGCCTCCCAGCTTTGGCTGTGTTGCTGTTTAGATGTCAGGATCTGCCTGTGGATCTGCCTCTGAGTATGTCTAGCAGAACAAAGACGTAATCGAGGCTGCGATTTTTCTCTGTTCCAATTAATAAATGGTGGACTCACTCAGTATCCATGTTATGTGATACAACAAGCTTGAATGTCTTCCCTTTCCTGCATGGGGGAAGCCGTTTCTCCTCTGCTTTCCTTCACCTCACAGCATGTTGCCTTCATTCATATGTGTGGAATGTGTGTAAGAGAGGATATTGTCCTCTCTGGAGGCTGCTCCTCTATTTGTTCAAGAGGGGGAGGCATAAACTGAGCCATTAGTGGGAGAAATAAAGCCTGAGCACACAGCAGCAACCATTTTTTAATGAGTCTATTTGTACTGGGCCAGCGGGTAGCCCTGACGTAGAGTCAAGCCTGAGAGTGGAGCTGGCAGCTAGCCAGTGTTCTGCTGAGAAGGAGCTAAATTATGCATCTTATTCAGTACGTTTATTAAGAGATCTTCTAACATTTTCAGGCAAATGTCCCAAAACAAATGCTACTATCTTTTAAGAGCCTTACACTCCTGAGCTACGTTCAATGCATTGCAATTGCCTCATAATAGCTTTCTGGTGTTTGCTGAGCTTCATCTCTCGTTGATGTGTTATAAGTTGTTATGGTGGGGAGATATTAATGGAGGAAGGAGTTCTCCCTGGGCTAGAGGTGTGGAGAAAGATAAATGTCTGTGAGGCTGAGATGTGTGGCACTGCCTCCATAGCAGGCCTAGGTTCAGGCATCCCATGTGTGACCTGGTGTTTCAGGTAGGAGGATGCCCAGCTTGGCCCTGAATCACAGCATGCCCTGGCACTGCAGCCATGGTAGCCCTGTAGAAAGGCTGCTGCCACTTGGTTCAAGCAATGTGGTGACTTCTGCTTACAAATTTGACTCAGGCTGACAGATCTCAGGCAAACACGGTGGGGCTATTCACACTCCCTAACCCCCTTTTTCTTTTACCTTCTCAGTTTTGAGGATGCCAAAGATACCTGCTGAAGAACAGCTTAATCCTCTGCAAGCTTGCTAGCACTGTTTTGTGAGCATAGAGTTTCTGCCTAGGAAACAACCTTTTTTTGTAATGCCTAACATGGTCTGCTACAGTGTTTTAATAGGACACCAGGCAGCTGTAGTACAGAAATCCTTCTTTGATTGGAACTGGCACTATGCTGAACCTCTTTACGGATAAAAACCATCAGATCTGAGTTGAGGATTTTAGTTTGTATCTAGAGCTTAGCTCACGTGCTAAATGCTCAGTAAACCCCATGCCACATAAAGTGGTACATCTTTCTGACCAACTCTTCCTCTCTCATTATGCCTTACAGCCTTATTTTGCTTCTCAGCAACTATCTTCCTCCCTCTGCAGGTGGGCAGTTTCCACAGTTGCTGCAGGCTGACCTTTTGTTGCAGGAACTGCTGTATGCATGTTTGACTGAGCAACATGCAGGCAGAGATCTGGATCCTGACAGGGCCTGGATATAAGCACTGGCTTTAACATCCAGCCCTTTTAAAACATTTTCTAACCATCTCGGTATCTATTTATCCAAATGATCTCTCTAGACTGGAATATTGAGGCAATATTCCCTAGAGATGAAAAGAAAGCATTTTAAAAATTGGTTTAAAACTCAGAAATGATCTCAATGTGGTGGAAACCACTCCAGGAAAGCTATATTTCTTCCTTTCTCTGCCCTCTTTTTTAAATTCCCCTCCCCTTCTCTCTCTCTCTCCCTGTGTAATTGTTAAAATGGGGGATAAAAAGTATGCCATCATCCTTTGGAGTAGGAATACTTTGTAGTCAGCAGCATGTAACCACTCATCAAATCATTGGTCTTCTTACATAAAGCTCTGCATAGGTTTGTACAGGTAGCTTAGAGAAAAATTGACCTTTTTCAGTAGTGTACATGAGCGATACAGGCTTCATGTCTCAGACTGCTACTCACTTTCTTCCTGATGCTTAATATTCAAGTTTGCTTATTTCTTTATATTAGGTGATAACAGTTTAAAGCATAATGACACAGAAAGCAAGGGAGAAAATTAACCGTTACCAATTTACATTAAACATTAGCCCTTATTGTAGGAGGGCATGATTAGACTGCCAATTACAACAGCTCCATGATAGTTAAGGTTTAGAACCATATATTATTTAAAGGTCAGTTCCTTTAAAAGATTTTTTTTTTTTTTTCAGTTGCCAGAATTAACCACTTTACCCCAGAAATTCCAATGCTGAATGTCAGCTTAGTGCAGATATTGTTTTTGAATACATTGTCCTAAATGACTCAATATTTTTGACAATGAGAATAGGGAAAATATACTTGACTAGTTACTTTAAACACCATGCTGCTTTGGAGGAAGAAATTAATATTTGGCTGCAGTGAAGTGTTTACACATTTTATCCAGGCTTTGGCTAGAAATTTGCCACTAACTTCTGTGTCCACATTAAGAATACCCATATGAGAGACAATCAGGACCTCATCTACGATTTAAACTTTAAAATGCTGCAAGCAATGTGTGTTCTACATGCAAACACTTGGGTAAGCCTGGCAATCACTAAGCAACAGGGGAGTGAGGCAATTTAAGTTGCCTGTGCAATTCATTCCCCTTGATTAGATGCATTTCAATTCCAGAGACATGATCTTAAACATTGTGATGCTGTTTTTTTTTTTTTTTTTTTTTTTTTTTTTTTGTAGTAATGTTGCATTTACAACACAATGTTGTACAACAGTGTTTTTGTTTTTGTTTGTAAAACCTCAAAGATCTTGGGCAGTGGCTGGCAAACGAGATCGGGGACAGCAGGGAAAAAAAAAAAAGGCAAAAAAGCATGGTGTCTTGTTTATGGTAGCTGAATTCTACCCAAGAAAATGTCTCTATCATTTAGAATATTGAATACTGAAGCTAGAACTACAAAACACATTAGATTCCTGGGTGTCACTTTACTGTCCAGTCTCACCTTTTAGTTAGTAACTTCAGCAGCCACAGGAATTTTCAAGTCACGGGATTTTAGAACAGACTGTATCTCAGTCTGTATTCCTTGTTCTTTCTCTTTAAATTACTAAGGTGTTTGTTCATTCACAAGTGTGCTTAGGTGGTTAATTAGCCAGTTCTTTATCCTGGGAGCCCAGTTAAATGATTCACTCTGAATTGTGCTGGGCACTTGTCTCATTGTGTAGCGATTATAAAATGACTCTTTTCAGAGTCCATTCTTTTCTTTTTTTTAATCCTTATCTAAACTAGGTTCACTAGAGGTTGAAGGCAAATTCAAATATTTAAAAAAATGAAAAAAACATTTTAAAAAATTGTATGAAGATCCTTTAATAGAGTGTTACTGAGTCTATGGGCTAAGCAAAGACTGGTCAAATTTCAGTGGGAATATTGCATTCTCTTTCCAGGCCTCCATCTTTGAGTAATTTGGTTATTCATAAAAGGAAGCAGTGATGATGCTTAATGGTCACAGGCTGCAGCTGTTGCTAGGACATATGAGGAAGCTCGAGTGAAACCAGCAGCATTATAGGAGTTAATGCTCTCCACCAACACCTGTGATGTTGCTTGTAGATTGACTTGGCTCTCCTCAGGGAGGCTTGGAGGCAAAGCAGCACGATTGCCCCTGCATTCCTCGTGATTTCTTAGCACCTCCTTGTCTTCTCAAGCATACCACTAGCTGTGGGCAACACTAGGGCTGTGAAGACAATGTTACAGGACAAATGTGTCCTTTTACATGTATTTCTTTCTTTCCTAATAGGCATCAAAGTCATTCAGGGTTGTTTAATTTATCAGGAAACCAAACAAGTGCAATGTAGCCAAAAACATGAATGATAATTGAACTTACTTTCCATAGGAATAATTTTGTGTTATTAACACAATATTTGAATTCTACAGATTGCCTTTTTTTTTTTTTTTTTTTTCCCTCAAGTCTTGTCTTTTATCTGATTACACACTATGTAGACTGCAGTAAAGATACAGGCAAAATGGTGGAACACAGAACACAGGCAGTAAAATACTGATTTTAAGCCTTCATTCTTGGAATTCTTGGACCATAAACATTTTTTTTTTTTGGATAAAATTAATTAAACACATTAAAAGACACTTCATCTAGTATAAACACAAGACATCAGTATGGAGCCAGAACTGGTATGTGCCTAAGCATCTAAATAGCAGTTAAGTTTCTAATTCCTAATCTGAGCCAGAATTTCTTGGCTTGGAGTTTCTTTGAACAACTCCTTTCAACTGCAAAATAGTTAAGCCTTGTAATAACTATTTTACAGTGGGAAAACCAAAAGAGAGTGGCTTTTCTTTAAAGAATGACTTCCCTGTGGCCACCTGAAAGAGACATGTGTTATCACATGTGGGGACCACATATCCTGGCTGGCAATCTCCTCCTAAAGTCATGATGTTATGCCACCCATGTTGCCAAAAACAGAGAGAACAGAAAAAGAGAATAGAGGAAATGACAGAAAAAAATGATAGCATTCACTTGTGACAGCTCTTATTACTCAGTCTCCTAGGGTAATGCCATTTCAGTACTAACTCTTAAACCATGACCTTATCTAACTGTCCAGAAGAAAGATGCCACTGTTTTAAAAGGTTGTTAAAGATCTTCATCTGAATTGAAAAGAAGAATCCTTTTTAAAGGAAAATAAGAACTGAGAGTAAGCAAGGTAATTCCTCCCTGTTATAAACTTGATTCTTGCAGGCCAAGAATTGTGTTGTTCATTAAAATTATATTCATTTTGCCATTGTATTAGTTGCACATTAAGATTTTAAATCCTGTGCTGATATCTCGGGAAAAGTTGTGGTGAATATGTTAATCCGAATGCATAAATAAAGCAATCAGGAAAGAATGTCGACTGGAAAGGTCGGATGGAGACTATGCTACTGGGAGTTGAATATGCATCCAGATGAACTAGCGTCAGAGATATTCTTACTCTCAAAATGTATATAGACATCTATGATTTATGATACCTCCCAGCTGCTCCCAGGAAGCCATAGGTTATATCTAATCTGAGAGGGAAGAGTGTATTGTGCTGCTCTCCTTCATGTAGAAGAGGAATCTCATTCGCGGTGTACCAAGAAGTTTTGAATTGTCTTAATCTGACCATGGAGTAACAAATCAGAGATTTATTCTAAAATAAAAGGGTCTTAACAGTACAATTTAGTTTAAAATCCATCTCTGTTTTGCTGAGTGAATGCACACAGGTGTATTCAATTTTACCATTTGCGTCTTTGTGCTTATGGAGGATTTTCTTAGGTGTGTTAGATATTTTTTGTTTGTTTGTAATCTTTGGATGTGGCAGCTTCTGCTTTGCAGTGATGTCAACACACAGGTATGATCAGCTGTATTTTTTTCCTCTTACCTGCATTACTTGAGTCAAAGGAACATTTCATATGCTAAAGGCAGAATCCCTCTGACAGCATGATCATCCACCTCCTTTGAGTGCTGCAGAGTGGTTATGCCATGCATTAAATAAATGACTAGATCTTTCTAATGCCAATGCAAGTTTATGGGTGAGGGTTATTTGTATTTATAGCATCCACAAAGCAATTTATAGTCCTTCTGCTGCCTGCTATTTTGTGCTTCTGAGCAGAAAAGTGGACTGCAATGACTTAAAATGCAACTCATGGGTGCTTCAGAGGTTCAGAGGCTTTCTGGGTCAAACAGAACCAATGTGAATAGCAGAAATAACTACACTTTTTTGTTACCATGTACCTCAGACTTGGCCTTTGGGCTGCTGATTTCCTTGGGGACTGCAGGTGTTAAGTATGACTCGCAGTGTGCATGTTTGGTAGGTCTGTAAATCAGGAAATGGAGATGCTGTGGTGACAGGCTGTGTCCCCTACAAGACTGTGGTGCCAAAAGCAGAACTAAGCAGAACTGAAGTCCTTGGATCTGTCTGAAGATACTACTCAAATAATTTTGTTCTGGTCTTTGTAAATCTGGAAGTATTAGGTGAATGTTACTCAAACTAATGTTGGAACTTAGTGATTTGTTAAACATGGAAATGTTGGTTTCTTTCCTTTTGTTAAAGACTGCTGTCATTTTACATTAGGTGTCCCTGAATGATTTGAAACAAACTAACCTCCCATTCCAGATATGTAAACTGAACTCAAAACTCTTACCACCAAAGTAAGTGCACAGCCTCTGGATTACAACCTCTTTTAGCTGTTGGTATCTTCAGCCTCACAGGTATAGCTGAAATATAAAAGAGTGAATCTCCCTGGACCCTGAAGCTAACCTAACATTTAATAGTAGTGTGTTTCTCTAAAAGGTGAGAAGAGTGATATGGACTCCCTAAAACATCTAAATACACAGAGCTTCCCAGTTTTGGGGAAAATGAATCTTTGTACCTATTCAACATGTATTTCTCTTCAAATTTGAATCAAATGCCCAGGCAGCAGAATGATTTAGTTCTTGCTTGCTCTAGACAGCTCTAGGATAGCACTTGAAGGTCTGTACTTCTCATCCATTGGTTATATCTATGGAGCTATCGAGGCTGATTGAGGTTAATTGTTTACGTAACTTGTCAAGTAAGCTGCATGGTTTTTAAGTTTTCTCTGTTTTAATGCTAGGTATCAAAAATATCACTGGTTTTGCTGTTAACCCATTCATGCTTCTCAAATGAAAAATACATCACCTTTGCAGAACGCCATACATTATTTATTTATTTCCTGAGAATGCTAGGATGTACTCTGGGGAATAATCAGATATCCTGAACAATCCAACAGAACACAAGGGCAATTTGGGAGGGAGTGTGGTAAACACAAAGAGTAAGAATCAAACTTACTTTATAGGTATGATTGGGTTGTCTGATCTCAGGAACTTTCTCATATTGATTGCTCTGTGGCTATTCTAGCACTCCCTTTGGTAAGCGGTTCAAAGCAGTTTCTGCTGAGATCCCTTGTATTACGGCAGTTTTTTGGGATGGGGTATTTACTTTAGATTAAATATTAAATCTGAAGTGGTTGCACACCTTTATTGTATGGATGGATTTAAATTTATTTAATAGAAATTATCACATAAACCTCTGTTTTAATTCTGCTGGAATACTTCAAGCACCAGGCTATTCTTTTACTGCCTCAGGCTAATCATGTAAATATGTCCATAGCCATGGCATCAACAGTTATTTGAGTTTGTATTTGGAAGAAACCTTTCCTGATTTTAGGGTCTGCAAGGTTGGTAGCTGCTGGATGACTTGTTTCCCATGTCCTGCAAACATTGCATAGTGCTAACGGATGGGCTTAGATATAAAGCTGCAACAGTGGCAGGATGCTTAGTGTAAACTGATGACCATCCTGGACCTCTATTTGTGATAAAAAGAATTATCAGAATTGCTTTTGGGGCCCCTTAATATTATCCTTCCAGTAAGTTTAGGAGAAAATTGATAGAGATGGGTTATTCCATCATTGCAGGGTGGCCAGAAATGGACATTGAACATCTATATATGGAGAGGAAACTTTCAAGGCTCTCTTGACAGGAGCTGATAATCTGCTTTTTCCACCTTAACAAAATGCCTTGAAAACCAGTATTTAAGAGTGGCTGTTACCCTATGGGGTCTTACTTATCCATGCCACTGTTGATTATGAGCCATTTCAGAGTGGGAAAATCTACTGAAGGCAAAAGTCATAGCTGGGACTCTGACTCCTCCGCACAGGTCTTTTCTTTTGCTTTGTCTCTGTAACCCAGTTGAAATACTGTAAGCTTCTCCTTTCCACAGGTCCTCAAACTGTAGGGCTGTTAAGAGGTTCTACATTCCCATTGTGCCTGGTCAAGGGTTCTTAGGTCTTCCCATTAATGTTATACATTGCTGTGCAATGCTGTATGAACCACAGAGGAAGTTGTTTTACAGATTTTTATTTATTTATTTATTTATTTATTTTGTCTGGCTTTACCCATCAATGTTATTATTATTAGAAGGTCATGGTTTCTGCAACATAGGCTTGGAAACCTCTGAGGACAAAGATGCTATATGTTGAAAATGGGCAGGATCATTCTTGGTATTTGACCCTGCCTCAATCACAAGAGATGAGACCTTAAACTCTGTACGAGGGTCATGACACCTTCTGACAGTGGTGTGCATAGGTCTTCACATATAAATCACACATGATTTATGTATGTTGGTATCTACATGGCTCACAGCAAACCTCTTACAATAAGATGAATGCCTGTGTTCCCCAAACCCTCCAAATATTTGAGGCTTCCTACAAAAATTGAATCAGCACAGAAATAATTGGAAGGTATTAGTGTAATTACATAAAAGAATTGTCATTGCTTTGTGTCCAATTGCTGATATAGATATGGCCTTATGATATTCTACAGTGGTGTAGCTCTGAAACAACTCTGATCATTCTTGCAAGTAATTTCACCTCCACATTCATATATAGGGTATATAGAAATTATTTTTATATAGAGCTTAAAAGTCCAACAGATCAATATTCCTTCTTGAATTCTTAAAATCCTTTTGAGATTTCTTGTGGTAGAAGCATGAGAAATTACAGTTTGTAAGACAAATTTCATTTCTGTTGAAGTCAATAGCAGTGTTTCTGCTGGCTTCAGTGGATATTCATTCTGCTAGTCATTCTGCCAGGACTAGGGTTGTAGTTTTCAGTTATGTTTTAATTTCTTTTGTTACTTCTTCTTTCTCCTTTTCATAAGCAGATGAAAAACTCGGGTAAAACTACTAGAATAAGAATGAATATGGGAAGATGATGGGTTCAAAACAGATAAATATTTAAAAAACCAAAACAAAACAAAACAAAAAACAACCAACCCTACTTTGTAAGTAAGTAGGTGGCTTGAAGAATATTTTTGGAAGCTGTGAAGAATGACTGAAGAAAACCAGTGAATGGTGTGTTACAAACCACAAAATGATTGTATGGATTTAACGACAGCCTTTCAAGCTTTGGTTACTAAATGATACTGTGCCTCTGTAAGCATATGAAGAGTAGCACCTGATTTCAAAAAGTTGAATGATTTTCTAATATTGGCATCAATGATGTCTTCAGAGGACACATCAATCAAAAGGGTTGGGAGGTGTAAGAATAAGATGGTAGCATCATTAAAACTTAAAAGAAAATAATAATACTTTACAACCATCTATTTTGCTCCAGATAGCAGTAGTAATCCAGTCGCTGAGCTATATTACTGAGTCACACTTTGATTTATTTTCCAAACTGTAGGAAATTTTGAGAATGTCTACTGCAGCAGTGATTCAGGAACTGAAAAAAATGCTACAATGAATGAAATCCAGGGAAGTGTCTGTAGTCAAAAACCAAACCAAATACAAACAAAAATACCAAACTTTAAGATTAGTAGGTTTGCCTCTTGGCATACCGTCTTCTGTCTGTAGTTAGCTTGGGATGTTTCATCATGGAAAACACTTTTACATACTGTCTGAGGAAGTATAGCAAACTTTGAAACACAGTGGGCTATTTTGCCATTACTTTTCTCTTTATTTTTTTGTGAGTAGGCAGCAAAGCAGACACTGTGTATGCTGCCTGTGCCTAGTACAGCTAATTTTTCAATTTACATAAATAAATAACCTGCCAAAACTAATTACTTCTCTTCAAATTCTAAATGCATTATTTCTCCTTTTCCTCCCCCACATCTGTCTAGGTTTAATTATTTTTGCATCAGTTGTCATTTTAGGAGCTGGTTTGGTCTAAAGAGGAATGATCGTGTATGTCTTGCTGTTTTAATTTAACTAATTAAGGTTGCTGCTTTTGTGTAGGTATGTGGAAGCAGAAGTGGAGACGGTGCTCTTATATTGGTACTCCTGATTTGATGGATAAAGAAACTGTGATCCATCATTAGCTAGTAATAAAACTCCAGCAGAAAAAATTAAGGTCAGAGTTTACAAAACTGGTGGACTGATTTTCAGAAATGGTCAGGAGAATTAGCCTCCTAACTGCCATTTCAGTCTGTGGGACTTGTCCTCTATAATCTCTGGTGCATGATCACCAAGGACTTGATTCAGGAAGGAGTTGCCTGGCATTGTTGGTTAACGGTGCAAAATTTAAGTCATCAGGAATATCAGTGACCTTCTGCCTAACCTTGAGTATGTCTAACTCCTTTGTGCTTTACTAGAATTAGTCATATCATGAAGTTTCCCAGTCACAGCAAGACCATACAGTTTTCTTTATACCTGTTCTTTCTTTGGGTTCTTCAGATAGGAGTCCTTCTCTTGTCTCATTGCACTGCTTATCTGGACCCTATCTAAGCTCAAGTACTGGATTCCGCACAGGGCACTTGAGGAGAATGTTTATCCAGCAGTTCTGTGGCAAAGGTATCTGTCCAGCACAGAGGAATTTATCTCTGCCTAGCACAGAGGAATTTATCTTTGCCTCTATTCCACCTGATGAGACTTGAATTTATCTTCCTCATCCCCAAGGGAAACATCTAATGCACTAGCTGTAAGGGATCCCAAGTGGTAGAAATAATGTATTCTTATTCTCTTTCATTTCAAGCTATTTCTTTGTGAATGAAGAAAATGAGTAGAGAAGGTGAACCTGAGTTCACCATAAGTATGATACTCCTAAGTAGATGCAGGTCCATAGTTGCTGCAATTGCAAGGGAAGGATAAATTTTGCAGCTGTATTGTGTGTAGAACAAGAAGACATCAGTTTCATTTAACATGCTTCTCCTGTGGAGAGGAAGGGATCAGGCTTGTGTGACATAGTCCAAATACTGGTGACAGAATTTTTCTACAAGTGTGTTCTAAAATTAGGTGATTTTGATTCTTCTGCTCTGGGACGTTGTTTCAGGAGATATTCAGGCTCTTCTTTCAAACTTCCATCTTTCTGCTTTACTTGCACATTCTTATCCAGCTCACTTTGTCCTCATCCTAATTTTTTCCTATTTCAAATACATAGCCAGGCTGAGACAAACACTTCCTGCTTTAGGCTGGTCTTTTCCTTTTGACAATTCATTGAGACATATTTGATTTTCTACTGGTATATGGACTTCTATTCTGTGTTGTCATTTTCCACACAAAATTCAATATATTCCTCTTCTTTAATTTCAGAAAAGGCTGTTCCACTCTCACTCTGCTTCTCTGAGATAAGTGCTTTTGGCCATTGTGACTGCAGAAGAATTAGAAAGGAGAAATCCTATTCCACCACACTGGGCAAAATGCCCATTGAAATTCTGGATAAAAAGACTTTGTCTTGACATTTTGACACTAAATAATATTCTACCCATTCACGAGTAGGAGAACACAAATTTTATTATGTGCTGTATATGCACAAGACAGCTTTGGTTTTACTACCAAGGAATCTCGTCTTTCATGTATCCAGTGGGAACAGTAACTGTAACATCTGGAACTCCCATTTCCCAATGCTTTTTGAAAAGATCCTCAACATACATCTTTATTCTAATTCTGTTAATCTTTGAAGTGTGTTAGTTAATCCATTTATATTTAAAGGCACCTTGGTAAATAAATTTGCTAAGGCACCTTGTAACTTACACCATTTATTTAAACACAGATATGTTATTTTTTCATACAAACTAGCATGCATAACTCATCATTCACATATATATAGTAAACAAGTGCATTAATAATCCTATTGCATACTCTGTTATTTCCCACATGAACAGAAGTGATTTGCTATAGCCTAAGTTAGCCACGAAGTTACAAATCATAAACATCTGAAATCTCTTTCCTTAGGCTACTTACAGTTGCTTAGATTATTATTTTCTGGTTTTAATAGTCTATTTTTTCTTTGCTAATACAAATAGTCTTTTTAATTTTGCCGGACTACTTCATTTTATCAGCTGAATCAGAAGTTCTAGTTTTCCGAAGGGTTGCCTATACTTCTATTACAGTTTGCTGTCAGTATTAAGCTTGGGCCTATGATAAACTGGAGACACTGACCAGAATTACATTACACTAGGTACTGTACACAGGACAAAATTGCATTTAGATTTTTTTACTGCCACTTTTAAGACTTCAGTTATCAACTTACTGTTGCAACATTTCAGTTGAAAGCACAGTGAGGTGAAAAACATTATCTGTTCCAATGGATTATTTTAAAATACCCATTTTGAGTTAAGATTTTGAGAAATCTTGCAGTTAGGTCTTTCATAATGGACTGCTTCGCAATGGAAAGAAGGATTTTGAGTAAACTATACTTGATTTCCTGGCAACCCTAACAAGCATGGTGTGTATGCAATAAGCATTGAGAACTGCCTCCACTATGAACTGAAGCAGATATGTGACTGTGCAGGGAATTCTGCCCAACTAATAGCTTGTTCCAGCAGAGGAACAAGCAGTTTTGCAGCAAGTCCTTAAAGTGCTTCTCTAGACTGGATAATAATTTTGAGGTATGTCCTTTTTGTTGTCAATATTGGCTCACTGTTGCATTAACACTGCATTCCAGCCAGATGGCTAGGTAATGTCCCTACAATTTGGACTAAATGGATCATAAATACCCTAAATTTTGATCCTGGAGTTAGCCCCAGTGCCCCACTGGAAGAATGTGCAAACACATGATTACTGTAAAGCTACAGGCTGCAAACAAGGAAGGACACAAATACCATGTTAAGCTGATCTTTCCCTCTCTATAAAAATTCTGTCATATTAATGCATGATCCTTGATTCCAAAGGGCCAGTCAGACTTCCCAAGGCCAGGCATATGCAACACTGAGAATCGTAACAGGCCTCAGATATTCTCACTACATTTCACAATAGGTGTCTGATGTGCCTGAAACCTGACAGCTGTCAGGGTCTCATTGCTAGAACGAGGACAGACCATTAATAACTGTGGGTTTATTACTATACCCCTCAGGCTTGTATTATATGTTCCATCTTCTTTATTGTTCCAGCCAACAACAAAAAGAAAATAAACAAAAACTGACTGAGTAAAACCAAGGGAAAAACATATTATTATACAGTTATCCATTTTATCCATATATATCACAATGTCTCAATTGTGCTGTCCTTGGCTGAAAGGGCACTTGCTGCCTTCACTCTATTTTTTCAGATTTCGGGTGCTGTGACAAAACTTACTCTAATTTTGATCAGCTCACTAGGCAATAACATAATGTCTGTTACTTCTTGCTCAGTGATGAGGGCCATAGGCCAAGGATTTATTTTTTTTTTTCTGAATAAGTGTTTTTTTTTCCTTTTTTTTTCCTTTTTTTTTTTTTTTTCTGAATAAGTGTTTGTTATGTGACAGATTAGGAAGGGGAAATATGATAGCTATCTTGAGGTATGCCTGTGTTAAATTGACCTTAGTTCTACACAACTGAATGCATTTCCTCTGGCAAATGCCAATTTATCAACATGTTTCAGTGTTTGAAATTTCACAGTGAAGAAACAAAAAAAATTGAGTAATGAAATTTTCTACTTTCTACTTGAAACTTTCTAAAATAGAACATTTATTCCAATTTCAGTTAAAAATTGAAAAGTGCTACTAATTGTACTGATAAGTAGGCAGAATCTTTGAGGCAGTTAATCAAATCATGTACCCATGGATAAACTGGCAATGCTTAATAAGATGTGAAGATCTATGGAGGAGATCCACAGACAAACTGGATGTCACAATGATCAATTCTGAATTTTTGTGGGATTTAGTTGCATTCTGAAAGGCTCCCTAGTGTCACTGGCTCTGAGAACACGTCAGTTGTTTAAGACGACTTTTCACTATACAGCACCTAGTTTCAACTCTCTTTTGTGAGAGAAGAGAGACAATCCACTTACAAAATAGGCTTTATGAAAGTCCTGTAATTAGTTTGAGGGATGCTCATACAGAATTAAGTAAGAGTATTCTCTTTTTTTTTTTTTTTTTTTTGCTTTGAGGAAGCACCTACTATTTTTCAACTTGGTTTTGACTACTCTCACTTCATATTGAAGTCATAGTAGCTCAAGTAGTGAGAAGGAGCCGTGACAAGATAAGAAAGCTGAAATCCAAGTTCTGACATATCTTTTTCAGGATGTATTTTCAAATAGCATGTTGTAATTGCTGACTCACACCAAGTCCTGAATCACCTTTGTGCATCCTGCTGCTTCCCATTGTGTTGTATTCAAGCATTCCCTCTGCTGTCTTCTTTCAGTGTGTACTGGCATTTGTAACAATAATCAGCTCATGCAGTGAAATGCAGAATGATTCTGGTTGTCCCAAAGGAGCAGTCAGCTCTTCAAATTTGAGTTTAAGGAATTTCAGACAAATATGTCATTTTGCCTCAGAGACACTTGAGAAATCTTTCAAGGCTATTCTTGAAAAGTGTGAAAACAAAAGCAAACCTGAATGACAACAGGAAAAGAGACTTGCCCAAGAAAAATGTATTATTCTCTTCCTTCTGCTGTGTTAGTTTTCTCTAAATTGCAGCTCTACTAGCCAGCTTCAGGCTTATTCAGGTTCAAAAGTGCTAACACATGGAAAGAGGAGGAAGAAATCATCAAACTACTCTTTTAGTGCAAAAATGTAGTCTCCAGCTGTCCCAGGACCAAACATTTCACTTAATGTTAAGTAATGAGACCTACAAAGCCAGACCCTCACCAGCATTTCTCATTTGATGGTAGCTTTGACAGAGGTTCAAGAACATGGAGTTTGCCTTATCACTTTTACATTGGCTTATCTTTAATGAGTATTAATTTATATTGTGTGAAATAGACTGATGGCTCAACAGACCCTAAATAAGCAGGTTTAATGTTGTCATACACTAATCTATGTTGCTGCACTTAAGTTTGTCAACATGTCTTAATGTTAGAATCCTTGTAGTGAGGAGCATTTTTCCCACCATCCTTAGTAGCACATTGGGTTAGATGAGCTCTTCTATATGCAATCTACCTTTCAAATGCTAAACAAAACTGGTCAGTGATATGTTCAGGTGATACGTTCTATTAGAAATAAGGTAACAAAATTCCTTTTCACTCATGTCTTCAGCCATATTTTGCAAACAGCCATCAGGGTGAAAAAGACAAAGTAGTCTGTAAAATGATCTGAGTGAGACAGATTTTAAGGACTGCAGTGTGGTCTTATTAAATTTAATATGGACAGTTTCTTTCCAATTTTCAGTGTTGATAAAACAGTCAAGTTTATCAGAAATTACTTTTTTTTTTTTTTTTTTTTTTTTCCCCTCTAAGATGGCTCTTTTGGCTTGGACTGGCGCACGCTTCGTTGGGTTAGAAACTGGCTGGATAGCCGGGCCCAAAGAGTCGTGGTGAATGGAGCCAAGTCCAGTTGGAGGCCAGTCACTAGTGGCGTCCCCCAGGGCTCGGTGCTGGGGCCGGTCCTCTTTAATATCTTCATCGATGATCTGGACGAGGGCATCGAGTGCACCCTCAGTAAGTTCGCAGATGACACCAAGTTAGGTGCGTGTGTCGATCTGCTCGAGGGTAGGAAGGCTCTGCAGGAGGATCTGGATAGGCTGCACCGATGGGCTGAGGTCAACTGCATGAAGTTTAACAAGGCCAAGTGTCGGGTCCTGCACCTGGGGCGCAATAACCCCAAGCAGAGCTACAGGCTGGGAGAGGAATGGTTGGAAAGCTGCCAGGCAGAGAAGGACCTGGGAGTGCTGGTGGATAGTCGGCTGAATATGAGCCAGCAGTGTGCTCAGGTGGCCAAGAAGGCCAACGGCATCCTGGCTTGTATCAGGAACAGCGTGACCAGCAGGGCTAGGGAGGTGATCGTCCCCCTGTACTCAGCTCTGGTGAGGCCGCACCTCGAGTACTGTGTTCAGTTTTGGGCCCCTCGCTACAAGAAGGACATCGAGGTGCTTGAGCGGGTGCAGAGAAGGGCGACGAAGCTGGTGAGGGGCCTGGAGAACAAGTCCTATGAGGAGCGGCTGAGGGAGCTGGGCTTGTTTAGCCTGGAGAAGAGGAGGCTCAGGGGTGACCTTATCGCTCTTTTTAGGTACCTCAAGGGAGGCTGTAGCGAGGTGGGGGTTGGCCTGTTCTCCCACGTGCCTGGTGACAGGACGAGGGGGAATGGGTTTAAGTTGAGCCAGGGGAGTTTTAGGTTAGATGTTAGGAAGAACTTCTTCACTGAAAGGGTTGTGAGGCACTGGAACAGGCTGCCCAGGGAAGTGGTGGAATCACCATCCCTGGAAGTCTTCAAAAGACGCTTAGATGTAGAGCTTAGGGATATGGTTTAGTGGTGGGCTGTTAGCGTTAGGTTGGAGGTTGGACTCGATGACCTTGAGGTCTCTTCCAACCTGGAAAATTCTGTGATTCTGTGAAGATTCATCAGTTTCTGAGCTTTCTTGCTTTCAGCCATATCCATATGTTGCATATATCATGCCCAATGAGCCCACTATTTTGGAAATGGAATTTTAGGTTGTTTATATAAATCTGGTTATGTGACCAAATGTTGCTACGTGAAAGGTAGCATAACTTCCAGTGACCTATATGAAAGAGGAGGCTTTTGTCAGAACCAGAATGAGTAGTCTGATGTCAGCATCACAAAAAACATTTAAAATGTCGTTTACCAGAAAGACCAGAGGAGAACTTGGTGCCAATCAAAAAGGTCAATCTCTAATTCATTCTTTATAGGATATGCTTTATAAGCAAAATGCTGATTGCAGTGAAATGTTGCAGGGCCATCCCTAACCTGGTATTTCTTTGTAGTTAGAGGGGCTACTAATCAGGCATATTTCATTGGCTCTGTATCAGTCAAGGAAGGCTTAAAAAACAGTTTGGATTTGTTTGGATGTACTGCCAAATCAGGATCTGTAAACAGGTGCTAACAGCTTCTGAAGCCTTCAGCTACTTAAATCTGTAGCTGAAGATGCATTAAATATGTGGTTGAAGGCATGGGGGTGGAGGAGTGCTTTCAAAGAGAGTGATATAATCTGCTGTTGGGTCAAGGCTGGCATGACTGAGGTGTTCCAGGGAGAGGAACCTTTGGGTTACTGATGCTTAAATACATGACAAGGGAGGAGGTTGTCTGTTTCAGAAAAAGAGAAGAGTGAATGCATCATTTTATCAGCAAAAGGGGTATGTGAGAAGTTTCTCAAACTCTGTTCAATGCTTCATAGGGCAATTTCATTTTTTCTTTCATGGAAGATTAAAAAGGAATGACTGGTAATTCCTAATGAAGGCTGTGTTCAGTACAAGGTGACTATTCCCTTAGCCTTGATTTTTATGACAATATTTTTTAACTTTCTTGTTTAGCATAATAAGCAAACTTAATTTAATAAGCCTTAAACACTGCTAAGAGTTGTCAAGGGAGACTGATAATAAATAGTACCAAATAGCTGTTAGAAGTATATAAAAATGAAAGTGGAAATTCACTAGGAAATTTTGAAGAATTCTTATTCCATTTGTAAATGAAAAGTCAAAGTCAGACTTTAAAGATGATTCATACTTCCAGTTCATAATGAACAGATAAATGCAAGGAAACTTCTTGTGCAAAGTCATTGCTTCCTGAGGTATTTCTGGTCATGTGTGGAAAATTCTTGATGTGGAGAGTCGTATTGTTGACTAAACCTTCAGTAGTTTTCTCCAGCTTAAATACAGAATTTTCTTGAATTCTTCCCTTCATTAGCCTTGGGCTCGCTCCCCAAAGCCACCAGTAAAAGAAATATAGAACTAGATCATCCTGAATTGAGTACAAACAATTCTGTGGTGGTTTGAGGAATATACATAGATCCTGGAAAGAAAAGGGCAATCAAATTTTCCAGGGTTTTGAAGCCCAAAAACAGGAACCCCGGGTTACATGAAGAAAACATCTGTCAATTTAACTAGCACATGTGGCAAAATGTTGGGAATGGGTTCTGGAAGAATTGTCTAACCTATTTAATATTACAGGCTGAAATACCATATGAGCCAGCCATATGCTTGTTGCTGAAATTTCCTTTTTTCCATCATAAGAATGGCCTTGAACATGGGAAGGAGGAAGTAGGTTGGATTTTAGGAAGACAATGTTTCCTCATTGCTAAAGCACACATAGGAACACATTACTAACCAGCTCCAGCCTTAAAAGCCAGTGCTAACTTACTTTTCTAAGGATTTTGAATGCTGTCTTCAGCCCTGCTGCTTTTGATCACAACCTGTACATGTACAAATAGAACATGAAGTGGATGAAAATATATACTTCCAATATGAACTGCTTGCACTGAATAGATAACATAATTGAATAAGTGACAGAGGAGAAAAAAAAAAGAACAAGGGAAGTGTGGCTAGGTGAAGAATACCTCAGCAGTACTGCAGCTTTTGTACAGCCTTCCTGTCTTGCTTATCAATGGCATGTATCTTATACTCGTTGTACATCAACACTAAAAATATACTTTTTCTCTCCTAATTTGTTCTGAAATGCTGTAATCATTCATTAGAGCTCACAGGTGGGAGCTGTTTCTTAAGAAGCAAATCTTGCATGCTGAGTAGTTCAAGTTCTCTGGACTTCCCTGCTAGTATTCCTCCCTTTAAGGTAGACTCTTGTCACTGATGTCAGGGTTAGATGAAGCTTGAAGGATGGATTGTAAGGTGGGGAATGAAAGAGAGGAGGCAGTATAGTAAAACATCTTTCCTATTATGGACCTCAGGTGACCGTGCTTTCTGTTTTCAATGCCCTGTGTTTTTTTTCACATGCCACTTACAGACACTGTATTTCTTCCTTAAAAACTGGTGATGCTGGGTTTGACACCAATCCTCTGCCTGGGATATTAAACTGCCTAGGTTCTTTATTTTTATACAGAGCAGTTTGATTACTGAAATTCAGTCATTGTCAAAATTTCTCCGTGTGACGTGAGCCTCTGTTAGCCCCTTGTCTCCTAATGTATGCTACAACTGTTATTAGTATTGTAATGTCTTTGGTTTCTGTCTCAAATGCTATGGAATTGCCTGCCAGATGCTTTCTAGGGCTGCAGAATGTCTTGGCATGCTCTCTTGGTGCTGCAGTCTTTATTAAATTGAAAGTCCTTTCTGCTTGTTCAGAAATGATCACAGTCCTCATTCATATCATTGTTTCATCCTGCTGCTTGCAGGCAGGCACCTGACTTTTGGTTATGACAAATCTCTCTTCCCTTTCTTCATTTATAAGGTAATCTCTCCACAGTGCCTTCATTTCATTGCATTTTATCCCTCTTCTTTTCTGAACTCTCAGCCTGGAGAGGACCCTGCAAGGTGTGCTGAATGGATATACTTCAAAACATTCAGCGCTCCTTGGAAAAATATGAGCAGCTCCGTCTTAATTTGTTTTTTCATCATTAATTTCTGTTTTGCTTTTTTTTTTTTTTTTTTTTTTTTTGGTTGTATGTCATCTTATACTTCCTTAAACCCTATTGTCAATGTGGCATCATTTGGAGTATTTACTAGGACCGAATATCTCCTCTATTCTTTTTCCTTTCACAATTTTAGAAGCACTTATCACTGCTGCATTTAGTTATCTATACCTGTGGTCTACCTCTGTTTCTTAGAAAAAAATTGTGCTAAGAGCCTAGGCTATAGCATAAAACTCTTTTCTTTCTTATTAGCCAAAATCATTAATAATACTGATAATGACCAAGTGCACTAAGCTCAATGAAGTTATTGCTAATTATGAGCTTCTCTTTTGCAATATCTGCCTCTGCCTAAATGTTGCTGAAACAAGTCATCAGTATAAGGTTATAGTTGCCAAGTGGTATGCACTTTCTTCTAAAATATCAGATTCAGCAAAACCTTACACCTATGAAAATCAGAAAACAAATGAAAATTAAGTTACTTTCCATAACATCTCTTGACAACCAGGAGATACAGTTGAAGTATTCATGTTGAATCTTAACTTCATTCCTGGAGATGGCAATAGTTACTGGGATATACCTGGATGATGTCTCACTTGTATTAGGGTACCTCTGTTAAGTGGCAACATAATGAATGATGCAGGTTTTAATGGGAAGAGGCTGTCAGAGCCATGGCTGTGGTATGTGGTGATGCATAGGTCCTGCTATGCCTCGTTCATGGACACACATTCACATTGCCATAGCTGTGTTCCAGGTAGTCAGTGCAAACCACTTAGGAAGCATTGGCACTGCAGACTGATAGACCTCTAAATAGGAAAATGGCACCATGCTCTGCCGTTGCAGATGCCTAGGAATGTGGGGGCTGGAGTTTGGAGAGACATAATTTCTACTGTTATGTCCCATGATCTGATAGGTCATTCTCATGTGTTTTTTCAAAGACTTTATGTAACTTGATCTATTTTCAGATAAATAAATCATCCCCTTTTCCATTGACTGGAAAAACTATCAGGACTGCAGTTACAAAAAAAAAAAAAAAAAAAAAAAAAACAACTATTTGCCCTTTAGAAGAAATAAAAAGGAAAGGAAAACAACTGAATGTGCTTGGCAAAACTCCCAGTGATTGCAGGTTACTCTCAGATAAGAGGTGAACACCCTACACACATACAGCAGACATTCAAGCACAGCAGCACGTCCACATTCCCTTAAACCTCCTTAAAGGTCTTGCCTAATCCTGCTGCTTATGGGGGTCAGAACAAGCCATAACTGAGGGTTAAACTGTGCTCTTACCTGTGCTCTCACCACTGCTATCTGTGAGGGACAGGGCATTCAATGTGTGAGGTCATTCTGGAAGTCTAGCAGGGCTGTTTTATCATGGCACGCCACATTTGTGGCTTATTTTGATGTTGAGATTGATCTTAGCATTCAAAGAAGATGGTGGGTGGGTAGTTTCTGACATAGGTAGTAGCTACATGGCATTTGGAGAATTGCTTTTAGAATGCTGATAGCCCGTGCCATCAGCCTGCATGCTGATATACAGTTCTTCATTACATTTTTGAGCACAATGCTATTATTCTAACAGAAACCCCAGTCATCCTCTCAACTCCTCCCCATCCTGGATTAAATGATCAGAAAATCAGCACTGCTTTTCTATCCAACCAGTTTGGAACAGGGAGTTGGTGGAAGTATGGCAGAGGGGGTTGGGTGGAGTGAAGCAGCAGCATCCTAGGCTTTTTCCTTGCTTTCCTATAAGGCACAGGGGTAGAGGGCGGGGAATAGAATAATACTAGATGTCCCACTCTCGACAGTGGTTCTGCATGATTACCGAGGAAAGAAGAGAACAAAAATCCAGTGGAGATGTGGTTTCAGCACAGTGTTCCCAACAGATGGGCACATTTTGTCACCTTGAAGTCCGTTGCTTGACTTTCTGCAAAATGACTTCACTCTTTTTTTTTCAAATGTGAGTGGGTATAGCTCAGCAGTCATCTCATCTAGCAATTAATAGGTTTGCAGTGTTCTGATTCTGCCATTATATAGTCCTGACCCCTAAGAAAACCTTGCCAATCTTCAAGCAAGTTTCATGAGTAAGGATGTTTCCTCCATGCACCACTTTGGATGATATTTCCTCCAAATTGTACCACTTGGATTTTTCTGCTGAGAGAAAGGACTAGGTGTCTGAAAGAATTTAAAGAAATTTAAAAACCAAGGGAGAAGTAAAGTAAAATAAACATGAAGACTCAGAAAAGGGTACGCCAGCAAAATGTAGAGTGGGTAAAGCTAGACAAAGACGTAAAATGTATTGCTTTTGGAGGAAGGCGTGGCTGATATTGAATAAAGTTGCAATAAAGTTGGTAGAGGGCTGGCAATTTGTGCTGGATAGAAACACCATGCCTTGTCTTTTGCAAAATGTGAATTGCTCCAGATTGTGACGGGATCTTTTAAGTGTTAAGAGCATTTCAGTGGTATATGGGTGTTAGGTAGTCACTGGAGGATCTTGCAGTAGTTTGGCCCATGGGTGGTTTCACAACCCTACCTCCCTGTAGAATGCCGAAGTATGTGTGTGTGGTGAGTTTATGTGGCAAGGTTTTGATAGTGGAGGGATTGCAGGGGTGGCCTCTGTGAGAAGAGTCCAGAAGTTATCTCATGTTAGATAGGGACAGTTTCAGTTGGCTCTAAAGTGACCGCTGCTGCCCAGAGCCAAGACAATAAGCTGTGTTTGTGCCTCTGGGAGAGCAGATTTAAGAAAGGTGGGGAAACAAACAAACAAACAAAAAACTGCTGCACAACAGCAGCTGGCAGAGTGAGCAGTGAGAAACAGTTCTGTACGCACCAAGGCCAGGGCAGGAGGTGCTCCAGGCACGCAGCAGCAGTTCCCCTGTGGCCTGTGGAGAGGCACCTGGTGGAGCAGGCTGTCTCCCTGCAGCCCATGGGTCCCACATGGAGCAGATCTCCACGCTGCAGCAAGTGGAGGAGCCCAGGGTGGAGCAGGTAGATGTGGCCTGGAGGAGGCCGCAGCCCATGGAGAGCCCCCTAGGAGCAGGCCTGGGCTGGAGCTGCAGCCAGTGGAGAGGAGCCCACGCAGCAGCAGGGGGCCTGGGGGGAGCTGCTGCCCGTGGGGGACCTGTGCTGAAGCAGTTTGCTACTGGGGGATGGACCCTGTGGTACAGAGCCATGTGGGAGCAGTTCCTGAAGAGCTGCTGCCCGTGGGAAGCCCACGTAGGATCAGTTTGGGAAGGATGGCATCCCGTGGGAGGGACCCCATGGGGAGCAGGGGCAGAGTGACCATGAAGGAGTGGCAAGGATGAAGCATAAGGGACTGACTGCAGGCCCTGTTCTCCTGCGTTGCTCAAGGGGAGGAGGTGGAAAAGGGTGGATGATGGGAAGGTGTTTTTAGTTTTTTTTTCTTTGTTTCTCACATCTCTAGCTTGTTAGTAATAGGGAATAAATTTATCTAATCTCCTATGCTGAGTGTGTTTTGCCTGTGATGGTAATTGTTAAGTGATATCCCTGTCCTTATCTCAACCCTTGAGCCCTTTCCACTGTATTTTTGCCCCCTTTGCCTGGGGAGGGGGAGTGAAAGAGCGGTTGTGGTGGAGCTCAGCTGCCCAGCTGGGCAAAACCACCACTGTGTGGAGCTGAGCTGTTTATGTAGTTCCTTCTGAATGGCATTTAGCTTGTAAGCACCAAAACCACTCAAACTGAGATCAATGACAAACAAATGGAGACAGTTGGCAGGAAGGTGGTAGAGCGGAATCAAAACTATGCCTTAACTGAAATCAAAGGACTAATGTAGGGGTATTTTAAGAAAGCATGCAAATTTTGGAGCACTTTGAAAATAGATTTTTAATAGAGAAAGGCTTCACAACTTACTCATAACAGGTGCTCTGGTATGACCTTTCTAGACACTAAGTTCTTAAGTACTTTTTACTAGCTAGTGCTGAAAAAAATGGGTCTTTGTCTTCTCCCATATTCTGCAGTATTCATTATAACTTGTATTTATAGCACCTCAAATGTTAAACCCCAACCTGAGACCTTGCTGTCCTTGCCAAATATAGGCAAGGGGAAGCACAAAACTTGATGTCTGCTCTGCGGTGTGAGAGCACAATAGTAATCTCAGTCCTGCTGGTTTGTGGCATATGCACCTGAACAGATACAGGCTTACCCTGATTTATCCCCAGATGAGAAATGAAAATTCATCTGACAACACATACTTTGAATTTCTCTCTGTTTTTACCAGACTTCTGCTCCAGAAGTTACTTTCATTCCAACCTGAACTACCTTTATGAAGACTTAGATTTAATATCTGAAGCTTTTGAAGTGGTTTGCCATTTATGTCCACTTTGTGGACAAGAAGACTGATTAGTCATTCTTCTTCCTTCCTGCTGTGTAAAGAGATGGTGAAGTGTCTAGATCCATCACAACTCAAATGAGGCTTTCCTTCTCATGCTTCTGGCCCACTCCCTAGCTTCAGTGAGGTGTCGCACAATGTCCCTTTTTCTCTGGAAACCCATAGGCTTTCTTCAGCTTGTTTGCAAAGCTGACCAGCTTTGTCTGTGAGATTTTCACATGACAGCTAGGGTCACCGTTTACAGCTAGGGGATGATGAAGAAGCACAATGCAGACATTTCCATTAGGTAATATCACTCATATGCATGCTTTCTGCAGATGTTCACCTCTGTGGTTTGACTCCATCTATGTGTTGCATACATTGGCAGGCACAAGGGATCTCAGTCTCTGCACATTTCTGTTCATTTTATTTGAAGATTTCAGGGTAGGCGTTTTAGACATGGAAGAATGTAGGAAGCCTCCTTCTCTAAAGGTGGACAAGCAGAGGGGAAAAAAAGGAGAAAGGTGTCTTGAGAATGACCTCATCAGTGTATGTTCAGGTTTGGAAATTGTTTAACTTTTACAAAGTGATTTAAGTGCTTAATACTGATTCTGCCATAATGAAAGGTGATATACTGAAAAATGGAAAATATTCTCTTACGTATTCTCCACACGGGATATTGTACAATCCTCTCACTGGCTAGACTACATTTCTACAACAAATTCAGAACAATAGCAAAGCTGTTTTCCCATTCCCACCCCAGAAATCTCTCAAGCAAAAAATGTCTGGAACTGTTAGACCTTTAAAAGCTGTGTTCTCATGTGGTATGATCTGTCAATTGTAGGTTTATTTTGGGAACATACGGTAGGACTGTATTTACATTGGAATCACCAAGGAAGTTTTCTAGCAACTTCACTGAGAGCCCTTATTTTTTGCTCGTTGGTAGTACATATAATTATGTGAAACCATCAGGAATTAGAATTTTTCTCTGGAAAGCATGCACAATTTCAGTTACTGTCAACAGAAAATAGAGTATTTTACTGTAAAGCATTTCCTCTTTGCCTTTTTTTTTTTTTTTTTTTTTTCTGGAATCAAGTGGTTTTTAGTTTTGTTTGTTTGTTTTCACGTTCAACCACAACATGAAAAAAGAATTCCAGTGGTGATTTTCCTAATTGTGTTAAGTGGTTTCTTGTCACTGCATTTAGAAAACCCTGGGGAGTTCCATGTTGTGATTCCTCCTAGCCAAAGACACACACATAAACATGAGAGGTGATTAAGTTGATATTTCCCCACTGATTATAAAGGTCATCTAACCAACTGCTTCAGAAATAAGTTTTTAAATTAGATGAGGTCAATTCTC
This sequence comes from Heteronetta atricapilla, assembly GCA_011075105.1. Classification (NCBI taxonomy): domain Eukaryota; kingdom Metazoa; phylum Chordata; class Aves; order Anseriformes; family Anatidae; genus Heteronetta; species Heteronetta atricapilla. The sequence continues at coordinate 43,724,535 of CM021735.1, forward strand.
AAGGTAAGGATTAATCCTCCAAGGGAGGCTGATGTTGATCAAGAGAACAGCATGCATTATACAAGGAATGGACTTGATTTGTCTTTGATTTGGCTGTTTTCCTAGCTGCAGAACTGACCTCTTGTACAAATTTGGGAGATTCATTTTATCTTGTTTACTCCTGTTTGCCTAAAATTCCTTTCCTATTTCTTTAGGCTATTCAGTTTCTTCAGGGCTGGGATTATTTCTGGGATCTTTCATGAATTTGCGGAGTTGAGTCTTATTGTTTTTTGAGCCCTCTAATTACCTACATCACCCACAGAGCAACCTGGGCAGAGTGTTCCTTGTGAACCCATTTTCTTAAGCAAGCATCTCCAGTCTTGTAACATTACTGACCAAAACTTTTTGTTGTAGGTTCTAAAGCTATTCACCACCTCAACTGGTGCATGCTGCCCTCCATCTTGCTCTCTTTCTATGGGCACTCTGGGATTCCTGTCTTTGACTCCCATGAACTCAAAGGATAAATCTGACACTTTCAGTCTAACAACCTTTAACAACAAGCAGTGCAACTGTTTGCAAATTCCTGCTTAAATGGCAGTGTTTATTGTAAGGGGCAAGCTCCCAAGCCAGATAAATAAGTATGCAGTTCATGTAGGGCATTCTGTTTCAGCAAATAATTTATGCAAACATTAATAAAACCCAGCTAACATCTTCACTATGTAAAATACAAACTCTAGCTTATAACTTGCTTTCCAACTCCATAATAATGCACATTTTTCTTTCGACAAATCAAACACCCCTGGTTCTTTCCCCTTAGGTTGCATTTTCTTTATTAATGCTTCCGGATGTCAGCTGAGCCAAGTTTTCAGATAGGTACAATGACCCAGTGGTATACTATAGTAAATTCCCCAAGCTTGCACTCTGTGTCTTCAGTACAGTGGACTCAGTGAACCTTGGGGGCCTTCATTTTTATGACAGCTATAAATTCACCTAGTGAGATGAAGACTTATTTTACAGCTTTTTCTTTTGATGATAGTAGCACTGTGTAGTGCAGAGGCAGTGAAACTAGACATGCCAACATAGTATGAAGTATAAAAAAGGGGGAAAAACACTGATTGCTGTGGAAAGAACAAGATATTCAGCTGTCCAAATTCAGCACAGAGGAAAGGTGAATTTTATCGTATAACCACTGTTTGGACTCTGAAATTGCCAAAGGACACTCTTCAAGTCCCACAACCTAAAAAATTAGCTTGTAGGAGCTCCACTGTAACATTAGAGTTCATTTGAACACTCTCTGTCAAGGATCAAAGCCCATGAATAAAGAAAATGACAAATAAGCAAAGCTGTTTCCCAGCCTGCTTAGCAAAACCTGGTATGCAGAGAATAGACCTGAGGTCAGATTTGCTGTCAGAAATGTTTCATTGGTTATCCATTATGGAATTTCTTTGAGTTAGGTCAGATCAAATATAACCCCCTTTATTTGCTTAGCTCTGTATAAGAATTTCATTTTGAGCTCTCCTTCTAGCAGTGGAATTGGGCTTTAACCCACAAAATTAACAAATTAAAAATATTATTTCTCTTTTAATTTGGTATTTTGTTTTCTGATAGAAAAATATGAATCCAGTAAGGAGCATTTCTATGCTGAGTTATTAACCAAATGTGTTTTATGAGAGGTAGATTGTCTGCCATGCAAATAGCAAATACACGCATATGAGTACCACCTTTCTCTAGTTATGCAACAGTCAGTTTGCTACTAAATGAACAGAACTGGACACAGCAGATAGAATGATTTATTGCTGTTTTTAAAGCTTATGGACCAGCTAAGTCTTTCTGTTTTCAGAAATAAAAGAACCAGAGTTATGGGGGTTCATTCAGACATTCTGTTACAGGCAGGTTCCTCTCCCACACCTGTTTTCTTCAACAGAAACAGAGATTAAAAAATTATTCTTGCCAGTTATCTAATTTATACCTAGCAGATTGCGAGGGAATGTGATAATCCTCATAAGACCACTCTGAGGTAGGTAAATAAATGGGGGTGTTAAAAAGAGGGCCCTTTCTTTCCATATCAGCAAAGCACTGTCTCTGACCACCTGGGTCTCCAGTGGAGGCAGGAGCTCTCATTGACCCAGAAAATAGGCAGAGCCAGGAATTTTTACTGTGCTTGGAGGAGGGCAGTGGGTGGGAGCTGCACATCATCCCCACACAGTGAGGTGGGATACAGCCTCACAGTGGTCCTTAGCTCCTGCTCACTTTCTGTAGGTGATGAGGAGCTGCTTTTTTCTTGCTGCTCCTCATCCATGGAAGTTATGGCCTTGCTTCCCTCCAGGAAAAGGTAGAGACTGCATCCAGCTCTGCAGCACCTGCAGCTGGGGAAATGGCATCTGCTCATGGTGCCATGCCTCTGTGCTGCCTTCTTTTGAGAGCACAATGAAGAGGGGTTGGTCTTAGGAAGAAGGAAGAAAGCAGTAAAAATACTGTGCCATTTGGCATCTCATGAACAGAGGAAGTGACTTCTAGTTAATAGCAATAATGTTAGCAATATATCATTTGCTATTAGACATGGCATTAAATGCTGCTTTGGCAGTCGCAGTTAAAGGTGGTAAGGACTGAACAGTCTAAGGGGAATAACATTTTCTAACACTTTTAGGAAATTCTTTCTTTGGGCCCTGGACACTAGGAGATGATTGCAGAAAAATTACAGAAATCTACCGTATTTTGGCCCATTTTGTGCAAGGTCTGTGGATGCCAAATACCAGAAGGACACTCCAGATTCCAGGATCTTTTGCATCACTAAATGCATTTAAAATATTTTTTTGAAACATAAAAGAGGTTTGGAAAAGTCATGTAGCTTATAGTGTCCAAAGCCTAGGTCTACCTAGCTCTAATTCTCAGTTTAGGAAAGATCCTTAATTCTTTTGTCCTTCATTTACAGTGTACAGTCAGCCTTGATTTATATAATGAATGCATGATACAATGTGAATGTATTACCAGTGTTTATAACTAAATTATTCCTAAAATGGCAAGCTCTGCTCTTATGCAAGTGCATACAACTGCCAGAAGTGTGTGTAAGTAAGGCATCTGTACAGGCATTAATTCAGAATACATGTGTAACTGAGATAGGAGGACATTATATTGGCATGTAACAAGAAAACTGTTTTTAAAATATAAATTCCCTGGTTTAGAGACTGTAGAAGAAGAATCTACCACAATAAGGTTCAAGGGACGTCAAATTCATTGCAGAAAGAGCTTGAAAAGCTAGGCCTATTTAGCCTACTCCTCAGAAAAGACTTGATTACAAGATATCAGTGCTTTCCAAAGTCAAAACTACCAACTAATAAAGACCTGTTTAATCTAGCAGGGAAAGGGAGAAAAAAATAACTGAATGATTCATCCAGACAAATTAAAATTAAGAATTGGTGCCTCATTTCTAAGAGTGAGATTATTATGGGATCATAGGGAGTCTGTACTTCAGACAGGGCACTGAAAAGTATATTTTTAGAATATATATTTTGTTAAAAAGAAAAAAAAATCACTGAACTCAATAAACAGCTGGTGATAAAATTTGTGTGCATGTATTACACACAAGGTCAGACAAGGTGGTCTGATAGCACTTTCTGGCCTTAAACATCTGAGCGAAAGCAGACCAAGGAAGATAGCTTGTTCTCAGTCTTCTCAAATGCTGAATAAATTGTTAACATTTATCACCCTGTCTGTGACTTCGGCAGTATGCTTGTGAAGTGCAACACAGAAATACAGGGACCTGAACAGTCAAACAGCAATTGCATTATATAGATGGCAGAGAAGTGTTTATCACCCAGCACTAGGCTGCTGTTGTACCGTGGAAAAAATACGCCTGCTATGGCAAACACTGACTTTATGCAAAAAGAACAAGAAGGAAGAAAATATATACACATAACAACACTTCCTATCTGACAAGAAATATGTTTGTGTCTTACTCAAAGATACAGGGCTGCTTGCATATTCATGAGATAGATACATTCAGGCCCCTATAGACATGGAATTTATTGATTAATGTCCAGTTTGTGCATCACTCGATGGAAGCTGACATTCCCTAGAAATTAAATGTGGTAAACCATTATCAGAAGACTCTGCACTTTCATATACATTATTGAGCGAATGTGAGAACTTGGCAGGTGGACAAGTCAGGTAGTGAAAGGAATTGTTCAAAGTTGTCCAAGGGTACATAAGGGAGAGGAATGGCATGGCATTACGGTACTGGGAAATAAAAGGTAGGTCGGGTTGAAGTTGTAGCAAGTTGTAGTCTTGCTGAGGGTACATATGGGATGGAGAACAGCAGTAATGTCACTGGCAGATCAGCTATGCCTGAGCTTGACTTTTAATGTTTGACTTAGTAATAACTTTAGTAATGTTCACACATTACAGGATGAACTCTGTGAAAAAGTGTAACAGTACACAGTATGCAATTCTTATGCTAGGGAACTTGTGGGTTTGTAGTCATGAGTCACAAAGAGCTAATGTGAGAAAGCAAAGGCTGTGGAGATCAGCAGAAGTGTAGCACTGGTTTGTGTTAGGACTGAATTTCTAGGCGTGAGTCAAGCAGACAGTTAAATATAAACTGATGTGTATGTGTAATACCTGGAAATATGTGAGTAACCATATGCTTAGAACATAGAGATAGGTTTATGTGTTTAAAATAAAACAGCCTGCAGAGTAAAAGATCAAAATCTTTTTAAATGAAGTGAGATTTGCTTATGTCTCCTTTATGACGACTTACGTCCCCTTATATCAAACTTGTGCTCTTACAGTGATAAAAATAATGCTGGTTATGTTACTCGTACATTGGTTATAGGGCTTGACTATTTTCTGTGGGAATACAGTGACCTTTGTCAAAGTAGACAACTCATGAGGGATACCAACAGTTTTAGTGGAGGCTGGTCACTTCCACAGTGGTATACTTTGTTTGTGATTCATGTTGTTCTTTAATAATGCTCACCTATCTGTGTGAGTGCTGGAGTTTCAAGAACTGAGGTGAAAATTACCCTGTTTGTTTTTCCTTCTTGTCTCTGTGCCATTTTGCTAAAGTCTTTTGTGATATAAGGGGCTCTATAAGCTGTTAGAAAATAAGCAAATGTATGCCCTTCACTTTTTTTTTTTTTTTTTTTTCCCAAATATTTTGCTCAGGAGACTATCACTCTGTTAGTCTAGTTTTAACCTGAAGTAGCTCTTTTTATTTACACTGGAATAGTTCTGGCCCCAAAGAGGTAACTGTCTCAAATACATTGATACAGAGAAGTGTCTCTTTTCATGGCCTGATTCAAAGCCTGTTGGAAATTGAATGTCTTCAGCGGATAGCCAGTATGTCTATTAAAATTTACAGCTTACTTCTGAGGAAGAGTTTCATTTTCTATTCAAATTTTCCAGTGCTTTTCCAATAAGGTCCTTTTCGTTTGGGAGCAGCACAAGAAGGTTGGAGGGAAGCTCGCAGAAAACTGGAAACTGTTCATCCAGAAATTTCAGATGTATTTGTAGAAGTATGTAAAAAATACCACAAAGGAAAATGTACCCCACTGTTAGAAGTGCTGTGAGCAGAATGTGCCAAAGAGATCACCATCCAAGACAAGCATGACACTTTAGAGCAGAGGCGGCAGGTGACCATTCAGCATGATTGAACAAATCAGTTTAGTAGAGGCAAGATATACAAAACTAAAAAATTAACAGCTCAACTAATTGGAGGCTTACTCAGCATGCAGCAACACAGTAGAAGACTTTAATTCCCTGCATTTACTGAGGGCCCACAATACAATACTGGTCTTGAGTTGTTGAGAACACATTAATGTCAGAGCAGTGCAAAATGTAAAGCTCCCTGAATTAAAATTCCCAGTCATGTGCATAGGGTAAAATAATTATAATCCCCTGTAAACAAAACAGAACAGAAGTTAGAGATCTTTTTCTCTCTTTCTCCCCCCTCATTTCTTTTTTCTTACTAAACAGGGAGCACATAGTAGATAACAAGAAGTGTTTAAATCATGCATGTTGTTTTCTCTGTTGTCTCAAGCTTAAAGTTAATGGATGCACATGGCATGAGAGTCAACAAATTCAGCTGGTTGGTCTTTTTTTCCCCATGAGATTTTGGCTGGGCTGTGTTAGAAAGCATTGTATTCATGTGTGTAGTGTGGCTTCCAGCCTGCAACCCCTCAAGCAAGAGGGGTTGTCACTCTGCTGTGCTTTCTGGGCACTGAGGTGGCTCTTGTGTATGATTGTGCAGCCATTCTGTGAACTGGATTGGAAAACTGGTGCATTTAAGAAAGAACAGTCATAACAGCAATAATAGTACAGCAATAAAAGCAGTAATAGTAGTTTCCAGCCTAGTTGAACATAATCAGCTGGATCAGGTTCTCACTCTGATTTGCAACCTGATTACATAAATGTTTTTGCATTATATGGAAAATGATTCAGGGATGGGTGCAAAAGCAGAGGGCACTACAGCCAGTTTAAGAAATACTGCTATTTGGATGGCAAATTATGTTCTAGAAAAAGAGACCTACTATTACTAGTAATTCTTTGTGGAAGTATAGTTCTGTCTACTAGAAAACATTTATGATCTACTATTCAAAATGTTTGGAAAGCTTTTCACTGATTGCTGAGGAAAGTTCACAATGATACTGCATGAAATGTTCAAAACAGGTGGCAGTGAAGTTGTCATGGAGCACTGCTCATGGCAGAAGTCTTGGCTGACATTTCAGATTCAAAAGCAGAGGGTCAGCTCTGTTCCCCTTACAGCTATATCCTGTCACCTCAGTCCTTGCTTTTGGCAATCTTGGTGTCCTTTCAGACCCAGAGGACCTGCTGTAAGAGATCCAGATAGGTCTTAATCATAACCCATTTAAGACAATAACAGCTCTCAGTACTGAGGGTGCCACTTGAGTTGCTCCTAGGACTTCCTGAGCTTTGCTGGTGCCCTGTGAAATGACACTGTGCTGGAGCAAAGGTAAAGGTATTAGAAATAATGTATGGATATGACAGTAGTGGATGATCAGTCAGTTTTGATTGATGCAAAACTGCATGGGATGTGGTAGTCTTCAGACAGAGTATGCCAGGATCACTAATCCAGTACTTTGCCCCTTACACCTGACTGGGTAGGAGTACAGACCCATCACTCTGGAATTTTGTTCTTTCATACAGGCTAACTGCACAGCTTGCCACAGGAGTCAGTTGCTTAAAACACAGTCGATACCACAGGGACTTGAGCCTCAGCCACTGTTTAGCAAAAGACTGTTATGCCAGCATTGGCAATTCTGTTATGAATCTGCCCAGGGATCAAAACAATAAATGCAGGAGAAAATGTTTTCTGGAGCATTGCATCTAACCCTTGTAGGGTCATGAGAAGGCAGTCAACATGATGATAACATCTTGTGTTGGGGGTCCCTCCTCTGTCTTCCTATTCACTAATGATTTGCAGTGCTGTCTAATGAAGCTACCATGGGATCTAAGGCAATTCTCTGAGCTTCTTGCCTCACTGCAGTAGACAGAGGTATAAGAAATTCAGAACTGGAGCTAGGACTAAAGATCACTGTTCACAGAATCATAGAATGGTTTGGGTTGGAAGGGGCCTTAAAGATAATCTAATTCCAATCCCCTTGCCATGGGAAGGGACACCTCCCACTAGATCAGGTTGCTCAAAGCCCCATCCAACCTGTCCTTAAACGTTCTTGGCTTTTTGTCCTTCAAGGTGAAAATGATGTTTTAGATCATGCAGATTACATAACATAACCGTTTTATTCAGAAAAACTGAATTAATAGCGTGCTTAAACTCATGTCTTAATTTTACAAGAATTAATCCAATATTGTTAATTGCAAGCAATCAGACCTCTTAAATTAATAAGACAGGTTTAAAATTGTTGAAATCAAATATTATTGGGCAGAGAAATTAAGATGCTTTTATGTGCATTTTTCTTTATTTTAGCTGCATGAGGGGTATTTAATTTTATTTTCTATTAAGAATAGAAACTTATTCTTTTAGCTTTCTTTTATTTTCTTTTTAACTTGAAAAATCTCATGTAATTACATGCTTTCCAGAGGCTTCAGCTTAAAGAGAATGCAGCTGGAGGCTGTGTTAAAACTGCAAGCTCTGATAATATTGCAAATCGTGTTTTCTTGTGAAATGTTATGGCTGGGTCAGGTTTTTCAAATAACTTTCTAAATAGTGGCATAAGATGAGGACCAGGAAGAATAGTAGAAGTTCAGCCTTGTATATTACTATGCAAGAAAATGAAAAAACGGGTTTGTACTCATGAAGTCCTTATATCCACATCCTGGATTGTTGAGAAAATTTTCACAGCTTGAAAATATCTGACCTTTGTGTGGCTATTTTGCACAGTTAGCTGCAAAAGCAGCAAGTTCTGTGTCCATGGAAGAGAGGATCAGGTTATATTGTACTGGAACTGCAGTATGTGTCCTACATGAATTTTCTCATTTTATTTGTGTGAATAATTAATGCTTTCAATTTCACACATACATAGTACAAAATTAGAATTTCTTATTCCAATATAATAATTTCCAGCAAAATAAATACTCTGCAGAGATTTGCATAGCATTAATCTCCTTGGGTTGTTATAAATATTTAGAAACTGTGTAAGTAGAGCTGTATATGGTTAAAAATTTCTCCAAAATCTCAGTGGAATTGTTTTCTAGTAATTCTTTGTGTCATTTGTTACGCTGTGCATGCTAGCTAGCTCTGAGGCTGTATTCCCTTAGCTTTGTTACTCTTAGACAATCCTGCTGGTGGCTTAACTGTAAGGAATAGCAAAATCCATTTCTTAAAACACCAGTCTTCATTAGATGGTATTAATAATAATACAACTCCTATTTGGCTGTGCTGGCAACTTTTATTTGAACATCTGAAAGCACTTAAGGAATATTAGCTGATTCAGTCTGACTACTTTCATGGCAAAATATCTTTTCTATTAATGTTGATCATCATCTTGACTTTTGAGCTTTTTTCTGCAGTTAAAGCATGGGAATCAAGTGGCTTACCCTAAGGAACAGGAACACAGAATGTAATGCAGGAATCATGATTTGTTGCAGGAACGGAAGGTCTTCAGTAGCTTCATCTGATGGGAGATGCCATTGCAGTACAGAACAGGAGTTTGGGTGATTACAAGAAGTCAGACTGATATCCCATGTAGGGGAAAAGCCTTTAATTATACAGATTTTTCAGAAACAAACAAAAAAGTCAAACAAAATAAAACAAAGCTAAATGCTACTTTTCTTTTTCTGCAGGAGCTACTGTAGCACTTCTGGCAGCTCTGAAATTTGATTGTTTTTTTCAGAATTAGTTACATAAAAAATGAAGTTGTGTTCATAGGTCATTCAATGGTAATACTACTGTCACCTACTGTGTGTTTGTTAGTGTTTTATTCAGGCTAGTTCTGAATATCACAAAGCAAGCAGTCATATAAGTAAACCAAAATTTATAGAATAATTGGATGACATTTAAAGCAGTGACCTTCAAAAGGTGTTTAATGATTTCCTGGGATTAGTTTTGTTTGTGCCTGGAGTTCAAATTGCAGTTCAGGATTCCTGAGTTCTTCCATGGCTCAGGCACGTCAACTTGTGACTGTGTCCATTTACATGGCCAGTACATTTGTGCATATGCACACATACATACATATAATCTGCAGGGGCTGAATTGCTGCTACTGTTTGTTAAACAGCTGCAGATACTCAGCCCTTTTAACACAGCAAGCATTTAACTTAATCAAGGTTTTGAAGAAAACTAAAAGAAAAGAATTAAAATCTTAGCAAAATAGTAGATGAAAACATAGTAGTTTTAACTAAAATATTTTGAAAGTATTTGTTATATTAATTTACTAATAATTATAGGCAGTTTGGGAGAGTTTTTATTCTAATAAGATATCATTGAAAAAACTGAGTTTGTTCCTGCTGAAACCAATAGCCAAAATATTCATTAACTTGTTGGAATCAATGTCATATCAATTTTAGATGAAATACACAAAGTGATGAAAGGCACTTCCAAGTGGCTTTTCACTTTTTTCAAACCTGCACTGACATGATTAATTCAGAATAAACACATACATTTGAATTCTCATGTACTCCAAAATAAAAGAATCAACTCAGTGAGATGCGCTATGCCTCCATATTTGCAAGATCGGGCCATTTTGCTTAGTAGCAATGACTGAAATTTCAGCATAGGCTTTTCTTCTAGGATTCTGTTGTCTTTTTCTTAAATAGCTGCCACATCTTCCCCCTTTGACCTTGTCTACATAAAAAGTAGCATTTTTTTTTTTTTTTTTCATACAGATTCATAGCGTCCTTAAAGTTTATTTTGGAGTTCTAGAATATATCTACTGGTATCTGGTGAATATTTAATGACTGCAGACAATTCATCTGCGCAAAACATTTTTTAAAAATCTATATATACTGCATACCAGAATTATTACTTGTTTAAATCTCTGATTCATCAGTGGATAGAACTGCAGCCTGCCATTGTGGTAATCCTTACTTTATGACCTAATTTTATGTACTTTAATATTCTTTGTTCTTCTAAGTTTGTTTACTGCACTGAGTAAAATTATATGATCCATAGAAGAGATTAGGGAACAAAAAGCTTAATAATGGAAGTTTCACTTATCTGGTATCTGAAAAAAATTATGATATGGCTGAGATGATATGAGGAAGCCTATGCACTTCTTGTAAATTCTGGTAGATCTTGTGTAGTTGTTTATAAAAAAGTACCATGGAGTGCTTCTGTGAGGATGTGAAATCATCCTCCAGTGGGGAATCCAGGACATCTCTGCCACTTCAGAACCAAAAAGTCATGTTAACTGCAGTGACTGAACAATAAACATACCACGGAGGTTTCAGGTACCCTGCGAGGTAGATAGGTAATTACCAAGACTGATGTAAGGGTACATGTCAGCATGGACAGATACACATGAATATTGGGCAAGAAGTCAGACCAGGTTATTCAGGGTTTTTTCGAATCTGGTCTAGCAAACACCTGTAGATGGACACTGACAAACTTTTCTGGGTAATCTATTGCATTGTTTGACTGCCCTGAATGCAACTAGTTTAGGGTGCAGACCAGTGAATTCCACTGCATTAATGAAGCAAAGAATTCCATGAAAGATTTTCTCTAATTATTATTTATTTATTTATTTATTAAATTTGAATGGTACATACTCTAGGAATCCTATGTCCTTACCCTGACATGCAGGTCTGTGAATTCAAACCACCCTTCTTCCTGGAAAAGATGCCCTTAAATAATATAAAAGCCCTGGGGTTTAGCACCTTTCTAGGTTATTTAGACATTTTCCTGTGAAAATACTTCGAGATCTGGCCATAGGCAGCCCTTTGATTCAATTCAGACTCAGGTATGAAGGGTTTTTAGGGGCATGCTGGATCCAAGAGAGCAGGCCAAGGAACCTGTGCCTAAAAGGAAGCCTTCAAGTGCTGAGACAGAGGTTTGAAAGGAAGAGTGTGAATTAGCCTTGTGTATATCAATTTCCCTATGGAAATTCTTCCTAATAAGATACTAAAACACATGGAAAATATATATATTTTTTAAATTGGTTTCTGGCACTGTAAAGCATTAATAAACTCAATATACAATTGTAGCACCTCAGCATATACTGTCTTTCACATGAAGAGCTTGAAGTTCTTCAAAGACACTGATTAAGCCTTACAACACACCTGGGATGGAAACACTTCAGGCAAATTTATAATATTGTTCCATTTTACATTTACATTAAACACAGGCAGAAAAAAAGTTAAATGACTAGTCCCCAGTGACACAGCAAGTCAGATTTAGATCAAGAAACACAACCCCAAGGTCCTACTTGAATGTCACTCTGCTGGAACAGTGGAAAATATGTATTGCAGTCATAGAGTTCATAGCCAAGTAAATAAACTGTGTAATTATTTATTTGCACAAGACGTTTGGGATAGCAAAACATTACTGTGATTTAGTGAAGTTCATATTGTACAGGTTGAAGAATAAATGCAGAGTAATGTGTCACAGAACTCATTTCACATTAGCAGTACAGAAGGATGTTACCAGTCCTCTCTGCTCTCTGCTTCTGCAGATTCATTGTAGATCCAGCAGCAAGACTAATCTGGCTTTCAGAATGACTTCAGCTGGAGGCAACTGGCACCTCTGAAGTCCAAGGAATGGTAGTAATAAAAGTTGCTTGAGGATCTGGTTCTCTATGCTCTTTTTAAGTTTCCAATATTTGATTTTCTGAACTTGGGTCTCCTCAGGTGAAACTCCCAAAGGAATAGTGGTTGTGATTATGCTCTTTCCCCAGCCAGAACCACTGTAAGTGCCTTGAAGTGTGTTGTGTGGACCCTAACAATATTAGGAGTTTTAATTGCTCTTCAGTCTGAATTTCACAGGAAATACCCAGGAGATATTTTTTTTTCTTTATAAAACAAATTGTTGAGATTCATCTTTTCGTGTTAAATTCTGATGTTTTTCAGCCTAGTCATGATGGGAAGTTGGACAGACACAAATATGAATACGGAAAAGAAGAAATAAGAAAACTCAATAATGAAAAGTTAAATGACTGGTTTGATTCAAACTGTGCCTAGTGTTGTAGACTCTGCATGGGCTACCAAATGTGTTAATTTGTAATACACTGTAAACCTTTGAAATTTCTGGCCTTTCTAGATGGGAAGGTGCATAATGGATTTGAATTGTTTCCTCTTTACGGTAATTCTGGCTTTTTTTTTTTTTTAACAGCCTTTATTGCTTTCTAAAATTAATTGACTACTACCTTCGAGTTAGTGAATCGGTCTGTTCTCCCAGGACGAGTTGCTGAGTGTGGTGGTTTAACCCGGCTGTTATCAACACTCTTCTCATCCTAATCCAAAACATAGCACCCTACCAGCTACTAGGAGGAAAAATAACTCTGTCCTAACTGAAACCAGGACACTGAGTTTTCCAAATGATGAAATAAACATGTTGGTGCAAGTTCACACACAATAATCCAGTGTCATATCTTGAATGATCATCTTAGAATCTTAGGCAGCAAGTTTTCCCAGACCACGTCCCATGGACTTCACCATAAAGTCTGGGTCAATATGTGTGCCGTAGCCACTCAATATTCAGCAGCTTGGGAAAGTTTTCTGAGCTATGGGACATTCAAGATCAGTCCATTCTTTTTCTGCTCTAAAGAACAGAACTGACACTAGCTTTGGTTTCCTCCTAAGTAGCCTGATAATCAAATTTTGTGTTCTCAAAGGGGACTTGCTAATCTTTCACCATTGAATTTGTTCAGCTTCAGCTCAATGGATGCTTTTTAATAAAAATATATATGTACATATATTAAAATGTGTATACAGATATAACTCACAGCTTTAGAGAACTGTCAGAACTATGTGGACTGTTTCCAAGTTCTATGTAGCAGCAGTAAAATCTTTATGCCCGTTCTTCTGTTTCTCCTTAGTTCTTGGCTGTCTTCTAAAGAGACATTAAATACTATCAACTCTTTAAACCTCCCTTCTTTGATGTATTGGCTTTATCAGTGTGAATTTGAATTGTTGTGCTTCTTCTCTACATAGGTTCACCCTGAATGCCTAAATTAGAGCTAAAAGGTGTCTCTTGGTGGCAAGGAGATTTAGCTGAGCAAAATTCATATAACAGGACTTTGATTCCTTGCTTAAAGACACTGAGACTGATTACATGGTGCTTCCTGAGAGCCTCTACATGGAACTTGATTGGAGAGCCATGTGAGAAAGGTTACCAAAACAACAGACATACATTTCAAGAGAAAGTTGGTGACAGCTGTTATGCATAGGTCATTTTCAACTATGCCATGAACAAACAAATTATAATCGATGAGAACTGGAAGTTTACATCTGAATATATTACAAATAATATGGTGGAAATATAAAGGTTTGTTTTTTTTTTTGCTTGACTTGTCCCCCCACCTAACCCCCTCAAGTTAAGAATGCCTTGGAATTTCTCAGGAAAAGTCAGTGAAATGGAACTGGGAGCATAGGACTGCGGGAATATGCACATACATCATCAAGACTATAGCTAGCTTTGCTCTTAAATGAATAAGGTTGTATGTATCAATTTCTTTAAATGGATTTGATGGCTTCCTGTCATTCATTATACCATAACTTTTATACCTGCAAGTTGTCTGATGTTAACTGGCAGGGTAATGAAAGTAGCAAAATCCCCAGATACGTAGCATTTATATCATCATTAATAGAGCTTGTACTGAACTTCTGGAAACTTCTGGCTTGTTTTGCCGTATAAGTTGTTGTTTTCAAATATGGTAGTATGTATGTCTTAGAGTACATTTCATGAGTAGTTCTTTGGAGTGTTTTTAGGAAGGATGTTAGCAGCATTACTGTGTTTGTAGAGACATGGACCAAGCATCACTGAAATGACTTGACATCTAGGAGGCCAGTGGTGTAGCCCACAGTAGAAACAAGATCTTGATCTTAGTTGTGTGCTTGACCCTCCAGGGTAAGTGTGATTATTTGTGTGGGAATGGAAATAACTTATGCTGGTAAAGGGCACCTGCATAGTGTCCACATTGGGACTTGTTTTGATCTGACTTTCCTGGGACATGTTGATGACACCATCAACAGAGAGGAGGCTGGCAAAGGTCATCCTCATACGCGTGTGGCAGCTTGCTACTGCTGCAAGTTCATCAGCAGAGAGAGTTACCCTTACTCAGATATTTGATCCAGACACTGTACTCTTATTAGAAATAAGACTGATACAAATGCACTGTGCTAATGAAAACACTGGAACCTTCCAAGAACTACTAGTCTCTGGTGGTATAAATTCAAACACAGGGCTCAGTTTCTATTTAAATGCGTGGCAGAACAGGAGACTTCCACGCTAAGTGCTTTTAATTCCTGTTAAATTAACACAACATTTTTGTAAGTAATTGAGTCATCTCAGAAAACACTTTCTGCTTCATTGAGACCTCCATTCCAAAGTCTTTGGAGAAAATGGCTTCCTTTCTGATTGAAAAAAATAATCATTTTTAAAAGGCTTTGAGTAATTTCTTCCTCTTTGTGAAATGCTGGTTGGACTTGGACATCTTTTTACAGTGCTGTGCTTCTTGAAGCAAAACCCATGTTGCCCCTTGCTTTTTAGTGGAGTTTTTCACTGAATGCCATCAACCCACCAAAGCACTAATTTCTCAAGTACTTATTTTGTTACATTTTTAATTAAGAATTTATGTCCTCACCTCCTCCCATCAATGCAGGCAGCTCCAAGAAAAGTAATCTTGAGCTACATCATGCATGCGTACTGTGCATACTTGATATCAGACCTCAGCAGGGCATTTGTAGGGTTGTGTAATGACAGGTCGGGGGTTTGGGGTGAGAATACAAAACCACTGTTTTTCACAAATGATTTATTAGGCATTCGTTACTGCCAAACTCATTGAAAGCCCATAAATTTGCATACATTTTTACTGATGTGACCCAATTACAGAATGAATTGAATTCATTAAAATGTAAAATGTTGGCTCTGCTTCCAGTAAAGTGCTTATTGTTAGCTGCCTTTTATACCTTAGAGAAGGAGAGGCTTGCTTCAAGGAGATCTGCAGGCTAAAGCATTTTATGTTTAGACCCAGATCTTGCTTCTCAGCTATGTCAGTGCTTTTTTCCTCTTTGTAGTCAGCCTAGTTGTATTGCTTTCAAGTACTAAGAGTAATCCCTGTAGCTTTCACAGGCATTGTCAGCTGCTTTGATGCATGATCCACTGTAACATGCAAGCATGTGCTCATTCCAGTGTGAGAAGTTCCACAGTACACACCTTATTCTTTATCTTCAAGGTGGTGCTGAGTGATGCGCTACCTTTCAGCTCCTCCATATTGTTCCCAAATCTACAGGGTACAGTCCTTTTTTTTTTTTTTAATACAGATTTTTTTTTGGTGTTGGTGAGTTTGAAATTGGCAGAAATATGTTGAATTGAATGCCTTGAAGAGGAATATTCTTTCTTCACAAACGAAGAATAGCTGGGACAGTATACAAGCTCCACAAGTTGCTTCTTAGAGCAAATCCACTTCTGTGCAAAGAAGTTACTTAAGTCTTACTTAAGACCTGCTTTAAAAGGAACTTTTGAGCATGTGACCTTTAAACTGCTTTCCTGCCTTACCAGCATAACCCATCACTGTTAATATATATCTGGGAGGGGAGGAGGGCAGAGGATAAAACACTGGTTTTCTTTTGTCATCTGTCTTGAGTTGGTGTGTTTTAGGGGAGATTAAAGCAGAAACCCCACTGTACCAGTTTAGTACATAGTAACTGCAATGTTACAGAAGGAAGACTTGTGTACCAAAAACTTTGCTGTTTTTTACTGAATCAGTTAATCTGACTGAAGATATTACCATTCAGTATGAACATTAGCCAACTTGCATAGTATGGCAGCCTTCTTCCAGCTGGCTGTGCACACTTTGTTAAACCTAATATCTAAGGTTTCATATGCCAATAGCATTTGCCTAAGTCATCTGTTGCTCTGTAGTCTTCTGTCAGATATGCAGATTGAATCTCATTATCTTTAAATGAAGTAATATGAGACATTCATCAAGAGATCTCTGTCCTTAAGTCTGTGCAGTGAGCTGTGAGAGGGAATACTATGATTTGTACGATGTTTTCCCAAGGTAATGTTGCTTTTAAGTTCTGTATATTTAGAATAATGTAAATAGACATTCATACAGTGATGAAAGATGTATTATAAAACTCAGAGGTAAGTGAATAGGGACAGAATATGAACACTTTCCTTTACTAACCCTAGAAGAAAAAATCACTATTAAAGACCATGTTACCACCATCCATGTCATCAGTAAGCCTCAGTCCTACATTGAAGGGTTGAAGATGAGAAGGCTTTGATTAGAGAACTGTTTCATTTTCTGATGCATTTATTTCTTTACCCTCTAGACCTTTGAAACTAGACTGAGTTAGCATTTACAGCCATGGTATTTCTGAGATGGTGGACGCCTGTCTAAAGAAAACAAGTTGTGACCAAGATGTTGCTTTTGTGAGAGCCACTGAAATTTTTCATGATTTTACTGCATTTCAATTATTATTTTTTTTTACTAATGACCTAAGATAGATTCTAATATGACCAATAAATGTGAGTGGCAGTCATTCCTACTATATTTCTTTTTATATTATTTGCCTTCATATTTCATACTTCATTGTTAGACAGAACTTATGCCTCCCCAGAGAACTGACTGCATTTCTACTATCTTACTCTTGTGTCAAAAGCAATGTCATCACTTTTTGTGCCTGTGACCCTTCTTGTGTGCACAATCTTCTTAAGATACTGCTTTTTGGTTACCAATGATATCTGCCTTTGGATAGTGTTCTATTTTATGAAAGTTAATAAGAAGAGTTGAAAACTTAAGTATGAGCAGATTTGCTTTTGAACTTTCTCACTCAATATTTCACACATCTACAAAGAGGGGAGCAGTTCCTTTTTGGAGGGGAAAATATGTTAACCATGTTTGAACTGCAATTCTTGTAAATGAACCTAAGAAATAAAAGAGAAATAGTTAAGTAAACCATGTGAACTGAATCAGATTTAGATAAGATTTCATCCAACTTTTTCATCCTTTATAGATTATACTGTGTCTGATACACTGTATAAACTAATTTCAGGGTTCTTAAATCTTATTACCATTAAATCTTACTACTGTTAACTGAATGCTGAAACAATATGGGTATCTCGCAGGTGGAAGATGAGAAAAACTGAACAACACTCAGCAGCAACACAAAATATAGGCTGAACAATTTGAAAACTGTAAGGAAAATGAAAAAAAAAAGGAGTGAAGGGGTTTTGTGTAGGTTGTATGTTACTGGGATGCTTAAAGTAACACTTTCTTCACACAGATAAGGATATGATCCGCAGTATAGTATCTCTCATATGTTTTAAGATCTTGATTTCACAACTCTTGACAAAGAATGCTTCCAGCAATTCAGTGTCTCTTAAATCCAGTAGCTCTGCCAGGCAAGATAAAGGACATTACAGATCTCTTTATCTGCAGTGTAAATTTAATATTGCCAAAGTTTCAGAAGAAAAATGTCCACTTTATAAGTGGTATTCTTACAAAGTATTTATTTTACACTTCAGCAACTTTTAGTGTTGTCCAGTATTAGAGATAGGTTTAATACATCCATTCAGCTTACCTTGTTTATTTAGACTAGTTAGATTTCTTTATTTTGTTCTTTAGAAAACCCCAAAGGTGGACCACAGTATTTTTGGCTTCATCTATCACACATACTTTATGCCAAAGCCAAATCCTGACTGGAAATAGAAAACAGCTCAGTGAAATTATCTTCTCTGCCATGCCTCCTGGGGAGAAATCTCTGCACAACCACTGCAGCATGGAGCTGCTGGGGCTGTAGTGTGTTTGCAGTCTTTGGTGCACAGAGCTTGCCTCAGGGGTGTTTTCAGACTGCCTGTTGGCTGGCTGTGCACTGTCTCACGAGCCAAACTTTTCAGCAAATAAAGTCATCAAGAGCCTTACTGAGCAGTCAAGAGGGTTTAAGAGGGCTTTTGGTTATTTGTGTTGCTCTCTTCCTTTCTTGTCGTGTCATCCCTCTGCCCCCCCCCCCCCTTTTCTTTTGGCTGTGTAGACAGATTTCATTTTGATTTGGAGAAAAATATCAATGTCCTATCTTCATTTTCAAGCCCAGGGGTTGCAATTCAGCTCTGTTACCTGATTGTTGTAGAGTTAAAGCTAAATCACAAAGTGTCCTGCCTGATATAGCTAGGACAAACTATTATTCAGCAGTTCGGTTGTTGACTAGCAGAAAATGATTGCTGGATCAAGGCTTATATTGCAGTTTTCCTGGCTGAAGGTAGCATCAAAGATTCATGACTGAGCTTTCCTCTTTTTGGAACATGGAAGAGTGATTGTCTACTAACATGTCCTGACATTCCTCACAATCAGTTGCAGTCAATTGAAACAGTATATCAGGGGTTAACTCCACTCTTTTCTTTTCTTATATGTATGTATATATATATATATTTAATGATATACTAAGTTAAATAAGGCATAAGAGCTTACCTGCCAAAGTATGTAGAAAGAGAGAAGCAGAAGAGAAGAAAAACCCTCCAAGCAAAAATCTCACTTATTAGAGTATTTATTTTTTCATTAAATCTTGGCAGCTACTTTAAGAACTAAAATATTACTGGTTTTCAAAATTTACAACTGGCTAGCTTGTGAATTTAAAAGCATTTGGGGAGGGGTGAATAGTTCATTAGCTTGTTCCCTCAATGACATTTTCAAATGCTTTCATTATGGTGACCTCTATTTTAAACTTACACGAATCACTTAAGTGTCAAACAAGCTAAGTGGTGCATTTCATTAATGAAAAATTAATGGAGAAGACCTTGGGCTGGTTTGCAGTACTTGTTTACAATACATATAATTCATTAGAAGAACATCAGTCAAGCAAGGACCCTGCATGGCTGCAGTAGTGTTGTAAATGGGACTTTATTCTCTCTTTTCCAGTTAATGAAAGTGTGAGGCAGGGAAAAATAGACATAAAAGAGATTTAATGAGTCTTTGGAAAAGTGTTAAAATAGGGTACACAAGTCATAAATTTCAATTACTAACTCTACTCCAACCATGCTTATTAGTTTAAGAACGAGACATCAATTCGTAAAAGGATGAAAGCATTTATGAAAAACAGGAACCAACTGGCTTCTAGAAAATTGGGACTCTGTTCCACTAGTTAGAATAAAGGACTGGACAGAAAGTCTTAATGCTCCTATGCTGTCTGTGCCATTGAGATGACACATGACCTTAATGCAAGTCACTGCTCCCCAGAAATGGTGCCGCTTCACAAAAACTCACTTTCTTCAGAGGCTCCTCAGGGTCAGCCTTCTGAGAGAATCTCTCTCTGTCCATCTACATAATGAATGGTATGGGTGACTGAAAAATCAAAGTCACACTTTCATGAAATGTGAAGGGCATAGTTTAAATGCAAGAAAGTACAGTTTAAATACGTTCTCCTGCTCAAATCAAGCTATAGCTATCCATAAGCTTTGGCTCAGAAATGAAACAAGTTTTTCCTATAAAACTTTTTCATCATATAATAGCTGAGGAGTCTTTCAAAGGCTGTTCCTCCCAAGCACAATAATACCAAAACACCATCCTGTGTTAAACATAGATATTAATAATCCAGGAAGACTTACATTTATTTTTATGACACAATTCTCGTGATTGTACTGTGTGTTTATCAGACAGGTGACCAACATTGCACTTGACAGTGAATCCTGACTTATAAGCAACATGTTACAGAATAAGAAAGGCATGTGGATTTGTAAACATGAAGTATTCTGGGGCTCAGAAGAATTTCTAGGAAGTACCTGCTTTGAAGGAGCAGGGAGCAGAAGAAATTATACAGCCTGGGACAAGCTAATGATAATGAGAAATTTACGATGCAATATCTTGATGTCAAATCCATGTATCACTGTGCTGAACACACATTTTTGTTGTTTGAGTGTAGAAACCTCATATCATTCAGATTTGCCACAAAATACAAGAAAAATTGTGTAAGAAGCCGTGGCTTAATGTTCCTGTCTATACAATGAGAATAGTGGCATTTGTAAAACCATTGTACCACCTTGTTTATCCTTGGTCCTTGCATCCTGTCACTGAACTCTGTCCCAGTTCTCATTGCATGGTTACAAACATCTCTTTTTAAGAGAAGGCTCTCAAGTCCTCTGAGCACCCGATTGCTTTCCAAGTGGTCCACTAGGCCTGCTGGGGCTCACTGGCTGCTGCTTTTCTAAGGAGTGCAGCCTGATCTGTCTCCATGAAGAAGTAAATGAGGGATGGCTGTTATGGCTTTTCTGGCTTTTCATCAGCAGTGGATTAATAATGAAAAGTACTCTACAAGACAAGTTATTTGTTTTTGCTGTGAGATTAAATGGAATCACTTGGAAAGCTATGTGGGTTTACTACTATAATAACTTTCATATAGTGATAACAAATATGAACTCTGTAATATCATCCAGATCAGTCCTTAATGGTCACAAGAGCTGTTTAATGTCCATAAATCAGTTCTGGAATACCAGCTCTGAGGATTACTTTGTTTAATAATGCTAATAAAATCAACAAGAAAATATCCAGATGCTGATTATATTAATCGTACAGGGAGAAGAACAGGCAGTAATTATATAGCACATCAAGGTAGAACTAAACTGATAGTTGCAAGGCTTTTCCCAGCACAAACCAGCTGATTTAAAAGGCTTTTGAAGTAAGTGTTTTCTTTTCTTCTATCATGATTCAAAAATTTGTTCAGAACGAGACAATATTTCGAAATGAACCAGCATGAGCATGCATGTTGCAAGGCAGCAGTTCCTCTGTATTATGAATAAATTCATTTAGGTGTGGCTTTATCTGTGAAAGACTACAGTATCTCCTGTTCTGAAAACTGTGATCAAAATGGGTGAAAAATTCCAGTAATTATGATATCAACACTCTTTTACAGCAAACCGAGGATTTCTTGATTGCTCATAGACTGGCTTAGGATACCTGTTGCTTTAGTTGACATCAAAGTTGATGATAAAATAGCTTGTTTGTTTTTTTTTTTCTACAATTCCTTTGCAAGAAAATTGAATGTAACTGAACTTTTTTTACATGGAGAATGGGTATGTTTTTTATTCAAAACTTGACTGCTAGACTATTTCCCATGGCTGTTTTCTCCTGTGAGGTTCTTTTTCCTCTTGAAAATTTGAAACTGTAGTACGTTGTGAAAAATCTTCAGCCTTAGAAATCTGTGGAATGAAAAACATTAAGACTTCCTGAGGCATTACAGCAGCATTTTCAATGTATTTGGGGCATTTTTAGTTGTACGTTTTTATTATTTTTTCAAACCATGTGTTTACTTGGAGTTTTTGTTTGTTTGCTTAATTATATCCACAAAGTGAACTTTGTTATAAAGCTTGAAATCTTATGATAGACAGATCACCTGTTAGAGGATAACTGTCCTAGTTGATTTGTGTTCAGTTCTTTCCCTTTTGGATTTTCTGCTGCCAGGAAAATGCATTAAGGCACGAGTTGTTCCCTCTCTTGTTCTTGGCAGGTTCCAGCAGAATGGCTTACTAGTGCTTATTGCTTATCTTGCCCATGTTGGAAGTCAGTCATGAGTGGTTGAAGGTAATATAAGAACCAAGACAGATCTGAACTAATTACTTCTGATCCTGACTTGGAAACATGCCCTTGTGACATCCAAGCCTGTAGTATTAGAGATGATGGTGTACATATGGAAATATTCACTCAAGAAGATCTGTTTTCAGTGTCTTGAATGTGTGAAAAGCATTTTCATCATTAGTATGTGGATGTGAAGAGAGCACTGTTTTCTATCAGGTTCTTTACCATCAACTGTATCTTCCTTCAGCACTTTCATTTTATTCATGAAGCCTTTGGCTTAAAAGACCATTTCACTCAATAACAAAGCTCAGGATTATTTCTTTAAACTTGTATATTTCTCTACACTTCTAGATTACTCTAAAGTTTTCACTCCTAATTATTCTCACTTCTCTTTCAGTTTTCATATTTGAGTGCCATGTTGAGAACACAAACAGTCCAAATGTTTTCTCCAAATGCCTTACGGTTTGAAATTTTAGAGCCAGAGTCTAGTAGCTTGTATCTGGAATATAGCAATGGAAACAGCTTCCTCAAACTGCCTTACTAGTGTATTCAAAATAACTCACAAAATATACAGTCTTTGTAAACATGTTATTCCTTTCAGTCAAAGGTAGCGCTTCCAGAAATGAGGGAACTGTTGTTTGACCCATTAATTCAGTTAACGTGCTACTCTCTCAACAAAGTAATAATGAGAGACACTCAGTGCAGAATTTTCTTCACTTGGATGGGTCCACCAGATAGCTGTCAGACCTTTTGATAGGAGAGGCTGTTACTCATGTGGACTGATATTAAAAAAAAAAAAAAAAAAAAAAAAAAAAGCTTTAGAGCTTAAAGGCCATTCAGTTACCATGAACAATTTTGTCAATATCATACGACAGGAAGGCCAGACAATAACACCTAGAAGCTAATATAATCATGACTGAAGAAAATTGGAGACAAGTGCATCTCCTTCTGATATATACCTGTTACTTGATACCACCAAGTACTGAAAAGAAAGAATAATGTCTGAGTTTTTTAAAACTGTATTGTACTTATTGAAGCTGGCTTCTGGCTGACTGGCTAGTTCACCCAGTAGCTTATGTCTTGTCCTTTTTTCTAGTCTCTCTGATTTTTGGCAGACTTTCAAAGTCAATTTAGAATCATCTCATTAATCTCTTAAATCAACACATCAAGGAGAAAAAATAATTTAAGACATTATTGTCATTTATATTGATCAAAGACTAATAGGCACCTCTTGTATCAAAGACATAGTAATCTGTTAAATCAAATTAACTTCTAAAATTTGTGTGCTTTGACTAAGATAATTAAGGAATGTTTCATGAAGACTGGGGGGTTCCCAGTTCAACATCTGAATTAGAAGTTGTCATGTAAATGCAGTGTCAAAGTTCAGAAGACCATTATAAAACAGAAGCAAAAAATATTTCAGAGTCTTAGCGTCATGATCAGGGATTTCCAGAATTAATAAAATTGCTTAGAAGTATGGGGACTAATTATCTGCATTATGAAATATTTTTTAGTTTTCCCCTAGAACTTTCATAAGTTTCAGTAAATTTATGGGGAAAAGTGCATTGTACATCACAAAAATTCTAAGTGGTCTGTGGACATATTTCTTCTTTGTTAGTACATTTTGGACTGATTTGTAGAATAATATTCTTCTTAAGTGGATAACATTTATTAAAGAAATCAACAACTATGAATATTCTACACAAGATTTATTTTGATGTTCTCTTTGCTAAGTAGGAACTACATATTATCTAGACTTCTGTCCTGGACTGAAAGACAACTGATGTCTGGTAAACGTGCTGGAGGTGCACATATGTGAATAATAGACTGGAAGGTACATTGTGGGTGGAGGACATCTAATGCAATCCTCTGCCATTTCAAGTGTTTATCAACTGGTTCTTAGAAGTAGGTTTTATTTATTTATGTATTTATTTATTTATTCTTGCCTCTGGTATTTCTGTCTCTAATAATGTTCTAGAACCTCACTGTTTTTTCTGATGATAATATACTTATGCCAGCCCACACATTTAATCAGGTAAGAGAGAGAACTGATGGGTCAAGAGCAATTTGTGAAAAGGATAAAGGTCAGATTTAATGTTTTGCACAAATAATTGCCCCACTTTATTCTAGTGATTCAGCTGTGCTGGCGAAGTTTCATTGTAAAGTGCTTTTAGCAAAGGAAGTGGCTCTATAGCTATTTTTGTTCAGTGCATTTCACAGATACTCTTCAACATAAAAACAAGAAAAGCACAAGAGGAAATTTTTATAGCTCTAAGATAAGTAGACGATCATCATTCCTTTTTTTTTTTTTTTTTAAACTTCCTCTGGTCTCCTGAGATAAAAACAAGTCTCACCCTAATTTAGACATGTTTTGATCAGTCAGTTTTGAGAGGATTAACCTTCACTTGAAGAAGATTTCTCCTTGTGATCTCTCTTTCCTCCTTATGGTCTATTAGGAAATATATAAAATACCCTCAAATTTGATATGACATTTTTCTTTTGAAATGATGAGTTATCATCAGTTATTAATTCCTGTCTTGTGGAGATGAATGCCAGGCATTATTTACTATGTATAAACAGTAAAATGGTTTGTGTACCTCACTGTCCCCTTGAGTTTTATCCCTCTATTTATTAAAATAAATGTTAGAAACTAAAGTGAAGAAATAATCATAAAGTTCATACTCTTTATAATTGATTATTTCTTCTGTTCTATGTCTTAGATGATGCGGCTCAGTTGAGTGGTAGTGCAAATGAATTAAAATCCAACAGATACTAAAGCAATCTTACGACCTTCATTTTGCATTCAAATGTGAGGGACATGAGTGACAATTTCCTGTAAAGAACAGCTCTGCCTTGGGACCTCCACCTTGTGTGTGTAAGTAAATGACAAGTCTCTATGAACTAATCAACAGGATACTATTGCTTGAAGATTTTGCATACACTGGCTCCATTTCTTCCATAAAGGGAGGTATTTCAACTTCCCTTTGTCCAGCTCTGGAATATAATCTTCTGGATATGGTACATTACATATGTGTAGCTTATATCTGAATGTGAATGATTACAATTGTGAATGATAGAAACAATTCTTCTGTTGGCAAGTTTCTTCTCTGGCTGAATCATGTTTTACTGCTCTGCAGGATTTCCATAATGCTTCTCCATTAGTCAGTAAAACCAGTTTTTATGCTAGTTGCAGAAGTATCCAAAATTGGCAGGAGGATACAGACTAGAGCAGCTCAGACATTTTTGTGAATTTTCCTGTGATAAAATTTGAGATGCTACAGGCTGTTAGAATATCTTCAACATTTGTCTATGATATAAAATGCTTTAATACTATATTATACATATATATATGTGTATTTCTATATATTAGATGCTACACTTTGTTCTTGGAAACTGTAATGCACTGATAACCTACCTTTCTGCCCTATGGATTGTTTGTTCTTGGAACAAATAGCTATAGGAGAGAAGATTCTTATTGACAACAGTACAAAGATGTTGTGTATTTTAAAGCAACAGACCAATGGCAGTTCCACATGTGAAACTTTCCTATCTAATGGTTTTGCTTGTGTTCTCACCTCCAGTGATGCTCGCTGTAATGCTTGTCCATCAGGAACGCTATTCGTGGAGGTCTCCAATGGGCCTTCAGGTGGAAGAGACTTTCAGAATTAGTGAACTAGAAGTAAAAGTAAAATAGCAAACTTTTTCACATCTACACAAAATTTATCCTATAATTAGCCCACTGAAAACCCACATATTCCCACAATATTTTCATTTTCCATTTCAATTTCGTAAGAGCTAGAAAGTTCCATGATAGCCATTCAGTCTGACTTCTGGAATAGTAAAAGAGAACTCTTCTCTGCCTTCCTTTGTTTCATAGAATCATAGAATATCCTGAGTTGGAAGGGACCCTTAAGGATCATCAAGTCCAACTCTTGACACCGCACAGGTCTACCCAAAAGTTCAGACCATGTGACTAAGTGCACAGTCCAATCTCTTCTTAAACTCAGTCAGGCTCGGTGCAGTGACCACTTCCCTGGGGAGCCTGTTCCAGTGTGCAACCACTCTCTCTGTGAAGAACCCCCTCCTGATGTCAAGCCTAAACTTCCCCTGCCTCAGCTTAACCCCGTTCCCGCGGGTCCTGTCGCTGGTGTTAATGGAGAAAAGGTCTCCTGCCTCTCGACACCCCCTTACGAGGAAGTTGTAGACTGCGATGAGGTCTCCCCTCAGCCTCCTCTTCTCCAGGCTGAACAGGCCCAGTGCCCTCAGCCGTTCCTCGTACGTCTTCCCCTCCAGGCCTTTCACCATCTTCGTAGCCCTCCTCTGGACACTCTCCAACAGTTTCATGTCCTTTTTATACTGTGGTGCCCAGAACTGCACACAGTACTCGAGGTGAGGCCGCACCAGCGCAGAGTAGAGCGGGACAATCACCTCCCTCGACCTACTAGCGATGCCGTGCTTGATGCACCCCAGGACACGGTTGGCCCTCCTGGCTGCCAGGGCACACTGCTGGCTCATATTCAACTTGCTGTCTACCACGACCCCCAGATCCCTCTCTTCTAGGCTGCTCTCCAGCGTCTCATTGCCCAGTCTGTACGTGCAGCCAGGGTTTCCCCGTCCCAGGTGCAGGACCCGGCACTTGCTCTTATTGAACTTCATGCGGTTGGTGATCGCCCAGCTCTCCAACCTATCCAGATCCCTCTGCAAGGCCTTTCCACCCTCATCCGAGTCCACAACTCCTCCAAGTTTGGTGTCATCAGCAAACTTGCTCAAAATACCTTCTATTCCTACATCCAGATCGTTTATAAAAATATTGAAAAGTACCGGCCCTAAAATGGAGCCTTGAGGGACCCCACTGGTGACCGCCCGCCAGCCTGACGCAGCCCCATTCACCATAACCCTTTGGGCTCTGCCCGTTAGCCAATTGCTCACCCATCGGATGATGTTTTTATTTAGCTGTATGGTGGACATTTTGTCCAGTAGGATCCTATGGGAAACCGTGTCAAAAGCCTTACTGAAGTCCAAAAAAATCACATCAGCTGGTTTCCCTTGGTCCACCATACGGGTGATCTTATCATAAAAGGAAATCAGGTTAGTTAGGCAGGACCTACCCTTCACAAACCCATGCTGGCTGGGACCAATGACTGCTTTGTCCCCCAGGTGCGCCTCAATAAGTTCGAGAACCATCTTCTCCATGATTTTACCAGGCACTGACGTGAGACTGACAGGCCTGTAATTGCTTGGGTCTTCTTTCTGACCCTTCTTGAAAATCGGCACAACATTTGCCAGCTTCCAGTCTACCGGGACCTCTCCAGACTCCCAGGATAGTTGAAAAATAATTGAGAGAGGTTCCGCGATGACGTCCGCCAGCTCCTTCAGCACCCGGGGATGAATCCCATCCGGACCCATGGACTTGTAGGGATCCAGGTGGAGTAGCAAATCCCGCACACGTTCAGGGTCAGTTGGGAGTTTGTCATCCCCACCGTCCCGGTCCTCCAGCTCAGGGCACCCTGGGTCCCGAAGCCCATCATCGGCATTGAAGACAGAGGCAAAGAAGGCGTTAAGTGTCTCTGCTTTGCCTATGTCATTGTCTGTGAGGAGACCTTCCCTATCAAGGAGCGGCCCTATGTATTCTTTAGTTCTCCTTTTTCCATTCACATATCTAAAAAACCCTTTTTATTATCTCTCACAGACACAGCCAGCTTCAACTCTAGGTGTGCTTTAGCCACACGAATTTTCTTCCTACAAACACAAACAGCATCCCTGTATTCTTTCCATGTCACCTGGCCCTCCTTCCAGTAGCGAAACACTCTCTGTTTCCGCCTAATCTCCATTAGAATGTCCCTGGTCAGCCACGCCGGCCTCCTGCCCCGCTTGCCTGATTTGCGATATTTAGGAATTGCCTGATCTTGTGCTTCTAGGAGGCATCGCTTAAAGAATGACCAGCACTGGTGTACATCGAGGCCTTCAAGAGCAGCTTCCCAAGGGACCTTGCTGACTAGTTCCCTGAGCAGCCTGAAGTCCGCCTTCCC
The DNA here is from genome assembly GCA_011075105.1 of Heteronetta atricapilla. Lineage (NCBI taxonomy): Eukaryota > Metazoa > Chordata > Aves > Anseriformes > Anatidae > Heteronetta > Heteronetta atricapilla. The sequence continues at coordinate 43,752,684 of CM021735.1, forward strand.
CATATCTAGGGATGAGGTTTTGGTGGCACTTTTCCTTCTGTCACCGTAAATTTTGAACTCAACCACTTCATGGTCGCTATGACCGAGGTGGCCACCAATCACCACATCTCCCACCAGACCCTCTCTGTTTTCTAGCAGCAGGTCTAGGAGGGCACCTTTCCTAGTTGGCTCCGTTAGCACCTGCACCAAGAAGTTATCATCTAGGTGCTTCATGAACCTCCTGGACTTGCTCGTGTCAGCCGTGTAGCACTCCCAGTTTACGTCTGGCAAGTTGAAGTCCCCCATAAGGACAAGGGGAGTTAATCTCGAGGCCTCTCTTAGTTCTGTAAAGAATAATTTATCGGCGCTATCGTCCTGGCCAGGTGGTCTGTAATAGACTCCCACAACTACATCCCCTTTACTCGTTCGTCCCTTGATCCTTACCCAGAGGCTCTCAACTTTGCCATCGCCGACCTGAAGTTCCACACAGTCCAGCCCCTGCTTCACATACATCGCCACCCCACCACCTCGCCTACCCTGCCTGTCCCTCCTGAAGAGCCTGTAACCATCTATCGCAACACCCCAGTCACAGGACTCATCCCACCAGGTTTCGCTTATGCCGATGATGTCGTAGTTGCGGCACTGGGCCAGTACTTCTAGCTCATCCATTTTATTCCTCATACTACGTGCGTTCGTGTAGAAGCATTTCAGGTGTGTCTCCTTACACTCAGCACCTTGTAGATCTAACCGAAGGACCTCACTGGCACACAGCCCCTCTGATTCTAGCGTACCATCCCTTAGGTCTTCACCGGCGTGCCTGGTTTTAGCCCCTTCCCCCTTCGACTCTAGTTTAAAGCCCTATCTATCAGCCCTGCCAACTCCTGACCAAAGATCCTTACCCCTCTCCGAGAGAGGCGCATCCCATCCGGTGCCATCAGGCCCGGTGTAGCATAGACCTTCCCATGATCAAAGAACCCAAAGTTCTGCCGGTCACACCAGTCTCGAAGCCACGAGTTAATGTGAACAGCACACCTTTCTGCTTCGATCCCCCCTATCGGAAGGACAGAGGCAAACACAACCTGCGCGCCTGATCCTCTAAGTAGTCGCCCCAAATCCCTAAAGTCTCTTTTGATTGCCTTCGGACTTTTCTTTGCTACTTCATCGCTACCAGCCTGAAAGACCAGTAGCGGGTAGTAGTCAGTGGGCCGTACCAGGCGCTTGACTTTCTTGGCAACGTCCCTGACCCTGGCCCCAGGGAGGCAGCAGACTTCCCTACGGGTAGGGTCAGGCCGACAAATAGGGCCCTCTGTTCCCCTAAGGATAGAGTCTCCCACAACGATCACTCTCCTGTCTTTCTTGGTGGAGGCAGTCCCGATGCGTGGAGTCGACCTCCTCGCCCTAGGCATCCTCCTGGGAACACTTTCTATCTCTTCCTCAGTTGCTGGTCTCTCAATCTCCAGGGCCTCAAACCTGTTTCGTAAGGGCATCTGGGAAGGTGGGGCCGGAAGGGGAGGGCATCGCCTGCGATGTCGAGCAGGGACCTGTCTCCATTCCTCCTCAACTCCCAGATCCCCTCCCTCTGCCCGACAGCGACAGGGCAGGGGGTCCACCCCCATTTGGGGTGTCTCACCCCGGTACCTCTCCTTGAGGCCCTGCAGGGAGTTACTCCACAAGTCTATCTCCTGCTCACACTCCCTGATGGCCCTCAACCTCTCGACCTCCTCCTTGAGCTCCGCCACCATGCGGACCAGGTCATCCACCTGCTCGCACCTCACGCACGCAGCGTCTCTGCCTCCCGCCGATGGCAGCAGCAGGCTCTGACACTCCCTGCATCCGGTGACCTGAACCGCTGCATTCTTTAACGGGCAGTCGGTCTGGGTGTATACCGACCTCCTGCAGAGCGCTCCGTGCCTGGTGGAGACCATTATCACCTAGCTAAAGACTGTCGTTAAGAGGTGTTCGTGTGGGCAGGGGGTTGCTCTCCGCCCTTCCTGCTCGCCCTGCCTGCGCGAACTGCCGCGCTATTTGCCGCGCCACTCCCTTCTGCCGCGCCACGCCCTGTTTGCCCGTCCTGGTCGCCACGCTCCCTAGGGGCTGCCTTTGAACGGCCGGGGAGGGGGCGCTGCTGGCTCCGCCTTCGCCTCGTCAGCCTCCCTCACGAGGGCTGCCGGGTCCTGGCGGCTCCCTCGAGCAGGCTCGATGCCGGAGAATTTGCCCTGCCTGGCCCGATCCCCCGCTCCGCTGCAGAACGCGTCTGCCACGGAGCCGATCGCCTCGGCAAAAAACATACATCAGCTTCTCTGATGTATGTTTTAGATGACTTTGTATAAGTGCTTTGTAGTCAAACGGATTTATCTCTTTGTTTCTCAGAGAGCTTTTGAGGAAATCTCAAGTTTTTCCCTGGGCAAATAGTGTTATCAATACTACTTAGTACAGGATGGCATAAGATTGCACAGCCACAGCAAGAAGAAATTGCTGTAGCAGACAATTTACAGTATGAGGGCTTGAGCATGACACCAAATCACAAAGACATGACTAATACAGAGGAGATGTGATCAGATCTAGTCTCCTTTCCAATTGGAACAATGAGAATTTTAAGGTGACTCTCACTTGCACTAATTTAAATAATTGAGTGCACACTCCAGTACATAATTTAAGGAAGACAATTTTCGGTTACTGGCAGAAAGCATGAAAAAAATCACCTAAAAATAAGGAACTTGGGAACAGTTTCAAAGAATGCAATTTCACGTAGAAGAGGAGTAAACATGAAAAAAAGTTAACAGGAGAGGTGACTGGAACTGGAATCAGAATTAACATGGTTGTTCCTACTCAGTTGTATGCAAGTTCTGCAAGACTGAAAATGATTAGTAATATACAAGGAAAACGAGACCAAAATATTTATAATAATGATCAGTAATGATTAAAAATACTTAGTTACCCATACTGGGAGGAATTATACATGATGTGGTTTAACACCCTTTCATTTTTGCTTAGCTTTAGGTCTTCTTTTTTCCTTCAGCTGATACGATTTAATCAAGTCAGTGAAATTCCTGCTTTATTGGTTACAGTACTGAAGCTGGTTAAAGAAGTACCAACTTCATTTCAGTAAAACAAAATGAAGAAGACTGCAGTACAGAATATTATGTAAGAATATGCCAGCTAACAAGTCTAATGAAGGGCTTTGAAAAAATATGAAATATCACAAAATTCTAGATTTCCTCTAGAAACACAAACTGTGCTTAAATTGAACTCACCTTCTGTCAGATTAATCTTTGACTTAGATTCCTCCAGAAACTGTTCTCCTGATGGTATTCCAGACAGAAGATATTCCAGCTGACTCATCTCCTAGACCTGCCCATGTCAAGACTTACAATATATTAAAAAAAAAAAAAAAAAAAAAAAAAATTGGAGAAAGCTTAGAAGTTCTCTAGTGAAGACTAACTTATTTCTTTATCCACTCTTGTCCTCAATGGACACTGGAAAACTTTTAGTGGGACTAAATATAGGTGAAGAATTGGTCGTAAAAAGGCAGAACCTTTGGCATTGGCTCTACTTCAAATAAAACTATTTTTTAATTCTTTATGTGAATATTGTTAGGGAGCCTTGTATTGGCCAACACCTGAGGTGCTGCTTAAGCAACTGCCAGAGGGCCTAAAAGCAGAAGAAAAAAAAATATATATTTTTTTCAGTCTGTTGAGGCTTCATACCAATTTTTTTCCTCTCCTGCATCAAAGGCCTAAGTTGTGTTCTTCAATTATTTGATTAAGTTGATTTAAGCATGCATAATAAAGCTGTCTCTAGATATAATATTCTCATTCTGGTATGTTAACTATTGCTTTGTTTTGTGTCTTTCTGTATTGCCCATTATTGAGGCATGATTTCTTCTTCATTGACTAGGTCTGGGAGACTAATGATATAGGAAAAAGAACTGTAAGGAGCTTGGGGAGAAGACTGCATGTGGGAAGAAAAAATAAAAAGAAAAATCCTTAAAGATTCATTGTAATCCTGTGAGTTTAGTAAGTTGCTGTGAATGTAAAAAAAGGTGATTTCTGTATCTGCTGCAGGGAAACATGCAAGACTGCATGTTAAAATTGCTACATATTTCTCCTTCAAACTCAAGCTTTTGGATTACTGTAAGGATTTTGTTTTTTATCTCTCCATGATCCTTTTAATTTTTTTATCTATGTATTTGAATTACTTGATCTACGATATTTACAACCCAATTTTATGATTGGGATTCAAAGCTGTACAAATACCATTAGAATCCTCTCATATAATCTTTGCTTTGCTAAGTTGGAGAGAAAGGTTAGAATGGAGCAGCAAAGCAAGAGGCTAAAATAATTGGTTCAAGAGTGAGCAAGAGAGAGAACATGACATAGTGAGGTAACATGCTAGTTCAGTGAGAGTGGATTCCATTATTTTAGAGCTAACGTGTTGTTTTAGTAAGAGAACTCTTCACAACAGGCATTCTGGTCATGTACCACTGGCTTCTCCAACTCTTCCCCAGGCTCTGCTCTTGTACCTTATGTTGTTCCTTTCTACTTCATGCAAGATGTTAGAGTGTGGAAAGTAGACACATAAAATGAGTATATAAAGAGTTACAGACAGTTCAACTACAAAAAGAATAATCTGAATATACAAGAATGTCTGTTTTTCTCATTTGTATTGGCCTGAAAAAACAATAATTACCTTACATTTATGCCAACAGAGATTTGATGTAACATTAGGATCATGCCTTTTGCAAGATGAAATCAGTATTTTCCTTTTGGTCATCCAGCTCTCATTCATACAGCCAAGACTGGACCATTTACAAAGGGTAGGCCTATCAGCATATATAGCTTTAGTAAATTTTACACAAACTAACAGGTCTTCTTAGCAATCATTCCAAAGAAGAAACAGACATTCTAGGCTGTAATAATGTGCTTGGGTATAAAAAGTGGGTGTAGAGGTGGTACTTTTCCAAATGTTACCTATTGGACATAACTTAGAGTTGACCACCCCAACTAAAACTAATGGTGGCTGACTTCTGGGGTATTCCTCCAGTATTTTTGGAGGAGCTGCCAAGTTCATGGCTGTGTCCCAAATTACATAAAATATGAGGCAATCTAGGCATTGATTCCTAAGACTTTTGGAAAAAGAATATTTCCAAAGTAAAGCAGCATCCTTCAAAACTGCAAAAGCCTTTTAAGAGGAGTATTGGCTCAATACAAGCAATGATTTGCTCTGTAATGTTTATTTTCCTCTGTGCTTTTAAAAAGGTTTATAATGACAACAACCTTGGCACAGAACACAAGCTTAATGATGGCTCAGCTTTCTTCAAGCCATCATCTTTTCACTTGGTCATTAATGCCCTGCTGGTGCCAAAGGCTTTTGACTGTGGTGTGTTTAATTCATGGAGGTTATACAGGCTGCTTCCCATGAAGACTGCAAATGTAAATTGAGGACTGAATTAACTTTACATTTTTTGGCCAGAAATCTTCAGCCTTCATGATATGGATGTCCATGGAGAAAAATGATTCAGACTCTAGAGACTTTGATGAGCATATCGTATGGCAGAAGAATAGAAAGGAATGGAAGGGAAGAAGAAAATCCTTGTCTCTTTTTGGCACCCTGGTCCATCTTTTATTTGCCTACTCTAAGGCTGGGAGGCTGATTTTTTTTACCTTCTTTACTTTTTTACCTTCTTTGTAACTGTGGCTCTCTGTGTCTCTCAGTGTGGCAGTTTTCATAAATATTTTGGTTATTTGTGTTTGACTCTCTGTCCTCTGTAGCTCCCCACCAAGGCCACAGACCTGTATGGAAGGGGATGGTGCAAGTGCCATGGTGTCCTTCATGACAGGTGACATTCTTGGCTGCTGGCAGCTGAATCAGAGATGAACTCAGTAAGGAGTGAACTCTGGCCCTCCAGTATAAAGTAACAGAAAGAGAGGGGCTTGACTTTTGGTCAGGAGATTGCTTTGTAAAAAGTAACATAACCCTCTTGTATCAAGGTCAAGAGCTAATCTTAACCACAGCAGTAACAAGACAGCAGGAGCATATTCCAAAGCTATTTAGCAGTGCACGGCAACACCAGAAAACAAACATCAGGGTTTAATGAAGAATATTGCAGAATTCCTTAACACCTCAGTGCTGTTTCTTGAGCAAGCACAATCAGATTTCTTGCTAAACCCTCTCTCCACTGATTTCTATACTGCTTGCTCTTCTTTTTAAGGTTACAAAAGGTATTTAGTGTGTGTGATTAATAAAGCTTTTCATGCTCTTTATTTTTAAACTGTTAACGTGTAAGTAAAAAAGATAAAGTATGTGACTTTCAGAGCTGAAAGTCTTCCACCTAAAGCTTCCTTTATCACTCTTTCTATATCAGTTACCATATCTCTCTGAGGGAAATGAAAATTAAAAATCCTGCATTTATCCCCCTCCCACTCCCTCCAAATCTGGTTCTTACACGAGAATATCAAGACTAAGTAAATCAAAAATGTCTCATGTTCAATTGACTATCTGACAATGCCAGTCTGGGCCCTTCAGCAGAACTGTGATAACACTGCTTTTTCTTTCATGTTTCATTCTGCAGTTGAATGTGATCTCATCTGAAGCATTTGGATGCTGTGCTAATGATGAAGTATGAATTGAGAGGTAGAGTGATTCTGTATACCTGGGATATAATTCCACAACCAGATTTGTAGCCATAGAATTGCAGATGGTGTGAAAATAGTGCTGATTAAAATAATCAGTCTAGCATTTAATAGCACTTTACATTTTCAAATACAACACATTAATGGATTGATCTTTGCCACACCCCATGGGGTATTTTCCTTTGCATTTCTTATATACGTAAACTGAGAAACTGCACACAGAGGAGACAGACTCTGATTTAATTTGTTGTTATAACAGCTCTTGATCGCACTGAGTATTGCTCTATGAAAGGAATAAAAGCTTTCTGGTGATTTTAATTTCTTACTGAAATCAGCCAGCTCTGGGAGCCCTTATTTTTTCATATGCAGGTTGGATAAAGTAGAAAAGGTAATGAAGAAGTTGGTATTGTCATGAAATAACCCTTTTTTTAGCCCCTCTTTCTTAGATTATTTTCTGATCAGCATAGCAGCAGAGTATGTACAACATGGGACAGTTAAATAAGGCCTAAGGAGTTTTAGCTGCTGTAGCTAGTGCATTCGACACAGACTTTACAGGTTACCCTCCTCTTCCCCCTTACTTCACATTTTGTTAGGACAGTTAGGAGACAACGGAACAGCTGTCATGACTGAGACAGCAAGGTCATTTACAAGGAGCAATATAAAGGGATATTATATTTAATACCAGAAGAATTTTGTACTGTGGCTACTGTTTTAGGGATAACAAATCAAAAAAAAAAAAAAAAAAAAAAAAAAACCAAAAAAAAACAGGCATTATACTGTAGATGGAGGTGTCTTTCAGACTGTAAAGTGTGTTTTTATTACATCATTTATCTCAAATAAGTAATTGAGGTTCAGCAACTCCTGACAGGAAATGACATGCAGACCAGCCTTGTTTTAGGCTGAAGTAGAAGCATCTATCATGTAAATTAACTCTGAACCGTGCCAGCAGGCTATATACATTGAAGGGATAATGGCTGGATGATATATTTCTTTATCCCAGGCCTTATTTATCTACTTTTTTTTTTTTTTTTCTAATAACCAGCTGTAGTAATAGTTGCCAAATATCTATGCAATTTAAGAACATAGTTATCTAGAGGACATCTGAAATATCTGAAATCATGGTTATCTAGGGCTAGAAGACATCTGAAACCATAATCAGGTACTGAAAGATTAACTGGGGGACAGTCTCAGTCTTTTGCCCATATCACCTCAGCTTTGTTTTCCCTTTCTCTGTAAGAAGGCCAGAACCAAACTCAGGATGCCTAGGATTAATCCAAAAGATTAGTCTTCTCTGAGTTCTTACTCATTTGCTAAATGTTATCTTTATTTTCTATTTAAATCATCAGGAGCAGATGGTCTACAGGACATATCTATATGGTATAGTCCAATGTTATAAAATCATAGAATATCCTGAGTTGGAAGGGACCCACAAGGATCATCAAGTCCAACTCCTGGCTCCACATAGGACCACCAAAAAATCAGAGAGCATTTTCTGAACTCCAGGAGGCTTGGTACTTTGACCACTTCCTGGGAGAGCCTGTTTCAGTGCCCAACCACCTTCTCAGTGAAGAGCTTTTTCCCAATATGCAATCTGAATCTCCCATTATACAGCTTCGTGCCATTCCCTTGAGTCCTATTACTGGTCAACAGGCAGAAGAGATCAGTGTCTCCCCCTCTGCTTGCCTTCTTGAGGAAGCAGTAGGCCGCCCATGAGGTTTGCCCCTCCGTCTTATCTTCTCTGAGGTGAACAAAGCAAGTGACTTTAGCCACTCCTCATACTTCTTCCCCTGTACACCCTTTCACCATCTTTGTTTTCCTCCTTTGGATGCTCTCTAATAGTTTTATGTCCTTATATCATGGCACCGCAAACACAGTACTAAACATAATACTTGAGGTGAGGCTGCACCAGTTCAAAGTGGTTATGTCATGAAGAGATACCTAAAAAACTGTGTAGCTATTACTAGAAGCAGTCTACCTGCACTTGAAGGAAGTTGCTGTAACAAAACTCAGTGAAAGAACTTATGGAAGGGGAAGTGGGTACTTATTTTCAGGAGCTCTAAGTAAGTTGATTTTGTTCACTGACACTCTCAGACCCACACACAAACTCTAGAATGGGTTTGCCCAAGTGATCTGGTCAGGGTCACTTGTGCCACATGGAGGATGTACCAGCTGTTGTGTGATCATCACATTCCAGAGCTCTTGTTTGATGATGCTGAATTAGTCTGGGGACTGATCTTTTATACCTGTTAGGAGCCAACAGTTATTACGGTGTTGTCCTTTGATTCAGAATCTTGCATCAGTGTCCATTAATCTTAGGCAAGGCTACTGATTATTTCTTTTTTTTTTTTTCTCTTGCTTGTAATATATGTTTGGAATATATACACAACTATGTAGCTATAGCCTGTTTTCCCTGTGATCTAACAAGAAAAGGAATGGCCTGTGATGGGCTGTGACCTTGACGCCATCCTCCTGCTGTCAGTATAGGATCTCCCCCTGATGACTTGTCTGTGCTATGATTTTACCAGAGTGCAGGCTTTCTGGTCTTGACATGAACAACACACTTCTCATTTTTATTGCTGGGAACAGTGTCCTTTGTTGTCAATGCAGACCATTCTTTTAACACTTGTTTTACTGTTTCTTCAGTTGCTTACACACACGCTCAATTTAATTCATGCTTAATTTGTATGGATATTTCCATTATAAGTCTCTATATTTCTATTAGAAGTCTCTATACATTCATCAGGGCAGCTTATATTTAGAGTAAGTAAACCTTAGCAGAATAGCAATTAACATGGCAATGGACATGCGTATCTGTTTATTGTCTGAGTGGGAAACTATGGTTTAAATCCTAACTCACCTTGAAACAGTTTAATGTTCCAACTGTGAACCATGAACCTGTTTCAAATCTATCGCTCTTACAAGATCAACAAAGCAGCAGCAAGAGACTAGGCCACGGTAAGCAGTTCACTACATAGTTAAGTGAACTAGCTTGGACGAGTACCTTCATTCTCAGATTGTTAAAGTTTGTTTTCTGCTGGTTTCCCCTTCTGTGCGTATATTCTCCAGACAATGCAGTTTCTGTTCTTCTAAGTGGTCATCATCACATTCACAAGTTGTTAATTGGCAAATCAGGCAAAAAGGGTATGAATCCTTGTTAGCTCAGACAACCTGACTGCTCACTGTCACTGAAATGAAACGAAACATTACTTTCTGAACTGGGTTAATACAGCACTATGTCAGAGATCAGACACCAGTTTCTTTATAGCAGTGCACGTCTAGTAGTTTGTAGGTTCTATCAAGGTTTAGCAAACACAGTATTTTGTGAGTGTATAATTTACAAATGTAGCTGCAACTACAGAACCAGCATTTGACACATAGTGGTAGTAGCTTTGTTACCAGTGTGTTAGCAGAGAGTTAAAACCCTTTACTTCTAAAGCTCACAGTTTATGCAGGCATGCACAAGGTACAGAATTGCATCTCAGTGAATTATGCCTCATTAAGTGTATCTTCAATTTCTGTCCTCCTATATAATGTTCTATAGGACACATTAGAAAAGTCTGTTCCAGATCCATATCTCATCTGTGCATTAATTCAGAAACAATAGCAATCACTCCTCCTAAGCCAAGCAAGAAGTGTTGCTATCCAAATAAGAAGGGAGTAAAACTTACTGCCTTGAAACATGAGGAGAGTGAGAGAAGACAGCTGGAATTATTAACAGTTTCATTGACCCATTCATAAATTACTTGAAGGAATGTCCAGAGAGACCTTGATTTTAAGAGGTGACCGCAATGACCACAGGGAGCTATTATGAATCCTTAAAAGTGAGTAAATCTGTATTAAGTGAGTTAATAGCATCATGAACTTGAGATCACAAGGCTTCTATTATATTCAACAGAACTAAAGCAAATCAAAGTCAGATCTGGTGTTAAATTTAGAAGGGGTTCCTTGCAGGGCTATATCAATCTGTCCTATCTATTCTGAGTTTATATACAGTGCCTGTGAGTAATACCTTTTATATGGTGAATGTTACTAATACTGATTGCAATGGGATTGCATAGGTATGAATGTAATTGTACATAGTAAATCAGACAGAAGGATTCAAACTAACTGTTACAATCTTATTCATCAAGAGAGGTACTGTATTTCTTATGGAGGTCCTTTGTTAGGATGTAGAACCATGTGATATTGAACCTGAGGTGTTAGGTATGATGAGTTGGGAGTTCAAAATTGGACTCTAGCAATAAATACATTCTTTTATTTAGATACTTTACACTGCTTTTGGTTAGTTTGTTTTATGTTGACTTTGGGACTACAAAATGTGCATTTTGTAATTATGGTAAATAACTGAAATTATTTTGATAGTTAAAACTAGCATCTTTAAATTATCACTGAAAGGATTAATTTTATGTAAATTTGTATGTCCTGATTTATTATCATTACTGATCCTTGCTACTTCATAGATTGCCTAGCAATTTCAGAGAAAGAATTCCAAATTATATTGCAATCTATAGCCCAGCATCTATGAAGTGAAAGAGCATCTGACTGATATATGACTGGTATATGGAAGTACATGCATACTCATAGAGGTTAATTTACTGTTGAAAAGCAGCCTCTTGTTATATATATATTAAAAAAAAAAGAAATAAGAAAAAAAGAATATATTCAGAAGCTTCTAAACTGTACCCAACTTTATTATTTACTCATACTGGAGAAGTAAGAGAAAATTATTATTCAATTATAAGGCACAGAATTTGAGAGATACAGATGTCTTTCAGTTTTGAAATCTGAATCTTGTTGCAAATCCAACAACCACTGCTCTTGGCTGTGTGGATGGGTGGAGTAGAGTGAGGAGGAAGAGAGAGAGCCCATCCTCTCAGCATGGGGTGTTCTGTCACGCCATCTCACATAACTATTCTTTGAGATGCTAGGACTTCTATGAGAAGTTCAGACTGTACAACTGCCTCTGCACAGTCTACCTGTTCTTCTAGAAGGTGATGTAGAAATAGGTGAGACAGACCATTAGAGCTCCAGAAAACTGACCAGCTAAGTTCATGCCTTTGTGTTTCTCACACAGTAATTCAAAGCTGAAAACTATGTTCTAGATTTCTCACCAAGTCTCATCAAGACATGATGCTTTCCTTGTGCCTTCTGGGATGTGTTCACCACAGAGATAAAAGCTGAGATTGACTTTTCCACAAGGTTTCAATAGGAAAGAAGACCAGGAGCCAGTGAACCAGAATGAGGGGAAATTGAATGCCATTCAATTCATCGTGTTACACAAAGGCAGGTAAGTGTTTGTGACTAAGTGTTTGTGACTTCGATGAGTCCTTTCTCCACATACGTGTTGAATTTTAGCATAATATATATTGTAAATAAATGGAGCAGACAGTGATTGAAAACCTTTGGGCTTGTCAGTAAGAAAATGTAACTGATTGGCTCCCCAGTTAAAACTTTCTGGCTGCTGCAGTTCCTCATTGCTCATTAAGACTCTGGATGTTGCATTTTGTTTCAGCCTATGGTCTTGAGCAGTCACTGGTACATATCTCACTTTGTGGGGAACAGATCTGCTTAAGCAAACATAACCTTGGTTTTTACAAGGTTGGGTGATAAGAGGAGCTGTGCTGACATCTATCTTCACTTCTCAAAAGCATTTGACTTAGTACCACATGACATTCCAATTAAAAAATTAGAACTATGCAAAATTAAGGTAGCACATAATAAATAGATTAAAATTGGCTCATGAGTTTCAAAAAAAAAGGAATTGTAAATGAGGAATCATCATCCGTAGAGGGTATTTCTAGCAAAGTTCCATGGGGATCTTTTCTAGCCTAATACAAATCAGTGGTATTATTAATGGTTCAAAAATGAGGAAATCGGTGCCTGTAAAATTTGCAGAGGATACATTTCTACTAAGAGTAAATAGTGATAAAGTTGGATCAGTTTGACAGATCAATCTAGTTCATTTGGGAAGTGGGGCTTGTTTAACCAGCATAAATGTTAATGTAGCCAGATGCAAGGTCATGTGTTTGGGAACAAAGATGACAGTGCACACACAGAGCTGTGTACTTGCTTCCAGGGAAACGGTGACCCTGAAAGGAGTCAGCTAACTGGCTGAACATCTCAGTGTAATGCTGTGACTGAAAACTAATGCGATCCTCAAATGAATAAGCAGAAAATTATTGAATAGGAGCAGGAAGACAGAGACTATGGCTTTACATAGTGATGTGCTCTTACAGAGTCTTGACTGAGACCATTATGTGCATCCCTGAGCTGGAAGTTGAGCCTATCGTGTGGGAGGTGAAAACGTTGCACAGCACAGCCCTCTGATTATGACATGCTGAAGTGAAGACACCAAAGGATGTTCTCTTCTACCCATAGATCTGTTTGAGTTGCAAGCTTTCTTGACACGGTATAAACTGTTTAAATGGTAGCATCCAAGTTGTTTCATATTTTTGCTCTTATGTATCAGTCCCAGCTAGAGAGGAGCAAATAGAACTGTCCAACACTGAATAGAATGCTGCTGAATTATGAAAGTGCTGAAACGTGACTTGATTAATATTCCAGAAACCTCAAGACCATGGCCTATTTCAAGGAGTGGGGGAGATCAAAAAGTGCATGGGGAATAAAACCATGCATTGGCTAAATAATTCATCATATTACCTTACTAATCAGCTACCTGAGGGGATAACAAATGTATTGAGAGCCTTTTTCCTGCTCAGTACTAACTTTACTGGTCAACACTTTCATTTAGATGCTAGCATTTTTATTGAGTTTACAAATTCGATATTGAAGAAAACACTACAGATAGTGGCAGAACTCAAATGTGTTTCTGTATTTCCTGAAGTGTGTACCCTACTCAGTGTTTTGGAACCATATCTGCAAAATTGAGAAAAGGACACTTTTCTAAAGATATGGGATTCTTCCCTCCCTCCCTTCTTCCTTCCCTCCTTCCCTCCTTCCTTCCTTCCTTCCTTCCTTCCTTCCTTCCTTCCTGCCTTCTCCCTCTCCTTTTCTTTCTTTTCTTCTCACACTAACTTCATTTTCTAAATTAAATAAGTGTCACTTTTAATTCTTTTTAAATATTTAAGTACCCTTAATTTGATGTTGTATGTTTAGATTTAGTGCAATGCTGTTGAAGCCTAACCCCATGTGGAGAGCTTGGCACTGAGATGCTTGTGTTACTATGTATTGCAGAGACCTGGAGAATTTCTTTCTCTCTTACTGAATAGAAGATTTTGAATAACCATAGCAACAGTAAAACCTGCTGTGAAACTTACAGCATGAAGTGTTGCAGATATCTAGCTCTGGAGATCAAGGAGTTAGTGAAGGGTATAGCTTCTGTGTTGTTGTTCCCCCCTGTCCCATCACTCCCAGGTTAATACTGGAGAGAGGAACATAAAAACAAGTGAACAATTTCAGACAAATAGTTTGTACTGCAATTTTCTTCTGTTTTCTTTTTATCAGATTGCTCTTGCATTGGTTGAGGATTTTTTCTATGACTTATTTAAAAGAAATCAGTATGAAATATTTAATTTTTAATATTGGGTATTCAGAGCAAACCACATAAATGCTTGAAGAAGTGTGTGTTTTGCAGGGAGCAAAATGGGACATACTTATGTGGAATGATTTGCCTGGCTTAATTCTATCCTCTTTAGGGAGTTTCAGTGGGAACATGATTGACCTGGTGAGGGGAAAAAAATCACATGTATGCTAAGGTTACCAAAGATCAGCTGGGCTAGATATTCTTTTAGCCTAGAGCAAACACAAAATATTTCAGAGTAGCTGACATGTTCTTGTCTATGAGGTAAGTTGAGCTCTGTTTCATTTGCCTTGAGCTGAGAGTCTATCTGAACAGCCACTGGGACTCAGGTGCTTTGTGGCAGCTTAAGTCTGAACTGACTCTGTGCCTAGGTCTTCAGGTTCAACTCTCAGGACTTTTAAAATTGGAGCTGGACTGGATACTAGAGTTGGAAAGTACTTTAGACATTTTATTATGGTTATTTTTTCTCCCCAGCCAGCCTGCTTCATTCACCCTCACAGGTGAGGGAAGAGAGCAAGTTTTGCATTGTTCCACATTTGTGAATCCAAATTATGTCTGTTGTTAGCCTTACAGCTTTAGCAGAGTTTCTCAGGTGTAACATTTACATAATTGAATTCAGAAATTGTTTAGTTGGTTGTGTCCTGATAGAAATTCCTTCATTTTAAAATGTCTAATTCTGTATTCTGTACAGACTGAAGTCTTGGGGCAGGTGCTACCTGCCTACCCTCCAAACAGGCAGAAACATACATTCCTGTGGCAACGTCCTACTTGCTGGGGTTTAGTGTTCTGCTAACCATTTATATGCAGCCTCTGCTAATGGCTCCACATGCCTTTGCTTGATTCAGTCTATAGTTAGTATAAACTCAGGTCTGCTAACAATGCCATGGCAGAAGTGCCAGAGTAGGTGCTGAGAAATGACAATGCTTACTCATGATTATTAATATATTAGAAATCTTCCCTCACTGTCGCAAGTACAGCTTGCATTCAGTTGTTGTAAAATCTTCCTTTCTGTCTGTATTCTGTGTAAAGGAAGCAAAGCATGTTACACCCCTGATGACAGACAGACAGGTAGTCATTTCTATGGGCTGTTGGTCAACTGCTTCTGTAACCAGCAGTAGGAAATTCTTTAAAGCATCCCAGTAGCCAGTACAGATGGTTTTGAATGTGGGAAAGACTTGTATGCTGTGAAAATGAAATGTTGGTGTACAAATGCAAGGTGGAAGGACATGACTGACAGGGCAAGAAGCAATGGGCGTAAACTGAAACACAGAAATATCTTTCTGAACATCAGGAAACATTTATTTACCATGAGGGTGACAAGTAAAGTTGTCCAGAGAGGCTGTGGAGCCTCCCTCCTTGGAGATCTCCAAAAACCATCTGGACATGGTCCTGAGTAACCTTTTGTGGGTGGCCCTGCTTGAGCAGAACAGATGTTCAGGGTATCTCCAGAGGTCCTTTCCAACCTCAGCCAGTCTGTGATTCTCTGCTGATAAACCCGTCATGCCCCCTAGCAGGTGACTCATTTAGAGGAAAATCTAAGAGTCTGGCATGTGGTTCTTGTGCTTGGAAGTCCGCCATCACTGTTTGGAGGCAGGGACCAAAAAACAGTATTTGCAGTTGTATTTCAGCTTGCAAATATCTTTGCCTCTCTACATCTGTGCCCCAGGTATAGGAATATTTCCATAACAGTGATGCTCTGAACTTCATCAGAGATCTGTGTGACGTGTTTGGAGATCTGCAGATTACAGGCACTATGGGAATGATCGGTCTGTATTATGTTTTGCCATGAGGTTTTCATGTTGGTGTAACTGGCGTGTGGGCATTCACTTAGACAGGAAGGTATTTCTTTTTTGCCTGTGGCATTCATTTCCATACACACACACACACAAAAAAAAATGTGCACATGTGACAGAGCTGAAAAGCCTTTGCTATTCACAAAGCTATTAAAAGTAAATCCTTTTGCTGTGCTGACAATTTTAATTGGAGTTGGATCTGCACAGTTCTTCCACAGATTTTAAAATGCTTATCTGTGCTTGTCTGTTTATGTGTTTATGCCCTTAGACTTCATCACCTAGTACTCACATGGCTCCAGGAGTAGAGGCTCAAAGCTCAGCACACCCCATTCCTTGCAGGATCACTGTGGCTGGGAAGGTCGGCGAGGATTTCATCTGCCACCAGAGAGCACTGTAACTATACGCTCCAGCCAGCCGGCCCAATTTCCAGGTCAGGTTCTACCTGATGCTGCCTGTTTCTTTCATTAGCTTTCCCTTATAGCAAACAGGTTCTTAAAGGAAACCCTGCATAGGACAGCCCTGTGCTTTTCCACGCTGCTTTTCCTCCACCCTTTTACTCTGTGAGTCCATACAGACAGGGCTGAGTCAGCACCCACCCAAATGCTAGGCAAGAAGGGACTCCACCTTGTCAAAGGGCAGCTGGCCACTTGCACAGCCCCTTGTTTTAAGCTGAGCTGGGTGTACAGCCTGAATGCATCTGTCTGCAGGCTGAAAAAAAAAAAAAAAAAAAAAAAAAAAAAAAAAAAAGGCTTTTTTTTTTTTTTTTGAAAACCCTTGAAAACCCTTGATTTTGAAAAAAAAAAAAAAAAAAGACAAATTAAA
>CM021735.1:43775624-43793113 GCA_011075105.1 Heteronetta atricapilla
TGCTCCCCCCCCCCCCTTTTCTTTTCTTTTACAGAACCAACTTCAAAGGTATTGTGTTAGTCTCTGCTACCATCTGTTCTTCTGTTACAACACCACAAAACATCAAAAAGATATATTATTTTTAAAGTCATTGCCAAATTAACTGAAAGAAGAGAAGTGCATGAAAAAGAGCAGAACGGAATAATAGAAAAGGGTACAGGAGGGAAAGTTGCAAAATGATGGAGAAGCTTTTATGTTTGCTCACAGATTTTAAATGAAGGCTCAGATATACCTTTCTGAGTAGGTGGCAGTGTTGCTCCCCCTCCCCCCATCTGACATTTTGGGTTTCACTTCACTGGAGTCACAAAACACATTCCTTGGGTGCAGAGCGAGAAGACAGAGAAAGATGGAGAGTAATAGCATGTAAGACCAGATACTTCTGGGTGACAACAGTTTAATATTCCCCAACAGGCAGATCATTATCTTTTGTATTCTTAATAACAGGAAGGGAAGAGAGATTCTGATCATGAAATGCAAAGACTCTTCTGCCAGTTACAAACTGAAATATCTGGTTTTGTTGTTGCTTGTGACTTCTATCCTCCTGGAAGACAGAAGAAAGAAGAAAGACATGACACCCGTGACAAGTACTGGATGCAGACACAACAAGTTGGCTGCATCCATTTTTTGTAAAAGTCTGTTCCTATTGGCTCCCTGCAAGTAGCAAATAATGAGAGGCTGCACACAGGAGAATTTTAAATCAGTGCATACAAACAGGAAAACTCCATGGGAAGGTCCCTGGGGAGATGATGTTAACTTGGGATGCTATAGATCTATCTGTGTGTCATATCAAATTATGTACATGCCATATGATGATGAAGATAAAGAGTTATGGTCTTACAAGAAAATAAGTCTTTAAGAAGGATTTGAATGGTGTTTGATGAAAGCCCAGAGCTTTGGGAATGAATAATTATTTGGATATTAAAGCCAAGCTGTGTTGATAACAGTGGGTTAAAGAAGTAAGGGGCTGCTGACAGCAGCATCATTTAGAAAATGAGGATAAAATGTGCAATAGGTTTGCTAAACTTTGAAGGCAGAGGTGACAGAGTGGAGATGGTCAGACACAATTCCTCCATTTCTGTTGGTTTAGAGATTCTGAAAAAAAAAAAAAAAAGAATGCCCAAAGCCTTCATATAAGGATTTTACAATCTCTACTTCTTATTTTGACTGCTATTTGTAGAAGGAAGAAAAGAAAAAAAGCACGTTCACTTACTTTTGTGTATGAAGGTGAAGGCCTGTGAAAATTCAGTGTGAAGTTTAGGAAGAACTCTTAATGGTAAGATTTACTGGGACTGTGAAATCATTTCCTCAAATGATTCATCAGCAGCCCCATCACTTGGCCCATTTAAAACTGGACTTCCCTAATACAGTAGGGAGTCCTGTATAGGAACCAATCCTGCTAGAGCATAGAAGCTGTGATGCACTGGCAGTCCTAATGCACATTGCCTATTTTTAGTGTCTCCTAACCTGCTAAAGCCCTGTGCGTAGCCCAGTTGGTTTGTGAAGAAGGGTTGAGTAATTTATTTTTCTGGCCTAACTAGTCTGGCCACTTTTAGTGATCTGCCATTTCATTTCCTAAAAGCAGCTTCATTCTGACAGTTGTAATCCATGGATTTCTTTAGTATCCTCTTGCTCCACAGTTAATGCATCAAGAAGATATATAGGCTTCCGGCACAGCTGGATAAGAATAGTCCATTACAATTTCTGTCTCTTTGACATTGTGAGAAATTATGTAAAGAGCCCTAGGAGTTTTATTCCTCTTGCCAGCAGCCTACAAGAGAGCTTAGACAGGGAGTAGGAAAGTTATGATTTGTTGTGCCATGCTATGCCAAAAGAGGTAGGAAACAACATTCACTCACGCTTGGTCCAAAAGTTGAAAAGGGAGAACTGGGTCATTATTTGCAAACCATTTTTGTTACAAGCCTCAAGTAGCTGCTTGCACTTCAGGTTAGGTTTGGAAGAAATAAATGAATTCTCAGAGAGCTGAACCTTGTAAGAAGAGAGATTTCCTCTCCTGTTATGGCCTGACTAGGATCTGGCTAGTAATGTTCCTGCTTATTTCACTCAGTGCAAAAATGTAAATGTCAGCAAGGCTTTCGTAACAAGGAATGTATTCACTCCACAGCAATGCAGTATGCCAAAATGGTTTGCATATCACAATGATAAGGATGTTAGAAAGTGAGATTGAGAGGCTGTTAAATGCAGTGCCAGTCAAGGCAGCTGGGTCACAAGTGTTCAAACCCACAGTGGCGGGTTAGCTCACTCGCATCACTTCTTGCTATTCATGAATATTCAGGCAGCTGGATGTCTGAAGAAAGGGTGCTCTTACAATGATCATTGGTAGAGTCATTGATGGGGTTGTGCGTAAGAGCATGTGTGTGCATAGAAATTTTTCTGTATTCCTTTGTCATGCATTTAAACAATTTCACTCAGTCAGGGATCAGAAAGAATGCAATGAGATTCAAGTAACCCACCACATCTTGTGAATGACAAGCATCAAGGGAAACGTATGTACAACTCAGGTGCAGATTTATCTGTGAAAATAAAGATCGGTTTAAAAAGAAGTTCGTACCTTGGTCAGTTAATGTATTCAGGTCAATTAAGTTACTTTAATAAACATATAGTACGTGGAAAGAGGTCATATTAGCAGAAAGAAAGGTAGCATAGTGATTTGTCCAGAGAATGGTGTCTTTAATTAATAAGTACGCAGAGGCTTTACAAACCACATATACTGGTTTTCTATTGATAAAAAGCGGCTTCTTCTGGTGAGGAATGTGCCTGCAGTTCAATCTTCTTCCTTTCTCTCAGTATTCTTCCTCTTAGAAAGTCTAGAGTTAAGCTGTCTCACATTCTCCTACCATGAAAAATCTGTTATTTACCCCCTAGTTATTTAGGTATAAAATGTAGCAGGAGCAGAGCACAGACTGAACAGCTATGACAGGCTCAGATACCTTCATCTATCAACCCAATATGCTACATTGCATTCTGTATTAATTTTTAAGAATAAATTTGTCCCTTAATAAAGCTCTGAAATGGAAATGATCGCAAGAGTTTGCATAGTTTCATCAAATGTTCATTGAGTGTACAAACGTTTTCATTTCTCTAAAGTATGTATTTTCCTTCAGGCAGTCTGAGGCCTATTGGTGCCGATGAACAGAAAGGGGATTTCCACTTTAGTGGGACCTGTTTTTAAATTTGGTCTAAGACTGTAATGCAGCGATTAGGTTAAGCTATGTATGTAACCACATGTATCTATGGCACCTTAAGCAGATACAAGTCAGCACTGCTGCAGTTCCTATTACCCTTATGACACATGTTCCTGCTTTTTCCCCTCTGCTGGCATATAGTTTTCATGTGGCCACATCAGGGAACCAGAAATGTTCTGACTGAAAATTAACAGTAGAAAATAAAATTAATTTTCAAATGAGGATGGCTTGTGAATTGTGAACTCTAGGGATCCCAAATAAGCAAGCTTAGCTGTCTGCCAGGTCTTCTGCTTATATCTGCTTATATCTGCTTATATTCTGCTTATATCTGCTTATATCTGCATCTTAGTCAGCCTGTATTTCTGTCACTAACTTAAGCATCCTTACATAGCAACAAAAATTCATTGGTCAGTGATATTATGTGGACTTGAAATAATACTCAGCTACTTCTCAACAGTGCTTCCAAATGAGTTAGAAACACATCCTTGCAGGATCAAAAAGAGGAACATTAGGCAATTGCTAATACAACAGTTGTTGACAACAGCATAACCCAGCTGCTTGTGTTGCCTGTGCTTGATGCCTGAAAATGTCCCTGCTGAGAGAATGGCCCTTGGTAGGCTGGTGACTTTTCACAGCAGCAACCACCATGCTCCTGGGGGACCAGCAAGCCTTGCTCTCCTAGCCCCCCCATCCTATACCAGTTCTCCCTCATCTCTTCTTATATTGCATAATCTCTGTCTCTCTTTTAAGGGAAGTGGCCTGAACAATCTCCAACTTCTCATTCTGTGAGGAGGGATGGACCACTAATAAGAAGACTTTATTCAACATTGCTTCAGACTACATGACCCAGAGTACACCCAGATGCTTCACATAAGGTGAATCAAATCTGTAAATGAAACTGCTGAACTCAAGATGACTGTCATGATGTTTGACACTTTATAATTGGACTCTATTTTCCATAACATAAATACAGGAGAATGATGTAGAGCTTAGTGAATGGTTTAGTGGGGACTGTTAGTGTTAGGTTAGAGGTTGGACTCGATGATCTTGAGGTTTCTTCCAACCTAGAAATTCTGTGATTCTGTGACTATTAAGAGATCACTAACTGAAGTATATGGAGTCTGTCAAGCAAGTTGTGTTTTTTAAAGGTGCTGAGGGTCTACTGTGCTGGCATTTTTCCTTCAGTTTGCATTATCACTTTGAAGATGAATTTTAGTACTTTTTATTGGTAGGGCATTGAGTCTTGGCTGCAAGAAAGAGGGTCAGCGTAGCTAGAAGCTGTGAAAATCAATTTTGACTTAACATCAACCCTGTTGCTTTAGCTTTGGGACTCTGCTGTTCCAGACACACATTTGTGGCAGATTGACTGTGGGGTTGTGAAGCAATTACAAGAGCACTTGGACGCTTGGCCAAAGCTGCCAAACTCTCATTACTTTCCGTCAAAGTCAGAAACCCCAGGTGGGTTGCCACAGGCTTGCAGGCTTGTGGCTTGTCTCACATACTTCTCCATGTCCAGTATCTGCATTCCAATATGTTTGTACAAGGCAAAAGCTCATTAAATACCATGTAGATTTTATTTCTTTTATTGCTGGAATTACCAACAGTATGTACTGACAGTAACAACATTTCCAAGCCTGTACAGAGGCTAACATTTAATGTTTCTCTGGGTTTCTGTTGAATATATACAGTGATTATCCAGGGACATCTTGAAGAATTGTTTTTGGAGAATTACATGAAAGCAAGCTGGCAGGTACCATAATGAATTGGCAAGTGTTTATATGCCTACCCTATATCACATGTGCCCTCCACGACTAACAGCTGGTTGTGATCCTCCGTGTACATACAGACAACTGCAGCACAAGGATATTTGCTTGAAGGCTGCTGCTACAAGAAATTTCCAGTGGACAAGATGCACAAGAATGATAAAGGGAAGCTTTGAGTAGGCTTGAGCTTTCCAGGGAGCCCACTGTCATTTATCTTATGGGAAGAGAACATGCAGATATTTGGAAAATTACTTACTGAAAGACATTTTTAGCAACATTTACCCCATGCGTTAGGCATATGTGACTAAGTAGTTTCCCTACTGACATACAAAACAGTGCCTGCCTCTCTCTGCCACCATAACCCGTGTGCACCTTTGTCTCCCACAGATACTTCACTAGGAGTGTTGCCGTGAGGAGAGCTCTAATGTTTTTAGGAGTTAAGGGATAATGAGAATGGCCTAAGGCATTAATATATCTGAGGCAGATGATCATCTCCTGCTGCTACATAACAGCCAAAGCATTTATTGTCAGAACAGCAGACACTGGTCCTCTGACTGTGCTGTATTATGATGTTATCCCAAATGACTGAGATAATTCCATCTGACGAATGTGGGTACATTAGAGTGACAGTTGCCCTGTGTCTTACCTCTTTTTTTCTTCCTTGAGAAAGTAGTGTTAATTCTCAAAAATACTGTATTTGCTTACATAACAGTATTGGTTCACTTCAAACAGATTTTGACCTTAAATTCTGAATGTATTGTGCATCTCTATTCTCAGTCTTGATAGCAGCCCAAGAGTAAGTCTGTGATTTGTGCACTGTGGCTGTACATAAAAATAACAAAGAGATACTGGGTAAAAAAACTGGATTAGGAAGATTTTACCATCCACTTTAAAAGTTCCTAGTGCTAAAGCTTGGTTTACTTACATGTGTCTGCCAATGTGTGGCATGTACCTCTGAGTGCCTTACTCATACCCTGAACAATGCAACCTTCCCTCTTTGAGACACTTTTTCTGGCACCTTACCTGAGAGCAAAAATACTCCACAAGCAAGATATACAGAAATATTTATGGGTAACACACATAAGAGATAGATAGGGTTTACAGAGGTACTAGGCTAAATGTCAGCATGCTCTCCACCTTGAGAAAGCACCAAAAGCATCTTTCCTGTCCAAGCAGACAGGAAAAAGATCAGTCTGCAGAAGGGTCAGCTCCTGTGGCTCCTTGAAGCCAGTCCTCTGTGTTGATGAGGTGCCATTTCTCTCTTTTTTCCCTAAGGATTTTATAACTTTCAATTTTGGTAGTTTTCTTCTTGAATCTCTGAACTACCTGCAGTCCATGTCTCAACAATCCCACTTCTGTCTGTAATTTTAGCTTTCTTACTCTGCAGGGCTCCGTTTTACAGGCTTTCTCATGGCTGTTTTTCAAAGGTTGCTGAGAAGTCCAAGCCAAGGTGACACAGACCATGTCAGAGCTGGGTCTTGAATTCTTGGAGTACAGAACTAAGCCATAGAGGAATGAAGGCTACACAGGGAGTAGCTTACAGCCAGGGTGGTCCACTAATGCCAGGATCCACATATTATGGCAGTTCTTTATTTTATCAAATCACTGTTTGTGCACACCTGACAGAAGTGGGCAGCTGGGAGATTTTGTGAGATACTGCATATACCAACTGATGCTGTGCATAATACCATACATTGGTTTAATCTGCAGACCATGATCAGTTGTTCCCCTCTGATGCACTGGGAAGGGACGACACTTCCAAAGGCAACATCTAGCATGGAAAAAGACAGAATATGCACATGCAGCTGTCAAGGTGACATCTGCCAACCCTGGTTAGTAGAGTTTACAATAACATTTAACACACAAATTTGGTAAAAGAGGTACTTCTCATTCATGGATATCTGGGAGGTAAGAGGATGTCCCTAACGTGGATTCTCTAAACTTGCCAGGGAGGTAGATGAGACCTAATACCTTTGTCCACCTTGGTACTCCAATTCATTCTCACAAGTGAACATGGAAGGAAAACTCCAAATTGTAAGGGAGGATTTGTAAGGGAATCTGGAGGATTATTCTGTGGATATCACCTGATAATCAGTAGAGTATAGTCCTTGTATACAGAGAAATGATTCTTTTGAAAACATTTCATCTTGATATTGATTTCATATTAGACTCTACTTCCAGACTACCAAAATCTGGTCTACCATCTCCCTACCTCCCTTCTTTCTCTTAGTAGCCCAAAGGCATCCATTTTCTGACCACCATTTTCTGACCACCATCACCAGCGTTCCTGATGCACAAATATAACTCTTCATAGTGACTCACTTGTGAGTGCAGGGGGAAGGACATTGGCTTGAAGATATTGGCCCAAGTCAGGTCCCTGGAAAGCCGTGAGAACAGAGTAGGGCAGTGGTGAAGTTGGCAGCTCTCCTGGTGATGAGTATAGCGGGTTGGTTTGGTTCTTATCACACAATACATCTGACTGCCAGCAGAGACCCAGGTGTTATTGGTCAGGGTTCTTGTGAGTGCTTGCAAACAGGGTATGGGGAGAGATTTTATGTTCTAGTACATAGAAAGAGGCAGATGATTGTGCCCATGCTAGATTTGTTGCTCTTTCATTAGACTAAGTTCCAGGCTGGCAGTGGTGTTTCTTCCTATTACTAGAGAAATGTGAAGATACATACTGCAATCAGTTTGTGAGCCATTCACATCCTGTGGTGATTTGGGTCTGAAGCATGTCAGTAGGGTACCTGCCATTCATGGCTACTGTATGAATGTGTATAAGAAACACAGTATTCCTGCAAAAGCAGAGAGAAGTTTTGTATATATGCACATTTTGTAACTGATTTAATAGAAACACCTGGAAAGATGGGCTGCTGAGATAAAGGTGAAAGCCTTGCACTTCCCAGTCACTTGTAGCAAGAAGACTGTATGTTACCTGCTATTGTTTGACCATTTCACTTGGAAAAAGGGATCCTCAAGGAGGCTTTTGCTACTGCGTCATTACTGTTGGCAGGTGACACTCAGTTTATGTGCAAGCCAAAGTGTGACTGACGTTACTCAGTGTAGGGGACCACCTACCAATTTCACAGCCAAGCCAAAAATCTAATGGAAAGCAGGCTTTGTAGTAAAATCTCTGACACCTTGTACAGACAAGTGTTGCTGGAACACCTGGAGAGCAACTTTCTCTCACATACTTTTGCTTGTCTTGTTCAACTGGAAGCAAGAAGGGATGAAAATCACATCTGAGCTTTGTACTTATAAGTGAAGGTGGATTTTAAAGTCACCTGTCTTGATGGAACTTACTAGCACTTTGGATGTTATTCAAGGAGCCTTGTTAGTTACTTGATGGTGCATGGGCCAAAAGAGAGTCAAGCTCCCTTTCTCAGAGCTGTGTTGCTTCTTCAATGTTTTTTTTTTTTGCCATCTTCATCAGTCTGGAGGTAAAAAGGCATGGTATGGTTAAAAGGCATGCATTTAAACAGATGTGCTATACAAAATGACCCCCATTTTTATGATTTAGAACCATGTTCTTGGTGTTTAAAATGGAAAAGGCAGTGGCCTTAGTTCAGCAATGAAAGACTGAATACATAGACTTGAAGATACCTGTGCCTTAGATTCATTACATTTAACAGGGTTGACTCAGGCCCTCTTCCCTTACAGCATGGACTTGTTGAGCTTAGGGTAATGTGGGACTTTGAGGTATGAGGTGGTTTGCAGATACATGTTGTATATGACATCTGAGGTCAGTGTGTGTAATAGTCTCCCTTGGTATGTTTGGCCCAGGGTATGCTTTCCTGCTTCCCACTGCTGTGTTTATCTTACACTTTATGGCCTGATTTGTCTGTCCCAGATTTCCACCTTCCATTATAGGACTTTTTCTCTCCCTTTATAGTATTTCAAACTTTTTTTTCAGTATAGCAAACAGTTTGTTCCCCCCTCTGTCCTTCAAATGAAGTTTTCTTTGGCAATCCCTGTCAGGATAAATTCAATAACTGTTTAACTCAGAAGGATCCCTGAGGAGGAAGCCAAGAGTCAAATGCTACAATTATTCACATTTTGGTGAGAGGAATCAGACTTCTCAAGAATCATTTCAAACAAAGCAGTAACAGTTTATTCCTGCTGGGTGGAAGCAGGAAGTGTGCTGGAGGGAACCGGACGGCCTCCTGAGCACCATCAGGAAGCATAAAATGGATGGGGAAGGAGAGGAAGAGAGAGAGGCATTAAAGAAGAAAAATGTCTCATTTCCTCTGTCAAACTAATTGGAAAAATGTGTTAGTAGTTGTGGAAATGGTAATTTCTCAAGGTGGTAATAGCTGCAGCCTGTCCTGGAATGGGATTGGCCATGACTTAGACAGACCTCCACCCAGGATGGCTGTGTTTAGTGCAAATGATGGCAGCTTTGCTTATAATATAAATGTAAACATACATACATATAAACACACCTACATATACATATGTAAGTTTTCTTTCTATTCAGGATCTACATATCATTTCTAGTACTTGCATATGCATATATTTGAAGAGTAAGAATGACAAAATGTAGCAGAACATCAGCTTGTTTGTTTGGTTTGAAACTCTCCTTTAATTCACTGCCTGTTCTCTTTTCTCATACCCACTTGAGGATTAAATCTTACTCCATGAGAGCATAGGGAGACATGGAGGTAGAACAAAGTCAACATGACCATATTAGTCACAATATTTTAGGATAATAAAACATGGAACTGCTTATAAACATTGATGCAATTTCTGGCCAAAAAATGGAAATCAAGGGATTTCCTTCGACATATCAAGGTACGCTCATGTCACACACCCTCTGTAATCTTACTGCAAAGTTGTTAAACCACCTTGCATTTACTTCATAAAGAGCACCAGCCTAAATTCAGCTGTCACTCACCTGGGCCACTCTAATTCCACTATTTAGCTGAAATCCCTTAATAGACTCTATGACAATGAAAAATGTGCATCATAACTCCTCTATGTCATGGCCTCTAGCCCTGAAATATCACCTTCCCCAGGCCAGGGAGTCCCAGGGAAAGAGTCAGCTTGTGATGATGGTGACTTAAATGGGTTTTCGTAACACTGGGAGAGCTTGCTGCTCATAAGCATTTTCCTTTATGCTTCCTCAGTGTCACAGGTCTCTTGCACAGGACTGGAGGATAAGAGGGATGCAGGACTTGAATGTTCTTGACCACTGCACTACATGGGAAAAACAACTCTCAAATTCTTATATAGAATTTCTTATAAAAGCTTGAATCAAAAGTGTTCAATTCCACGCCTCTCCAATTATATTTTCTGAGCAGCTGAGGATAAAAGCAAAATGTACAACCCAAATGCAATACACAGATTCTCTTTTGAATAAAGGTATTGGCACCTGCAGCCATTTCAGCAATCAGATTTGAAATATTCAGCCACTCCAGAAGTACTGATTCATATTCTGTCATCATTTTCTTGGCTTTTCATCCTCCTGAGACAGATAAATGAATCTCTGCACAGTTTTCTGTGTATGCATGTCTTTTAGGTGAAACCTTTTAAACAGGGATATGGAGGAACTAAATGGAACTAGATGATTTTTAAGGTCCCTTCCAACCCAAGGTATTCTGTGATGCTCTGATTCTATGATTGAGTGAAACCATTAAATTGAAACTGAGTTGTGGGTCATGCCATACACCCAGGAATGTTAATATGAGAAGAGAATCTAAAAGTACAGGTCTTGTAGAGGTTTGACAGAGGCAGCAGTATACTGAAAAATCACCTACCTAGATTCTTAGCATAGCTTTGCTTTTATTAAGTACAGAAAAGACATGTTAAGGAGAGATCAAACAGTAACTGTCTGTTGCAAACTTCCCAGCTGCACTCAGAAGTCAGCAACATTTTAACACCTCTGAGCACAGCCCCTTCAAAGCTGAACATACGTGCAATTTAGAGAACACTTTGCAGCAATGCATCACTTTCCACTTCCTTCATTCTCTTGTAAATGTGAGTACATGGGCCTCAGTTTGGAGCATATTCAAAAAGATAACAATTCCTTCAAGTATCCAGAGAGAAGCCATATAGTGTAACACTGTATAAAGAGAATATCGAAGAAAAGCCAGAAAGGAGTGTGAATAGCTCTGCAGCTTGGGAATTAGCAAACTGAAACAAGGACATTTCGTTTCCAGGCCCCAGTGGCTATTTTATCCAGTCTAGAGTGGATTCAGAGATGGAGGTTGAGCTCTTCTAGAATCCAGGGTTTTATTAACTTTGAAGGGCATGGGAGCTGTCTTCAAGCCTTTAACTGAAATCAGCAGAGCACTGCTTCAGCTTTGCATCTGAGTACCATAGGTCAATAATTTGTCAGCCACTGGTACTATTTGTCTGGGCTGTGAACTTTTCAAGGGTTATCTTGAGCAAGATCTAAGCAAGATGAATAATCTTCGTGGTACCAACTTCTTTTTATCTGATACCTCTTTTATACTCTTCCTCTAAATGTATTGTGTCCTTCCTGTTCTCAGTGTTGGATGTCGTTTATGCAGCTTTATATTTTATATTTGCTTACATTTGCTTTATATTTGCTTACATATATTTTATATTTGCTTACAGATGTCATTGTTTCCTATGCCTTTGTTCCCTGGAACTCATGGGCCAGGTCTTCTCTTCTACAGACAGCAGCAATGAGATCTCTCTGCTGTCACCCCAGGTCAGCCAGGCAGTAACCAGCCAGTTTGGGGATATCTGGGAGAGTCTGACCTTTGTATATTCTTGGACAAGCTGTACAGTTACTCTCTGCAAGCTGCACAATTACTCTTTGCTCTCTGAAACAGCTGTCTGGATGGTAAATGTGATGAGCAGGATGAACAGACAGGTGGAGAGTTGTCTTTGAGAGTATCAGAGAGAGGATGAGAGACATTTACTTTTACAAGTTTTTCTTCTTTCGTTCTGTGAATCACCCACCTGAGCTCCCTCATAGAGATGTCACTTCTGCTTTTCACATGTGCTGATCTTTTTTTCTAATGCAGTGACTTTGTTAGTATGAAAATACTCTTTCTGTATGGAAGAATATATCCAATATAACAAAATAAAAATAATAAAAGAGGAGGTCAGAAAGAAGGAGGGATACCAGTGCTATTGTTTTTTGTTTGTTTTGTTTGCTTGTGCTTTTTTTTTTTTTTTTTTTCTGTTGCTGGTTTGGTTTGGTTTGGTTTGGTTTGGTTTCCCTTAGCAGATGCTTGAAAGCTGCTTGTTAATTCTAGCAGAGTTTTGCAACAAGCCCAGGTTTCCTGGTCAGACTGCTTTGTGTATGTTGTTTGACAGACACAGTATGGCTCTGCCTACTAGTCATGGTGTACATGCACAGAATGACACTCTGCTTCTGCTTAAGGGCAAAGTTTGGGGAGTGGGAAGTGTGGGGAACTGCAATTATTCAAGCGCATATGACATTTTGCATTTTATTTGGTGTTATTTTAATTTTTTCTCACCTATTACATTGCGGAACAATGGAAAATATCAAAAAAAAAAATTAAAAAAAATCATACCTCCCCTGAGGTGCCTGTCTTTCTGATAGAGATGAAACATAGCATATATATTTAAGCAATAAAAATAAAAGTGTGTATCTTTTAATTTTAATCTCAGGTAGTACTTGTTCTGAGAAAAGAAGTGAGGATAATGATTAGGGGAAAGAGCACGATTGACTTACTTATGCTATCACTGACTTAAGTTAGCGTGGATGAAATATGGCAATTTGTTTCTCAAATCACTCATACCATAACTTTCTGGTTTTCTTTACCAAATTAAAATCCAGCACATGTAGAAAATGCTTCTGTCTTGTACAAAACTGAATTCAAATGCAGCTGGCGAGATATCAGTGCATTACTTATCTGTCTGTGAAAAGTAGCAGAGGCTCTGAAATGCTCTCTGTGTTTAAGAGGGCAAAGTGCTAAAAGAAAAATCAGTCAAATTCTCAGATTCATTATGACCCATAAGCTGCCTACCAGAAATGAAACACCCGGTAGAAGTCAGCAGTGTGTGTGTGTGTGTGATGGGAGTCAGAAGTGCATTTCTGTGTATACAAGTGGGGGAAGGAAAGTAGAAGATGAAATTTCAGTCATGACTTCCCCTCTATTACCAGGCAGAGAGGTTACATGTTGCCAGGTGAGAGGTAGAAAGGACAATCCTATATGCAGGGTAGAATCTGATTTATTTAATCTTGAATGGTGTTTTTCTTATTGTATTTCATTCAGTGTTTCAGGCAACTTAACCTGAAGATTTTAATACTTATCCTCCCTTTTTTCTTCAGAAATGCAGAAGCCATCTCTTTTTGTGCCAACTGCATTATCAAGCCTCCTGCATAATGCACAGGTTAATTGTCCTCTCAGAAGTGGCTACTCACTAAACAGAGGGAGAGCCAAGCCTTGGCTGCAGCCCTTCAGCACGTCTTCTCTGCGCAGCTGCAGTGGCCAAGCACCCTCATGAGTCCTTGCCAATGCGTGCACCGTTAGGTAGCTTTAGTAGGCACAGCCCTGCACACAGCATGGAACTGAAATGGGAAAGCCTACTCAGCACTAAAATCAGAACCCATTGCTGCCAATCAGTCACATGTAGGTTACAATAAAGCGTGGCATGGAAATGTGTATAGAAAGCTTTCTCTAGGCAACATGTATTTTCCACCCCTTACTCTTTCCCAGAGTCCCAGAGTCTCCTCAAGCATTCAGAAGATGCAGGAGCCCATCTCTACTGCTGATAGTGCAGCGCTGCAGTCTGCAGCTGAGGTACTTCCTCGAGTCCCTGTATAATTATGTCTGTCTTGAGCCCTGACCAGCATGACACATCTTCATTTCACTAAGGGGACAGGCTGGAATTGGGACTGGCAGAATTCATTTATCACATTTTAATAGAGAGGCAGCTCAGGAATGGAGGGCTAATGAGATATTTCTAAAGAAATTAGCCAGCTACTATTACAGGGTTGTCTACTGCAAGGCGGCTGCAGCAATGACGAATGGCTTATGGCACGGCCCTGTGCCTCTTCCCTTCTTCCCCTGGGGCCTGCCCTGGGTGAACCATCTCCCTCTTATTGTTCTTCCACTGCTGGGCTGGAGATCTCTTCCTGTGGGATGCTGCCATCGGGCCTGGGATTCCCAGCAGTTTTTCTGTTCCTGCATTCACTCAGGAGCTGCTTCCAATTGCTGAAAGGTCTCTACTGAAAATTTAATTTAGAAGGGCACTTGAAGAAGTAAGTTTTTTTCCCCCCTCTATTCAGTGAAGCATATTAAGAACATACTTATCTCAAGCAAGTGATTAAGGCCTGCTGCCTGTAAAGCTATAAGTGGGTGCTCTTTTTCTATAGTGAATGAGGTTCTGTAGTGAATTAGGTTCTTGATTCCCAACAGAGGTGATAGCCTTGCATCTCCTCATTTATGCACATTCAGATAGTTTTACTCAGAAAAGATTTTTATCTTTTTAATTTCATGTCTTTGTCTCTAGGTATTTTGTGAACTTTGTTTCAAAAACAAATATGGAATGAAAAAAAGTTCTTGCAACCATTGAAAATTGCAAATTCACCTCAAACCTCTTACAGGTTTCAGATGTGGCACTCAAGTCTGCTGTAGAAATTCCTGTTTTAGGAATTTCTAAAATAAACAGACAAAAAATCCTCAGTTGTGCTGCAGCTTGCTTATCTAAATAAATGCTAGGTTTTCTCTTCAGTTTCAACATACATATCCTACGTGCTTACCACATGTCATAGACTGTATTACAGCATCACAGCTTGTACTCTCTTCCTACCCCATATGGCATCATATAGAGCTGTTCAGTGGTTAAAGTAAACAGATTTTTGTGTCTATAGACAGAGTGAACAACAAATGACGAAATGGTCTAATCATTTTAAAGTCATTAGTTTTAACGCTGTATCAATCATTCCATATTGCTGGGCTAATAATCCCTAATTATGAGCTGCTCCTGGTGTTAGCACTCTTTTCCATTTAAATGCAGATGTTCCCTGACCTTCTGCTTCATGTGGAAAGGGAGATAACTCCTTCTTATAAAAGTCAAAGGAAGGAGAAAGTCTGTCCTTGTGCACAGAGCACCATGTGGCAGGCCATTTTCACCCTACCATGCCGTGTCCTGTTCCCCCGAAAAGAGCAAATACTTTGACAAGGCTGGACAGTGCTGAGGGCAAGCTGGGCAGAGCACAATTCCTAGCTTTAATTAGCAATTGTAGGCACATCACTGTTAATGCAATGTTGATTGTGACGGTATTTCAGTAATTTGCTGGATATCTTTCTGACAATTTATACAAGCCAGTGGCTGAATGGGCAGCATGAGTGCATTGTAGTGGAACAGAGGAAAGGCCAAATATCTTTTGCCTCAGGCTTTGAAATAGCTGGAACTGAACTTATATTTTAAATCCAATTGAAATGCATTGAAGAATTTGTTATGTATAGATCATGGTATAGAACGGCTTGATAACATAACAGAATTTAATATACCTCTACCTACAACTTTTCTCAGACCTAATGTGGAATCTAATCACTTGCAGCAGACAAATGAAAAGCAAAGAAGGATTTCCATGTTGTCAGAGATTCCACTGTACTTCATCCTCTCTTCTCTGCAGGTGGGCTCATAATCCAGCCTGGGTGTGAATGATATGGCAGGTGCTGATGACTCTGTGTCACCTCCACAGGAGCAAGCTGAGGTCAGGAATCTCTAAAGCTGCCTTTGAACAGTGCTGCTATGGGAGGGGATTGCCAGCTCTTGTCAGAGCTGTACCTCTGTGCTCCACAGACAGCACTGCATGGGATCTCTAGCTCTGTCTTCTCACTGGCTCTTGTGGTGAATTCTTGTGGTGAATTCTTTCACATGTTTGGCATTATCGTGTTTGGATCTGTGTGAAGTATCATAGCTTTGTAAGAGTTATCTCATTCCTACATTATCATGGATAACTATGCATTGATTGTATTTCCTAATTTTCTCTCATTCCGAAAGAGAATAAAATATATATTGTTTTTATCTGTTCCATGAGAGAGAAACTGACTGTCTCACGTTAATTTTAGTAGTTTTTTTTTTTTCTTCTTCTTTTAAATGTACACAAAGATATATTAATTATGAACTTTTTCCCTCTGAAGATGCTGAAGGAAATGGGGTATTCTCACATCAAACTGTGTTGGTTCTGTTCCTTTTCCAAATAGAATCCTATTGAAATCAACATTTTCATCAAGAAAAAAGAATCACAGAGCATTCAGCAGCATTTTCTGCTAAATGCTTTGATGAGAATTTGTGACAAGGTAAAAGGAAGAATTGGAAAGATAGTCCAGTTGTGACAGCAAATTCACAGTGTAGAATGGCTTGTCACCAGGGTGCTGACAAATGGTCATGCTTTACTATGATATATACCTGTATAGTGGGAATTGTACTATGACACATAGTGGTTACTCTGTGTCACATTTACCAGTGGTGTGATGATGGTGGGGTTTCTGTTTTCACAGCCATTGACTTTGTCCACAGAAGGACTGTATATGTATGTGGTTTTGTATATATGTGTGTGTAGCATTTATATTATTGTGCTGTGTAATCTTAGCCTCTGCAGCTTCATTTCCTTACAGGTATAGTTCCTTCAAAAAGAAGTATTTAGATGGTTTGTAGAAAATCAGTTTAGAAAGTGGCCATTTGGGTCAAAGAAGTGGATTATAGGTGAATGGAAATGTGATCACAGCGAGATCTATAGTAAACTTCATTTTGTTTTATTTGCATGCATGTTTAACTTATTGCTATACCAGGAGCATTAGAAATTATTTTAAACAGGTTACTCGTTAAAGACAATTGTTTGACTTTTCACATATTTTTTGATATGCAAATGAGAAAACTTTGGGTAGAGGAGACTATTTCTTGTCTTTCTGTGTAGCCATTTGTAAGCTATAAAATCAATGTACACATATACTTACAGTAGCCTCTGTCTACGTGTAATCTGCAGCGTAGGACTGGCTAGGTAAATGAAAGAAATTTCTTCATTCTGTTATCTGACTGAAAAAAGCAAAAAAGCAACTGTTTTTACTTCTTTCAGAAAGTGATTCCATTGGCAATTTTACTTTATTGCTTTGCAATGTTTTTCTTTGTCAACTTAGTTTCTATTATACTATTCTTTTGAATAAAAAAGAAATAACACACTTGGAAAACAATCACGTTCCTCAATCAGTATTATTACCTTAATGTAAGAAGGGAAAAGAAGGTTTCCAACTTTACAATTTATCTTTATTCAAAGATCAATGAAATCTATTAAAAATAATGAGTTACTGTAAAAAATGCAGATAAGTAGATAAACACTAAAAAACTCACATGCTTTTCAAGAAGTTTAGACATTTAGGTCCTATCCTAAATGGGTCCTAAATTAGGTCCTGTCCTGTCCCGTCCCCTCCCGTCCCGTCCCCTCCCGTCCCGTCCCCTCCCGTCCCCTCCCGTCCCGTCCCGTCCCGTCCCGTCCCCTCCCCTCCCCTCCCCTCCCCTCCCCTCCCCTCCC
>CM021735.1:43798113-43851540 GCA_011075105.1 Heteronetta atricapilla
TCTTCTCTCTCCTCTCTTCTTTCCTTCCTGTGATTTATTTTTTTAAGACTTCTCATACCTACTGTCTCCAAACAGAATGAAAGTATCCTAAGATTTTTTTTTTCTTTATAGATAAATAAACAAATGACCAATTAAAATAATTTGCAGATAGATATTAACAAATATTTCAAAATTCAAAGAAGGGTTTGGGTCAGTTTCTGAATAGTTTCTGAATTCTGGGCATATGTATGAGATGGTATGTATATCTCTTAAAGATGAGGTTTTGTGAACCTAAACCCAGTTAATGTCTCAGGCAGTTTGACATTGCACTAGAACAAAGAGGACATTTAAAATGCTGTTGAAAGCGACATAAAATCTATGTTAAACAGAAAAAAAAAGAAACTCACTTAATGATTCAAAAACAAATACCAAAATAATCTCTAATTTAAGAAAATTCAATACATACCACTCAATAAATGGATTCAAGAAAATTCAAATTTGCATAAATGTACCTGGGAAACCAATTAGATGTAAAAAAACATATTCCACTAGTTTAGCTATCAAACTTTCTTTGTTTGCAGTAGCACATAAATGGTAAAGAAGCACACCATAGTTCATGGAAACATTTCCAATGTCCTCAGTAGACAGTTCAAACTCTTGGAGGCAGAAGAACTGGTTGAGAAAAATCTAGCTTCTCTGGATTAATTTTTAAATGGTTTAATTTCAATGAGTTTTGCTAACATATAAAATGTTTAAAAATTCTCACTAGACAAATTAAATGCTTGTAAGTAATATTTATTCTTGGAATGCAGCAATTGTTCCTGAAATTACTTTGATGAATGTTGAATTGTACCTATTTTTACTGCCTTGTTCAAAGCTTTTTCAGCCCTGTTCAATATTTATTCATATTCTAGCAGTCTTTTGACGTCCTGAGATTTTTTATGTCACACCATGTCAAAAGATAGAACAATGTAATTATTACATAGGATGTAAGTTTGTATACTGACGTGCTCAGCATAAAGCACACTCATACTTTCACACTAGCTGGTCACAAATAGTAATTCTCTCCTCATTATCCCTTTCTCTATTGGAAAAACAAGAGAAGCACTGCAGGGAGGTTGTCAAAGGTGAAAAAATGCCATGTTGTTCAACAACACTTGCTATTTCCATCTAAAATAATTTGATGATTTTTTTTTTTTTTTAGAAAAATTGTTTTCACTAAAAAAAAAAGTGATTTAGTTTGTCTGGCTTCTTTACCTGGAGCCTCAAGCACCTTCCATTCTGAGGCAGAATCACTTCCAAACTGGCTCTAGGCCTAGGCTTTCTTGGCTCCCTGTCACAGAGCTGAGATCTGACTTCCTGACTGTGGTATCCGTCTCTGGATATGGCTCCCTGAGTTTGTGCACACCTGGGTCCCAGTCTGTTCCCTAGGTCCAGTGGGGCTGAAA
The DNA here is from genome assembly GCA_011075105.1 of Heteronetta atricapilla. Taxonomy (NCBI): domain Eukaryota; kingdom Metazoa; phylum Chordata; class Aves; order Anseriformes; family Anatidae; genus Heteronetta; species Heteronetta atricapilla. Next base: position 43,799,541 of record CM021735.1, read on the forward strand.
CTGGGAAATGGTAGTGAAATGAGAGTGCCCAAGTACGAATCTGGGTCCCCCTGGAAAATTGCATCACTGAGTGGTTTGATTATTTCAAACCATTGGTTGTGGACTTCACTTCAATTTCTCTCATTCTGGAAGCTATAACATTCATTCTGAAGTTAGATAAGGTATTTTTACAAGTCCACAGCTTTCCAAAAATGGAACTTGTGATTTTCAGTTACCTCTAGTTCTTACAACATCATGTTCCTCTTGATACCTATGCTGAACTTAGGATGCTTTGAACAGGTGGCAGCTCTAATCTGTCATTCCTAGCATCAAAGACAGATTTCAATATCTGATATCAGTCAATATTCAGTAAAACTGCCAACTGGTTGCAAGCCAGGTTCTTGATTTTGATGGGGTGACAATAAAATCTCTTAACGAGAAGGTTATGCCCCTGATATTTTTGCCAGATACTTCATTCAGTTTTTGCCAGTTTCCTCAGCAGTTCTGTTCTACTAAATTGTGATGATTCATTGTTGTTTAATTTTTCAGTTTGATAGTATATTTTCTTTTCTACAATCTCAGCTGCTAACAGCATCTTTCACTGTTATGAAAGGAAAAGGTCTGACATAAACATCTCCCTGATGCCTTCTCTGGCAAGGACTAAAAAAAAAAATAATCCTGCAATGTCTTCATTTTCTGTAAATTATCCCTCTGTTTCTGGGAGTTCATGATTCTCTGGTTCTTGATAGACTGAATAATACAAACTGAACAATACTGTTGTTTGACTTTGCCTTCTTGTATAATTGCTTTTTAATTTGCCTTTGCTCTTCATTTCAGTTTTCCATGCAGAAGTCTACTGCTTGATAAACACATCAGTACATACGCAGTGCAGGCTGCCTCTCAAAGTGCAGGAAAAATAAGCAGAGAAATTTATAAACTAAAAAAAAAAAAAAAAAGTAAAAGTTGATTGTCTCTGATTCCTTTATTTGTGACTGAAAACATATTTAATAATGAAGGGAATGAGCTTTACAGCAATCTTAAATTCTTACTGATATTCTTACTGATATATATATTTATCTAAAGGGTTTGGTGATTTTCTTGAAAAAGATTTTTTTTTTTTTTTTCCTCCTTTTAGGGTTGGCATATAGTCAGTAAAGCTGTCAGGCTAGATGTAATGTGAATAATGAGAATAACCCTACGAATATGTATGATTGTGAGAACAAAGCTCAGCAAACTAGGAGAGCCAGCGTTTGCCCTCCACCTTTGCCAGTATAAATAAGAAGAGCTCAGAGTAGGAAGACACAAATACTGGGTATCAAAATCATTAACAATGCAGTTGCCATACGATATATTACTTGTAAATTCCATTTAAAGGGCATGTCACACCACTTAGTACAATCCATTAATCAATACCTTACAGAGAAAGAAACCATCTATCTTGGTCTGTTCCTCAAATCTAAACTTTTAAACAAGGAGAGATTTGTTCAAGTTCAGTATTAACTATTCCAAAACAAGGGGGCTTGATCATCCAGAAGGGGGCAAGGGTGGTTATTTACTTTCAGCTTGGGTTGATTTCAGTATGAAATGAATCATCTGATTTATCTCTTCCCTGCTTACCACCATGAATATGTTATGGATCTCTGTTAAATTACAATCATCTTCTCCCCCACAAAAATGAAATTAAAATATAAATCAAATGTTCTTGCTAATGGTGAACAGTGTTAAATAATTATCTTGGAAATATACTGTAACAGTTATCAGAGTAGAACAGTGTAATGGTCCATTTAGCCTTCATCAGACCCTAGTGATAGTTTTATTAGAAACTGAAGTAAATTTCTCACAATGCACCTTCTTGGGCTATAACAGTAAGAGGAAGATATTTTTTCCTGACCAAACAGGATACATAAAAGTACTCCAGTAATCACTGCGCTGAAGAGGATCTGCCATAATCTTTACATTTTCTGGACTTTCGAATAACATTGCATGCTGGCATGTGAACTTGTTTGTCCTTCTGTGTTTTTCATGCCTATAATCTTGAGACACTGTTCATTCTCTTTCCTTTTGTATACTATGATCATGTTTGCACATTCATGAGATCACTGCAATAAGATAGTTGAGCCAGCAGAGACTCAACTGGGTAAGTTACATTAGCATGTTACATTAGCATGTGATGTACGCTAACTTCTACCTTAGAAACAGGGCTGGAAATTACTGAGCTAATGTAACAGAAACACATTGGTAAGGGACATGGTTCATCCTTTGTGCTTATCCATACTTCTGGTTGCAGGATTAGTTGGAGCAGAGGAAGATCAGGTCTGTGTGCTACTGCTGGTATGGATGTAGTCACAGTCCATCCCAGAAACAATATAGCGCCTAGTCACTCTTTTGGCTTCCACTGGTCTAGTCTCCCAAAATAGCTCTGAAGGGAATATGAACTCAGGACTCTGAAGAAGAAAGTAATGGCCTAACTATTTAGATGGATCATAGAATCATAGAACTGTTTGGGTTGGAAAGGACTTTCAAAAATTGTCTAGTTCCAACCCCCTTGCCATGGGCAGGGACACATTCCACTAGACCAAGTTACTCAAGGCCTCATTCAACCTGGCCTTAAACATTGCCAGGGATGCAGCATCCACTGCTTCTCTGGGCAATCTATTCTTCAGATTTCAGTCTGAAAACAGACTGAGATACAGGAACAAGGGAAAGGACACATGCGACAATTTACTACTTCCTATCTTCCAGAAAGAAAAAGTTTGCATTTGGGTAATTCTTTTATTTATTTGTTTGCTTGTTTGCTTTCCATCTCCTTTGAATCCTCTTCTAAACCAAGAAAAGAGTGGGCTGAGTGAGAACAGGTCAAGGGTTTGTTTCTTTACTTTTGCCATCTCCCACCTCACTGGTTGACTCCTGGCATTTTATTGAGAAAACTGCATAGTGTTTGAACTTCTTATTGATTAAAAATCAGAAAAAAAAAAAAAAGAAAGAATCCATACAGCAAGGTCTATGTATAGATACCACTGTGCATCAGCACAGGGAATACAATTAACCTTAGAGAGCAGTAGCAGTAAAAAGGAACAGAACAAACTGAAATAATAAAGCTGGCTCTGCACTCTACTGTGGTGTCACGGACAGATTGTGCTGGAAAGCATCAGCTCTGTGGAGCTTTGGGGTGAGGGGGGTTAATTATCTCTCTGTGAAACATTCATTACAGCACCTGGAACTACACAGAACTCACCGGGCTGCAAGTTCATTGAGAAGTTCATGATCCTTTGGAGCAAACCCAGAGTCATTCTGGCATGAAACCTTTACACTTCGCTCCCCACTCAACTAGACCTCTGCCTCCTATATGCTGCAGTGCTGATGCTTTTTCTCTGCTATTCCTGTGATTTTGGCTTTGACTGTCATTTGCTGTGTTTGTGCAATATGTAGCACAATGGGGCCCTGATACTTACATGGAGCCTCTGGGTGGGAGTGTGATACAAATAATAATGTTTCTGAGAAGCCAGGACATTTTGGCTGTGCTGTCTTTCAGATCATGTAATTTCTTCACACCCTTCACTGACTGGCCATATTCCAGTGTACTTTTAAGCCTCTTGTCCTGACCTTTGAAACCCATCTTGCTTTTGCCCTGTCACCCATCTTGCCTCTTACTAGTTTGCATAGCTCCTTAACTGTTTGATTGCTTAATTTTTAACCACAAAAAATCATCTATGCTTTCATTTACTCTCCTACTCTTCCACAGAACAATTCAAGTAGTCAGCAGATCCTTTGCTGTTACAGCCTTCTTTCAGTTTCATACTCACTCTGATGCCTACTGGAAATCTCATACACAAATGCAGGCAGGGAACTGCATAGGCAGAGGCTGGAAAATCAAATTAATTGGTCAATATATACATAAAAGACCTTAAAGGATATCTGGCATTGTGCAAGTATAACTCAAAACATAACTCTGGGGTGTCAGGGCTTCAGGAATTTCTCACTTCTCCACCATTTCCTTTTCATTTCTGCAGCACAAGGGTCTGTCTTGCTCAGCTGGATATGCTAAGGGGCTGCACTGCAATGAGGCTGCATTGAAAACCGGACCAGTATTCAAAACAACCTCCATCTTTGCCTTTTCAGGCTTTGTTTGGAAAAGTTTTCAATCATTTTTTAAATTATGTAACAGATTGACACAATGGCGGTAATTAAATTCTCTTCTACTCTGAATTATGCTAAGCTCTGTAAGGGCAGTCTCTGAGGGCTGGGAGATGTAGCTTTGGATTCCCTGAGATGGCGTACAAAGCCAAATTTACTTCTTCCACCTGTTGGTATTATATAAAAGCTAAGAGAAGTCAGAATTTCTTTATTTAAGATAAAGTATTACAACCTGGAATTTGTGATCTGGTCAGTAGACCCTCAGAAAATAAAGCAGATCAGAAGTGCTTGAGGAAGAAAGGTAAGACAAAAAATCCAGTATGCGAATCTTCCTAAACTTACCTGAGAGTTTTTGACAAGTCCATTCAGCCGAGTAGCATGAAGCTTGAAATTACAGGGAATCTCCACAGTTTAATTCAGAGGCACCAAAGGAGGCTGTGTTCTTCCAAAGTTCAGTCCAAACTGGCTGGGTATTTTGGGAAGTATGTCTGAATTTAAACATGTAAATCCCCACTAATCTTCTCTCCCACCATGTGAGGTCCTTGCACTTCCTCCCTGAAGTCAAGAATGAAATAATCAAGATGCAACAGGGAGAGGAATGGCTACTGTGTCAGAACACGGGTGAGATCTGCTATGTCAGTGGGAACTAGATTAGATGGGATTTAAAGTTGTAACTCCTGAGGACAGAGTTGACGGGTTTTTGTCAAAAGGTCAGAGAGATTGTATAAAAAGATGCGAGAGATTGTGAATAAGGAGAGACTAAGGATTAACAATAAGTGAGCAAACAGTAGGAAGGAGTAGAAAAACATAGATGAGAGTTGAGGTACACAAAAGGTCAGAATTGTGTTCTGACTTGAAGGTAGAAGGAAAAACAGGAAAGCCAATAAATATGGAGAAAGACTTTCACTGACAGCATTCCAAAGGGATTACTTAATATCAAAGGCCACGTTGTGTGGCATTGCTCCATAAATGTGTCCAGTAATCTAGGCTGAAATTACAGGCCCCGGTCCACTTAAGAAAAGATAACCCTGAGAGCAACATGAACAGCTTCAGAAAAGACACTAACATTGCTGCAAGTTTAATGTGCATAAAATGAATGTTGAAATGATTAATCCACACAACATGAAAGACAAATGCAGTGAAAAACTGAAGGGGATAGAAGAAAATGGGCTGAAGGATAGTTCTGTTCCTTTCCATTTTCTGGAAAATTCAGCAAAATGTAAATATTGCTATTATAAATAGCATCTTCAGCTAGTAACTGTTTGGGTTTCCTCTCTACTCCACTCTTTTTGTTTTGTGTTAGTCCAGCAAGAGTTCCATAATCTCTTTCACTTTCTCTCTCTATCCCTTCACTGTTGCCTCAATGTAATAACCTCTTTTTCTTCTCTTCATGTCCCATTCCATCTTTCCCTTCTGATCTCTACCCCAGAGAGACTTGGAAGGCAGTGGGTCAACCAAGGAGGGGTGGCTATATGAGGAGGAGGAAGAGAAATCTGTGACTCCAGAAGTTCAGGACTGCATCTTTTGTGTTTGCCAGGATCTCCCTAGCAGTCCAGCCCAGCTGTCCACTGCCAACCAGCAGCAAATCTTCCTCTCTACCCACGAACACAGGAACTGAGGTGAGTGAGATTGTAGAATTTAGATAATGACTACAGAAAAAAATCCATGCATTTGCATAGGAATGAAGAGTCAGTGTGTCAAAGATTTTGCTAGATATGCTGAAAGATTTTCAGAAATGCTTTAACAACCTTAGCACCTCATTGTTACTATCTGGTTGTCTCAAAACAAAATTCTAAAACTCAGCGGAAAACCCCAATGATATATGTGAATGTTGCTTTGATGACACAAATTACCAAATAGAAATTAAATGTTATTGATGATTTCAAATATTATTACTGTTCTCTGACAGAAATTTAAATGGCCTTAAAATACCTTTCAATGCAGTTCACTTTTTCATGAGGTCATGGAGAAGGTAAGCTATCAAAAAGGGAGACAAGTGTATTAGTGGCATGGCTGAAATACTTCGGATTATGAGGAATAATTTGGGTTGTAGTGTCTGTCTTGATTATGCAGACTAGATATTTTCCACTCTATTATTCCACCACATCTTTTTTTTTAAAGTTATTTCTTTCCCCAGGGTTGACAGTATGATCAGGTCAGAACTTGTAACCCTACCAAAATGACTTTAAATAGGAAGTACCACCACAAATCAGAGGCAGTAATAGACTAGGCTGGCATTTGCACTACAATACGGGGAAATAATGCATTTGCACATCTCAGCAGTTAGCCAGTTCTGCTCTACATGGTAGTGGACTACAAGCCTATGTCTGAACAGCTTATGCATCTCTGTTGAGTTGAATCACAAGTTCTTATATAATGTAATCTGTTCTCATTCATTCATCTTGTGCCAAAAATGTCTTGAAGATGGACAAAACCAGGAGAAAAGTAGAGTTAATGAAAGTTTCTTAGCCTGCCACTGAGTTGTGAAGAATCTGTTTCATTGCTGTAAAGATGATGAGGATAATGATATTGTTTCTAAGGGAAAAATCATGGAACTCTTCACAGCGCTTTTTTTTTTTTTTTTTTTTTTTTGTATTATTATGAAAGGAAAAAAATACTACTTTTATTATTTGGAATGATTTTAATTCAATTGAAATTGAATTTTAGAGGGCAATAGCGTGATTAAAAAAAAAATAGAAAAAGAAAATTCTACCCTTCCTTTTCCTTCTACTCCAATTGAAAAAAACAAATGACATAAAGATATACCAACTGAATGTAGGTAATGCAGCTAGAAATTTCTGGAGCCACTATGCTCATTTCAAAGGACAATATTTTTTTCTGTGCATTCTAAACAGTGACTAAAAGTATGCGTAAGCTCTTCCTTGCTTTCTCAAAGAATGAGAAAATCACATTCTTAAAGTTTTCTAAATCATGGTCCTAAGATCAGTTGATGGCTTTTCCCTAATTTGCCGCAACCCTAATTAGTTTATTGACTACTGTAATGCCACTGGTGAATGCCTTATAATTTCGTTTAATTAGAAGAAAGCCTTTTAGTTAACAATGGAAATAATTAATCTCTTTTAAAGAAAGGACTAGAAAGGAATAGTTTGCTTGCTCATGTATTGTTCAGATCAAACAAAAAAAAAAAAAAAAGAAAGAAAGAAAATAAATAACAAGCTCAAAAATAAAGCTAGAAGGGAAATGAAATACTATCTTCCTCCTCAGTTTTCAAGATTACTTTCTTTTGTTTATAAATCATTTCTGTCAACTTGATGGTTAAACCATCATTCAGACAACTTGCATTTTGAGTAAGAATCAAGCTAAAATCAATGGAGTAGAAGGTGCTTAGCAGCTAAGTTGTGCCTCTCATCTGTCAGTTTGGCTTGTAAACCTCCATAGCTTAGCAAACTTGTTACAAGCTGAAGTGCTGATTCAAAAGTGCTTCAAATGTTGCTTCAGATGTCAAAGTAGTTTGGATCAGGCTTTAGGCACAGCATCTTTATTTAAGGTATAGAATGACATTTTCCCTCTTAGATAGGTGCAGTAGTACTCAGTATGAGAAGGAAGTCAGGGCTGGTCTGGAGCTGCACTAACTTCTTCTGCTTCCTTTAGGCTTCCTTGAGGTCAAAAATAAGACAGTTGGCTTGTCTTGAAATAGGCTATGATTGAACTAGTTCTTGTCCAGCTGAAGTATGTGCAAGAGATTTCATCATCAGACTTCTTTTGATCAAAAACAAATTGGGTCAGTTTCTGTGATCTAGGTTTCAGGTTTGCAGATGCAAATCTGAATAGGTTGGTCAAAAACATGAAGTCCTATCTCATGAACACCTTTTTTTTCCAGACTGAAGATTACTGGGGACTCATGAACACAGTAGTGTCTTTGCTGTTCCAGAGATCTAGATTATCTCCAGAAGGGGCACAGGTTACTGTGTCAGTATAAAATCCTAAAATTAGAGAAGAGTTCATGGATTTGGGTTGCTTTTCCTACAACTGAAGAGGCAGAAATCTCTCTTCTGTAGATCAGGTAGAAATGTATGTGAGCTCTCCAACCAAATTCAAAAGTGTTTTCTTCACAAGTTTCTTCCTTTAATTAGAATAGCAAATGGGGAAAAGGACCCTCTTACAAGGCAATATTCACAGATATCACTATACCTGATTCCTTTTTCATGATGAAAGTCTGTTTTGTTTCCATGTTTGGGCCTAGCTCTTTTCTATGCTCACAATGATAACTTGAACCATTCTGACCTCAATTCATCAGTTAATGGGGCTCTACAATAAAGTGAAACTCTCCAGCAGGGAAGAATGCTACAGCTACTGTTTGTGATGTGCAGTGCTGTGGCTTATTCTCTGTTGTCAAGCAGAGAAGGGGATGAACTCTTCATCTCATCTGTAGGAAGCAAGGTGCTTGGAAGCCTCTGGTAAAACGTTTATTTTGATGAGCTCGCTTTCATCTGAGTCTGCAGCATTTGATATTCTTCAGTTGCTCCCTTACTGAGCACTGTTGAGTCTGAGGGTGAATTTCCATTCATATCTATCAAGTGATGTATTTCTGCACTTGTGTAGCATCAGCAATCAAGGATCTCAAAATACTTTACAAACTTTAATGAGTAGGGCTTCACAACACTCCTGGGAGGTGCAGAAGTACTGTTAACCCAATTTAATAGATAAGGAAAGAAAGATGCAGAGAAATCAGCAGTTGCATATTCACACCCCTGCCTCCACCTGCATGTATATTTTTGCAAATTTTTGTTCATACATATAGAAAAATATATCCCTAGAAATGAAAATTAGAAGTTGTATTTGATGGTTCCTTTGGGAGAAAAGGATTTACTGAGAGTACATTTCACTTTTAAGGCAGTCAGGAACGTTCCAAATTTTTGAATAGCTGTAGAGGTACTTACAAAACAAAACAAAAAATTGTCCCTTGTCGTGGTCAAGGTTCCTTAGGAAATTGCTGCTCCAGTTAGCCACTGAGATTTTCTGTTAGTGAAACATCACTTTTTGGGGCAGTAGTTTTCCCTTGAAGCACCACCTGTGAGTCTCCTGGGGACACTAAGTGTTTCTATTTTTCCATTCCTGCTCCTGCGGTTCTGCTGAAAAGCCTGTGACCGGTCTGAGCTGCCTTCTTCCTAGATGAGAACCGCGTGAAATTGCCTTTTAAATGAATCAATACCATTCCTAAAAGCAACAGTAGGGGATGCTGTGGGGTAAAAAACGAATCCTCCCTCCTTCAATTCCACCCCCCCCACCCCCCTCGGCTCCCTCCCGACCTCTGCTTGAGAGCACAAAGCACTTTTAGGAGTAGAAACCTGACATAAAATTCAAACTAGTTGTGTTTTGGGCGAACACAGAGCATTAATTAAAGGGCCATCCAGGTCACTGTTGAATAATTAGTTTCCATTTCTATTTTCAAATTGGAAATTATAATTTTATTTAATTCCACTGCAAAAGTGATGTGGAGAAGCCAGGTGGCAAGCAGTTTGATTGGTTTGTTTCTGATCTTCTAAATGGAAAGATTTGAAAAGTTCAACACCATGGCAAAATGGATATTTTCCATATTTGTATCAGTTAATTAGTTCAGACGGAGGGAGGACACATCACATAAAAAAGACCTTCCTCCGGGCATTTACCAAATATCTGGAAAACATGAACTGAATGTTTCCGAGAACTTAGCAGCACATCTAAAAGAAAATCTTTGTTGATGGAATTCCAGAAAAATAATCTCCTGAAAATCAAGTATAATTAGTTATTAGAGTCTACATGTTTACAAATGATCAGGGGAAGAAGAACATATTCCTTTATCAAGCTCTTAGTATTGAAATCTACTTCATCTAATTCATCTAACTACAGAGGCTTCTGAATGCTTTACTCTTGCTTTAGATGCCTGAGATGTGATAAGGCTGTGGAAATCCTGGAAGAATCTGTGATAATGGTCCTAGTAGCTATGATAAGGGTAATCAAATGCCAGGTTTCAGGGCTTAAACTAATTGCCTGTGGAGGTCGGAAGGAAATGTTTCCTCCCACATGCTGTGTTGCAACAGTTGTCAGGGTACATAACACATGTTGGAGTGAGATGGTGTCCCAGAATTAAACTTTTCTGTGAAATTTTGTTTGCCATTTATTTATTGCCATCTGGCAGGGCACCAGACCTGCTGGACCATGTAACTACCTTGGTATAACAAATCTTATGGGAAAGCAATTCTATTCAGACATGCAATACAGTGTTAATCCTTAGATTTTTTGACAACAGACAATATGTTCTAACAAAGACTGTCTTATTAACTCTGCTAATAAATGTGCCTGTGTTAGAAACGATAAATAGATTACCTCAACGCGAGCTACTGCTAGAGAAGAAATATACATTTCATGCATGCAGTGGAACTGCCATGCCCTTTTGCGAATGATGAGGTGTTTTTTTTCACACTGAATTCATGCTGCATGTCATGCCTGGTTGCTACATACACCTGATGGGTATGACTGGGGAAACCTGTGCTCTTTCCTAGATGGTTTTCTTATAAATCTTTTAAAGTCACATCTGCATGGTTAAAAATATCATACCCCATCATTTACATGAATGATACATTCCTGAATCAAATTTGTTCCTAATATAGGTCCAGTGTTGGCAATGCATCTTAATCCATGCATTCTGGGAGCTGATTCATTCCAGAAGATAAGGTGCTGAAGAGAAAAATTAGTGTGCTGTCTCCTTTTAAATTGGTTGAATCATGTAAGCTTATGAAACACCCAAGACTGAAAACACAGTAGCAGTAAAGGGATGAGGATTTCCTTTTTGACATACTTTTCTCATGCAACAATTAATTTACTTGCTGATCAAATCTGTGTGCTCCCATTGCTGCAGGCATCAATTTCTCTTATCAGTTGGCTGTGCATCTATCCAGAGTTTATGAAATGGTGGCCATAGGCTAACATATGCGCTGCCTTAAATTCCTGTAATGTTGGTACTTAGCTGGACTGAAGTCATTGAACATTGAAAAGAAAATTACGAATGACAGCCACTAAGTAAACTCTGGTTATAGTTTTAGCTGGCTGATGTATGTTTTTTTCCTGCATATAATAGACATGGTAGCAGGCTTGAGGCAAACAGAAATAAAGTGTTCTTTTACATGGCATGTAAAAATATGCTGGTTTATGTATGACCCAGAAGCCATTGCCATATACTGTGTGTAACAGGCCATTGGAGGACAGGCCCTCTGCTGGCTCTTATATGAGGGCCTGAGTGTGGGCTCTTGGTGAAGAAACCGCTTTCATTCCCTAAGCAATGTGGGAACGTGAGAGGACAAAGGATGGCATGGGTGGCCCCATGCATGCTCCTGTGCTGTGGAGTAGTAGGCAGAAGAAGCATGACCAGGGGTTCCCCCTTCAGTCCCTAGGGAGATGCTGTTAAATTGTGCCTCTCACCCTTGGTCCCTGCCAGAGTTACCTTACATTTGCACTATTTTCCTATGGAAAAAAAAAAAAAAAAAAAAAAGATCCATTTGCTACTGACCCAAATACAAATAAATTTAGCAGAGAACTGAATGTATTATAAATAAACCATTATTCAGGTTTTAAAAGCTTCCTTTTAAAAGCTCCTTCAGAATGCAGATGTTATCTACAGGCTGTGGAATGATGGAAAAAAATTGTGAATGGGAAGAATTAAATAAAAAAGGAAAACTAAAAAGAATAAAAATATAAACCAATAAAAAGAAAGTTTGTGACGGGCAATACTCTGGCTTAGAGCAGAATTCAAACAATATAATATCAAATATGTTTTTATTCCAATTAACTTTATGACAGGCACATTCAGGCAGATTTAAATGCAGCTCTTAATTGGTGTACTTTCCAGGGCATGGTAGGTGTTTGATCATTTTAGATAGCAGAACAGCAGAAGGGAAAATTAAATTGACAGAGTGCAGAGAGGGAAGATGAAAGTTACATGTGGCGTGGAACAATAAACTATTACTACAAATGTTAGTAATTAGATCACATCTATTTGTTATTGATTTTTTTCCCCTTTCTTGTTATAGTTATTTATTGTGATTGGAATTCATTGCCGATTCCCCAAAGTGATACAGACTGAAATCTGACTCTGACTCCTTGGCTCTACCGATTTTTCTCTGGTTCTGGATGCAAGACCAAATGAGCAACCTTCATTTTAGGGCTCTCTAAAAATGGGGTCATTCCCCAGCGAGTAACAGAAGACCCGAGCACAGCAGACCTTTCTTTGCTAGCTGCCTGCCTACCCTCGCAGTCACAGTGCATGTGCCCGGCTTTACCTGCTTCTTACGTGCTATTGACTTTGAGTAACCCAAGGTTAAACACGTGCTAAGTGCTTTGCTTTACCTGCTGAGCCTGAACCAGACGGGGGGAGTGGTGACAGGTTCATTAGTTCTGATACCAGCCTTACAGCCCCCTCCTGGTGCTGCGCTCGTATCCAGGCCGGCAGTGATCAGAACAGCCGCACTGTCAAGCAGCAATGTGAAGTTCCTTAGGACAGCTCATTACCAACAAGGCATCCTCTCACGTGCCTGGAAAAATAAAAGCTCTGTATTTGCATTTTCTAAAAGGCTGTTTGCTGCAGAAATTTGAGGCAATACACGGACCTTGCCTGTTGATGCTCACTGAGAACATTAATTGTCTCCAATCATTGTTAGAGCATCTGTTTCACATTTTGACAAGTGCACTTATCTCCTCCTTCGCTCCTACCCCTCCCTTTCACATTCCTCGACTAAAGATAATGAATAAATTACAGAGATATGACAAACGTGTTGATAATCAAGATGAAAAACAAATGAACTGGAAGTGGCTGTGTTTCTACATGAAGCTGTAAATTGCTTTCTTTTCTTGTGCAGTGAAACTTCTGGCTTGGCATCTAAAAATACCAGCACATTAGAAGATTATTACAAGTATTCTGGTAAAGAGGGCTTTCAACAGCAAAGCCTGCTGGCCTTCTCCTTGATGAGGAGAAGATGAGGATCCAGGAGCCATCAAGAAGGAGCCAGGAAGGGCTGAAAACAACATGAGAACCAGACAGCTGGAGGGTCTGAGTGGTGAGGAAGGAGTTAAAGCATTTAATTCTAATTAGGATTTAATGAGTTGGCATTATGCTTACAAAAGCAAAGGACTGGGCTGAGGCAGTTACAGTGACAGAGACAAAAAGTAGAAAGTTTTGTTTACCTATCTTCCCCAGCAGCTCAGACCTCCTGTGCAAGACCCCAGGCAGTTCACAACCCCTTTCCCTGAAACAGCTTTTCTAGAGCAGCTTCATGCTAAATGCTCCCACTGGCGCACAAGGCAATGAGTGTGGCAGCCTGCCTGCTGCTCATAGACATAATATATGTACATCAGCAGTGGGCAGCTGCACCTTGGACGTGGTACAGCATCTTCACTACACAGGGCAGTGCCAGCAGTAGTTGCAGTCCCGTCACACTTCTCCCAGTAAACTCACATTTGGTACTAGTTGAAAGCTCAGGTTATTTTGACCTTCACGGTCCAGACACATTTAATGGACTAAAGTGCTTCTGACCTTCAGTATCCTCTGCTATTCCAGCCGTAGGGTCTGCGCACAGCCCAGGCAGTGAATTTGTCTCCTTATCTGCAGCTTTATTACTTTTATCAGTAGCTGAATCTGCTAACAATTCTTCTAAATGATGAATTTACCAAAGCTACAATATTAGTTTAGTTTCATGTCTCTCCAAGACAACACTAAAGAAGAACTACGCATGTGTTGCAAGACCAGCTTCTGCATCTGTAAATTGGAATAAAATCAGGCTTTGCAGCAAAATTATGTTGGTTTATACCCTTTTAAAAATTGAATTGCTTAAAAATATATTGAAAATTTGCACGGGGATATTAGAATTCCCAGCCTCTGTATTTTAACCTCTATCCCTTCTGAGCTGAAATGGATGCACTATACTGCTAAATAATTAAATTAAAAGCTATTTACCTAAAATTTTCCACAGTACCTTTTGCCAGAATATGGAGGGTTATGAAGCCTATTAATCTAATTCATCTTTGGGTTTTAAAAATTTCATAAATTTGTGGCATTCTTGTCCATTAAAATTCAAAACTGGATAAATAAGGAATAATTTCAGCCCACAGCATTTTTATATGTGGAGAAGACTGAGACATACGTAGAAAACAATCCCTACATAGATTGTGCCATTATTCCGGTAGAATTACTTTGTTTCTGCAATGTAACAATTACTTGGGATGGGCACAGTGATGGAGATGATTATAATTAGCATTTTTCAGCATTGTGCCATTTTAAAAGACCCTTTCCAAGCTGTTGGGGGATATATTTCGAAGTACCATCAACATCATGACACAGATGAGTAAACTCAGGCATATGTGAATTAACAGCAGCACCCTTACAGCAGAAAAAAATCACTGAAAGAATTCATCTGGGGACCTCCCAACTCAAATATAATATTTTCTTCCAGGCTTGAAATAAGTTAATTACCTTTCAAGTTCATTAATAACATAAGTCTATAATTTGAAGGTTATTCCAGAGTCTCTCTCTGGTTCCCACTGAGCTCCTATCTGCAGTTCACAGGAGGATCCTCACTGTTGGTGGATGCAGGTATGTCCCTACTGCAGACCTGGCTGGTGGTGGGACAGGAGCTAGGGACACCCACAGAAATACCACTGACAACCTAGGTGTGTAGCCACCCCCAAAACCCCACTGCCTGCAATGGTTTTGCTAACAGTACCTAGGTTTTCCAGCCTTCACCCAGAGCAGGAGCAGAGCTATGGCACAGTCGGATTGGCCTGTTGAGGTAATGACAAGTTGACACATTGAGAATTACATACAGTCTACTTCTTGAGCACACTTAGCTACCTCCTAGCTTATAAATTCTTTTACAGATTGCCCTGTGTTTTCTCTTTTAAACTTTTGTCTGGGCTGTAGCTGTTGGCACTGTAGGAACACAGACTGCTGCCTTGATCTGAGGTGACTTTTGAACGTGTCAGGCACAGGAGCCAAAGGACTCCACCAGCTTTCAGCAGTGCAGGGTCTCTGCCACCGACCGCACCTCGTGCTCAGCAGAGTGTTTCAGACTTAGTTGTTCATTTCATTTAGTACCTTTTGGGTTTCAACACAGAGCTCCTTCCCATAGAAGTCTTTGGCTTTCAGTAATAGCTTTCACCCACAATGTTAACAGATAAGAAATGTATATGTTATTATAAACAGGTGGTGGTTCCTGAGAAATCTGTGTGAAGCTCTTTGCCCTGGTGGCTATAGAACATCCCTGTCTGGGAGAGATACAAACATCACTGCACTGGGGCTAGGAAGTGGTAAGATGGGCTATTTAGCAGGGACAGAGAACTGTGCAGACAGGGGTATTGCTCTGGTGCTGAATGTAAGAAAACCAGTTTTGTAGATGATCATAAAACACCCTCTCCTCGCTGATGCCTGGTGCTGCAGTGGAGTTCTGAGTGCAGTACTTGTTCTACAGAGATAGGCAAGCTGCACAGCACCACAGCCATTGCCCCTGGAATTTTCCTTTTCATTGGAACAACAATACAAACTCACATTGTCTGGTGTGGGGAGCTGCAAGCCAAGATAATGTCCATTGTAAACATAGTGCAGTATCAGCAGAAGTCTCCAATCACCTGTGAATACTGACTAGATCTGGAAGTTTCAGATAAGAGTAACCCTTTTTTCTTTGAGATAATCCCCTTGATATCCACCCAAAGAAGTCTGATAAAAATTTAGAGTACTTGTTTGAATACAGTATTTTAGTCTTTAAAGTTCATAGATACTGCATTTCTCCCCCTTTACCCTAGCATAATACACCTCGATGTCATTTGTGTTATGCAAACATGTTTCTCGTGCTCCTCTTTAGGAACACACAAGAAACACAAACTGCATTAAAATTGGTTAATGAAACGTGTAAAGATTAGAACTTGTTTTCATATGAAAAAAATACTAAGGATCTCCTCCTCCTTTCCTGTAAGAAATGAGAGTTCAAAGAAGCTGTACTTTCAGATACTATAATTAGGTTTAATTTTAAAAAAAAAAAAAAGAGCTCTTTCCTCTTAATTAATATAAGGCTTCCTCAAGAAAATTTCAAATGCATTAAAGAGTGATTTTCTTTTTCATTTCAAAAACCTTCTCTTTAATTTAAAAGTTAAAAGACCTTTAAGGCCAATATTAGCGATGGAAGCACAGCTCAACTTTTTTGAATGGAGGATGACAGTAATATCAACAACTTGTTAGAAAGGAAGAATGGTTCAGTGGGTAGGAAGCTATCTTTGGACTCACAGAACAGTGAATTTTATTTAGAGATTACCAAATTAATGATTAATCAGTTTTAGGAAATGAGAATGTTTGTGGGTACAGCTCCCTGTTTTAATAGGTTTTTGCAAACTTTTTTTTTTTTTTTAATTTAAGAAAAAAGGTTAATATATTTCATGCTGACATTTTTCAAACAAAATTTTTTGGTGTTTTAAATTTTTATTTTTTATTTTTATTTTACTTTTAAAATTAGCTGAAGTCATAAAACATGGTAAATAGCTTTTTCTTTGGCAGAACAATTTGTCTTCCATTGAGAGAAAGGTTTAGGTCAATGAAAGACATGCTCCATCTCAACAGACATGCTGCACACCCCTCTGTATCTCTGGAATTCTTTAATAACTATTTTCACTCTCAGGATAAACTGAAAAATATGTTCAGTTTTCCAGCTACTATATCCAGTACCTTCATACAGTTTTTAGAAGCTTAGCGTTTAGTTTCTGGCTGTGCAGTAGAGTCCCTTGGTAACATTGGTGGACTCTGACATGGATTTGCAAGAACATTCACATGAAATTTATATCTGATTTAGGCAAAAAAGTTTAAAATTTAATCCTTAAAAACACTGATGAAGTTTTCCCATGTGACCTTACTTCCCTTTCCACTGCAGTGTGGGCATTTTTGTCCCAAACAACTGGGGATTCTTCTCTCTTCCTCCAGAGCAACATAAGTCAGAGGAGGTTTGTATTCACAGCAAAATTACATGGAGAGTTTTTCTTGTGCAATTGATGATAGTGGCATGAAAAAAAAATAATTCCTTAATGACATCAACAGATTGTCCTCATTCAATAGACATGAAGCAGCATGCTTTGAGTTTGCAAATGTCCTTTTCAGACTTCGATTCTCATGACTTGCATGCTCAGGGTGTTTTTGCAAAGGATGTGAGACATTCAGGCTCAGTTGTTTTTCTCTTAGAGGGTTCCTATTCACATTAAACTTCCACCTATTTGGTGGTGCCTTAATTCCCAGGCTGTATTCTAGTAGGAGAACACTCCATGTGGTGCTATGGGAAGCTGTTCATGAGGTATTCGAGGCTCAGTGAGACAAGAGGAGAAATAATGTGCAGACTAATTGTAGAGGAGTTGTGCATTTTTACCCAGGTCCAAAAATATTCATGTGTTATGCAATAGTGCATGAATAGTCCTTGGAGTAAGGACTCTCTCTGTTAGCTATCCCTTGAACTGTGATTGTCAGCTCCTGTCTACATGCACATCACAGTACTGCACTAAGGCTGGGCAGCTGACTGGGTTGTGAAGGCATCTGGGTTACTGAGAAACCACTGTATCTGTGGCTCACCAGTGTTTCACCAGTTTCAGACTATCTTGACTGTGTGGCCACTGAGTGAGAGAAAAAAATAAATAAATAGATCTCTTATGTCCTAATTTAGGTGTCTTGAGATTACTGGAAAACATTCACTGAACTCACTGAATGGCTAAAGTCATTAGCATTGCATGTCACTCAGATTCTTTGATAGTATTTGCATTTTTCAGATTGATCCTTTCTCTTTCAGGATATGGCTTATTTTTACAAATAATACTTAATTTTTAAATAATTATTCAAATTTATTTCCTGTACTTTCCTGTTATTCTGGAGGATGCAGCAGATCATCATTCCAGGAAAATAAAAACTACAGAGTGCTGCAAAGATTATTATTAAAAAGTCAATAAGTGATATGAAAGAGTGTACAACTATTTCATGCATGAAATATGGGAGATACTGAAATAATAATTGCAGTACGAATACTTAAAACTAATTTGATGTTTGTAAGTGGTGACAAACATGTGAATGGAATGCATTTAACATCAATGTATTCTTGCAAAGTATTTTGTCTGCGGTGTACACCTGGGGAAATTTTTACACGCCCTGGTAAAAAGATTGCAAAATACAGTGGTATTGGCTGTGGAACATGTCTTCTGCATGAGCTAGTTTATTTCCTGTTGAATAGGATGAATGTTTCAATGTTGTTTCTACATGGAAGGTGCAATTTCCAAACCGCAGCTATCACCTGGGAATATAAAAGCATGGTCTCGGACTTGGCAGGTATAGCTTTTTTTATATGCTGGTATTAGAAAACTGTGGTAGGTGATTCAGATATAATCTGATGTGAAAATAGATTGGTAACTTCAATTTACAACCATGCTTAGGAATATTTATTTATTTATTAATGTAAAATGGAGGCCAAGAAGAGCAGCAGCTGAGATCTTCTCCCTAGGAAGCTTTGTCTAAATTTCTCAAGTGCCTAATGTATTTCTTCTAAGTCAGCACTTATCCTTTCACAGTTTCTACATAGATATTACAACTAATCCAGGGATCCTACTTTAGATAGTTACCTGAGTAGTAAACAGGTAACTATCTAAACAGGAAAGATATTTTCCTTTGAAAATATTTGATATCTCCATGTAGTTCTGTTATCTTTGCGGTATGGTGTCTTCATTTAGATGCTGGGCACCATGGTTTGTGTGGCTTTGAGATCATCAGTCTTTGACAGAAGAAAATTCATGTTGGTATCTCACTGTTGATGCCTAACACTATAAACGATCTTTTGCTTTATGCAGCTGGTGATATTCAAGATTTACACAGGAAGAAACATAATCTGACAGAGACCTGCTGAAATCTCATACATATCAGAAAGTGACCCAGTGGCCTCCACAAGAGGAAGACAGCAGAGTCCTAAAACAGCATGACTAAAGCTGTCCTGACCAGTGGACAAGTAATTAAGTCCACTATTCCACATTCATGATTACCTGGTAGGTAATTGGTATAGGATAAATACTTGGGCTTAAGCTCTGCTAGCATGCTGAATGGTGAACAAGACATTTAAAGATAGTCTTTTCTAAAAACATTTACTATCTAAATGAGGCAGGAACAAAATATGTTCCATATTCTTGATAGTGAAGGTCTTTTTTTCTTTCAGTGCTCCCCTTGGGATGGATTTGAAAGAAGAGGGAGATGTAGCCTGAGGCATGTTAATTTGAGAAGAGCTAGGAACTGGTGCTCTTGATCCATACTTGGGAAGAAGGGACCACAACTGTACATAGCATCCAGCAAGCAATACTTTTTTTTCAGGAAACTCCGGCATAAAAATCAAGATCAAGACCAAAAGATAAAATTTCTCAACTCAGAAGTGGTACTGTTGGGAAACATGATGATGTGAAAAATGTTTATACTGCGCTTAAGTACATTATGTCTGTTCTGGCAAAAGAGAGCAGGACTGCCCATAAAAAATACTTCATCTGTATACAGGTGACTTGAAATTAAAACAAAATGCCTCATCAAATAGAAGTAACACCATCCCATATTGTCAGTGACTAAATTCCAGTTGTTAGGTCTCAGTTTGAAGTGCATTATATTTTAATTGCATCCAGCATATGGTCCAGGTTCAGTGGGGCAAAAGAAACATAAAATCCTAGGAATAAGCTATTTAAACACAATAATATTCAAAGTTAATTCTATGTAATAGCCAGTGTGGGGAGATGGTTTTCTACTTCTTAATATTAACCACTAAAATTTTTCTGGCATGATTTTTCTATTTAAAATAGAAAATATTTTTAGAAGTGAGCTTTAAAAGAGATTATGTTGTTACAGTAAACAACTTACACTTATATAATGATTCTTAATGCATTACCAAAAAAAATCTGTGAGCTTTAGTATGTATTTCATATCTTAATAAAATATTTTAGACATATTACTTTTTTTTTTGGCTAACATTACCTATGCTAATAACACTTCTTAGCAGTTCTTGCTAACAGTACTTACATGAGGTACCTACAGCTTTTATATTTTTTATTTTTATCATTTCTCAGCATTTTTTTCCAGTGTTTTTCAACCACTTTGTGCTTGTTGGTTTATTTTTTTTAGGTAGTAAATTCTGCTTTATTTTATTCTAAGGAGAAAAAAAAACATACTTTAAACAACTAAAAAAAAAGAGAAATCTGAAAATGAGATGAAAAGATCTTTGTTGCTCTGTCTTGCCTGCCCACCACAACTTTTCCCCTTCTCAATACAAGCTCAAAGTTATAGTTGTTGAAATGCTATAAGTATGTTTGAAACTCAGGTTCAAAACATTATTAGCCTAGTCATTTCATGATTTATAGTTAATGAGTGGAACTTACGGCATTAGCAGTTCATTGAATCAGTTACTAAAACTTGGCTAAAAAAAAAGGTTGGATAATGAATTTACATTTTCATGCAAAATCTTTTGGCCATTCATTTTGAAGTAATGTATTGAGACTAAATGCAGTTTTGTTTTATTTTTAAACAGAGAAACAAGAAAACTCTGTGTCAAAAAGTAGTGTTTTTATATAAAAAATATTTCCACTGGCAAATTTGGATCACAATCCAAAACCATAATTCAATTCTGTTCCCAAGCAGCATATTTCTGCAGGAGTAATCTATGTTCACTGGTACCCATCATATTGCAGTATTCTTCCAAGAAAAGGCACTTTCAGAGTCATTCGTGGGGAAGCTGTGAAAGATAAAAGGAGAATAAGCCCTTTGCAGCCAACTGATCATTTATTGAAATTATGAAGGGATGTTTGACCTCTTATTACATAGCAGAACTAGTTCAGAACTGTGCACTTTATTCTGTAAAATGGAACCTTTATACATATATATATATACACACATATTTTCAAAGCCTCAGTTGGTGAAAGCAGGATTCCAGATTTGTTGTGCAGAAGTTAGAAATTCTGATCACGTTTACTTCAAAGTAAAATCAACGACACATCCCCTTCTGTCACCAGAATGATTCTGATAATACTTAGACATTGATAAACGTTTAGTTTTCTTTTATTTCATTTTCTTTGAAAAAATCAATTTTGCTAATTTTTGTATAAAGAGAAGTGATGTGTTCTCAGATAAATTTTTTAACCAGAAACTTCATGTCATGAGTGGGTGATCTTGTGTCACTGCCATTACCACCTCAAAGACATTCATATAATTTTTTTATCCTAGATCAAAAAAGTAAGCCCAGTGTACTCTAGGAATGACATCCTCTGGAACAGGACATTTCCTGAGGGAAATAATGCTTGGAGGAGGTTACTGGCCTGGAGCAAAGCTTCCAGCATTCAGATTTCCCTACCAGTCATCAACTTCTAGGAAAAGCCTTTTGCTTTGATCAGTAATTCTCAGTTCTTTCTCTGCATATTCCCTTTATGTCTTCTGTAATATATTTTATTCTTGACAAAATATTTGCTGTGCATTTTAGCAAGTCTGAAGATTACAATACTTTATATTAAGTTGTAATATTAATTGTATGTTTTTTAAAGTTGATTATTGTTGCTGATTGTAAATGGTGGTGTTACTCATATTTCAGTCTGCACTGCGTAGATGTCCAAAGTCCAAATACAGTTATCAGTTACCTTCAGCAAAGCATTCTACAAAGATGACGGAAAAAAAATCTCTTCTCTTACAACTGACAGTTAAGAAAAACATTTCCCCTCAAGACAGTATTTATAAATATGACAATATTTAAAGCACATGCTTAAGATCCGTTGAGGAGTAAGGCTCAGGATTTGAATGTAATAGTATTTAGCCACATATTGAAAGATAAGTGTGAGCTCAAATGCCATCCAGAATGGGTAAAAATTGAAGCTCCTATTGATAGGGTAGATGACCTTAAATCAGGACAAGAACAAAGCTATTATTGAGAAAATTAGGTTATAGTTTTACCTGCTTTTGAAGATAACATTCCCAGTATAAGCACTCCCCTTCTCCCTTTACATCAGTCTTCACTGTGCTAGCACAGTAATTTGTGCACCTGTGTCATGAATCAGTTCTGTGTTTTTCACACATATGGATTTTTATTTTTTATTTTTTTTGAGGAGGGTTACTATTTTTCTCTTTGAGAAGTATTCTAATCTGTTTTATTGTGTATAAATATGAGTAACATAAACAAACAGCAATACTGGAGGAAGATTAAAGTTTTGTGTTGCTGCAGCTAAATGTCTGCTTTGTACTGAATGAGTTTCAGTGACTTATTTAAGAATTGCCTTAGAAATCTTTGGTAGATTCAGGGAATGAATGCATCTCAGAACTTTGTAGAAAAAGTCTCACCGGCTACAACAATGTAAGTATTTTATCTGAAGTTTTCCTGTTTTGAGCATTGATTATGTGCAACATAGGCTGTCTTCTGTTGAAAATAATGCTATCCTTGAAATTTATCTTGGTTTCACAGACCAAAACAATTCTACTCAATTCATTACTCAGCAAGCAATTCTTCATCTTGGTTGTTCACCAAATCATTCATTTTCAAGGTACATTAACAACCTGTACAAGTCTGAGTCAAAATGCCAGCATCACCATAATATCAGTTGAGGATCATTATAGAGCAGTCCAAAACCAAAGTTTTTTTCATTTATTAAACTTAGTTATAACATTTGATGTTAAATATTTCATAAATTTAGTTATTTGAGAATAAAAATACAGTCAAGTTTTCTGAGAAGTTAACTAAAATTCCACAGATAAAAAATTGTGGTCGATAACAGGTACAGCATGGCATCAAAATGACTGTTGTAGAGTCCTTTAAAATTATACACGTGCTCAGACATCTTGTAGCAACCACATTTTAGACGTAGCAAATAATTTACTAATGAGGAGAAAAGGAAAAGGTGATGCCAAATCCTGAAGTACCAATTCATCAGAATTAAATATTTTACTGGAGCATTTATAAGAGCCATGTTAATTTGAGTTAGCTTTCTTTCACATTTTGAAAGGAAAAAAAAAAAAAAAAAAAGAATAATGCCCCTCCAAAGATTAATAAATTTCACTGAAGGTCTTAGATAACTTTTGGACTGCTTGTCTCTTTCTATGACTGTAGACAGAGCCTAGGTGCTTAAAATTCAGTTTCTCTTTAAATGATAAATTTCTGCTGATACAAAAAATACTTTGTAAGTCTGTTCAGTAGAAAATTTGTCTTTTCTGGGAAAAAAAAATCAGATACATTTAATTTTAATGCATTAACCCACACCGTTAATAAAAGAATAGGAAACATTGACATTTTAAAAAATTATAAATGAACAGAACAGTGGCTCCTTAACAGTTCAGCTCCGTCAGGGTACAAGAGTAGACACTTTGACAGCGATGAAGATGCTGACTTCCCCAAGGTCCTTCTGATCTTCTCTGCCCTCTAAAAATGCTGCTTACAAAAACCCACCTTTAATCAATCGATAAGCAGATTGATTTGTTCCCACTCCTCCCCAAATGTGAAATGATCTTTCCAGAGAGTGGCAACTCAATAACAGGATTAATTTCATCATTATCTCCTCCAAGTAGGGTGGTAAAATATTTTAAGGGGGAAACCAAAAATGTGAAGAAATAAAACTAGGGATATATGTTAAAAAATTCTATTGTCCTATAATTTAAATACTGCTAATACATCCTCTGAAAAGGTGGGATCTAATTTGTTCTTTGAAATCTTACTCAAGTCAAGATTTACTGAAAATAAATGCCTGAGCTACAGCAATGAAAAAGCCTCAGCATGTGTCAGTTTCTCATTTAGCTTATCCATAGCCATACTTCCAAATAAATGTATGGAATTGCATTATATGATGATGCAATTGTATTGATGATTAGTATTGTGACAAAGAATCTTACACCTTCCCTCTACCTTTTTTTTTTCTTTGAAAAATATTTGATGTTTCATTTCTATGTCTCTTTGCTCACTGATAGACTTTCAAGACTCTGTACACAGAGAATGAGAAATTTAAGGATATTGGTAGGGTTTGTAATGAAAACAGGCTAAAAAAAAAGGCTTCGAATCCATGCTTGAATCATAAAATTTACTTTTCTTCCTGCAAATGTGGTGATTTTGTCTGGTCCTACCTATACTCAACATCAAAAATTTTGGATTACAGTGAACTTTCCAAACTATTTCTTAAATTTTCTTTTCATATTATCACTTGCCTTGTTGGGTATAATACTTAACCTTTAATTCTCCTGGGCTGCAGCACTTCCCATTGACTACTTCTATTGCTTCACCTTCTCTGTTATCCCAGGACCAGCACATTGGTGTGGAGTAGTGGTGAACCAGGCTGAGTACTGAGCTGGCCAAAAATAATACAGCAACAGCTAAACCAATTGACCTCCAATGCTCAGTGCTTTTTTGGAAACAGAGAAGAGTGGTAAATATACTTTCTGTTAAATGAAATGAGTGTTGTGAAATGGGAAAGCTACAAAATGTCTATTGCCGAAAGGGGCAATACTACTTGTGTTAAGTTTGAGCCTGTCTACCCTCAAACTGTAACCATGTGTCCCCATGGGTTCCCTTTTGCCACAGCTGGTGGTTATCTAGCCATGCTGTAAACTGATTCAGGAATCCAAAATGGCAGAAAAGTAGAAGAGGAAAGTAATTAGAGTTTTCTACTGGTTTGACTCCTTTAACAGTCTCATAGTGTGGTTGGATAAGTGATAGATGAGTGTAAAGGAGGGATGAGAACAGACAACTGGAAACTGGGGGTGAGGGAAATAGGACTTCCTTTTGACAACAGCTAACTGTTAGTTATATCAGCCTAACTGTGTTTTCCATGTGCATTTTTTTTTCCTTGGGACTGGCTGAGAATCCTAGAATTTGAGGAGTGCTTGACGAGCTGTGAATACAAGGAAATAGGAAACTGGAAAGAAAGGTAGCAGACAATTTGAAGTTACAGATGCACACGTGATCCTATGGGTGTCCAGACCTCCTTAGGCACAAGCTTGTGCAAAGCTGGAAATCATAAGCAAGACAAAAATAAAAATAAAAAATCAGAAAGTAAGCCCCACACTGTCCTTCTTTGCTACTGTTTTTGGGGAAATGGAACCTGGTGTGCTTCCCTTGTAAATAACTGTCCTTCTCTCAAAGAGTATCTTGTATCATTCACTTCAAACAATCCCATGTTCTGACTAATTGCTTAAACCAAAGTATTTATGAGAATATTGTCATCATCTGGAAAAATTAGACTGCATTGGTCATGTTCTTATTTCGTGTTGTCATACAATAGAAAAAGATTTTGTTTGAGAGACAATGTGTCTCAAGCAGGGAAAGCTTACTGCAGAAAAGCTGTACTGCAAGTCAGTGGTGAGCACTTACTGTTACCAGGGGAGACCTTACTATTATGGCAATTATAAATCATGTTAAACAAAAGCAGCAGTAATTACGGTTTTATTTGTGGGAATCACGACGTACGGTTATGAAGAAAAATGAGAGAGAGAGATGAGGTGGTTCATAATGGATAGCATCTAGTTCATAATATACAGAGATAAAGAATGGTTATTATACCTCACTGTCATTCCAGCCATCACTTACCAAGCCAGAACTAAAGATACAGGTAAACATAGCATCTGACCAGCTGTGCACAGCTGTAGAGAGCTATCAAAACCCAACTGCAGCTTAGTGGTTCTCTCTGAAATCTCTCAGGAAGCAATTGCTGAAGCCTGTATTGACATCTCTTTTGACAACTGCCTAATCTCTTACAAGTTGTTGGTAAATGCTGCTTTACATCATCTTGTCACAAATTGTCAGAGGGGGTGGGAACAAGGGGAAACAAGCATATTTTTCAAAGTCTAGTTTAGGTGCAGTTTATCCCCAAAGCTTCCTGTGCAGATTTGTTCCTCTCAGATCACAAAGAAACCAGCAGTGGGGAGACCTCACTGGTGTTTCAAATACAGAGAATTCATGTTGTTTAACTAAATTTAACCCACAATGTTTGCAATTAATCCCATGCTTGACATTAAGACACCAATGTGAAATTTAATGGTCATGCTTATCTTCCTTCTTCCATTTTCAATAGAGTTGTTGTAAGTCACCAGATATGTGTATATGTCCAGGACCTTGAATGAACTAAAAAGGTATTTGTATAGGGATTTTGGTTGTGGCCCGTTTTCTGGATTACTAGGTCCAGTCAAGCAAACAAATCAAATTCTGAGTTTCTAACCACTTAAAGTTTTTGCATATTAAGTGCTTTGTTCTTAATATCTGTGCACAGCCTAACTCTCCCAGGCACACAGTAGCTTTCTACCCTATAATTTCTTCTTTAAATAACACCACCCTCTTCTCCCTAGGTGCCAGACATCTTTTTGTGTCAGCCTGCCTCATTAAGTAACATAACCACATTAGAAGTTGTTCCCAATTGTATATCTTCACATATATTATATCTTCACAGTCCTCAGCTCTTTGCTGTTTCAGACCTGAAAAGGGAGTTTTGTGTACGCGTGTAACTGAAAATGTCTGTACTTTCTGCATTTTGCTGATCTAATATCACTTCTTACAAAATCTTATCTTGCTTACCCTATGGTTTATGACATTTGCCAGAATGCAGAAAGTTTTTTTTTTTTTTTTTTTTTTTTTTTCTTTAGCTGTCCTGCCTTGCTAATTTCTAATCCAAATTTACTTCTCTGTTGCAGGAATGGAGTACAGGACAGTTACATTCTCTGTACTCTTACATTCCAGTCTGTGCTGATTTTAGCATGCACTAAGATTTCGAATTCCTCCTATTTTTTTCTTTTCAGTGTAAATGTACTCTTACAATATACTTAGAAAGACTAGTTGTGAAGTGTTAAAACCTCCTGAAAATAAATAAATAAATAAATGAATAACCATCATACTGGCTTATAATTTAATAGCTCAGTGAGACACTGCATGCAATGTGCTAACAGCTGGTGGTAGGAAGGGTGCCTTTTCTCTTATCTGATCTCACCACTGGACAAATGGTAGTGCTGCTGCTATTTGTGATTTACCTAGCTGTCAGAGGAGAGCATCAGCATAAAAAAGACACAGATACTGCTATTGTTGTAGGCCCAGAACTTTTGAATCTTTCACATCACCAGAGCTTTGTAACAACAGAGATGCAATGGCAGGACTGTGGATGTATACGTAACCTCAGAGACTACCTGGAGCCAGCAGTTCATCTGCTTCTATTGGTACTCTACATTTTAACACAATAATCAGATTCAGCTCTAATTTAGACACACTGACAGACGTGGGAGGGGCTGGAGTCAGAAACAGAAACGTGTCCTTTGCACCCTTGTAGTTAATCCAGTCAGTGTTTGGATTTTTAAGAGCTTTAGAACTAAGTTGTTAATAACCTTTCTGGCCTGAAAATGTCATTTAAAGCCTTGGAAGGAGAACAGAACAACTCCCCAAACCTCAAGCATTATAAGCATTATGAATCTGTTCTTTTAACGTGCTTTTTCTCATGTGTCTGTCAGTTTGTTTGTTTTTACGGTTTCACAATGATACACTGCACTGAAAAAGAACAGGATCGGTCAGGTTTTAGTAAGTGAGACCATTACTAAAATCCCTTTATAGGAAGTAAAAGTTTATAAGAAAAAGCTGAACTCATTCAAGTCAAGTAGGAAACTGGTACTGTCCTATAGATTCTCAGTGATACAAGTTTCCTTTCTGGAAAAAATACTCCAAACCAGAGCTGCAGCCTCTGCAGCTGCTTTCCTCAGTCTAAAAAACACATCAGGGTACAGCCTTCTGTGCTTTATGTCAAGCATTTTGTAAATGTGAAGAGTCAAATTCACAGTTACTTTTAGCCAGTAAGCCTATTTGAAGAACTTTATAGAAAATTTCTCATGTGCTTGTCTGAACAAAGCAAAAATATTAAGTAATATTAAGAGCAGGAGAAACCATATTATTTTTTAAATTCTGGCTGATATGTATTTTAGCAGTTAAAAAAAATAAAGAGGAAAGATGAAGGATAAAGAACAGTTCTGTTGAGCTGCCTGAAATGATGTTGACATTTGCTTTTTATAGTCACAAAAAAGAAAAAAGAAGCTAATTCTGGGTCTTAGCAATAGAAAAACTAATTGGGAAAATGTTAGAGAAAATTCAATTTTTATGTGGTAATTGGTGTTTCTATATCACACACACAAACACACAAAATGTAATGTCACAAAGTCTCTGTCAAAACATCTTAGAAGCTTTTTTTTTTTTTTTTTTTTTTGAGAGTGTTCAAAAATAGTTCCCTGTTTAACTAGGAATCTTTCTCTGTGGAAACCAGAGGATTATTTCTATTGCAGACATCTGAGTGTAAGAATACTTTCCAGCTTCTGACAAACCAGGGAGAGAAGCAAGTGCAGTAGCACTGGACATATTCTCTTTCCCTGATGGGAAATGCTGTCTGAAGGATTTTGACCTTTATTTATTTATTTATCCAGGATTTCTTGATGTATAACATCAAGAAATGATGATGCATAATAGTTCTAGCCCATCTGAAGGTCTCAGATACCTGCATTCATCACACATACATCAGCTTAATGGTGTGAGGCAAGTGTAAAATAGAAAACAACTTTAATATTTCCCCCCAAAATTAAATTTACTGGACAAGTAGAGATCATCAAAATTGAACAAGCACAGCAGGTCCAAAACTTCCCATTGTAGGACATCCTAGCTGACTGGGAAGCCTGTCCTTTAGCCATTTTTAGCCAGGCCATTTTTAAGCTGAAGTGGACATTCTCATTCAAGAATGCTTGTCTTATGCCTTGCAATTGTTCTCAAAACTGTGTAAAAAATTAAAAAAAAAGGAAAAAAAAAAAAAAAGAAAAAGAGGAAAAATCTTACTTGATAAAATAAAATAAAAAAAGAGGACATGAAGAAGACACATGGAGAAGAACAAAGAAAAAATAGAAACGAAGACAAATTAGGATGCATTTCATCCTTGTTCTTTGATGAAGGTTATTAGGGGTCTTCCGTATCATAATGGTTTAGACTATTTCTTAAGGCTTTTGAGTACATGTAATATTGAGAAAAGTGATAAATGACACAGCTGTGTCATC
The DNA here is from genome assembly GCA_011075105.1 of Heteronetta atricapilla. Taxonomy (NCBI): domain Eukaryota; kingdom Metazoa; phylum Chordata; class Aves; order Anseriformes; family Anatidae; genus Heteronetta; species Heteronetta atricapilla. The sequence continues at coordinate 43,828,702 of CM021735.1, forward strand.
ACCACAGGATCCTCCAAGAATTGCCTTTGGTTCTAATCACTTTTCCCAGTTTCCCAATGGTCCACCCTCTTACACTTTCATTCCCCAATTTAGTCTAATTTCTGATTTATCCATTTTTTACCCTTGTTTTTCAGTGCCACCCCACTCTTTAAACATACTTTGGATTGCTTTAAAACATTCTTTAGCGTATGTTGGGCTTTTTGAACCCTTCCCATCCATACAAAATAATGGGCTGTGCTGTGGTAATGAAAAAAAACAAAACATTGTTTTCCTTTCCAGAATGAACTAGAACATATTACTAGAATATTTCATTTATTTATTTATTTATTAACATTATTCCAACATTTTCTAAACCTTAAAAATTTCATCTTATTTTACGTTCAACAGTGAGGACAGACTTAGACTTATTTTTGTCTTATCTAAACCAGTCCTCCCATTTCATTTTGGTAGGCATCAAGCATTAGGAACAAAACAGTGTACTCAAGAAAAACATAAGAAGATAACCTATTGCCCATTTCTGAATGCTGCTCAGCCATTTCTCTTTCTTATACATGGATAATATTTTGACTCATTCAAAATTCTTCCTTTTGGGAAAAGTCATGATATTTTATTATCTGGGTTACAAGTTCATTGGGAGAACAAATTGGAGGACACTAAATCTGAAGCTCTTAACATTTTATGTTATATCTTCAAGTAATTAGGAGAAATAATTCCCTGTGTGAAAGAAAAATGGGAACAAATCTGACTAGAACAGCTCCGATTGAAAACATAAACTGTTGCTATTACTGGAATAGCTAGTGGCCTGGGAAATCTCTATGGCTGTCACAACATTTCACATACCTTTCCTTTTTCCATTTTAATCCACTAGTGATACAGTTACACAGAAAAAATTAACCTCTGTCAGAAAAACTTGTACCCTGTGTCTCATGCGAGGAGCTGAATGCACTCCTGAAAAAGGAACTTGGGTTGTCTAATGAGGCTTTTTTATCTGAATTAATGCTTTACAGCAACTGACTAAAACTATGGCCCCATTGACTGTCTTGTGCAAGTCCATCTTCCCTATTGTCTGGAAATACATATTGCCCAGTTGCAAAACAAATTTTATACTCTGGAAAAGACAAGGGTTTATCCTGACAGCCCTGAGCCTGGTGCTGATGGTCTTGGGATGGTGGGGATATAAGGCAAATTTAGATCAGGTACCTGCTTCCTATTTTGTCTTGTTTGGCTTAAGGTTTTTGGAAGATAATCTTTAAACTGTGTATTTTAGTACATTTCATAGGTGCCTGAAAGCTTAAAATGTAATGACCTTTATGTGATCTTGGTCAAAATCCAGCAACCATAATTTTAAGCTCAATGAGATCTGGTAATTAAATAACAGCAAAGTAGAAACTATGCAGCTCAGATTTTTATTTTTTTTCTTATTCCAGCTTCATAAATGTTTTGTTCAGTATACTGAAGACCAAGGGAATAATTATATTTACAAATTAGGAATCATAATTTAAAAATATATGTTTGACATCTGCTATGCTAATCTTCCAAACACCAAGTTTCCAAAGTGTCCTTTGTGAATACATTAAGACATGTATTGGTCTTTCCCAGTTTCCATAACTTGAAAAATTTACCTCCACAATTAGACACTGGCAGATTGTTTCTACAAATTGAAATGCTTTTTGACTACCTTTGTCAGAGAAATACACAACAGGAAATTGCACATTTCAGCCTGTCAAATTGGGTAGGTGGTTTGTGGGGTATATAACTGGGGCAAAGCAAACAAAAATAGTACACAAATCACCCCACCTGAAATGCCTTTAAAATGAAGCATTGTGTTCTAGCACTAGAATTAACTACATCAAAAACTTGAATAGGAATCCACCCTTAATGAATGGTAATAATAGTGTGTTATATGACAATGATTATTCAATTACTTTTAAGTGCTGTACTAGTGCCAGATCAAATTCTGGCCTGGCTGTGTTTTTTTTTTTTTGCATAGTGCAGAGTTTGTGTGTTCAGCATCAAGAATAACTATTGGCTGTAATAAAGAAATGAAAATGCCTTTTATGTATTTAATCTAGTTCTGATTTCAAATATAGAATTCTTCCTTTCTCCTCTTTTCCTGAATCCAGCCATCTACCATCTTGGTTTAAGCTCAAATCTGAGCTTTTACAGGTATATAGAAAAACACCATCAAGTTGCGTCAGTGTTCCTGTGCTGGCAGATTAACAAAAGCAGAGACTGTGCATAAGATTTTACATGAGCAGAAATTAAGACTGTATTTAATAAACTGGATAAAATATTAAATCATAGCAGAGAAATCATGGTGGAGTTATTGTGAAACTATGTGGAGTCTACTGAGACTATATTCAGCAGAAACGGAGACAAAATATGCCTAGTCGAATATCATTGTATTAAGATTTTCGTAATATATTTAGAAAACAAAAGGATTTTTCCTGTTGATTCTTTCTCATATGGGGTTTTCATTTCACTAGCGATTAGCACAATGCTTTCCCCTGCACTATTACATGAAGTATTCCAGAATTCAAATTTGCATGTCCAGGAGTTTAAAGATTCTTCTGTAACATTTTTCAGGGTGAGATGTCCTACTGCCTTAGTGTTCTTACTGGTGTTGACTGGCAGCTAAAGAGATATCTTCAAAAAGAAGAGAATGAAGTACTTGAAAATATCACATTGCTGTTTGAAAAATAACGATTTTATTATTGGCAATGACGGCACTAAATGAAACCGACTGGCTGGTAAAATGGGTCATGTAAACCTACTCTTCTTATAAGTATTATGGGGTACTGGCGTACTGGCTGGTAAACTGGGTCTTAAACCTAGTCTTCTTATCATCTTAAGAAATATGCAAATTCCTCTTTCAGCTAAAGCATCTCCCTGCTGAAAATGAAGTATGCCACCTGGGCATGGTCAGACAGCTTTCCAGTACCTACTGTTCAAACAAGTTTCATTTACCTGTAAGTAGGATCCAGGATAAATTAAAGTTACTGAGAAAGTATCATTGTATGTGGCTTGAACAAATACTGGTCTTGAGAAAACCTGGAGAGATCAAATTCAGCCCAAAACAGACAGTGAGATGGAAAAGCTTTTGATTAATCTGATGGTCACATGAATTAAATTTGAGTTTATGCTTGGGAGCCTGATTTCCTTCAAAGTGTTTCATTTGATAGCTTCTGATTCACAACTCAGTGACAGCAACATGCGTTTATCAATATAATCCAGCTTCTCCAATGCACTTCTGGCACTGAAGCTGAAAGCCATCATGCTGGTAGAGAAGAAAGCTGTCTTTGGAGAAATCAGGGTTGGGTTGGTTGTAGTTCTTTAGGAAACATAACGTGCTCACATAATGTGGAGTAAGCTCTGGCCTATAACCAATTTTGGTTATGTATTTAGGTTTGTGTGGCTATGGTGTACTCAAATACTTATCATGCAAACAGGGGTAAACAGTCAGGCAACATCAGGGGCAGCATTAATTGGGTCATCTGGTATATAGGTTACCAAGTGTGACCCTCTGTCAGATCCACAACTCCCCAGAAGAGTAAAAATGTCAAAAGGGTAGGTTTGCAGAGAGATCCTTTTTATAATCATATGAGGGGAACAGAAATTGCCTAGGCTCCTTAGAGGATCTATATTTGCCTGTCCTGAGATCAGCCATAAGAAGTTTTAGAATCTTTAGATATAACATTACCCAAGAATTACATCAACAGTACCAACCATTTATTATTTCTTTATACCAACACAGCAGCTCTGAGAAATGAGTATCTTGACTGTTAAGAATAATATTAATATCTAGGAGCTTGGCATTTCATGTACATTACTGGACAACTCTAAATATGAGATAACATGCAGTTTTAAAATGGTCCATAAAATTTCTTACTACAGTGATTTTGCTATGTTAATTCTCCTCTCCTTCTTAATATCATAAATTGTAATATTCATGTAGATTCTTTCTTCATATTTCATGAATACGCTGTGTATTTGGACAATAAAAGCATTCTACAGACTCAACCACAATAAATACAACACTATATATTAAAAAATAATAAAAGATTCCAGACTTGGCAAATCATAACACAACTACATTAATTTGGTTAGCCTGATTAACAAGGGTGCACTTTGATGTGCAACAATGGTGAAATAAGTCACCAGGTTGGGACTGTGGAATAATCTGGTATCCACTAGAATTTAACAAAACAGTGGTCGTTGAAGCCTCATACAAGGAACTTCCAAAGACTTTGCTGTGATTTTATCCTTTTTTTTTTTTTTTTTTTTTTTTTTTTTAATATTCTTAATGAGTATGTTAGTGTATTAGTAAGAAAAGCAGTCTAGCCACAGTACTCTAAAGTGAAATACAAAACACATGGATGATGTATAGACAGAAAAGAACCTGCTTTTCTTAGTGGCATGATCCTGAGCTGTTCTTAACAAGAGGAAGAAAGGCACTAAGTTTCTTTGATGGAAGCCCATGGCATTTCAGCAACAGCTGGGGGTCAAATCTTAGGTTCTGAATAAAGTCACAGAGCAGCAGCCATCTACCCTGGCCCTCTAGTTTGTGTGTTTTATCTCCTGTTCCAAATTCCTGAGTCTGCTAAGTACTTGCTGCATTTTATCCCTGAGGCTATTGTCTGTGGAAGGCATCTGATGGTCAGTCTTCAAAGTCATTGAGAGCTTTCAGGATTTCTGGAATGAAAAGTTCTAAGAAGTTTTTTATGGCTATCCCAGTGGTACACATTATTTGCCTTTATGTGACTAGGCAAATCCTCTCAAGTACAGAACCTTACGAAAAGGAGTCAATGCTAAAAGCACAGCTCTTCAGAAGTGTCACACCATTACAAATATAGTCCAGTTTTTCATTTCAGATCGCATGACTCTGCCCCCACCCAGAATACATCTCACTCTGGGTTTGCCAGAAGTTCTAGACCTAATGGAGCCATAATTTACCAATCTTTGAAAAACTCTGCAGTTGAACGGTTCTGTGTTTAAATTGAACAGTGTTATTTTAATATTTGATGCTTAATTGTTCCCAGAACAAGCGTGGGAAGTTCCTATGTTCATTCCTTGAGCCTCTATGGTGTCTGATTTACAGGAGCTAAAAATAGAAGACAGCATTATACAGAGTTTTTAGTTTTCTTTCTAGAAAGAAATAGAACTGAAGAAGAGTGAAGAATGAGCTGATAGGACTCATTTTTTAGAGTTAAAATTTGATATGCTTTTCCTCAGTGTTTTCTCACCAGCCCACGCTTAGATAAAGCCAAGGATACTATGAGGTATATAAAAACAATGATCTCAAATCCCTAAATTTCTTTCTGGTCCTAAGCCATTTTTCATTTTTGGAAATACATTTGTGGTGAATGTTTCTGAGAGCAGTTTATAGTGTGTGCTATAAACACCCTTATATGCTATGCATCTAGGGTGGCCTTTTAGCACAGAAAAAAAATGTTGAATAGCACAAGAAGCATTGCTATTCAGGGATATAAACCCAAACCTTCTCTATTTTTCCCTGGTGTCTCACATTCTCACATATCCCCCTTTCTCTTTTGGTCAAATCACTTCAGCTTACTATTGTCATCTCCAATAATGTTTGTTTATTTTAAATGGATCCAAGCAAGTAAGGCTGCAAATATGCACCCATACTCTGGGATGTCCATATACGCCCATACACATTAAAATGTTTGCTGAAATGTGGTTATTTGTCATACAGTAGTTTTACTACTTTTCTTTTTCATTGTCAGGTTAGCCTTGTGTGCAGTAAGAAACTGTTTTTTTTTTTTTTTTTTTTTCCTAGGGAAAGCAACAGAGGAGAGAGCAAGTTGTTGATCTTTAGATCTCTGCTGTTTTGAAAGTGATAAGGCTGTTAAACATCACACAGAGTTCTTCCATATTACACCTGTACCATACTATCATCACAACAGGTGGGATGAATTTTCAGTTGTCAGCATGAATTGCTACTTCACCTGTGGTCTTTATGTTTCAGGGCTGACCAACAGCAAGATACTACTCTTCCTTGCAGTACTTCTGTACAATTGCATTTTAATGCATACTTTTTGTAGCAATGTCAAGAACAAGAAGTACATTTATCTCTGTGATGTTCCAAAGACAAGACCAGCTATCTTGCTGCAGAATAAGTGTTTGCTGTTGTTGTTTTTGTTTGATTTTGTTTTGTTTAATTTTGTTTTGTTGGGTGTGTGTGTGGGGGGGGGGGGAAGGTGTTGGTTTAGCATAGAGATAAAAGTTACTTTGGTTTAATTTCTTCCAATTTTTTAAAAAATTATAATTGTGACAGAATAACAAGTAATATGGAGCACTAACAATATCAGTGTGAAGTAAATACAAAGCAAAAGCTATATAATCAATCTTAGTTGAGGATGATATGAATCATGAGACTTTAGCAATGGGGAATAATGGGAATATATGTATGGGAAATACATTTTGTGTACCAAAGGGCACAGAATCAAATCACAAGTGGCCAACACACTATCAGGCTCCATATCTGAATATATTTGTTTTGTTTCTTGATTGTGAAATCTTGCTCTGCTGATGAGGCAACTGAGAACTTGAAATCAGGCATCTTCTAAAGCTGGTGGAATACAAGAGCAAGTGGGCCACATGCTTTTAGTAGACTGGAAAATACTTAGGAGAGAAACATAATCATCTTCTTTACCTTTGGAGATGTATTGAAGCATTAAAATAGTCTCTTCTGAGCATTCTACTTTCCAAGCTAAGTTAGCAAATCAGTCTGGGCCAATGCAGAGTTTGGATAGGCTTCTATTGCTGCTGCCAAATCAGAGTATTATTGTTATTAATTTTTAATTTAGGATGAACTAGAGACCACGGGCCTGAATACCATCTTGTCAGTCTCTACTGACCTCGGAACTGAGGGAATAGTTGAGTCCTTTTACTGAGCTTCTCCTTGGGGAAAATAAAATACTGTTTTACACTTTGTAAATACTCTAGTCCTAGAAATGCATATAAATTTTATTTGCCTGCTCTTTGGCTTTTACACCTTTTTTAGCTTTCTGACTGTTTTAACACTCTGAATGAGTAAAAGTCTAAAACACAGCAATTAATTCCTACTGCTTCTCTGCAAATTACTTATAGCTGAAGGAATTGACAAAAGCTCCTCCTTTAGACAGAGAAAGAGGAAGAGCAACAACAGTCTCTTTCCTTCCAGTCTCTGGATAGATTCTACACATTCTAGGAAAAGATATTTTATTATTTGTACAGTATTTTAAATGCAAGAAGTTTCCAGTAAATTAAGTTTCATTGAGTGTAAAAATGATAAAAAAAAAAGTTGCAGTTTTTTTGTTGTTGTTTGTTTTTTTTTACTTGTTTATTCTTGTTCATTTTGTCTTTTGCCTGGGCAAAAACTTACTAAGTTGTTGTTGTTTTTGGCAGTGAAAATTAAAAGTTAATTTATAAAACATTCCCACAAATTTGAGTCAGTACCCGTGGAAGACAATGAAAAGACAGACATTGGTTTTGATGGGACCTGGAATAATTCTGTACCTCTTTGGCATTTTACAGCATATTATGTGTATTATGATAATATTATTGGATTCCTTTTTTGAAAAAGTTTTTGTTGGAATACATACTCATACATCTGTTAGCAAGGCTAAAGACTGTATGAAAATGAAAGTCTGGCATTACAGAAGTAGTCATAGGACTACGTGAGATAAGTCAACTTAATTTAATAAATGGATGAAATAAAGGAAAATGAAACCTCATGCTTGAATAGCTGTTTTATTACAAGGCTTTGGAACAACAGATAGGAAAAAACAACAACGATAACAACAACAACAAAAAAAAAACAACCACTGACTAACTCTCATGCTTGTAAACCAATGAATAGTATTGCTCCCTTCTAGTGATGGAAGGGATCATGCATATGAAATTCACAACTCCTATCAATAATCACCTGAACATCCTCTATAGCCAATAGCCATCTCCACAGGGCATTCTATTTTAGGATGGGATGAGTCAGCCATTCTTCTATGGCTGATACAAGTACCTTCTTACTTCTATTGAGTACTGAGAGGTTTGGCAGCTAGGTTAGAAGAGGTGTATACTTTTGGACAGCAAAAATTAGGTGATGTGAGTTATATTGTTAATCTTTAATACAGCTAAGCACAGAATCTGGGAATACTGGCAGCAAAGTGTCTGTGTCTGTATTACCCACTAAACTATTTTTCCTGTCAATACAATATCTACAATACAATATCTATTTCATTTTTGGTGAGCTCCATTTACTTTATATTAATTAACTGGAGATCTCTATCCTGGACATTTCTGAAGGTTAGTTTTTGTGATTAAGTAGTCATAGTATAGAATTAACTTAGTAAAAATATGTGAAGAAGAAAGTAATTCATAATTTGTGGATCAGTACTATTCAAAAAAGTTCAGCTGTCTCTCCTAAAAGGCAAAATATTTCACTTTCCTTTCTTATTAAAACAACTTCATGAGTGTTGAAGGAATAGCAACTAAGTATACAAAATAAGTCACTATTTTCACTTCTGTAGAAATAATTAGTAGCAAAGAATCCAAATGTAATACCAATAAAAATGTGAACCCATGTCTCCATTGCAACTCCTAGCTGTATCTAAACAATGCTCTTAAAGGAAAGATATAATTGTATGATTTTTGCAAGATTTCTAGTTCATGCCTTCAAATGTATCATCTATGGCTTCTACTTCATTGGTGACTTATGTAGTTAAATTTCAACCCATACACAGCTTATGTTCCACTTCTGATTTCGATACGGTATTTATTAAAACTATAATATGTTTGATGATTTTGGGACTTTTTATGGTTCGCTGGTCACGGGGTGGTCATGATAGCAAGTATGACATTTAAGTTTATTAGAGAAAAGAAGCTCAAATATCATTTCTTAGCATTTATTGAAAGCTTATTTATATATTATCCACTTCATTTTTTTGTAAGTACATATTCTTATTAGAGTCAATCTCCTTTATGTTATCCTTCCAGGGCTTTTAACCAGATACATGTGAAAATATATTATTACTTGAGTTTTCCTGACACATTATAGTCACTGTGTTTACATCTCATTTCTCCCTGTCTTCTTTCTTCTCCACCTTCCCAGTCAAGCAAATAAACAAGCCTTTTAAAATGCAAATATTGATATTTAAAATAATAGAGTCTTTTGTGCAAGAGAAATGTGAAGCCTGAAAGGAAACTGCAATTCACAACTTTGGAATCTTTCTTTGTAGGGACCCGTGGCTGACAATAAAGCTGGGTTTGTATGGAGAAACAGTGATGGGAGCAAGAAGGTGACAAAGATGTTCCATCTATTGTTTTCTGGATTGATAAAGATAAGTAACACCTAGGTTCAGCTGACTTTGTCTATATTCAGTGTTACTAAGCACTGTATTCCTTCTCCAAGTGTCATGCATCTGGCATTTTTATTTAGTAGGTGAAGTGTCTGTCTAATGTAGAATCTGTAAAATACTTGGGATTTGGTTAGAGCAAGAACGCCCTAGACATGCAAAGTGGTTTGTTTTAGAGTGTACACTGATCAGTGTTTTGGCGAGGTTACTTGCCTGAAAATTTTACTTCATTTTTCCCAGCCTCCTTGTCAAAATATATTTTGAGTTGTGTGATAATTTACAGGTACCTTAAAGGAGGCTGTAGCGAGGTGGGGGTTGGTCTATTCTCCCACGTGCCTGGTGACAGGACGAGGGGGAATGGACTAAAGTTACACCAGGGGAGTTTTAGGTTGGATGTTAGGAAGAACTTCTTTACCGAAAGGGTTGTTAGACATTGGAACGGGCTGCCCAGGGAAGTGGTGGAGTCACCATCCCTGGAGATCTTTAAAAGATGTTTAGATGTAGAGCTTAGCGATATGGTTTAGTGGAGGACTGTTAGTGTTAGGTCAGAGTTAGTGTTAGGTCAGACTTGATGATCTTGAGGTCTCTTCCAACCTAGAAATTCTGTGGTTCTGTGATAATACCACAAGTCAGCAAGAGTTCTGAAGTGAATGTTTTTCTTTAAATGGGACAACCAGAAATAAAAGATGGTGTTTCAATCTCTAAACATAAGTTTTAGTAGGATACAAACCAAAGAACTAAAGCACAACACAGAAATTCTTGGAAGAAGAAATAAAGTTTTCAGGTTTGAGGGGATGAGACAGGCATAACTAGAGGGTCTGAGAATCCATGTTTCCCCTTCTGTCTGTGTCCTTGTTATAAGGACCTATTTTTTTCAGCCACACACTTGCTTCACTTGCTTTCAGGAGTTTTCCCATTGTGATAATGTTCATGAGGCCACTCTGGGTCCTGAAGAAAAGTTCCTTTTCCAGGTGACACCCCAGATTTATATTCCTCCCAGTCTTAGGAGACTCCTAGTCCCAGTGAACCTGCTGCATGTATGTCTTCTCTTTCTACTCTGTCCACAATCCTCACCTGGTCCTTTGGTGGAGCAACCTGAGGATATCCCTGACACAATGTCTTTATCTTCTCTGCAACCTCCCAGAGAAAACTCTTAGTAACCAGAGGGTATTCTGGGAACAAAAGAGTGAAACAGATAATACTCCTCAACACAGCTAGTAATTTCTTTTCAGGTCAAGTTCCAAAATTCATATTTTTGACAATTATGTTTTAATCTCAGTATGGATATTTAGGATTAATATATAGCAAACCTCAGTAGCAACTGATAATTTTTTGATCAGGAGAAACTACTTTATGTGATCTCCAATGAGTTCTTTAATGTAAATCTTTTTATGATGTTGGTGCTAGAGTGCCATGAGGGTCATACATTTTCTTTGATTTGATTATGATGGATGTGTTATTAAGGCTTTGTAAATGATGTAAACTTCCCAGTGACATAAAGAAGAAGGGCTTAGAAAGTTTATTGCCAAAGATCCATATTGTGTCTAGACCAAACATGGTAATAAAAAAAGCCCACAGAAAATAAAAATTAACCTGAGTGGAGTTCAATTCACAGTAAACACAAATTAAACTGGGACAAATCACTCCAGTTTAAAAATATTGAAGGAAAGAGAATAAAATGCATTCTTCAATTACTTCTTCTGCAGTCTGTAATTCAAATTATTACAGTTGAAGTCCACTTTACAGTAGGAAAATGAACCACAGCTGGTGATGGCTTTGGTGTGCATAAATAAGGAATGCAAAAAGACTGAAATGGTAGTGTAGGCTTAGATTGCCTGCCAGAATCAAGGTAGTTATTTGCTACACATGTTGTGTAACTCAGCTCTGGACTTGTTTTAAGTCACTAGAAATTGAACACAGAAATAAGCTAAAATGAGAAACACTCTTTTTGTATTATTATATCCTGGTTGTCTGGATAATATTTTTCATTTGTGTGTTGAGGGTTAACACACCGCTTTCTCCAAGGTCAGGCTGGCTGGCATAATTCAGGTAATTTTGTTTTGTTTTCCTCTATAGTGTTGTTGTTTTTTTAAAGCCGTCTGGAAAATTGACTGTCTCTTGTAGTGTAGGGATACAGGAGATGAGATTCTTGTGTTTTCTCTTCATGGCTTGGTTATACCTTTTAAACTTTTACTATAATTCTAGATTTTGTTAGAGGAAGGGTGGAAATGCATTCTGGCTTTAGGGACAACAGATATTTGTGGACCTTCAAGACCTTCAAGACTTTTTTTGGATGATTTTTGCTTCAATAGTTCCTTCCTGTCTGACTTCCTTACATACTTGTTCAACACATTCTTTAGTGGTTGCCAATTAGTGTATCTTATGTGGATGAAGATCTTCCTAACTTTCATCAGGCTTTGGGAGAGGTTGAATTCAAACGGTTGCAGGCCTTCAGTTGTCCACTGTGTTCTCCAGACATCAGTCTGATGCATACTTCAACAACAAATGGTATGAGACCTGTTCATATAACAGAAACACTCAGTTTTCCCATTTTCAACACTATGATTTGTAAGGGCTCTCCTCAAGACTTGACAAATGCACTTCTGTGATCTTTTTTGAGTCTGTTGCTTTAATATTTATGTTTTCTTTTAGGCTGCAGAATCACAATATTTGAAATATTATTTGTTGAATTACAAATAATATTACTTAATATTACAAATAAGATTTTTCATTGGAAGAAGGATCACATATATTTTAAAATATTCAAAACATAACTTGTTTTTATTTCAGTTGGAATTAATAAATTCAGGGGCATGAAAAATCAGACCCTGACGTTAAGTGACTAGAGACATGAATCTTGTTGGTATGTCGCTATAGACCAATACACTTCACTCTTTGCAGTACCCCAGCCTGATCTGAGTAAGCTGGAACATGTACACATTTGCAGAGAGACTGTCCTGTCAACAGAAGAGTTGCTTTACTGTGCCAAAGTCAGATGGCACCACTTCCTCTGGGCTCTCTGATTTAACTCAGTACCAGAGCTAGGCTGGCTGATGGTAGCGCTAGGATGCAGCCTGTAGTGCATACACATGCTTTGATTTTTCAGTGGAATATGCGTTTGTCAAGAAGCTTTCCAAGTACACCCAACAACTGTTTCCAACTCTCAACCTCCTTTTCAAGCAACATTTTTGTTCTCATGTTTTACTGCATGTATTAGCAGATTATTACTGTTTTTAAAAGAATTTGTGGATAGGCAAACCTCCCTCATTTACTGTTTTTGATTATGAAATAAAACTGCCTTTGAACCTCTATCTGGTCTAATCAATGAATTATGCAATCAACTGATACAAAGCTTATTCCTGCACATGCATTTGATGGGACAGAGTAAAGACAGGTGAAAATACCATGCTTTAGAAGATTATGTGCTTAAGCAAAATGCACTTGGTATGAGTAGAGTCCCTGCTATATTCACAACAGATAGCAATGAGCTTCATCCTTTAGAAAAGGTAAAAAAAAAAAAAAAAAAAAAAAAAAGAAAGAAAAAGCTAAGTCCTTCAAGCATGGAGAAAGACAAAGGTGTCTTTTGCATATGGCTTTCTTGGCTTTGACTACCTTCCTACAGCTAATTCAGTGCGAAGGACAGAGGAAATGACCTTACTTCTCCTCAGCAAATAATGGTTATGAGATACTTGTACTTACATAGAGCAATTCCAAATATCTGGTAAGAACACTTCTATTTGAAGCTCAGCAATAGATTTTTGGGAAGCACAGGGATGCAAAGAAAAGCAGTTTGGAGGCATCATCATCATTTTAGAATTTAGACAAACCTCCCTCCCACCCCAATTAACTGGATGTGAGTCAGGGTGATCATTTGAGTATTTAGGCAGAACTGCCTGTGCTCACCAAATAATTTGGATTTGTGTCAGTCGGAGTGATACTGAAATCATCCATCAAAGGAGTGCAGCATTCATGCAGTCCTCACTATGCCAGCTTGAACCTGCCAGTCATGATTTCTCACTTCCTTATGAAAGTGCTGGGACTTTCACTGACTTTGATTTTTGTGAGCCAAATTGTCAACTGGTAGAAATCAGAATAGCTTCATTAAAGTCACTGGCACAATACCAAGTTACTTCAGCTGAAAATCTTCCCATAGCCCAGAGAGTTTAAAAGCTGGGTCTGTAACTGTCTTTCACACACGATGGTGAGAAGAACTGGAAGAAAAATCTGCTGAATGTTCTGTCCTTTTAAACCACAACTGGGTCCAGCCACTAGCTATTTCTTGTAGATGAAGGCTGGAAATATCAAAAGCCGATTGAAATGGATGAACTGCTTTCAGGCTTAGACTGCATTTAGTTAGATTTTGGTGGTGCTGCTGGCAAGTTATTTGAGATGTTCCTACTTTGTGGTTATTCTAATGACCTCAGGCTGCTAAAATATATAAACATTCTCGTATAGCTCACAGTTCCCTCTCTTTTACCGTCTTCCCCACATACTTCCTCAGTGAGCATGTATTAGACACCAAATAAAGATTCTCAGCTGCTTTTCATATATATTTGTATACGTTAACTATATATTTAATACATATACATTTACTTATATATTAGATTTTATATTTGACAGACATATATTTAATTTTCAGTAACTGTGAGTGTGCAGACAGCATGAACACATATCTTCTTACTATGATTATAAGTTGGAAAGAGGGACTTTCCAATACTTGCCTGTATTGGACAAGTCTCATGAGATCCCTTGGAAATGAGCTCTTGAAGACAGACAGCTATTTTTACATTACATTTCACGACATGAGACAGTTTTAATCTCTAAATCTCAAATATCCAAATGACCCCAGAATGCTTGTTTTAGATTAAAGCAGTAATTATCCTTTTTCCATGCAGCAGTGATATTCTATCCTACATCACAGTGTGCATCACAGTCATAAAGCGGACACAATAAATAGTTAAGGAAATTTGTAAAAAGAAACTGGCATTACTAAGTAAACACATTTAGTGAAGTGAGATTAGTGTTGACATGAAAGCACTCATCAACTGCAAGAGTAGGTATAGAGAACCAGATTTCTCCTGTGATCTTGTCTGCCAACGATCCTTGATTCCAGCTGGAGACATGGTGTGCAGAATTAAGCAAGTAGTCAAACTGCTGGCATCACATAGTCAAAAGTACCATCTGAAACCTGACAAGTGAGAACAGAAGGAGTTCCATGCCTGTATGAATTATACTGAAGCTTCTTGAGGTATCACCTGAAAGGTGTGGAAACAACTACCATTACTCACATGCAGGCAAATACAATTTTGCCTTCCTGTGCTGGAATTATGTCCCCTCTGCTAGGGATGTTCTAATCCACTAGCCATGGCTGGGAATGGAGTACAGGCCAAACACACTCTATTTTGACATAATGAACTTATTTAAAAAAGATAATTTTCAGATTCCAGGAAAGAATAAGAAAAGCCAAGGAGTTTGAGGAGTGTCTGATAAACTGTTTCAGTTGAGAGTCATAACAATATAAATAACTGAAATAAAAATATAAACACAAGTATTTTAACAGAAGAGTGATCCTTTGTGTGAAACCGCTATTCAGCTGTGTATCTGATTTAGTATCAGGTGTCCCCCTGCCTGCCTTCTGGTACAAGAGGAAAGGAAGGAATTTTGTTCATATTCTGGGAGTGAAAACAAAGACTAGTGAAATGCAGCAGAATGCAGACATTAAACTTAGCTAATATTCACGTACATGAAAAGTAGCTTTATAAGAAATTGTTCACCGTGGATTCTGAAGAATGAACAACTATGTGAATCTACACAATGAAAAGAAGCAGAATTCAACCAATTAATTTTTAAGTTTTGATACTTGCATCACTGTATTTCACTATAGCCTAATTTTTCACTTGAGCTGCAGATGTCTTAGAAGTCCTTTGGGGATCCACTGTTAAGAGTATGGAGTATCCAGAACTGGTAAGAGTCCATAGGTTTCCCCTGAGGCTATGTTGTCTGGGATTCACTGTCTGCTGATTACAGATCTGTCTAAGTCAATAACCAAAGCAATATGATGTTAGGCTAAAATTAAATTATAGGGTACTATCTTCCTCTTTAAAGTTCCTTCTGTCCTCAGGACTCTGTGTTTTCTGTAGGAGGCTTTGTCAGCTATAAGTGAACAAACTTACATCTCCTGTTCTTTTTTTTTTTTTTTTTTTTTATGTGACAGAACTCAGTGAGAGACTGTTAGCTGACCTACACCATATTTCCCATTGTCTAAAATCATTCCCTCTGCTCTGTCCTTAATAGATTTTAAATCTTGGGCTCTCATCCAGGAGTAAACAACTTGAAATTATCCCAGACATATAGCGGGGCAAAAACATGCTGTCAGCAGCAGGTGGATGACCTTTCACTGCAGGGCATGACTCCATAAATCACCTTGTATTACAGCAAGATAAGAGGGTGCATTTGAGTGGTAAGAATAACAAGCTTCTGTGTACAGTAAATGCAAAGAAATTTCAGGTAGCTTTCCTTGTATACCTTGTGTTGTGGTTTTATAACATGGGAAGATACAGCAGTTGAAAAAATTTTATCTACCAAGCCTCTCTAATGTAACATTTTGGTAGTCTTGAGTAACATTTTGGTAGTCTTGATTCTTGTATGAAAAATTGGTATTTTTTTGTGTTTCAAAAAAAAATTTAATACAACTGTAGTAGATAATTACATTCCAGAATTTTAGGCGAAATTTGTCCTAAAAGAAATGAATAATTAAAAAAAAAATGAAAAATAGCAGTTTAAACAATAGGAGCAATTTGGGCCAAGAGAATATTATAACTACCTTGGCTGGTCATATACTAAGAAGGTGAATTAATGTCTTTGTTTTTCTCAAAAGTGCTATGGATATTTAGTTGAATAAAAGTTATCTGAGCTGCTAGAACCTATTTGAATAACATTTTCTTGGATCACAGCCTATGAAGATGCTACTATGCTGGGGTGAAGGGCCCTCCTTTGAAACAGGCAATGTCATTATGATCTGTCCTTTTTATTTTTTTCTTTCTTCCTCCCCCCCCCTTTTTATAGATATTTTATTTTCATAAATTAACTGTTAATTTATGAGATTTCAGATTCAGGAAGTAATTTCCATAAACTGGTTGACAATTAGTAGACAATTGCTCTGCTACCAACTTATCTTTATAGACTTTTGTAGATCAATTCCTTGTCAGGCATTTGTTACACTGGAATTAGTCTTTTAATGCCCAGCAAGAAAATTTTCCAGTATAGCTTTAGCTAATGAGCATCTCTAGTAAATGCTAGATACCATTTTTTGGCCTATTCTAGCCTTCTGGCTCGTGCATACTGTTCTGCCTCCCATCCCATGCCTTTTGACTGTTGACTGCCTTGTCTTTTTTTTTACTGCCTGACTTTTGCTTCTAGACTGTGATTCTTGCTTCTTATCTGTCTTTATTTATTTTTCCTGAGCTTGGCCTCGTCTTCTCTCACAAAACCCTTCCCTTTACCACACTGTGAAAATTTTGGATTGCTTTTCTGGCTAATAGTCAAACCAGGCAAGACAGTGTCCCCTGTAGATTAATAATATTTCTTACACTCCAGTTGGACAAAAAGAATGTAAAATGATCCTATATCTTGCCTATGAAGAAGTGAGTTATAGGGAGCTGGGAATGATACGGATTTCTTTCATGTTATGTGTGGGTGCAAGAGGGGAAATAACTAGATGCCTGGTCTGCACAGTAGTTCCAAGTCCAGTCAAGTTCTTCCAAGGCATACATTTTCAGTGTAATGAGGGAAACTATTTATGGAAGAGATTATGTCTAAGTTGTTCTTTGCACACATGGCTCTGCTCTGACCACCTGTCCTTCAATGCCTTCCCTCAGCATGCTTAAAGCATTTTAACAAACAGCAAGAACATCACACTTGTTTGTGAGGCTACATCCAGACACAGTATTAATGGAGCTGTGAAATGAAGGGTGAGAAAAGACAAAGCATACTTTCCTGCTCCTGAATCTTGTAAATCTGATCTTTTATTGTATTTAGGAGAACAAACTGTCGAAGGATGTGCTTTCTACTATTCGATAGTATACCAACCTCTCCCCAACCTAACAAAACCAAACCTTATAAGCCAACTGTAAAAAAAATAGCAAGTACAGGCATTAGTCCATTCTGGATTTTTTTTTTTAGATATTTTTATTAAACTAGACTTTTTCTAATAAGAAGTAATATATTTCACATATATTTTTCACTATTATCTACAACTAATTCTTCCCTAAAGCCTCTGCCTTATGCAGATGAATGCTAAGGTTGCACATACAGTACAAGAAAGTGTAAGAAAGCTTTAGTCCAAGTGTGTTATCACATCATACTGAGCTTCTGTAAAGACACTTATGCTTAGATCTGAATGGAGGCATACAGGTATTTTGCAGTCCTACAATTGAGGTAAAGACATTAACAATATAGGATGTAATTGGCTGTTAGTACAAGCAAACAGGCAAGCCTAGAAAGCTTTGTACTTTCTGAAGTTTTCCCTCAACAGCCTTGGGACAAGTTATTGTCAGCTTTGCAGACAATATGATTTTCAAAATAATTTTCCCTGAAGAGTTCATATTCTTTGGAAAAACAGATTTAAAAGCTACTTTAAAGTTAGTATGATTATTTATGTGCTACACACCTGCAACGAAATACCAGAGAGACCTACAAGTACACCTGGTGTTCACCTCAAGGCTCTAATCTGATATGATTTCTCCAAGGCAGCTTGATTCTCTTGAGAATTAATTACAGCCTGTTGATCACAGACTCTGACTCTCAGTCAACATGTGACAGCTTGCAGTGACCTTCTTGTTCCCTCTCCAACAACCAGTTCTTTTCAACATATTTGCATCTTTTGGTCACCTAGCTTTGTCATCAGGCTAGGCAGAGCATGTTCATATTTTCCAACTTTTCACGTGGCTATTTTTGTCTTTCTGTGTTTGCTCTTTGTTCTTGTCATGAAAACACTTGAAAGATCCTGGTGTTGTTCTAAACCAGAAGGAAAACAAATATAATCACTCCTTTTTTATCTATGGAAGACTTCAAGAACCTGTGAATCGTCTAGGAGTGATTGTCATTCAAAGGTGCTGTGTAAAGGACCTGATGTGAGTTATTAACATTATTTCTTTGGAATTCTATGAGGTCCAAGAGCATTGTGGACCAAGTCTTCACTGTACTACAGACAGACATCTGGAGTTCCCTGATACCAGTTTTACACAAAAACAATCCTGCTGATTTAAATAAATTATAACAATTTAATATAAGGCTCACAGTTAGTGAAAATCTTTACCACACATCAGGATGAATGGCCTAATAAATTCCAATTTATCAACACTTCTTGCTTGTTTGGACTTGTAATCAATCACTAGATAGAATAGAAGTTTCCATAGTCTGTTTCTTTTACAACACTACAGCCATTTCTATTAAAATAGAAATGTATCTAAAGTACCCAACTCAAATTTTATCTGTATTCCTTTATACCACATATGGTGTACTGACTTATTTCCAAGATTATATTTACATTCCTGCAAATGATACTGCTAGGAAAAAACTTGCATCACTGTCTTGAAAGCACTAGCTTAGTTTTATTTTATTTTATTTTATTTTGAATTATACTTCTGAGTGGATTAGAAAAAACACAATAACCTTCACATGCTTTATGATTGTAAAATAACTGGATTTATGTTGTAGGGTGCCCTGTTTTACTTTGGTAATAGCTTTAGCAACTTCTGAAAAAAAATTATCATATATCACTTGAATTGAAATATTTCTGGATGCTGAACACAAGAACTGAGATATACTTCACTGATATTTAAAAAAGAAAAAAAGACTTTTAGTGAAAGGAAGCCAAGTAATGTCTGCTTTGTTCTTAGACACATTGATGATAAATATCACAGAGTGAGTAAAGCACATAATCTAAACACAAGAAATCGCTGATACTTATGATAGTGTATTATAATCTTATATAGATTATATGGGCCCCTATGTTAAGTGCCCAACTGAGAAAGACAGGAACTTATGTGCTATATTAATAGGTGCCTGCTATCTCAGCTTATGTAGTGAGACTTTTAAATAAATACAGAAATCTATAAAATAATAAAATAATAAAAAAAAAGAACAAAAAAGCATCAGCAAAAATAGGAAAACAAAACAAAACAAACAAAACAAAACAAAGAAAACTCTGGAAAGGGTTCTGAAGAGTCACCTACTTCATTCCTTATACCAGGCATTGTCAAACTGCACCTCCACAGCCTGACTGGAAAAGCTGGTCAGTCTTGGAAGTAAAAGTAAAATAGTCTTAAAAAAAAGTCTTAAAGTAAAGAACTTTAGCATTTTTCCTTTTGGGCAGCACTTTGTTACAGGGAAAAGGACAGAATCTGTGAAAGCTAAGAGGTGGAAAATATGGACTCCCACATATTAAGATAAACCTTGGGACACATGTACAGAGAAATAATCTTTTTTCCCTTCCCTTCCCTTCCCTTCCCTTCCCTTCCCTTCCCACTCAGCTCTTCTCAAAGGTGTTTCAGCTTGCTTTGAAACAATGTCTTCCTGAAGTGGAATTTGTCATACAGGACTAATTAATGTCAGCTAGCAGTTGAGGACAGACATGAATTACTCTCATGACCTGATCCTTCACTCATAGTGTGAAATCAACAGAGTCGAGATTTTGTAATTGTTTCCCCTTCCCTATATTACCTAGACCTTTGCTTCTGATTATCAGTGGAGTCTTGTGAATTTACTTGTTTTCAAAAAAGAGTGACTCTACTGTGATTTTTGATTTCTTCAAAACTTTTTCATGAGTTTCTTAATTAATCCAAGGAGCAGATTGGCTAGTCTCATTAACTTGCTGAGAAAAGATAATGAAGTATCTTTTGCTTTAGCAAGGAAATAGTAATGTGTAAAGAAAATGGGAGATGTTTTCGTTGCAGGAATTTTTTTAGTGTGAGGGACAAGTTCTGAGGTTTCTGTGATTAATAGACATAATTAGTTTACAAAGGCTGGGAAACAAGGTTATCTGATTTTGTGATTTACTCTACACCATCGCTGGCCAAAATCAATACAATAATGATCAGCTTTTGCCTCAATGTGGGGTTGGAGAAGAGGGGCAGAAAAGAAGATATTTATAGCTTTTCCCTTTGGTCACCATCCATGTTGTAACTGGGGATTGTTAAGGTTGGCCTTAGATGCTGCAGAATGTTTTTCTTAGAGTACCTATTGCTCTGTTTTTTTACTGTTTTTTGAAAAGTGGCTGAAAGTCCCTCTTCCAAGGCATACTTTATCACCTGCAGTAAGATGACATATCACTGTCAGCCTTGCAAATCAGTGTTATATGAGAGGTACAGAAATTATTTAAGCACAAAAAAAGGACTATATGTCTCTGTGCTTCTTTAGGAGCCTTTGATAACAGTGAAGCTTTAAAATAACTGCTGAAATAGGAGTCTGCACCATCACTGACAGAATAGAACCTCTGGAATATCTAGCCCAAGATGAGCAAGCTATCACTGAAGGAACTTATATTCAAACATAAAGGTCAGGATTAACAGGCTAAGCATTGACAAGAGAAGGAGATCTAGCAAAAGAACTTTATGTATTTAAAAGGTTCAGCTAACAAATATCACATCACTATCTCAAAAAATGAAGACTAGAAAGGATCACTAAATAGAGCCCTTCATGTTCTGGCTAGCATATCATATTTAATGGTTGATGGAATTGACCTGAGATCAGTTTGAATTTTGTTTTTACTAAGTTTTATTTGCATTTGATTTCAGGAAAAAGGCATCAGTCATTACAGATCCTGAATTTTGACCTGTTTGATACAGAACCAGCATTTGATGTGGCTGGGCAGAAGACTGAAAGACAGTAAAGTTTCACAGATTTGTCAAACTTAAAATAAAAGCCTCTACAATTTGGTAAGTGTCAGTGTCTAAGGATGAGCTTTATCATGAATAAAGGAAAAATATGTCATATTTGACTCTTACAACATATTCCAATTATTAAAAAATGTTCATGTTAAATGATATCTCTTACCTATGCTGTTTACATATGCACCATGCTTCTCTGCTAAGTTATGAGAGCTTCTTTTTTTAAATGCGTTTCTACCCATCTGAGTATCTTGGGTTTGAATATCTCTGAGATATTTCAACTGTTAAAATAAGTTATTTTTTAAACCATATAATATGCATGGGAAACATCTAGCATGCACGTCTGCTGTTCAGAGTACTGCCGCATAACCATGCAAGCTCTAAACAATCTCACAGGGTAATGGAAGTAGCCTTCTAGCTACTGAATTCTGAGAGCAGATTCCCCATGATTAGACAGCCATGGTCAGCCATAATACCTTATTTAGAGAGTGCTCAGATTTATTTACATTGCAACACTGTGTATAGTGCTGGCTGATCTGTTTTGAAAATTTTAACCAGAGTCAGACAAGTGGCAAGTAGCCTTTGGAAAGAAGGCTTTGAAAACCAAAGCCTTCAAGGACAGGACCTTTGTCAGCAAGAGTAAATGTGTCCACAATAAACTGCTTTCTCAAAGTACTATTAGGTTAAGTGTACATTGTAAAGAGCTGTATTGTCCGCTAATAAAGCACTCCATGAATGTGGCTGTCCTGTGAAGCTTTTTTTAACAATCTTGAAGACTGCTTAAAGTATTTTGTAGAACAATTCTTGCAATGGTGAGAAATTTCCCTTGAATTATTCACTTGACAGCTGGAGATGCAGCTGTTAAAAACAGCTCTTTAGGAAGAAAAGGAATTAAAATGAGTAGGGAGAAAAATAATGATATACCAAGGAAATGGGGAAAATGAAGAGTTTGTTTGAGTGAAAGAAGCCTGCACAGCGGAAATGTGCTATGGAGGGTGCCCAGCAAAGGCACATTTTTTAGCACTTTCTCATCATTTTTTTTCCCCTCTGTAACTTGTACACATTAAGGGGAGGGGAAGCAAAAAGCAATTTATGCAGCTCAATATCAGATTGCGCTTTCCTGACGAGGTCCATCACCCTTACAAGCTGTGAGTGTTTGAAAGGTGGTGATGCTTGCAAATCAGCTTGCAACAGAAGAAACAGTGAGCAATCTGCTTTCTTTTTAATCTAAAAGGAAATGAAATACCAGGCTCCATTTAGGATGTTTTTATTTGTTTATTTATTAACTAGTGCATTGCATAAATAGGTAGCATTTTGTTAATATTTAATATGATGTCATTCACTTGTAGGTTGTGCTACTGACATTATGGTGATACTTCAGAAATCAGTCAAGGATTGGCTCTCTGTTGTGTCAGGAATTTTACAGTTAAGTAACAAAGCCTCTATTCCAGAAAACTGGCTAAAGGCAGGATGTGTTAGGTGTATCAACCAGGCCAATGGACAAAAAAGCAGACTAGAAAAAGAAAAGAAAAAGAAAAGAAAAGAAAAGAAAAGAAAAGAAAAGAAAAGAAAAGAAAAGAAAAGAAAAGAAAAGAAAA
>CM021735.1:43851550-43907719 GCA_011075105.1 Heteronetta atricapilla
AAGAAAAGAAAAGAAAAGAAAAGAAAAGAAAAGAAAAGAAAAGAAAAAGAAAGAAAGAAAGAAAGAAAGAAAGAAAGAAAGAAAGAAAGAAAGAAAGAAAGAAAGACAAGACATGGATAAAAGACACAGAATTGATTAGAAAAGCAAAACTCCAGCAAGGTAGCACAATACAAGGCTTGGTAAATCTCATAACCTGATTCATATTCATGGGGAACTACAGCAAACAAGTGAAGGGCATTGCTTAGGACACATCTTACTTATTAAAATGTAGAGCTTGGATCTCAGTAAGAAAATGAGAACTCACAAATTGTTTAAGTTTTCAAGTGAAAAATAACAGGTTTGTAATGAATTGCAGGGTGAACATGTTGCTTCTGGGACAGGTGCAAGAAGGTGAGAAGTGTTTGGAAAAGAGATCTACAGCCTTCTGATCATGCTGAGCTCAGTCATTAGATACTAGTGATATCTAATCTTCTATCAGAGGTTGGAGAGAGGGAGATGTTTATATCCTGGTCACTCAAACTACTCTTTAGTTATTTGACTTGGAGTTTGGCTTTAGTTCTCTATATTATTGTAGAAATGACTCTGCCATGTTAAGTTGAGGTGCAATGGCATACATCTGGTATAACAAAAGAATTGAGCTCGACTGTATGTAACTAAGGATTACATACACTCTTTGCTTTTGATTTGAACTGATTACTTGTTGCTGCTGCAGAGGTATCTTTTCTCAGCATGTAGATGTGATGTATTTTCTGCAAAATAATATGTATTTGCAATCTGAGCCATTCTCAGAAATCCCTTATTATCAAACCCTGAATCTATGGGCAACCTCTCCACTCTTAGAGAAGAACTCTGACATACACATGCCTCAGCACCTCACAAAAGCAGTGAGCCTATGATTAAAAGCCCTGCACCAATCCCTGGTTGCAGATGGCGTTAGGGTAAAGGAGTAAATTAAGAGATACTCCAAAGTCTGGCTGTTGAGGCAGGGAAACCAAATAACTCCCTGCACCTTGTTATAATGTCCAGGATGTTTTCACTGAATATCAGGAAATTGCTCAGGGAAAATGTGCCCATTGGCAGTTGTAAGCTTTCAGCAGTAGACAAAAGAGTTCCATCCCACTCCAGGCTCACAGTGATATTGCACTCTGCCATCTATCTCTCTAACAGCCTTAGTGGAAAGTCTTGTGCAGACAGAGGGGACTGCTTCTCCAGCCAAAATATTGTTTATAATAGATAGATGTAGTGGGAAAAATTGGACAGTTAGGCTTTGCTGGTGAAACCTAGTCCTTTAATCCCATAGCTTTAATTGCTTCCATAGCTTCCATTGATAGGGCCAAAAAATCACACTGTATCCAGAAGACTAAGGCCGTCAGCCTTGATGATGTCAGATATTAGACCTCTACCTTTCAAAATAGGATAGACAAAAAAAGGCACCTACTCACTGTGAGGTTTTTCCCACAGTGAAGGTCCCAAAGGAGAGTTTCAGTGGAGAATTCTGCATTCCATTCACTGGGGCATTTGGTAGAATTCAGCTTTGCCTCTCCTTCTTGTGTCCGTGAATTGTGATTGCATTTTCTTATTAAAGGACAAGGACTAATTGCTACTTGAAAGAATGTTGAATCATTATTATGTAGCTCATTTAGACATGTGCCTTTATTCATAAATCCATTGTCTCTTCCTTTACTTCTTCAATCCTTATTTGTTGCTGTAATTTAATCTTGTTGTTCCTCAAACCAAACGGATTGTTTCTTACAATGTCTCTTCCTTTACTTCTTCAATCCTTGCTTGTTGCTGTAATTTAATCTTGTTCCTCAAACCAAACGGATTTTTCTTACAAAAATTGACCCTTGATTCATTTACATTCCTGGTGTCCTCACAGGCAAAAGGATTGTGTGGTATTTACTTACCAGCTACTAAGTGGATCTTAGGATGTTTCTTGAACATATGTTTCTGTTCCCACAGGTAATCAGCCAAATTTACACTAGTTTTAGTGAGGCAGAATTGTTACCCAAAGATATTGCTTAACTTTACAGACCAACAGAGGATGATTATCAACACAAAGAATGTAGGTCTGGTCAACCTGAAAGTGTGGCACAGAACCCCGTTTGAAGAGAAGCAAGGTATAACTAGGCTTCAGGACTAAGACTTCCCCAAGAGTGGGATATATTACATAGATTTTTAAAACCTAACATTGTTACTAGTCTTTTGAAGAGTGCTTGGGATTCAGTATACAACTTCCCTAAAGAGGAAGAAAAATAGTTTCCTTAAAAGTTTTTTTTTCTGTCTTTTTTAAAAATCCTAGTTCCTGTGAGTTAAATGATCTGTTACTAACATTTTAGCAAGGGCCTAGAGAGAGTAAAATCTATTTTCTTGAACTTCAGCTATCTTTGAAAAACAAGCATAGTCTAGTTCTAAGGTGAATCACTAGAGGGCAATTTGCAAAACATCCAATTCACTAGGAATAATAGCTTCTACTTCTGGCAAATATTTAGAGGAGACACTCCTATTCCAACCTCTGGAATTGGAAGATACTTTCTAGTTTCCTAAAATTTTAGTATAATTTCAAAGTGTTTTACAGGAATAATAGACAAATAGAGGCAGTGCCCTGGGAAATTCATGGAGACCATAGCTTGCTAGGCAGTGATGCCAGTGGCAATTTGTGCCTTGCTGAAGTCAGATTGGGGCCAAAACCTCAGACAAGGAGCAGATGGGTCATGCTGGAAATAAACAGAATAAAGCATTCTGGGAAACAAGACAGTGGCCGTGCTTATCATCTCATGCCCTGCCCCCACCCCTGGTTAGAGGAAGCGTGGGACGAATCTATCCCAGATGTATGGAGCAGACTAAGTAGTCTACCAGAATGCTGAAGAAGGGTGTCTATCAGACAGAGGGACAAAAACAATTCCCACATGTTCTTCACCCTTTCCCTCAGCTTATCCCAGGCCAGCTCCTCATTTTGAACAGATTAGCACCCAAACCTCTTTTTCCTGTCTGGCACTTTGGTGCTTGTTAAGACTGTTCTCTCTGCCTTGCTTGCAGTTGGGCCAGCTGCAGTCTGTGACCTTCTGGTTCTGCACAGGTTGCTGCTTTTGGAAAATGCTCATGCTTTGGCATCGGTTCATCTTGCTCCCTTCTGGTTTGCTCATAGGCCAAGGAGTCTGGCAAATCTCCTTTGTAACTCACACCTCCAACTGTAGCAACTGTAACAGATACAAGTTTTACTTTCTCTGCCATTCTCAACTGCTGAATTGAATTTAGTTCGGGTTCTGCAGAAGTTGGAACACTATTTTTTTTTTTTCTCTTGTTTTGTGTGCATCTTGCTTCGCTGTTAATACTGACAAGGCAACATTTATTGGCCTCAAAAGGGAAAAAGGCATTGCCTTTTCCCTTTCAAGGACAGCAGCAAGGCTCTGAATTCAAATTTGCTTGAAGGAGTGAATGAATGTGTGAATTCACATTGCAATCAACCTGGAACTGTTTTGCTTGATAGACCAGATATTTTAATTAGGTTTAAATTTACTGCAACATTTTTAATAATGTGGAAATGTAGAATGATTTTGTATTCTATTTTTTATTTTTGGTTGTCATGAAATTGTATGATTATCTCTACAGTTACATTTTGTATGCTCTCTAACTATGTATGCTTAGCATATGTTTTTATGCATTGACATCAGATTATGTGCTGGCTAGTGAGATAAAATAGTGGATAGCTAGATAAAACCAGCAAGTAAGGATCTGTTGACTTTTTTTTTTTTTTTTTTTTTTTTTTCCTTAAAACACAGATGTTAAATCAAGTGTCCTGTGTCAATTCCAGCTTGGACAGCTGATCTGTACCAAGCGAAATTCTCCTATTCATTCAAGGTGTCTATGATATTATTTATCTTCCTGTCTTAATCTGTAGTTATGTTTGTGGTTAAAGAGTTGCTTCCACAGGAATCCAGATGTGACTACATTTCAGCAACAGATAAACCAGTTCTCACCTAAAGTGTGTAAATCTGTAGTGCTTGCCTTGCTATTCTCTTGGATCAAAGCAAGTGAATAAATATGATGTTATCCTTCACCCTCATCTGAACCTTTACAGCAGCAGGAATGCAGACAGCAATTGAAGGGCTCAGCAGGTGCTGCTATAGAACATCTGGTGAGCTGTGTTGAGACAGGTTTCCAAGTGGTGGTTTCTGGGGGAACTGTTAGAGGTACTTGCACAGGTTATTTTTATCTGAATAAATAATGAAGAGAAATTATTTCAGCAGGAAGGCAATGTGTGCACAATGACAAAACTGAGCATGGCTGCTGAGCCCATCTTCGGATCTGTTTGCAGGACCACTCTCTCCTATGCTATGTATAGGAGCACACTGGGTGTACACTCAGCTGGACTGGTACATGTAGATGCCCAAAGAGGAAACAAGATGTTGACAAATAATCTCTGAAATGGAGGGAAAGTAGGGAACTTCAGAAACAGGAAGGGAAGGGAAGAAAAATAAACATAGAAAAGGAATTGTGTTAGTTTCTGATATCAAAAGTATAAAAGCAAACACTGATTCTGTAATTTTGTGTTTACAGTAGAATTACCCTCCATGTTGGTATGCAGTCTCAAATCCATAAATGTTATCGCTGTGCAATGAGAAATGTGTATCTCAACTGATTTATGTTCTGGTAGAGAGGGCTTAGCATGGAGAAATCTCATTCAAATCTAGTCACATATCTAAACCATGTAAACGATCAGCTTGAAGAAGGCTTGGGTGACTGAAAACTTTCTTGTTTCCCTTTTCCACATTTCCCAGAGTTTATTGGGAGGATTAATAAAAGATATTGCCTCTGCCTACAGATCCTGCTTTGCTCAAATCACTTATAACTGGTAAAGGTAATTGATGTGCATGTTTTTTAGTGTTGTTCAAGCCCTGAGCTGTGCTCCATTTCTGAAGTAGTTACATCAAGTTGCAGTTGCAGTTGTGGTGAATGACACAACTGATGGCACACCACTGGGTGGCAAGCACTGGAAGGGGTAAATAGGGTAAATATTAAGGGTAAATATCCTTAATATTTACCAGGTGGTGTAAATAAGCATGGTGATAGTTAGATCAATAGAACTATAATAATTTGCACTAATATTTTAAATGTCCTGGTAAGTTCTTTGAGAGGAATGGGACTGGGGAAAAAATGAAGAGTTAAGTCATCAAATAGCAATATCATAATTTTCCCAAGTTTTAAAACTCCCAGTGGAAAAGCTATATGGGAGACTTAAGAGCAAGAAAAAGCGCTAAAAAGCTTTTTCTGTGGAAGATGTTATGTCTGTTAGAATAACTTAATTAACTGTTTAGAGCCATTAAAAAGCCTTCACAAGAGTGTAATGAAAACTGCTCCATGAGATCTTCTGGAGTTGGATCAGAATTCCAAAAATCTAATATGGCTCCTGTCTGTGCTGCAAAATGCAATTTATTTAAGCAATTAGTGGTAAGGGATATTACAAATTAGATCAGTCTGACAGCAACAGAAAGTTAATGCTTCTCCTCCACTGCCTCTTGCCACTTGTGTTTTCAGAATAGACTTTGAAAGAAGGCATACTGACAATAAAAAGGTTATAATAACACATGAGGCTGAATTCAGTTATTGCAGCACAAAGCTGTTTGAATTCAGTATTTCTCAATTGTCATAATGAATGAAACAACTTTAAAGCTTTTTTTTTTTTTTTTTTTTTTTTTTTTTTTTTTTTAACCTGTGATTTTAAATTCAGTTATAGATTAAAAAAGAAAAATAGTTGACAGCTAACACTGTTGGGATAACAGCTCTTATGACAGAAAAAAATAATCAGAAGAAAATCTTTACAAGTTGTCTTTGGTTTTACAATGGTATTTAAACCCTTATCTTTATTTAGGGTACCAGTAAGACCCTTTCCTCTCTAACCACTTCTCTGTTACTGTATAATCTGAATACCTTTAAGTTGTTGGATATGCATGTGCCTCTAGCTAACAACACTGCTCTCCCACCAGCAGATTAAGTTAATAAACTCTGAAATGGCTATGCTACCTTTTACTTCATCCTGGGTACTCTGACTTATGTCTGCATCGTTCCCCCCACTCCCTTGTGATCCCATTCTGGCATTAGCATTTGTAGCCATGCTGTGAACTAGAGCAAGTTGTGATTACTTTTTTCCTGAGGCTCATTTCCTCAGTCCAGCTCCCTCACTGCTGTGCTGGCACAAGAGAAGGAGAAGATATGGGAGTGAACAATTGGAAAAAAGTCAGCCAAAAAGACCCTTCTCTTGCAGCAGCAGTGATGGCAAATAGCTCAAACTCTTGGAACTACAGTCTAAATTAATTTCAGTAAATCACATGAAGCACAGTTATAAGGCACAGCCTTATAACATCATTGGCATCGCCATGGAGGAATCCTACTCCACCATGCTGCTTCACCCTTTTCTTTCTCCCAGGGCCAGCCATGCCACTTTCTTGAGCTGGCTTTGGTTCTTGCCAGCCTCGGCAGTGAGCTGATTTGAATTCCTAAACCAACAGTAACCAGCAGAAAAGAAAAAGAAAAAAAGAAAAAAAAAAAAAAAAAAAAAAAGGAGTTCTGCAGGTTACAGAGTTTAATTGACTCAAAAAAGGCCTTGACAAGGACCAGAACTGATATAAAGGAGGGGACTGAATCATGTAGTCAAGAAAAGGAACAGGTACTCCTCCTTTTGACAGTGCTGAACTGCTACATTGGCTCAGAAATGGGTACAAATAAACCATTATATTAAACATTCCCAGGAACATTCCCAGACAATTAGGCCAACTGGCACACAATGGCCCATTGACCATGCTAATAAACTCCTTTAAACTCCAAAACAGGCTGGCTGCATGCACACTGCCTATTGGGAAATGTCCCTGGAATGAGCTATCCTTGGGAGAGAGTTAGTTATGACCTGCCAGAATTGTAACAGGGAATGTTTTAATAGTTTTCTAGTGTGGATGGTTGAGTTCCAGTGCCTGGGAATATTCCCAAATGCTTTACATGTAGCCAGTATGTCTGACACTATAGGAACTCGGATCTCTAAATGCTAGAGATTTGCTCAATAGTTTAATGTCCTTAAACTTTGGTATTCAGTGTACTTTCTTGGGGTTGTTGGAGGTGCCTGTGTTTGAACACATACACACACTTTGGAACACTTTAGCACTGGGCTCCTGACAATATTAGTGGCCCTTATTCTGTTTTTCTTATGGATTTTGCTTATATTAAACATTCACAAGTTTAAGGTTGTTTAACTCCAGAAAAATAGTCCAAATACTGAAAGAAACCTTTCTTTTGCCAGCATTGTCCATATCATATTCTCTTTTTTTTTTTTTTTTTTTTTTTTTTTCCCTACCTAGTCTAGCAATTGTCTGGATTCTGAGTGTCTTTATTAAATATTCTAATTTCTGATCCGTTAAATGTGGAGATGGAGAGTGCCAGGTAACATCAATTACCACCGATGATCTAGGGTCTTCCTACATTCTGAAGGGTCATTAAGACACCTATAACTTAGTTACATGTGAGTGAACTAAGCATGCCATAGGGTACTTCTCACTAATTTTCTTGAACAACATAGACCACTGAGTCCCCATCCTGCTATAGAGGAAGCAGAACTGTACACATATCATTTACAGAAGACGGTGACCTTCTACATGTCTCTGTAATTCACACCCCCACTACTCTTTCAAGGACCTAAATATCATCAGCTGCAGGTGCAGGTATTTCCAGGTGGTTTCTAATGTGAAAGGAATTGTTAGATTACAAATGGGTCCTATCAGGATGAAAAGAAACAGCTGCCTTTCATTTTAAGATGTCTTGCTTTATCTGGCATCTGTATATGTTTATCCAAATAAGCTAATATTGAAAAACAGAGATTCTTTGTGCCAGGGCCTGACTCAGGACCTTTTCTTTATCACCCAAGTGCTTCCTTTGTTAGATTCAAGTCAGCACAGGATGTAAGTTGTCCTAAACTAGTGTAAATAGAACAATGCAGTAACTTTCATCAAATTGCATGCAAAACTCACACAATTTGTATGCTCATAAAGCTGGAAGCATCAGCTCTGGAAAAACAAGAGAACAATGAAGATGATATTAGCTATTGAGTATGTCTGCTGTACGTGTCTTATGTGAGAAGGACAGAGGGTAACTGTGTGTTACTACTTCCCCTGAACAGGGACTCCCAGAGTTGCTAGCTCTTACCATTGTAGCATAAGTCTTGCACGGGAGTCTTGCCAGAAGCAGAAAGTAACATATGAGGGTCTGGTACATGTGCAGTCCAGAGTCAGTTAGGGATCTGAAGTTTTCTGTGGGCTGTCTCGCAAAGATTATCACCACGTTACTGCAGTTTCCCAGTGGCTCAGAACAGTCCTGCATGTCCTTAGTTCAGCCTGAGGCTACCCTCTCCTAGTCTCCTCCCAGTCATAGTTTTAGAGGTCTCAGATCTCTCTCTCTCCCCCTCCCCCTCTCTCTAATCCCCCGCCCCTGAAAGAGAATCTGGTGTTGGGTATAGGAATTTGAAGTGGCCGCTCTTTCGATTTCAGTGACTGACATGGCTGTCAAAATCTCTTATGAACTGTATGACCTACCTTGACTCAGACTGTGGCTATGTATTTTAAGGGTCTAATGAGGAGCTGTTATGTTGCACTGCTAAAGATAGGAGCAATCTCACATGTAATACTGTGGGTTAAGCTAGATGACAGCATGTGTTGCCTACTGTTATCCTGGTTTTGCTGCAGAGAGTGATCTTATTACTTTGTCTTTCATATTTTTAAAGAAAAAAAGAATAAAGGTGACATGGAATTCTAATAATTTAAATTATCTTAGCCATTTCTTCTCTCCTGATGTGCCGTAGATTTTTCACTGACAATCTAGATTAGTAAAGCAAATTTAGGCACGTATGGCTCTTTATCACTATGTATGTTTCTCATGTATGTCTCTACTTATAAGGAGATTTCTGACAAAATTAAATATATATATATATATTTAAATTTTTATTTATTTATTTTTTTAATCTGGTTAATAGGAAAATCTTGCAGGTATCACAGGAAGGATCCTTGGAACAAAAAAATCTTTCCTAAATAAGGCAAAACCAATATGGTTTACAAACTGACATGTTCAAATTTCAAAAGGCCAGGAGCGTATTTAACTTTATTTCTGTTGTAATATCAAATGCATTTGTCATGTATTTTTCATTTGACTTAGAATTTCAGAGAAGACACACTGTTGTCAACAGCAGTCCTTTTTTTCACCCTCAGAAGACAGCTCATGACGCTATAATGTTACCATTTCATTTTTCATTGAACACTGGAACTCTTTTTGACAGCTTCATTTCCCTTCTTAAATATCCCTTTTACTGGATTCAATTCTCAGTATAAATCATTACTCATAAACCTTGTGTAATATCTCAGTGCCTTACTGAAATGAGGCTGTAGGTATGATCTGGCTGGTACAAGCCATAAGACTGGTTAGCACCAAGCTACTGTGGTAAAATCACTCAGAAAGAAAGATAGTTTATACATTTAATGATGTTGCACAGACATGGGACATACAGAGCAGAGATTCTAATATTTTTCATACTCCCTTTGACTGCCGTAGGAAAACAGAGGAATGAAAAACATCCACGACTGCACATACCACTCATTTGTGGTGATATTCAGAAGAATTCAAAGCACAATGCAGTCAGTTTGTCAGCAGAATTGATGTAATGTGATCACAAAATCCTGTCTAGCAGAAGCAGCTGTCTGTGAGACAGAAGGGATTTCAGGAAGTGTAATGGACCAGACAAGGTCTCTCTACTTCTCAGCTTGCTGCTTGGCTCAGTATATACAATAATGTAACCATTAGATCAAAAATATAAGCAGACAGCTGTAAGAGGAGCTAGAGGCTGTGTTATCTCTCCAGAAAACCTACATCAGTCACTCCTCAGTCAAAATGCCAAGCTCATCTCCAGGAATGGATAAATTTAGATCTTTATCCTTTAGATGATATGTAAAACTAGTTTTGGCTCTGATTTTGCAAGATCATTTGACCTCATGTGCCAGGCTAAATTCTCAGTGGAGTTGCCAAAAACTTGTCTTTCAGATTCCCTGTGCATCTGGTGAGAGATATGGCATATTTGTTTGTTTGTTTTTTCCTTTCCCAAATTTTTGTGTAGTGCTCCAGGTTGCTGACAGAGAGCTGCTGTCCTTTTGCATCTCAGTAGTTGCATTCCAAGCTTGGGAGAAGCAATTTATATGGTCTGGTCTACCAGTTGCACACAGTCCTCTCTTTAGGACTATATATGTAGTCAGGACTATACATGTAGTCAACAACTCTGAAAATAAACATGACTGACTACATGTAGGCACAGGTGTACTGGAGAAAGAAGGTGTTAGAGTGAGCTTCTACCCTTGTTTTCAGCTGACGTGATAAACCTTTCTGCTTTGCAAAATGATGGCTTAGGTCTGGAGCTCTGCAGACAGGTTTCATTTTCTTCAAAATAGCAGTTATTCCTCTGAGAACAGTTTTATGTTTTGCACCAAAGTTGGGAAGGCAGATTTTGTTTGTCTGCTATTCACGTAAACTGTAATATGACCCTTTTACTGAGAAAAAAATAACAAAGTTTAACTAACACTAACCCAGATTAAAATCCTGATACAGACAGGGCTCTTGTAGATGTAGTCACTTCTAACTGTTTTCTGAAATAGTGTTCAGTGAAAAAACAGCTGGCAAGGTACTAGTAGTGACACAGGAGCAGTACAAATACGATCAGTTAGAGCTGGCCTCACTTTACATTTGCTGTCCTTTCTTCATCAGCAAAGCTAGATTGAGAGGTTTTAACACCTTCCCTTTTGCTAGCTACTCTGCACTCAGTTTGCTGCCCTTTCAGCTAGGCTGACACCAGTGTTTGCAAAGCATGTTATAAAGTGGATAAGCAAAATCATAAATGCCTATCTCACCTCTCAGCTTGTTTTATTTCTAAATTATAAAGGAATAGAGATGCTTTTCTAATCATAGAGCCACTGTTTGAGGAAGTATAGTTTGTGTAAGGAGCTCCGGTAATGCTGGTCCTTTAGATTGTCCACAGTTATGGAGAATTTTGGAAAGCGGAGCCAAGATTTTGGTGGTCATGCTGTTTTCTGCTGGGGAAGTGGAGATGCAGGTGACATGTTGATGTCTAGTATGGTTTGGGCTGCTGCTTTCTGCATTAACAGTACCTTCTGAATGGTGGCTTCTTTCCCAACTATAACAATTTGCTAATCACAATTAACTTATTCTTGTGACCTCTGACTTTGTGACTCTCATCCACAGATCAATGTTTTCAAGAAACCTTGGCCAATCTTATATTGAACAGTGTTCTACAGTTACCTGTGTTAAGCCCCCAGGCTATCCAAATGTAATCACAATCTTTGGAGCAGGACCCTGGACCACCCCAA
This sequence comes from Heteronetta atricapilla, assembly GCA_011075105.1. Taxonomy (NCBI): domain Eukaryota; kingdom Metazoa; phylum Chordata; class Aves; order Anseriformes; family Anatidae; genus Heteronetta; species Heteronetta atricapilla. Next base: position 43,862,956 of record CM021735.1, read on the forward strand.
CATGGTAACAGAGAGAGAGGAAGCATCTGTAATAAGCAGTGAAGTGGTTAGTTTACTATTTTCTTTAGGCACAGACAAAACCATGTGGTGTTTTCTGTCTTTTGCAGAATCAGGTTAAATATTAAATAGCCTATAATACCGAGTTCCACTCAGTGTCTCCTCTTAAACTATACAGTCAAAAAATGAAACTGTTAACACAGACCTCTAAAGGTGACATCCCTGCCTGCCATGCTTGCCCTCCTACTCTCTCTCTCTCTCTCTCTTTTTTATTTTTTATTTTTTCTATTGTACAGAATCTTTCTTTCTGTTTGCTTTCTCAGAGCTAGGTGCAGACCACAGGAACAAACACAGCCCAAGGCATGCTTGAAACATTTGTTTCTTTTAGATATTCTTGTAAATGAGCTTGCAAACAGGGATGTATGGGAAATTATTATTTTCCTGGTGGAAAAACTGAAGGTAAAATACAAAAGGCAAATTACGTCATTGTGAATGTGAACATTAGCCCTAGAAACCAGATTTTAAAACTCCTCTATAATGAAGGAACAGAAAAAAAAAAAACAACCAGTAATTGTAGGGTTAGTCAAAACCAGCCAATGCTTCTACAGCTTTGTAAACTTGAGTGCTTACAAATGAGCTAAAGTTCAAGAAATAGTCATATTAAGTCTGCAGTGAATAAACCTACACAATGGATACATTTGAAAAAATCATCAGCTGTTCCTGGGAAAACTGGGAAAGAAAAAGATCCACATTTTTCAAATAAATTGACATGAAGAATTAATTAGGAATTGCCTTCTTATTTCTCCTTCCTCAGCATAATGGTCTGCTAGCTTTTCTGATCTATAACTGTCCCTCATGCATTCTTCCTGAAGGTCCTCCCTCAGTGAGCAATACAGCAAAATTTATTCACAGTGGGTAAAAAATAGCTTGTCCAGTTTAAGCCACATGGGGAATATAGGTAGTCAGACTGTAGTTTTCTGATCATGAATTGCTCTGGGATACTGGTGCTTTTTATCTCTCTTCTCACAACATGACCAAAGAAGGCATCCAAGAGCAGAGAAGAGAGAAACAAAGATACAGGATATTGTAGCCTTATCCCTGTACACAGTGAAGCAGTTGGTGTGATCCCAGTATTTTCCTGTGCTTTATTTTAGTTATAGGTGCTTTAGAACATTAAGAGGTGAATATTTTTGTTTTATGTATGTGTATCACAACCAGCTGAGACCATGAGAAGTTAAATGGGCAGAGGGGGTGTCTGTACATTGAGCAGAGCATTCTGGCCTAAATAAAATCACCCAACATTTCAGGTTGAAAGGATTAAAACAGCCAGTTCTCTGTGTTGTTATTCTGGGCAGTGTGTTCTGCAGGAAACACTGAGACAGGTGAAAGGGATGCTGATAAAACAGGAGCTGCCAGTGCAGAGCAGTGTTAGGTTCTGACCACCTTACTGTGGAAGGGGTCTCAGAGGTAGTGTGCTGCTTGTGTAATCAGCCAGTGACCTTGTTAGAAGAAGTTAATTGGCCTGAAACTGCAGGGATTGCTTTTCATTTTATTGTTTTGCTGACATATGATGTGTAGAAATCATGTGAATATCATATTGTCGTTACTTGGAACTCAGGAACCCAAACCAAGAATAAGGTAACTTGATTCCTTATTGTCTTCCTCTAGCACTGTACAATACTGAAACTTACACCTACGCCAAGCCATGTATTGTGTGTAGGAATAAGGATGTTTTTTGACATGCTGTATGCAGTTGGAGTTTAAATTTAATAGGGATGAGACTAAATCACGCTGGGATTACAGAATGGTTGAGATTGACCTCTGGAGGCCATCTGGTTCAACCCCCCTGCTCAAGCAGGGACACCCAGAGCAGGTTGCTCAGGACCATGTCCAGATGGTTTTTGATCTCCAAGGATCTTTATAACCTGACATTCTTCTGGATGGGACTAAAACTACTCTAATTTATGGGCATGTCTATATGCTGTACCTGGAACTTGGTGCAGTGATCCATTTTAAAAGGTCTGGAACATCCACATCCTTTGCAACAAAACATTTTTTGTGCTCAAAGTCAGTCATGTTAGTGAAACCTCCTTATGTCTGAACCAGAAAGACGAGGCTGTCAGCAAATCTAGTTAACTCAATGACAGTTTCACATGTTTCAATGTGAAACAGAACCTACAGGTCCAGGACTCGTACAGATGTTACTTAATATTTACTTACTGTGTAGGAACATTTAAATTTGTAAGCATGTCTTGTCTTTACTGATGAGCTGCTGAGGATTCTGTTGCATTTTGTATGAAATTTAAAATTTTCAATTTAACACATACAAAGTAACATGCCCCTTACACCCTTTCACCCTTTAGTCTTCTCAAGAAGAACTGTCATTGATAACCACCTTTTTTTTTTTTTTTTTTTTTTTTTTTTTTTTTTTTAAGGAAGCGAATTGTAGCTTTGTGCAAATTTTTGTTTTATTTTAGTGCCAGATATAACATTTGTCAGCAATGTCATTCATAAGATGCCTTAGTGGCTCTTGCCTGCAGTTCTCAATTCTGTCTTTTTTGTCACAGCAACTACTGATTGGCATATTTCAGTTTTTACCTTACAGACTTACTGATGATGCTATCAATCTTACTTAGGCAGGATGACAGCTCAAAATTGGACTTACTTGTTTGGCAGCTTCTTCAGCAAACTGATCGCTCCAAATCTTTGTCAAATGACCAGTGATCTGGATCCCAAAAGACAGCTTTCAGGTTCTAGACCCAAAAATCTTAAGTATCAGGCTATGAAAAAAACCTTATGTGCAGGCAACATGTTGGGAGGCCTTTTTCTAAGAAGGCAACTACTATTTAAAGCCAGACATAGCTATTAAACTAAAATGTACTGACTCCCTTTAACAAACTGTTAGCTGGCATTAGATTTTTCATGCTTGAATAATTACTATTAGTGTTTACTTATGTATCAAAGAGGTAGGAACAATCAGTTAGGACGTAAGATATGTCTATCTGCCAATTCTTCTATATTGTATAAAGACCAATATTTTGTTCTAAATAACTTAAGTAAAGCAACTCCAACCATTTTCTTACATGATTATTTCATGGCATTTAGAAGGCACCGGAGCTTTCTCCACAGTCTCTTAATAGTAAAGACAGAAAAAGCAAATAATATCTTTAAGTATTATTGAATTTGTAGGGCCCTGATTACTCCAGGAAATTATTTAGCTTCAAACCACAACAACCTTCTCAATTGATTCTGGAGGACTTCAGCAGCGTTTTCAGAAACATACTTTCCAGACCATAAGTCACTTTTTATAAACCCATATTGTTTGCCAGATTCTTTCTTCCCCCTCCTACTGCTACACTTGAAAGCTTGTCGACAACAAAGGAATTCATTCCCACTAATCTATAAAATATGTTTATATTAGTAGTGTTTAAATTAACATATATGCAAGTAAACTGTACATATGGATGCTATATGTTTACCTAAAGAGTATCACCTAACAGAATTATGACTGTATTTGTAACACTGTAAAATACGTAACAATGCCTACTTTTAGCAGTCTTAATCTTAGATGATAGACCAACTGACAGAGTCCAGAGAACAGTGAGGCAGAGGTTGAGGAATGAGACAGTATTGGGTCTGTGTAAACTAGAGGAGTAAAGGTTAGAAGAAAAAGTGATAAAAATGTTTCAACTTTCATATACTTGAGAATATATATTCCTCAAGTATCTAGCAAGATGTTACAAAGAAGTGTCTACCATGTCTTGAGATGAGATTTAAATATTGGTTTAGATAAGAACTCTCTAACTGCAAGTATTAAAATCAGAATGGATTTCTTAAGGAGACAGCATAATTGAATGCTGGACATCTTTTGGAACATGTTGAACTAACTTGTATTGGAAAGGGTTTGGGGATCTTTGACCCTTCAAAGGACAAAGAGACAAAATATCCTCCCAGTTTCCCCCCCTCCCTGAACATCCTGTTCTGTTTTGAATGATCTTCTGATTTCTTTTACAGACATTTAAACATGAAAGACCTAATATCCATGAACAGCCAGTCTTCACTGGTTGTTAAGTGAGGGGTATTTCATTTTTGTGTTGACTACTAAAATAACTAGATTACTACAAATCTTACTTTGAATGTACCATAGTAGAAAGGTTTCTTTTGCTGCTGCAATATGTATACCATGGGGAAAGTGTTATGATGGGCTACCTATCTTTGCACCATTACAGCTGTACCCATGCTGGGAGTGAGAATATTGCCATTTAACTGACTGGTGTAGTTAAAACAATGTGTTTTTTGTGTGTTGAAACTTGAAGATTATTTTGGTATTGCTTATTTTATGTAGAGGGATGATAGTAGAGGATTATGTTTTCTGAATTCAGGGTAAAGCTGAAAAGAAATATGGGGCCTACCACAATTGAAAAATATTAATTCCAGCTTTCAAGCAGCTCATGGAATAGTTGGTAGGGGTCATATTTTACCTTAGAAGTGAAAATAGAAACTATTTGTCCAACAGTTTTTAATAACAATTGTTAGTAAAAAAACATTCTTCTCTTCATAGATTCTTTTGCAAATTCTATAAAACACTTAAAGTGGTAGGTAAAAGTCTGAGGGTAAATTGTTCAAGCAGATCTAACCTTAACTACGGAAAAACCTATCTCTGTTTAAAAACAAAGACATAAAATTGTTGGAAGGAACAGGGATATAATACAGCTGCAAAAGAATTCAGTGCAGATTTTGTCTTGAGAACAGACTTATTAGCAGATAATTTTTAAAAATAAAATTTTATTGGCAAATGCATTTGATTCCAAATGGAAGCTGATATTGAGTTACCAGAAGGAAGTATCTGGCTTGGCTGTACCTGCATTCTCACATACTTAAACCATGAATGGCAAACCAAAAATCAAATGCTTCTGCCTCAATTCAGTAAGTGAATACCACAGCATTAATCCCGGCTGTTGAATATCTATTCAAAATTCCTTCTGGAATGGACCAAAACCATATTGTTCCTTACTATGGGTGATTAACAACTAACATGGTGTTTCCAAAACATGTCTGAAGATAAATTCCTACTGTATTTAGTAAAGATTGAAAGAACTAAGGGTTACAGACAACTGTGAATGGAGCCAAACTGTGATATTCAGAGGAAGAGATGGTACCGCATGGTACCTGAGTCAGTGCTTATTTTAATGGCATATACTGTAGCTAAAGCTTGCAACAAGAAGTCACTATTGACCTCAGTGGACAGGATCAAGTCTATGAAAGTCCATGCCTGAGAAAGAAAATCTAAGGCACCTACTGCTCTTGACTAGATACAAATAATGATCTTAGTGTAATCTTTCTTAGGAGAAAATATAGCGGTAAGAAGGATCCAGCCTACCTCAGCAGATAGTGAAAAACATTGATTTAACATCTCCTTTCACAAATCTATCAGAAAGATTAGTTGAAAATGTTATTGAGGGATGGGGAGCCCTCACAATGCAGGCAATGTGGAGATTTTAGGCTGAGAAGGAGGCTTTAGGGAGCATTTTTTGTGAGACTCGGTAGGTGGAATAATCTGGAACTGCTATTCCACCCCCCATTGATTATAGAGAGTGGCTAAGCTTCTGATGAGAGTATTTCAGCTAAGAAAACGAAGTGAAATGGGATGAATCCAAGCCATTATGTTCAGCCAGATAGAATTCAATGTGACCACAGGTGGCATAATTTGTTCTTTAATTTGCTAAACTATCATCTTTTGTTGTAGTTCTTAAGTACTACAGCAACAGGTTTAGAAAAAAGACTTATATAGACAGATCTATTTAGTCACTGGTGGAAACATCTGGGAGAATAATTTGAAGTGAATAATTTATTGGATGATTTTTATCTTTTTTTCTGCTCTGAATTATCCATGAACACAACATTGTTCTGGAAGATGGTAATGACTGTCAGAGTATGAGCCTTTGATTTATTCACCGTTACAGACCTGGTTAAAGTTGAAAAATGTGCTAGGCAGCTTTCTTTCAGGATCGCTGGAGGATCAATTAAACTGTTTAAGTAGAGATAGAGTAAAACTCTGGAAGGCACCATCCAAAGTAACAAGCCAATGTCCAAACTTAGGTGGTATGTAATGTTTGACAAATACTATGGAAAAAACAAACAAACAAACTATAGTAAGACATGAATGTACCAGAAGTTAAAGAGAAAGGAGAGTGGGCCCTTGTGAAGGAATGGAAGTAATTTATGCCCATTTTATTAATTGATGGACTTTGAAATTGTGATAAATAAAACTGTGCTCTCTCTTTTTATGTTTAGTTTGGAAGTGTAAGAATGTTGTAAAGTAACAGGTCTGTACTAAGCAATGTTGTGACTGTCTTCTGTTTTTTCATGTGAATAGGAATGACTGAGCAGAATTACAAATCCAGTGCCTGGAACCAGCAGAACAATATTTTCTCAGATGGAGATTTCTAGTAATTTATTGTTCTTACGTGCTTTGGGGAAAACTAAACTTCTCGAAGATCAGTTTCTTTCCATTTAAATATTTGGTGAATTATTGGCAATCTTCTTTCAGAGGTCAGATTATTTTTTATTTTGTCTGTGATAGTAATGATTTTAGAAATTGCTGGTGCAAGCAGTCAGAATTTTTTATTCTGATTTGCATTCTGTAAACATTTATCTCCATATAAAATTCTTTATTTACATGAATATTTCTTCCAGTAAACTCATTTCCTAGAATGTTTGCAGGAGGCAAATGCAACAGGGTCTTGAAAAGTGTCCAGACAAGTTTACTTAAAAATGAAAACAAATACAGAAAATGACTGGCCCTGTTCTGATGAAGTTGCTAAATGAGAAAAGGACTAATAGTGATCAATGAAGTAATTGCTAGACCCATCCTGCTCATTGTGATGTACTGCTGTTTATCTGAATTATCACTGACCTTTGTTAATGGCCTTTCTGCTAGTTTCCAGTACATATGGAAGTGCTTCTAATCTAGAGCAATTGAGATTAATCTTTCTTGGAAGATTTCATGAGCCAATGAAGCAAAAGCTGGCATTTTATGATCTTGAGAATATATTGCAATACATCTATTACATTCCTCTCATTTGTTAATTTCAGCTAATTTAGATAATTGTCTACTTCATGTGCTATGATTTGAAAAATGTAAATATCTACAGAGCACTGTTTTGTGGGGTCAGACCCATTACATTTTTGCAATGCTGTGACTCAGACAAATAAATATTTTTACGAATAAATTCATATATATATATTTATATACTTGTATGCATTTTACCTGTGAAAACAGCTGTCAAAGCAAACAAACAAAACCCAAACAACAACAAAAATTGATATTTTCTCCTTTAGTTCATCCCTAATCTGATAAAGAAAACAAGAACTGAAAAACGACCTAGAAGTGTTTCTGAAGCACAATAGTTGTTAGTGTGGGAATTAATGAAACAGCTAATTAAGAGTAGTAAGAAGAGAAGTAGGAAAGGTTTATGCAACTCAGAAAATTCATTCACACAAGCCCATGTGGTCTACATGGCCCCAAACATTTTTTTTTTTTTTTTTTTTCCATTTATCAACTGCCTCTTTGGGCAACTTTCTCCATGAGCAACTTTCTGTCTCATACATTTTATGTTCACTCTTGGAAAATTGGTCTTCTCTCTTTTCATTGGTTTTCCAACTCAGAAGAAAATCCATCCATTGTATAAAACTTTATTTTGCTTTGTTTTGTCTTAAAGAAGAGTAAATGATGCAGTACTCACTTAAAGTGCTTTTACTGTTGCAGAATATTATCATAGTTAGTCCCTTATCCTTGGGAAAACAAATAAACAAAAACATAAATAAAAAACAAAAACAAAAGTTCTTTTTGAGAATGCTTTTGAGCCAGTGAGTTCACCCTCATTTACTATTTCACTTTCTTTCATATTTCTTAGCAAAAAGCTTAAATGTCTCCACGTGGTTTAATGTGTGTAATTTGCTTTATTTTTTGTTCTTTTTATAAAGTTGGGTATAGGTATAAACATAGTCTCTGGATAGTCCTGTTGCCAGCTTTTTGGCTCCATGTGTACCTGGCCAGTTCCTACATGGCTCTCCTTCACAGCTTATGTCAAGATGGCTGATTTTAAAATGGTCAACATGCAGCATGTTCTCAGAATGTTTGAAATGGCTGCTTTCTGCAACAAATATTTATTTAATAGGAACTTAAAAAACTCTTCTGCTTGTAAATGTAATTTTCTATGCTACAGACTGGCTTATGTCCTGGATTAAAAATGTGCTGTTCTGATAATGGATCTCATAGATTTTGATTCAATTGACTTGTGGTGTATAGGCTGTCCATTTTTATTCAGAGTAAATTCACCATTGCCCAGTTCTTCCAATCTGTATTCTCTGAAGAAAAGCATCCTGTCTCCTCTTTTTCCCACTCAGTTCATCTCTGAAGCATGCCTTCCTTCAGATCAGTCCCTATTCTAGTGATAGTAATGTCTATTTTTACAATATACTGAACAAAAAGACCAGGTCCAATTAGCATCAAAATTTGGTTGTGAATATAAATTTGACACCAATCTTAAAGCTCATTTTTTTTTTTTTTTTTTAAATTTGTCTGTTTCTTTCTTCTTTCAGGCCCTGTTCATTCTTAGATATCAGTTATTTTTTTGCAACTATACAAGCCTAGACCTTTCCCATAAAAGCCATGGAAAAGTTTTATACAGTCAGGTCAACAGCAATCTTTCACTTTTTCTCTTTGAGCTGAAATCCTGCAGGCTAGATGTTGATTAACATATTTTGTTCTCATTTAAAATGCTTTGGCAGAGAATTTCACATCAGTCTTTTTCCACAAAGGAGTTCAAAAATACGCAGAGAAGCAGCCAAACATTTCAAAAAGAACAATACCGTTAGTGCATTAAGAACTGTCCCTGTTACATATTTTTAAGGCACCATGGCTACATTTTTTAAAATCCAATAACAGCAGCTTCATACTGCTATCTATCCAGAAAGACAAATTTACATATAATCAAGAAAATAAAATAGGTAGCTTCCACTTTATTGAACAGAACATCTGAATCAGTCCCTGATATAAGTTTAGGTCTGATCTGTTCCCATTTGGCTCCTTTCCCAGCCTTCAGGACTCACAACAGCAGGCTTTATTTTCCAGATTACATCTCATACTGAATAGACTCATATGTTTATTCTCCCATTTGATCAGAGAGAAAGCAATGTTAGTCACAGTTGGAAAAGAAAAGGAAAGACTTACAGGAAGTATGAAATTGTTCATTGTAAAGGCAATGGATTTCCCAAATTTGCTACTTTCTTCACCTCCAGCAAACAAGTTTGTTTAGGTTGCTTTTGTTTCCCTAACTAAGAAACTTAAGAAAGCATGGGCCATCTCTCTCACACATCCTGTAGGTACTGGCATCTGATTTTCTTCATTATCTACTATATTACAGTGCATGGTTGCACTGAAATCCTTGCTCACTGGCTTCTCAGTGTGTCATGTGGAACAATAATTAATGTTTGTTGGGGGAACCAGTCTGAGAACTTCGAAGTTCCTCATGTCAACCTTTATTAGTGTCATCACTCACACATTGTAATGAAGCAAAAATGAATCTTCTTGGAAATTGTTTCCAGTGAGATCGCAATTATTAAATACCATCATTTCTTATAATAATTAAACTTTTATTATCTGTCAATTTTGTCTCCCCTGAGATCCCATTGTCAGCCAAAAGCTGTGTGCATGTGTGTGTGTTTGGAGGAGGAACCAGAGGAAGCTGCATTACAAACCCAGCATTTGCGGGTGCAGGTTATAATTGATAGAGTGGTTAGGAATTCCAGGTTTTGTGCAGCCAGCAAATCTGTAGAACACTGAAGGGCACTGTTAAGTCTATGGGAAATGTACAGTGTCTGTTTACATTAGAGAAAAACCTATGTTTGCTGAAACCAGGAAATGACTCATGATTTCAATCTCACTTAACCATACACTGTTGAACTAAAACAGCGGAGTAAGTTTTTCAGACAAAAGCATCAAAATGTTGCTTTTGTAACTCTGAAGCAAAACTAAGGTTTCTGAAATCTGAACATATTGAGGTTGATAGTACTGAAACAGACACATTAAAATAATATTGAAAATGCATCAGGATGGAATTACAAACTCTTCCTCTTCTGCTTCTATTCCATGTGCCAAAATGAAAGGCTAACCAAATAAATAAAAAATTAGAAATAAATCTATCTGAGAGAAAAACAAGCACTGATTTAATCAGTTTTCATGGCTAGCCTGAAAAATATAAATACCTGGCCAGCATTTTTAAATGAGTTTTCAAACTTTTTTTTTCTTCCTTTTTTTTTTTTTTTTTTTGTTATTCATTAGTTACGTTATTGTAAAATTATGTTCTGAGTTTCTCTGTGTGGTGTTGTACAGATATATCTGAAAATGAAGACTTTGCCTCCCAACAGTTAAAGATCATAGATGTTGCCTCTATATTTTATATTAATGAATTCAGTTTCAGTGGAATTCCGTGCAAAACTACATTTACGGGGGAAAATCTGAAGAATCAGGACCTGATTTAAGAAAAAAATATGGGGAGTGGCTATGAAAACCTGGGTTCCCTAACACAGCTGTTAGCTGTGCACAGTGGAAAATGGTAGGTTCTGTGGGAGCACAAAATATTATTACAGGAAAAAAAAAAAAAAAATGATAGCTTTCATGATTTATACTTTCCTTTTGGGATTTCACCTGTAGTTCCCTCCTACACATCTAAGATCACTAAATTAATAGAATCATAGAATCATAGAATATCCTGAGTTGGAAGGGACCCTTAATGATCATCTAAGTCAAGTACTTCATTCTAAGGCTTGTTGAATTGTTCTGCTGGGAAAGGAAAGGTACCCCTAGAGCATCAGTTTGGCCCTGGACTAGGTGTTGAAGAGCACTTACATGTAACCTGCATCCAAAATGATCAAGGTGGTGTGAGGCAGCTGTACTTACAATGTTTTTGTGTTTAGTTAGACACAAGTGGAAAGTGGTATCCTGCCTGAGTTTTGGGAGTTGCAGATAAAAAGGAGGCAGTGACATTTCTAGTGTCTTTGAGCTTGTGATCACTGAACTACTGGTGTAGTTGGGTGTCAGCAGTTTAGTTTTCCTTTATGTTCTTCCTGCCTCACACTCTGATCATTTACAAAAAATGGAAGCAGCTCCTTATCTCAAGAGCTTCCATTTTCTGAAAGAGACAGCAGACCCTGAGCCTAGGTAAGGCTTTGCAGTTAGAGCAATACCTCTGAAGAAGGAAACCTCTCTTGGTGTGTGACATCCTCTGTGATGAGCTTTTCTCTATACATTGTGATTTCACACATATCTCAAAGAAATGTACAATAGTTCAGGTCCCTGCCAACACAGTTCTATTCCTTGTGGGATGGTTTCCACTATTTTGTCTTCTCTAGTTTGAAATTAATACTTTCCTGGAAACTGTTCACCAGTGGGGAAAAAAACTATCTTGGGAACTTTAATCTGATACTTAAATGAACCCAACATCTGTCCTTTCAGGGGTTTTGATGAAGGACATGGGCACTGCACTTACCCTGTAAAGACTGTTTTAGCTATACTATTTGAAATTTGGGCTTATTCAGCTCTGTTGCCCCTGGGATATTCTTATGTTTTATAAATACTACAGACAGTAGTTTTATGGCACTTGAAAATCTTACATCTTTTTTTTTGGTACAAAACCTCTTCAGTTTGACAAACCAAGAAGCCTGTGATATATAGCACGTGCCTAAGCCTAACTAGAAATGAGAAACAAAACACAATTCTAGCTTTCATCTAGATTTCGGATCTTTTTCTGGTTGGGGAATCAGGTTGCTGTTCACTTTTTGTGCTGAGCACACTTTGTCACTGTGCACACTTTGAATAACTGTGGTATCTTGTGCAGGGCCCTTTCAGAGCACTGTTTCTTACTACAGCAAACATCTCTCTGACGTCTCTCACCATCAGCTTTAGACTGCTTTGGATACATGTATACTTACTTTATGTTTGCTACTGATGTTATCTTAATCCATATGAATAATTAAGCATTTTAGTTGGAATAAAGTTCTAGATGTTGCATTCTGTTTGTAGATAGACACTTTTCTAATATCCTGAAAAATCATTTGAGTGAGAGCAAGAAGGGCAAAATTTGAGGTTCTCTCTCTGCTCTGTTGTATATTAAATTGAGATTACTTTTGGTCATGATGCTGAATCTTTGTTCTCAGATATTTAGCTCTTAATTTTACTGTGCAGAACTGAAATTGTGGTGCACAGGATCTTTAATGAAGCCAGCACCATCTTGCAGCTGATCTCCATACCTTATCAATTTCAAACAGGGTAGTCCATCTTCATTGAGTTGTGATGCCATGTAAAACATCAGACTTAATCTTTTATCTAACTAGATAAAATAGAAGGATGAACAGCATAGAAGAGGAAGTCTCTGTAATTCAGGTTACTAAATTCAGTTCAGCTCAGAGCTGATCCAAAGGAACATGAAATTCAGCTCTTTGTATATTTGGACAAGTCTGTCTGTAATGCTGCTAAAACACTGACTCACTCACCATTACCACAGTGACTTAAATACTGCCTTAATAGCTAGAGAAACCATAATCAGAAGATACAGCAACGGCGTTTTCCTCTCATGTTTGAAGCATGTTTTAAAGGAGCTTGGACTACCTAGGAGCTCTGTTCTTCTTTGTGTATCAATAAAGAACCACCACAGTGCTGTCAGTAGAGACATTTTAATCAACACAATTTTTTGTTTAAAAAGAAAAGTATACTTCTAAATGAGAAGTGATGGGGAGACAAAAAGAAAAATCATCTATAGTTTCTTTCCCAAAAGGAAGATAATATGGTAAGACTACTATAATTTCAGCCTGATTCTTGCAACACTAGGAAAAAAAGATAAAAAAGGAAGAAAAAGTACAAAAAAAAATCCCCAAGATCATTAAATGACTTTTTAAGGCTATTAGAGAGGCATCATTTAGCTTCATTCTCTGCTCATGGTGAAAACTCAGTTCAAGGCTGATTTGATGCAGGAGACAAGACATATGGTGGAACATATTGAAACAAATGCATATAATTATTTTGTTATTAACTTTTACAGTTATATAGTTAAAAGAAAGAAACAAAAAGCCAAAATAAAAAGAACTAGATAATTAATAAAACAGAACTCAAATGAACTTCCAGAGGTGCATTTTCACAGCTCAGGCTAAATCTTTGAGGTAAACAAACAGCAGGAAGAAGCTGAGAGCTGAAAAGTGTGTGCAGCTTTATTTCGAGATGTGGGGAACTTACTGGAAAACACAGAAGCATTTGAAGTTAATTAAAATCATTAATAACATAATTAATGTTATTTTGAATGTTTCTATCACTAAACATTAATTATCTTGTAGCCACTGGAACAACATAATGATAGCATCATTCTTACTGATCAGTGTAACACTGTATTCCTTTGGTAGAATTTGAATGCTGTCAAATGAAGATAAATAGGGTTCCAGACTACATATTTGCTCAACTAAAAACAAGCCTGAGCTACATGATTTGAGAGGTCTTGAGTACAAAACCTCCTGGTGAAGAAGTTCAGTTGCTGACTTTTTGTTCATTAATTCAAGCTGGCAAATGACACGTGGTGAGAAAGGGAATGAGAACAATAACAGAAAGAAATAATTATTTAGGACTGACTACTTTCTATAGTCCTAAGAGGGTCTTAAGTCCCTGATACAAGATAAGGAAAGAGGAATCCTCAAGACTGGAAGTACTGGTTTCATAGTTTTCTGTCTCCCTTAGATTTTTTTTCTAAACTTTCTTTGGAAAAATAGCAAATTAGTATGAAAAGGCTACAAGTCTTTAGCATTCAGCTTCTTTCACGGAGGATCTCAGAATTAGGGTAAGCCTCACATTCACAGAGCCCAAGCATTTCTAACTGCAACAAAGAACCTTTCCAGAAATATGACTTCCAAACTTTAAAATGTCTCTCCCAGGATCCAGCACACTTGTAGAGGACCATGCAGATGCCAGGCATGCATCAGCTTTGTTTCTGGCCTTATTTCCCAGGTGAACCCTATTATGGTAAATACCTCAGCCCTGTACAACACAAACTCTCTGGCAGTCAACCTCATTTCCCATAACTATCTTCTATACTCTACCTTGGAGGAAAAAGACTTCTGCTACTGCTGGGAGACTGTCTTTGTATGGCTTAACTATGACATTCCTGAAAGAATTAAAAATGGATGTCAGTCGCTTTTCCTTTAAAACACCAATCCTATCTCCATGATTCAGCTCCCACTACAAGCCTATTTTGTACAGTTACTGGAGTCAGGAAGCTGTGAGGGGCTTATATTTATCAATTCTGTGAAGAACTGTGAAAGTCTCAGGCTATATCAGTTAACTTGGGAATATAGCAGAGGTTTCACATGTTACAATAGAGAGAAACACAAATGTCATTAAGCAGTCAAAAAACAATGCATTAGCCTTGAAATAAGACCAGACTCCTGGGACTTGGTGCATTTACAGAAGCCTATGACATGGCATTACCTGTCATTTGTAGATACAGAATCTGATAATTTATTTTATTTTCTTATTTATTTATTTTGGTGTGTATGTGTAACTAACTAACTAACTAACTAAAAAGCTGAATGGATCTAGCATGAGTAAATGTGTTCTTGTAAGAAATGTGGGAACTATAGCCCTTTCTGTCCATATATATCTATGTAAATGAGTTATTTATCAGGTGGTTTGGAAATTTAAAACTCCTTTAGGCTTTAATTCATTGCATTTTAATTCCTACTGCTTTTTCTTTTGCCAGCTGCTGCTTAGGCTTGTCCCTCATTCCTCTCATTCTCTCATCCAGCTGGCAGCAGCAGTAGGTAGCAAAGTGACAAGAAAAACTGTTGCTCCAGAGCTTTATCCATGACTCAGGAGAAATATATGCATCACTCAGATGCTGACTACCTTTTGTGACTTATGTACTTCCTCTCCTCCATGGGATGCATTTAGGATCCCATTGGAAGCAATTAGATATGAAATATCAACATGTATTTATTAAACAGGCACTGTTTTCATTGTTCCCTCAAGTGTGATTTAGCAGCACTACAAAGTCAAGACTTGGTGTAATGTATATCCTCTCATTGTTCAAACAAAAGGAAAATAAACACAAGCAGTAGGTACAGATTGTATATTGCTGCTGAGCTCCTCTGTCAGTGGCAAGCTAATGAGAGAAAGTGCGATAGTCTGACAGGAGGTTGCTTTTGATTGTATATGAAGTGAATTCTTGGATTTATTTATTTATTTTTTAACTCCAGCTAGCTATCTTTAGGGAGAATATGCAGACCTGACCATCTGAGAAATTGCCACATGGAGAGTTTCCACCCTGTACATCAAGCTGCCTAGTTTCACTCTAACTTCTCTGCCAAACATCAGCCCAGCCTGTCAGTCACAGCTTCAGAGGGTAATGATGAGCACAGACTGGAACTGATAGTTCAGCTGGAGATGGAGGCAAATTTGATGGTTTCTTGTGTATTTTCAAAGTGACACAAAACTTTGTTCTACACTGTGGGCACAGCAAACAAGGTGGTGAGGCATGTGCAGAAATTCAAATGCAAAACCACAGAAATAAATTGAGAAAACTCAATATTGAAACATATTCTGTTATTATAGACATTAACAAACATTGCACTCTTTCCCTAATAATGCAGCTGAATAATCATTTGGAAGAAGCCTGCTTGCAGGAGAAGCTGGATCTTACTGAAAATGCATACATACATATATGTATATGTATGTATACCTGTAGTCAGATAATAAGAGGTTACTGCGATGGCAGTATTTGGAGGACTGACAAATCTGGCCAATTATAAAGGTTAAAACTGTAATTTCCTAAATTTTTATCACTAAAACCACACGGTGCTAATAGTTAAATCTCACACAATATTGATCATCCTATGTATACAAAACTGTTAACAATGATCTTCCAAATTAGCTATAACTACACAATGCCATGGAGCCGATGCTATACAGTTACCATTGACAGCTGTGGTCCTTGGTGGCTCCTAGCTGTAGAGAGAGGAAGGTGATCAGTTCAGTGTGACTGTCTACAGGTCAAGTTGAAATTCAGGTTGACTGGTCTTCTTTCATCAGCTTGTTTTTTCCTTGCTTGATGTTTTAATGTTATTGTCCCCTCCCAAATAAAGGATTCTCCTCTTCTATTGTTACTGGTCATATTGTTTTCTTTGGTCCTGCCTGTCATCCTCCTTGTGTATTCTGGAGGATTTGCAGTCTCTTGTACTTATCCTGTCTGGCAACTTTTTGTTTCTTGGATGGCTTCTAGTGCAATTACACCCATGCTCATCCCTTTGGTGATCCCATTACTTGCATACTTATGTAAAAAGCTTATTTGTTGTGTCTGATATTGCCATCATAGTGTTATAAAATACGTGCATACTATTGATAGCTACACTATTTACATCATTTATATTTGGGTTCAAAGTGAGTAAATATTAATACATTAATTAATAAATTTTGAATTCACAGTTTTGCATATCTCTTTTTTGGTTACAGTACGGCTTAAGACTTGATTTTCTTTGGACATTCTTTGTTTTCATAACAGTATACCTTTGCTGAGTTTGGTTATGTGTGATTTTTCCATGGCTCAGACCTTTTACCTATAGAATTAAACCATGCTTTTAGTTTAGAAGTGTCTTGGATTCCATCGGCAGACCTTTTGGGTTTGCCTCTTGTGGAGAGAAGATACATTTAAACTCTCCATTTGTCTATCCATACTAATACTTGGAGCAGACGCTAAAATTGCCAGTTGGATAAACATATCCTGTGGCATTCACATCCTACCACATTGATGCAGCTCTCATTGGTCTATATTTTTTTAGTGACTCAGTCCATGTTAAAGATGCCACTTACATTTATGGAAATAACCTTAAATCTTGGTTTCTGCTGGGCTGTTGTTCATTTTCTTTCCAGTAGCTGGTATGGTGCTGTGTTTTGGTTTTAGGATGAAAATAATATTGATAACACAAAGATGTTTTAGGTGTTGCAGAGCAGTCAGTAAGCCAAAGACTTTCATACTTATGCTGCCTGGCCAGTGAGGAGGCTGGGGGTGCACAGAACCAGGGGAGAGAGGGAGGGGACAGAACCAGGACAGCTGACCCAGACTGACCATAGGGATATTCCATACCATATGTCATTGCGATGAACAATAAACTGGGACAGTTGGCTGGGGAGCGGGGTGGGTGGAAGAGTGTTGCTGCTACTTGGGGACTGGCTGAGCATTGGTCAGCAGGTGGGAAGCAGTTGCATTGTGCATCACTTGTATATTCTTCACTTGTATCATGTGATAAAAGTGATTCTGTGATCATCATTATTGTTATTAGTATTTTCCCTTCCTCTTCAGTCCTATTAAACTCTTTATCTGAACTGCTGAATTATTTGTTCTTTTTATTTTTTAACTTTTTATTTTTTTTGTTTGTTTCCATATCACTGTATGTGGGGAGGGTGTGGGGTGTATGTGTGTGAAGTGTGTGAACTGTGTGGTGCTTAGCTGCCTGCTGTGCTAAACAGCACCTTAGGATAGGAAGGAACACCCTGCCATCTCTTTTGTTTTGTTTTTGTTTTATTTTGTTTTGGAAAGAAAATTAAATTCTCTGCATGTGATTTGATCTTGATAAATCCACATTGACCATTAAACCTTTGCTTATTAACAGCTACATACTCAGGAGTTTTTAGATTTGCTCAGGTAAATTTCCTGTGAATCAAAATTAAACTGACTAATCTATAAATTTCCACCTATGTTTTCTTTTTTGGATTGTTTGTTTAAAAAGACCAGTTCAACAGAATTTGCCACTTGCCAGGGTTTTCACAGCTCACCAATCCTTCAAAATTTTCTCCACTCTTCAAAACTTTCCACAGGTAAATGATAATATTTTAGACATCTCGGTAGTATATCTCTCTGTCATTTTTTTCAATCCCAATTGATATAAACTTTCTCATGTGTTTAACTGCTATCTATTTTTTTCCTTTGAATATTTGAGATACTAGCCTTTTATCATGGATATAGTGATAGTCATCTGATTGCAACCATCCGTGAGACCAAAATAGTCTTTGGAGAATAAGAGAGTAATCCCTTCCTGGGTCTTCCTCTTAATACTAATAACTACTTAGATTTCTTCTTGCTATTAGTACCTTCATCTTCTGTTGTGACCTTTCTGAATTTTCCCATATATGTTTCTGCTGCAATTTTGTACTCTTCCGTTGTAACCTCATCTAATTTTCAGTGCATGTCTCTTGCAGTCAGGTCAATGATAAACTTCAAATTTTTCCAGACGGTTGTGTTTTGATTCCAGTTTCTCACCTGAGACTTGAGATGAGTTTAAAGTGCACTTCTGGCTCCAATATTTTTTCTTTACTGAATGTCCAGCTCTCCTTAACTCCTTTATTTTTTTTTTTTTTTTTTTTTCCCAACCAAACTAAACTCTTTATGGAAGCTTATCTACCAGTCACGTAGTTCAGTAAAGTCTGTTTTCCTGAAGGTCATGACATTAATTTTTTTTATATTCTTCTTTTAAAAAATCAGAAGCATTGTAATTTCAATGCTACTCTGAGCTGCCTTCTAGCCATGTTATTTTCTGTCAGTTCTTTCCTTGTAGTCTAAATAAAACCTGCAAATATTTTATTTTCTTCTGCCTAAATCCATTGCTGTTAATAGACTCATAACCTTGCTTTTGATCTACCCTGATGCCTTACAGAGAGTCTGCAGACTGTGTGCCACTCTTCAAATATTCAAATTTGTGTAATGGTTACTTGTGACTTTTGGGGAATAACTGTACTGCTCTCTGACTCCTAATCCACAAATAAACAGGACAAGGGGTGGAGCTATATAATATCCCACACCCTTGTGGTCATCAGTAGGGAAAAATTGTTGGATTTTAGTGAGAGAATGCTAAGTACTCTTTCATTCAGGTTATATGAACAAAATACATTATGCAGGCTTCCCTTTCTGCAAAGCTGAACATGTTTTGACAGACAGTCTGAGAACTGAAACCAACTATGATTTTGGTAAATGAACCCATCTGTTAGTGCTGGGGAAGGCAGATGTGCCTTCCAAGATGTGAATATATGGATTTTTAGACTATGTGTTTCTGCTTCATTTCTTTGTATACAGATGATATTAGGAGAAAGATCAATGGGAATAGGGAGGAGGAAAAGGTCAAAAATGACAATCATATGGGCTCACACCTTGGCACGTTTATGTTGTCACACCTTGGCACGTTTATGTTGCACAACAGTTATAGAGGAAGTGAAGAACATGCTGTAAAACTTATATGTCAAGAGTAAGCAAGAGCTGCAGGAAAAATAACTGCTTACTATTTCCCCTTCTGTGGCAACCTATTCTTAAAAATGTGTCTCCTTTATTATTTTTCAGTACCCTGTAATGGTATTAATATATCCACTTGCATAAGTTCTCTGCATAAGTCTCCTTATTGAAATAAGAACTGCCTTCATATATCTATAAGGTAAACATTCTTCAACTGTAAACAGGTTGGAAAATGAATATCATTACATCACGTCATTGCCTATAATATATAGGTGCTTTTACATTTTAGCCTTTTAAAATACAATTGGAATGTAACTTTATTTATAACTGTCTTTTGATGAAAGTATCCCTTGAGATGCCATCAGTAAAGGTAAACATTCATTATATAAAAGTGACATAGCAGAAAAAAAATGTTCAGCTATGTTAGAAATGAAATATTGTATGACATGTTCGTACAGTGTCTCTTATGTGGACCATTTTCTGAGGCTCTGAAATAAAACAGCTCTTGTTAAGAATGTTATTACTACAATTTCAGCAATCATCTCTTGAGTAAAGAGCTCAAGTACTTTATACCATAGTCTACAACAGAGATGTAATTCAAAATCATAGCAATAGGCACCAACTTAGGTACTTCAATGACCTCCCACAGGGAAATCAGGTTGGCCTGACAATATCCAGACTAAACAAAACATTGCACATAAGCAACTAGAGTGAAACAAACAGTGAAGGATGAAAGGCAGAAGAATGCTGGGAAGGGGATAATTAAAATTTGTCCATGATAAGTTATCTCAGTAGTTTATTGTTCTGGTTTTGCACAAACAGTTTTGCTATAAAATTATTCTTAAAAAAATACCTTAATCAACAGATGTGGTATGTTATTCAGAAATTTAGGTGGAATTCTATGAGTCAGAAAACTCCCACTGCAGCTGGTAGTAATATACAATTTTTTCCTTATTGCATGTTGGGAAAGAAGGTGCTATTGGGCTGGTCTCTTGAATCTCGAAGACAATGTGCCTGCCCATGGTTTTCTGCACTGGCTTTGTCTCCTTCCCTCCAGAGGGTTCAGGTGTGGCATTTTCAGAGGTCTCTGACTCATTTGAAAACAAGGGGCCTAGCTTCTGAAAGCCCTATTTTTTTTTTTTTTTAATTTTTTTTTTTTTTTTTTTTTTTTCCCACAGTTCAGCTGCCAAAGTACAATTCTCTAAGAAAATAATTGAGTTAACGAGTTTGAACAGATATATTTTATTTTGTATTCATCTCAGAAAAATAATCTTGTAACTAATGAGCCTCATAATAAGCAATTTGCAGGCAACTGAACCTGGGACCTTGAAAAACAGAGCAGAGGCTTCTGCCATTTGGTTTGAAAGAGTACTAAGCTGCCTTAGGTGGATGCAGCAGAAGATTGTTTTTCTCTGTTGATGACTTGCCAATTAGAAGAATGGAAAACACACCAAACTGCTGGGTGGATATTCTCCAAAGCATTCATCATTGACTTTAATGGGAGAGGAAGCAGATAAATACTAAGCCATTTTAAGTATGCAATCTACAGGTCTTTGCAAATGTACTCATGCATATGCACTATCGTTGTGTGTGCAAGAGTCTGGCATGACGGACACCAACTAAGTAAAAAGAAGAAATAATATCTCAGTAGTATTTTAAATGAATCTGAATAAATAGTAGATGTACATTAAGTATTTGGCTGTTGCAGAAATATTGCAATGTCTGGACATACTGAATACAGTCTGGCTGCTACTGCTCAAAATAAAGGTGCCTCCAATTTCTTAAAAAATTAATCAGATTCTAGTAGCACAGCATTTCTATAGGCAAATGAAGAATAATTTATGGTCTTATAGCAGCTTTCAAACAACAGAAAATATATAAGAAAAAAGGGAAGAGTTACAAAAGCATGTAGGTGAGAATCTGAGATTGTCTCACTTTGAATAATACACTTAACTTCCACTTTAAGTTCCTAAACAAAACTTAAAGACAAGGAAAAAATATTCAAAACCTGTATGTGAACATTTCATTTCAGGAAACAGAAAAGACAGTTTAGAAATGAGACCTTTTCAGCAATGGTGATCATAACTGAGTATCTCCACTAAGACAATGTCACCATTGGCTGTGATGATTAAGAAGGAAAGAGTATTTGGGATGTACAGATTTATACAGCAAATTTGTATGACTGTGAAGTCTGTTAGGTCCTTACATACCACAAAAAATAAGTAGCTGTGCTTTATAAAAGTTAGAGCTCCCATGACTATACTTAAGAAATTTAATGCATATTTCCACTTATCTACTTTCTACTTCTTGGGATATGTTAAATAGAATCATATGAATTATTTGCTTATAATAAACAGTATGGTACACTTAGCATTTTCTTTTTCTTGTAGAATAATTTTCAAGTGAGCTGTGTTGGTAATTACTAATTTGTAAATATTCTTATTTTATAGTGTATAGAAAATATTAGTTGATAGGTTTATAAAAGATGTGAAATTTTTATGTAGTCATAAACATGTGACTGGTCACTTTGGCAAATGCTGTATTGTTTGTTTCCACATTGGCAGAATTAAAGATTTTAAAAGAGAAACAAATGATGAAGAATGAATAAAGACCAACCATGCTTTCTGGTAGAAATTTTTGGACAGATTACATGTGTCAAAATTTATGAAACTTTCAGATTTTGTGAGCATGTTTCATGAATAAGCCATCACAGCACACATTAACCTTGAGCTTAATGACCCTATGAATAATAGTAAAGTGAAACTGCCATTTATTTCTGCAATATGTAGCCCGTAGCAGGGAGTCTCCAGGTTATGGAATAAGAGCAAACAGTTTATCTGAACCATGCCAATAAGCTTTAAATTCCATTACAGTCCTTGAAAGACTGGTAAATTGCAATAAATACTGAAGGACCACTTGAGAGCACTAAAAGAAATGACACAGAAGCATTTCATTTCCCAATTGTATAAAACCAATGTAATATTGTATCAGAGTGCTTAAACAACAGTTACAAAGATATATTATCAATTTTCTTTAATAAAGTAGCAATGTTCTCTGCAGTTTTTTTAAAAATTCCTTTTAATTTTGATCATTTTACAGTCATTCCCCCCTGCCCCCAAAAAAACATGTTGTTACCCAATTTTTTTCTAAGTGACTTATTTTTGGAGGAAAAAAATAAAAATAAAAATTATATTAAATAATTTTAAAGGACCATAGGAGTTGTGAATAGATCACTAAAATGTTTAAATATTTGTTTGACCTTTAACAAAAATTCAAATTTGAAAAGTGCCCTTTTCTAAAACTTTATTTTATTAAAGAAGGACAAACTGAATTTGAGGCCATGGGTGTTTGGACAGAGAATTTAGTTTTAAAAACTGATGCCATTCAACATCAGTAGTAAGCCCAGCTGGAAAAGGTAATTAGACAACTATGTTGTAGTATATATTACAAAAAAAAAAAAAAAAAAAAAAAAAAAGGCAGATTATGTGAATCTATTCTTCTCTGGGTAGAAAGAACTAATTTCTCTTTTCAAAATGAAACATTTAAAGAACAAATACTAGAGTTGGTGTCCTCTAGTGTGGTGGTGTCCAACTTTGAGGTTACTTTCCCTAATAAAAAACAGAGACAAGCACATTCTGTCAATCTATACAGCATTCAGACTTTCTACAGTCCATTTTAACAGACTGTGTCCAACTTACTGTATGATACAAATTGCTTCTCATTACTTCTTGCTTTGCCTCTCATTGCGTCATCTGAAAATTTAGCCATCAAGACCTTCATGTTTCCCCCTAGAAAAAAGGTCTTTCAGAAACCCACTGAGAATACTGTCTTTGATGAGAATTCTATATTAACTAGTGAAGTTTAGATATATCACTTATCTAATTATTAATCTGCTGTGTGCTCTGCTGCTAACTGGATATTGTGAGTTTTTAAATCAGAAGTCCATGCTTGTACAAAGTCAACCCCCTTACAGAATTATATATCTCTTCATTTAGGTTGATTAGCCAAAGAAGTAATCCCTCTCCCCACAAAGTTCTCCCTTTTCCACAAATTTTCAGGAAAAATAATTGAAAAACAAAATATTTTAATAATCTGTAATTCTTTGCTGATTAAAGTCCATCTCTACCCCTCTCTTTCTCTCTCTCTTTTTCTTTCATATTTTTGCTCATGAACGATACTAGAATAAATAAAATGAAGTGACCTAAATCATGTGCCTTTTCACGACATTGGCACAGCATTAACAATTTCCCTTTTCAAATATTCCATACTTGCTCCAATTTCTCCCTGAAACAATTGCCAGATTTATTTGCCAAATCCACTTGAATGCTAACTTACCCACAGTTCAGAAACAGAAGAGGAGGTGAATTATTTAGAATAAATTATTGCTCATCTCTGCATACAAAGTATGCAGATGTTTTATACTGCAGAAGAATGAATGTATAAAAAGAAAGGCAGAGGACAGAACTCAGCTTTTGTCTTTCTTCAGTACCATGGAATCCTGGGCTATGAGAAAAACTTAACACTAACATTTAAAATAAAAATGACTCTATACTTTCTTCAAGAAGCAGAGAAAATTATTCAATGGAGCTGTGTGTTCTGACCAGCAGAGGTGCACAGATGTGGACGAAGGGGCAGGGAAAATAACAGCTAAATCATCTTCCATCACCCCAGTCAGACACAACCTCCAGATTGTGGGCATAACCTTGGTGATAGGCCTAAATCCCAAGTCTTTTTAGGACTCACTGACCAGCATGTCAGTGGTGGTGGGGAGAGAGAGAGAAGTTTGACAACAGGGTAACTGAGAAGGTAAGCCAAGCTGGTGGGAAGCAGCTTTCTATGGGCAGTAGAAGGTGACTAGTCTATCAGGCTAATCTTAAGGTTTAAGTCTGATATTGCCTGATACATGTTTCAATATAATACTATTTGAACATCTCAGTGTAGAAACACGATGGTATGCAAGAGTGGACTTGCAGGAGTAAGGAAGCAAATAATTCTCCATCTTTGGGGAGAAGATAGATAGGGAACAGTTTTTGTTCATTTGTTTGTTGGTTTGTTTTTGATAGTGGGTTTGCACATTCTTTACTGTCCTATTACAAAAGAAGTACTTGATAATGTGGTTCGAGTCGCTGCTTTGAGTCTTGTTTTTGTGCAAAATGAGAACTACAACATCCATTTCCTGAACCTGGTGGGAGAGCTGATTTCTAAATGCAGTACAACTTACAGAATATAGAAATCATCCAGAACAGCAAATTTCTGTTTTGATTTAAATTTTAAGCCATGTAAGATGATTTGATTTATGTGTTCATGTAGCTACCCTTTGATATATAACACAAGAATAAATCATAGAATATCCTGAGTTGGAAGGGACTCACAAGGATCATTGAGTCCAACTCCTGGCTCCACATAGGTCTACCCAAAAATCAGAATTCAGACCACATGACAGAGAGCACAGTCCAAATGCTTCTTAAACTCTGACAGGCTTGGTGCCATGACTACATCCCTGGGGAGCCTGTTCCAGTGCACGACAACCCTCTCGGTGAAGAACCTTTTATTTATATCCAGCCTGAAACTCTCCTTGCCGTAGCTTGACTCCATTCCCTCAGGTCCTACTGCTGGTCACCAGAGAGAATAGATTGGCACCTGCCCCTCCACTTCCCCTCATGAGGAAGGTGCAGTCTGCACTGAGGTCTCCCCTCAGCCTCTTTTTTTCCAGACTGAACAGCCCGAGTGACTTCAGCTACTCCCTACGTGTCTTCCCCTCTAGGCCCTTCACCATCTTTGTAGCCCTTTTCTGGACACTCTCCAATAGTTTCACATCCTTTTTGTACTGTGGTTTCACGAAACAAATCCTCTGGGGGAAGAGAAAAATATGAGTTTGTTCATTAAAGTGCTTAGCCTTATGCTGATGAATTCTCTATTGTAGTCTAAATAGAATAGTGCTATACATAAATGAAGGATTTGCTTTACCTACAGGGAGCTCCAACAAATTCAGCTATCCAGAAATGTGACAAATACAAGCTATAAAAAGCCACTCTCTCTGAGCTCTCTTTCGGCATTCCTGAAGATATGCTAAGAGAAGGCTTACAAAAAAGAGTGCAGATATGAATGAAAGGTGGCTTTGTAGAGTTTACAGTCAAGGCTTTATTAGTGCTGGACTTCTCCAGTTCTTACCAGGAATTCTACCTGGTTGAAAACTTTTTCACAAGAGCAACCTGCAGGCAGTGTAGAAGCTGGTGGAGTTACTGCTGAGCCACAGGACATTCAGGGACATTCATGGGGTGTCATTCTAAGCAGACAAAGCTAAACACATCTGTGAAATATCTCTATGATGATTTCTCCCTCTTTTAGCTCAGGTTCCTAGGGAAAAACAAAACAAAACAAAACAAAATAAACAAACAAAAAAAAACACAACTAAGCAAAGCAAAAATAAATTGTAGTTTCTTCTGTAAACATCTTTGAGTACATTTCTCCTGAGATCTCTGTTCCAAAGAGGTGCTGTAATTCAGTATGGATCTCAGCAAATTCCACCTTTTTTTTTTTTTTCTTTTTTTCTTTTTCTTTTGGGATAGTGTTAGTGAGAAGTTTATAATTATCTCACATTGAGATGGCTTCAGCAAATAACCCTTGATGTGTAGTTTATGATAAAGTTCCTTGGTACCAGAAATCTCTGTTAAGCTAGCCAAGTGTTTCTTTTCCTCATTTTCTTCACTTTCTATTTTCTGTTTTTTACAAATATTTCTACAAAATGAATAAACTACAAAACAAACAAATAAACAACAAAACAAACGAACAGCCCACAGCAACAAAAACAACAATAAAAAACATGAATCCCCTCACTTTACCTATGGATAAGGATTATGGTAAATTTGCGATTAATTACTTGATTTGTCATAGTCTCTTTACCTACTAAAGGATATAGATTATTAAAATGCATTATCCATAAAGAAATAGGACATCTACTTAAAAATGGCTTGTAAAACTCTGTGGCAATCAGGGACAAGAGGTGACAGGAACCCAGTCAAAACAGCAAAATGCTCGTGAGCTCATATGACTTTCCTAAGATTTGGTCTTTTGCTATGTTTTTTTCTACAGGAGTTTCTTTTCTACACAATCTACCTTTTCCTGTAGCTGCCACATTCCAATTCCAGATCAGAGCAGCTTAATGGATTCAAGGGATATAAGCCCAGAAGTACAGCCACACACAGAGGTACACACAATACCATTTGACTTTTAATGGAATAAATGCACCTAGAAAGTCAAAAGTGTTATTATAGCTCTGTTATTGTATTGTGTTTAAGCCTTGGGTTTGAAATGATACCTCAGTATGCCTAATCCTACAACAAAAACAGAACTAGTGCCAAGACTGGAAATGTATTAAGTTGTACAAGAGAAAAAGAACCATAAAAAAGTGTATATTTTAACTAGAAATTGAAAGGCTTTTTTTTTTTTGTTTGTTTGTTTGTTTCTTTCTTTCTTTGTTTTCAGAACAAATGTATTAAATACCTTTGCAGACAATTTTGTTGGAAATAGTTCTTAAAGCTTCTTAGTTTCTTAAGCAGTTGTAAACAGTAAAGAGTTATTTTTTCAGTTCTGAATTGTGCATATGATTGGTATTTTCCCTCACACTTATAAAAAACACCATAATGAATGTAGGGATAAGTTCTAAAGACTACATAATGGACAAACTGTCCTTGTACTTAGACAGGATCTTAGTGCATGCACAGGCAGCTTCTTCACTGACAGATACATCATTTCTCGGCACATGCAAATACATTAAATTGTGTCTCTTGATAGGAAAAATGGTCACCTTTCCTTTTTTACTAGACAGGAACATGAAGGAGACGTATTTTGCAGAATATATCCCTATTTTGGTTAAATTACCAAACATTTTTTGCTTCCAGTTAACATTTCTCGGAAGAAATGCTATAGAAAGTAGACTTGCACACACACAAATCCATTTATACTCTCAGTTCTACAATGAGCAGCAGATTGAACTGATAATTTTCAACTGTCACTGCTGTTTATCTTATTAGAAGAATGACACCCAGGTTGACATAGTTCACCTTTGAATCATGGTATGGCTTTAGTACTGATTCAGAGCAAATGGTGACATTTGCTTAGTCGGTGCTATTACTCTCTGCAGTACCTCAGTTTTTCCTTGGAGATTGCTCTAACTCATCTTTAGGTAGTTTACGTACTCAGATATTTTTGAAGACAAGACCAATATGGCTACCAGCAGCAAAAGCCATACCTCTCAGAGGGGACTTCCCCATTTCTTTTCTAGACCTGAAATTAAATATATGCTGTAGTGTACAAGTTAGCTTGCTACTGTAAATATAAATATACAGCAGACAAGAAGAAAGGAGAACCATTTGGGGAAATATATTTATATAATTTGGAAATGTAAAGCACACATCTGGTACAGATGAACAGCAATCAGGAGGTTATGACTGGGGAAAAAGAGAGGGAGAATGTTACAAACAATTGTGTTAAATGAATTTTTCAAACAGCTAAATTTATGGCCCTCTGAGCCTGGGGAAGTGGTTTGTTTAAAGCACAGGGGAGGGTGTATTGAGCCAAAACCAAAGACTATGCTTGGATCAAGATGCTGCTTAGTGAACATAAGGAAAAGGTCATTCATGAACCACTGCATTCCAAATGCAATGGATTTGTGGGCAACATTATCTGGAAACCTCCAAAACAACCTGAATGAAATACAGCTTATGGAAAAAGGAAACAGTGAAGGAGGAAGTGGGCGTATATACATGTTGTGAGAATGCTATGTAAAATCTTTCCCACTATTAGAACACAGATTTTTGTGTATTTTCTTTCTTTTGTTTGAAATTTTCTGCTTTGTTTTTACTTGAAAAGTCTGTTTGCTTCTCTTGGATGTGCATTTATAGAATTCTTCTTGGATATTTCATTCCTTTGGAAGGAATAAAAGGAAGGTAAAATTCCCTGACACTGTTGGCCAAGAAAAGGAAAAACAGAAGTTCAAAGCAAAACTATTTTGATGCTGACTCCAGTTACCATAATGTGGGTTCAGCACCACCACCACCAAAACCAAAATGCTGTAGTTGTCTTCTTTAGCAGGCAGAAACAAAAGTATTTATTTATTTGTTTATTTATTTATTTATTTACTGAATTACTTACTTTCTTGGCTTGTATGTTTAATTGCATGAGATGCAAACACAAATAGTTGGAATAGTGTCTACAATTCAAGTGTCAGAATTCAATGTAAAATTGATTACTGTTGACTGCAAATTTATAAGGAAATGTTATTCTTTCAGAATATGACCTTCTGATTTTGGAGTACTAAAAAGTATACAAACAACAAATAGCAAATAGCCATCTTTCAAATGAAAGACTGCATAAATAGGACCTTGGGGCATCAGTCCAGACGAAGTGTCAAAGCAAACGTTAAATGGTGTTGGTAGTTCACAATAGCAAAAACAAAACAAAACAAAACAAAAGCTAACAACAAAAATAAATCCTATTCACTCAGAAAATACCTATTTATGTGACACAAGGCCCTAGGGAAAATGTGAGGTTATCATAAAATGAAAAACTGTATTGTAGTCTATAAGCAGAAGATGACTGAACTAAGGTTGAAAGGGCATTCAAATTCTGGCATTTCATGTATTATGCGCTCTGATTTTGTGACTATAGCATTTAATAGATTTTTAGAAGGATTTTCCTGTTAAAAAGAAAATTAAGCCTTTGAATTCCATCCTCCCTTATTTCCCATTGAAATGCTACCCAGTGTATAAAGATATGAGACACAGAAATGTAAAAGAGCAAAGCTGCAGCTGGAAGGAGGGGGGAAACAGATGTTTTTTTCCCTCTTAGGAAAATTGTCCCAATTAAAAGAAAATATTCACCACAAATAAGGCTTAGAAGTTAAAATGTCACATTTTTCATAGTTTGAAAGTTAAATGTATGATTCTTATTCAATTGAAGTAGGCCTTCTATATAATTTTCTGTTTCATTTTATTTCTGATCATTTTAGTCTCTTTTTAATCATAGTTAGTTTGCATTTTCAAATAAAAGCTTGTTAGATGCCGTAAAACCAAAATTTTCAATTTTGAAAATGTCAGTATGGGCATTTATCATTCTGAAGCTTTTTCCCCAAACTTTTTGCTTTGTAGGAATCCTCCGAAAGCAATCCTGTTCCTGTGAAAGATATTCTATTCAACAAATTGGCCTTTGTCATGAAAACAAAACCAACCAGAAATGCCCAACTAGATATTTCACATTCATAACTTGGACCTCTTCTGTATCTATTGGCATTCGCTATTGTCTGCTACATGGTTTTCTCATCTCTGAGACCCATTCTGAGTGTGGCTTTCAAAGCTGTTGCTGACAGCAGAGCACTGCTGAGGGGTTGAATAGTCTTTCCTTTCCTTTCTGTCCCTGACTCCTCCAGCAACCACATTTCCTTCACCTTTTCTGCCCCATCCAGTCTATGCAAGATATTACAGATCTCACAGTCTAATTGCATTGTTACTTTTTTTTTTTTTGTTCCCTCTATGAAGACATGTCTCAAGGAGAAGAAAGGGAAGCAGTTTTCTTGCTTTCAAATCCAGCATCCTTACATCATAACAGCTTCTAACAGTGCAGAAGCACAATTAGAGGGGAAGTTCTGCTCACCTCTGAAACAGGCCCAGCTACTCTCTGAAAATGTGCACTTTTCTCTACTGTCTGTAGTGATATAGAGGCTTTGTGAGATGACAGAGCATGATTTAGCCACTGAATTTTTAACAAATGCATTTTGAACCAGGGACACCACTGGTGTATGGTTATGGTAGGTTTCTTGGCCAAATCTGTATCACAGTCATGTCAGCACCTTTGTTGACATTTCAAAGCCAAGTTTCATGTCTTTTCAGAAAGACAGAATTCCTGTTGTATTTTTATGTCAGACTCAAAGGAGCAATTATTTGTAGATACACCATAAGTAAACTAAAGTGTTATGCAGTTGATTTATGAAAAACAAATGTATTAATCTGCAAATTCTATTCATTCATGAATGAATATGAATGAATTTAAATCAACTCGCACAACACATACAGGACACCTAATCTTTCAGTGTACTTAGTAACTTCAAGATAGCACTGATGTTAACACCAATATACTGACTGAGAGATAAGAGATTTACCTTACTACATATATCATATGTGTACCTTACAGTGGGGAATTTTTAAACAAATTTTCATCCCAAATCCTCCTGTAAACTGAATGATTACATCATATTGTCACTATAGTACACATTTGTGTGCACTTTTCTGTACACAGCAGCTTTAGAAACTGGAAGGTTTACAAGATGAGTAACTGCAGTATTTTGTCATTTAGCAAATCGTCAAAGGACATATCCTCTGTAAGAGGTACAGGTGTGGGCTGAGACAACTTCACAAGCATGGTTACCAACCCAGTGTTTTGCTCCTGTTTAATACCCATTGGCACAGAGATTGACTGTACTTAGCATTATTCTTTCAGTCTCCATCATTCTGTACATTTATACATTCATAGGGACAAGCCAGACCAGGAGGCAGCTGAGATAAGCTACACACCGTTATCTCTGCCTTTCCTGAATTCTGTTCTTTTGACTGTTTTATTAACATTATTATAACTTGAGATTTTTTTTTTCTCTCTTTTTTTTTTTTTTTTTTTTTACCGTCCCATTTCATGAATATTTTATCACTCATTTCTATTTGACAGGGAGAGAAGGTGAAAGAGGTGATTTTTTCCTGTCAGTCCACATAAAATACAGCTACAGAGGGAGGGGTAAAAACCCTTTGAGGTTATTAAGGGGCCTGCTGTTGACAGAACTTGCCATTCAGGATTTCCTGCTGCTGTTATTAACAGTGGCCAAGATCTCTGTCAGAGAAACCCACACATGCTCTGGAGCCAGCCTTTCACAGACTGACAGGAGTAGCATGAGTTCATATCACTTTATTACTAAATCACTGAGGCATTTGGCTGCTATGTGGAATAGTAGATCTCTTGTTTGGACAGGATGAAGGAAGATAGGAAGACAGTCCATGAAGAATGACATACAAATCATTACTCACCTTTATCATAACTGAACGCCTGGTAACTATTCCATCAGTCACAAGCATCTTAAATGCCAGCCTTCCTCAGGTGGAGGGGACAATTCAGATCTTGCTTTCTTAAAACCCCCACTCACCTAGAGACTTACTTCTGCTTTACATCAGAATGAACGAGCTCCAGCTCATACTGTCCTCATGTATTTCTCTTTGTATAACCAGATATGACTATATGCTGCTCTGTTTGCTAATCTGTGCTAAATATATCCTTAGTGCAATTGATTTCACATTTGTTACTGAATTTGGTTTCCCTAGCTGACAGGAACAGAAGTTGAAACTAATTTTCAGGTACTGAGTCAGAGTTAGAGGGGCAAGTGATGTAAGGTGGTTGAAATCAGTGAGCCAAAGAAAGGAGAAAATGGTAAAATTATTGTTGTCTCATAATTTGCATGGATTTTATAGACTGCACTTTATCAATAACATGAAGAAAGTGCTTTATAGAGATGCCTTCCCTAAAAAAAGACTCATGCTACAAACTGTTCGAATTTCAAAGAGCAAATCTTTCCTAGAGAATGTATGTAGAGATGGTGTGAATCTAAATAGTCAAGGGACTGATTTGGAACAAGCCAAGACTTTAAGACATTATCCTAAACTTAGAAAGAAAATCAAGAAAGTTAAAGGCAAGATAGCAATTTTAAGTTGCTAGAGTATATTTTTGGCACACTCTGAGACATTGTATATATGTAACATTAGGTAAAATGATCCACTTCTGTAATCTATCTCTGTACACTAAAATGTCTCGGTTGCTCATCTCTGACTCAAAGCATTAGTAATTTTGAAACTCTAATCTGAGAGGTTCTGCAAGGACAAATAGGAAAATGTGCCTGATATTTTATTTTATTTTATTTTAGTTATTTTATTTTGAGTGGGATATAAGTCAAAAAGATTTTCCTGGTCATATAAACAATAATCCAAAGAGTCACTGGTCAGATTTTTGTCTGTAAACTGTTGGTGACTCTTTCTGTCACTTCACTGGTTATTCTGGTTCAGTATCCAAATAATTACATTGTGAGATTTTGACTTTAATAATAACCTTTTATCTTTTTTATTTATTTAATCTTTTTAAAATATATATAGAAATGAACACTCTTCTGCACTTATCTAATTTTGCTTTCAATTAATGCCACATTCCTAAATATTTTTTATCTCATGTATTTTAAGTCCAAAATTATGCTTTATAAAAATGTTGTCTGCATTTCCCAAATGTTCATCATCACTATTTAATCTTGTAACGGAAAATTGTGAAACAGGCCTTTGTGTTTCATTATTGATTTCACTGACTTCTATTAAAATATAGCTTTAACATGAAGGAAAGAGGGAGGGATGAGAAATCAGTGCAAGAAAGGGTGGTGTGCCAGCCAGAAATAATCGGTATGAGAATTAAAGGGAGGAGGGAGGAAGGATTTAGATGACAGCTGGAGATCTGAGAGGGAGGTGAGGAAGCAGCACATGGTGTGTAGTCAGACGTCTGTGGAGATAGGAGGTAGGAGACATGCAGAATGTCAGGGGAGTGGGCACCAAAAGGCAAGGCTGAAGTGGCAGATCAGTTTGCAGTCACTTGCTTCATATGTCTGTTGTGCCTGAATTTAAGCCATTGCTTTGATATATTAATTCATTCACTACATATTGAATTAAAAAGAGAAAAAGAAGAAAAGAGGAATAACCCCCCACATGTGTATAACGGTCTTCATGGCTCTACTGCCTCTATCCAAGTAAACAAAATACAGCAGTGTATTAGCGCAGTGCAGCTGGTTCCATCACTGCTGCTCAGATTTAATATAAGTAAAGGTGTAAAGTCAGATCTGTTAGAAAAACATTAGCTTCTTCTTCCATTATTATGCGCTCATCCTTGTTTCAAATGAAAGGCATGGCTTTGCAGAGGCAAGGACAGCTTGTACTTTAACAAGGGATTCTCAGAATTTCCATCTCCAAGTATGATTTATTTGTAATCAGTCTCTGGGTATTGCCTTCCCTCAATACAAAGTAGCTATCAATGGTCTGTTTTTGCCTATGCCTTCATGAAACATAGGTACATATTAAATGAACTCCTCAGAACAATCTTTAAGTTCAATTACATTAGTATTTTCTCCCAGTACCGCCCCTTAGATCTTCCTCCAGATCCTTATCAAGGCTCTGTAGTCCAGTTGCTATTTTTCACGCTAGTAGCAACAGCTAGCGGAGTTTTCATTTTCCTCTAGCAGAAGTACTATGAAGGCACTATCCCATATTCCCTGCTGGACATAAGACTAGTGAAGTTCTGACTCCTGACCACAAGTAAATCCCAGATATTCCCATACAGTTCCTAGATGGTGTCCTTCCTGATTCAGAAGGAGTTAACAGATATCTGAGCTGTTCCAGCTGTCCTTCTCCTATGGCTTCATCCCAGTATTTCCTTGTACTGATGAAACACACAGATCCTCCCTAGCTTTTCTACCCTGATCTGTCTCAGGAGAGTGACACACTTTACATGAGTCTTAATGTGACTTGTACCCTACAACTTCACTCTTGGTGTACCAAAAAAATCACTCTTCTTTTTAATCAGGTACCAATTCTGCATGGATTGTGCCCAGTCTAAATGCTGTGTGGAAACAAGGCATGTACTGGGGGAGCTTCCACTAAAGCTGATGCAAGATTCAGAATAAAATTCATTTCCTTGTGTTATTTTAATCTCATCACTGAGGGTTTTTTGCTTTCTTCCATCTTCTTGTTCTCTCTCCTCACAATGGCTACATAATTATGCTTATTAGAATGTGATGTGGCAGAATATCATTGTGAGAGGGAAGTTTTGATGGAAGGGAAGTGATGACCTTTCATTTACTCTTCTTCAGAAAAAAACAAAAACAAAAACAAAAAACCCCATAAGAGTGGAATTTTCAGATGAGGTAGATGAGGTAGAAGGTGTGATGGTTTTAGTAAGGTGGGCGGCCAAACTCCACCACAACCTCTCTCTCACTCCCCTTCCTCAAAGAGGAACAGGGAGAAAATACGATGAAAGAAGCTCAAGGGTTGAGATAAGGATGAGGAGATCATGCAGTAATTATCGTGATGGGCAGAACAGACTCAGCATAAGGAGATCGTAAGATTTATTACCTATTACCTATTACTAACAAGCTAGAGAAGTGAGAAACAAAGGAAAGAAATCAAAAGCATCTTCCTCTTCATCCACCCTCTTCCACCTCCTCCCCCTGAGCGGTGCAGGGGAATGGGGGGATGGGGGTTATGGTCAGTCTATAGCGCTTCTTCTCCGCCACTCCTTCTCAGTCACTCTTGTCCCCTGTGCTGTGAGGTCCCTCCCATGGGATGCAGTCCTTGCTGAACTGATCCAGTGTGGGCCTCCCACAGGCAGAAGCTCTTCAAGAACTGCTCCAGATATGGGTCCTGCTTCACCATGGTCCTCACCACAGGC
The DNA here is from genome assembly GCA_011075105.1 of Heteronetta atricapilla. Classification (NCBI taxonomy): domain Eukaryota; kingdom Metazoa; phylum Chordata; class Aves; order Anseriformes; family Anatidae; genus Heteronetta; species Heteronetta atricapilla. The sequence goes on from CM021735.1 coordinate 43,897,779, forward strand.
CACAGGGGACATCTTCTCCGGCACCTGGAGCACCTCTCCCCCTCCTTCTTCACTGACCTTGGCGCCTGCAAGGTTGTTCCTCACTCCTCTCACTCTCCTAGCTGCTGTGTGGTGCAGCGTTTTTTTTTTTTTTTTTTTTTCTGTCTTAAATACACTCTCACAGAGGTGCAAAACAACATCACTTATTGGCTCAGCTCTGGTCAGCAGTGGGGCTTTTACCAAACATGGGGCAGCTTCTAGATCCTTCTCACAGAAGCCAACCCTATGGCCCCCTGCTACCAAAACCTCACCAAGTAGAGCCTCTACAGAAGGAAAAAGATAAGAAAAAAAACAGCAGAGAGAAATAAAATTAACCTGATGTTTTGAAGGAATGTTACAAGAATATGCAAACCCACAATGAAAACCCACCCCTTACCAAGACAGTTTTCTAGGAATGTGTAGCTGACTTTCCATTCTGTAGTATCTCTTTTCTTCCCATCTGTTGAATGTAAATCAAAAAGGTTTCCTCCTAATACTTTGCAAACCAATAGGCTTTAAGAGCAGTGTGGGTGAGACTGTTGCTTTCAGTATATTGTCTCAATAAGTGACCTTTTATATTCTGCAATTAGAGCACTTTCCCTGATATGGCAGATTCTGGACCTAGCTCTTTCTCCCCATCTCCATAGGGGTATTTATTCAGTCCCTGCAGAAGGTCTCATGAACTGCACTGAAATTTGAAATGCACTGCTTTGGTGTTAACACCCAGCCCATGCAACACCATTGTGGCAGTAGGCTTAGGAAGCACTAGCTGTAATTTTTTAATCTTGGAATTTTTAAAGTGATGGTGTTAAAAACATGCTATATATATATATATTTTCTTTCTTTTCTACATGGGAAAACAATTCCCAGACAGGCTTTAATGTTCAGTACATAGCTGAAGTAAAACCACAGACTTGGAAACAAGTTAAATTTTGTGGATACCTTGCTATAGGACCCTTATTTAATCTAGTCTTGCTTGACTGATGCTTTAATTTAGTTTTGAATTACTCTCCAATCAATTAGTAAGATAAGAGATGTGTAAAGATTGCCAATAACAAAAAAGAAGTGTAAAGAATGTCAAAAACAACCTCTGCCTCTTTGATTTTACACTAAACAATGCTCTCTTGATTCAGATTATTTGCCATGATTTTTCTCAGCTTTACTAATTCCTTTCTCAGCTTTAATAATTCCAGTAGTCAATCCAATGCCTTCACCATTAGCAGAGCTACATTAATTTATAACTAAGACTTGGTCTAGTTTCTTTAACCCAGACTAGTAATAATTAACCTCCTGCATCAGGCAACTGGTTCAGTCAATGAAGTTTTGCATAGTTCTGGTTGGAAAAATACTTCACATTTGACTTCTAACAAAAGTTACTTAGAGAAAAAATTTCCCCTCCAATTCAAAGTGATCCCCAACAAAAAGCAACCTCTCCTTGTGTTCTTCTTCTGTCCTGTGATATCCTAATCTGACTGCAATATATTGATGTTGGCCAGCTGTTTAGTTCTGGCTAGCCCACTGGGCTTTCAGCTGAGATTTAGATGAGAAGCACATAGTTCTTTCCAATCTTTTTTTTCAAACTGGCTGAGGTATTTGGGGAAAAAAACAAAGAAACAAACAAACAAAAACCTGAAAACGTAAGTGTATGCAATCCTTTTCTAGATTCTTTAAAGGACTTAGTTTTATTTTGTTTGATTCTATACAAGTAAAATAATTCAGCCTGACAAATATATGTTGTCTCCTTCGGATGGTCTTTGAAATGGAAATCTTATTGAGAAAATTAACCTAAATTATCCCATGGTGAAGAATTACTTATGCCTCTTCTCTATTCCTTCTCTGCTCACCAATCCTTAATTGTTGTGGATAAATCACTGTGTTAAATGAATATGTTAAAAAAAAAGCTATGTTTTTGATTGCCACTGGTCTCTACAGAAAAAAGCAAGAATTGTTGATTTGTGTTGCATAATCTCTAAGTCTCTAATAGTTAAAAGCTAATTTCCTTTAGATCAATACGTAAGGATTCCCTATTTTTTTCATTATGTTTTCAGTCCACCACTATTAAAATAACATCTGTTTTGTCTGGTCACAGTGGGCTTTGAGGTACTCCTTGCAAATAAAGGGAAATGGTAGAATAATGTAATTATATATATATATTTTTTCCCTGTTGTTTTACCATTTCCACACATGTTATTTATTTTAACTAATTTGTTTACTGATTAATGATGTTGTAATTGAAAAGGGAATCAGGTGAGAGATCAACCTTGGTTGGTATTACTTATGGTGGGGCATTAGCCATTACCTCTGAATCATCTGCATCCATTTCAAAATGTTACTTTATATGTCTTCTTCCTGTTTTTACTGGGAGGTGAGACTACCCAGTGGTTCTGGATATTGTATCAGATGCATTTATTCCTAAAATATATAAATAAGAAACTAGAGAACGCAATGTGAAAATTTAGCTAAAATTTTGTGATGTCACCTTAGAGGATCCAACTGTGGACTAATATGGGCAAACATATAAGCAGACAGTCCTTGCCCTAGAAAGTTTAGCATGTTAAACAGTGAGGGGGCTCAAACTGAAGTTGACCACCCTGCAAAGTACCTTAGAGTAACTTAGAGAAAGCAGATGTCCATCAGCCAGAACTGCTTCAAACCACAAAGGGTCAAACACTCTTGAGGACTAAGTATTATGGGGTTAAGTAAAGTACTGTTCAGAAATCTATTGGCTTTGTGGTGCACGGATTCTATAGGACCAAGCAAGCTCCAGAACTGGAGTAAGTGAAAACCAAGAAACAGTTTTCTACCAGTGGAACCCTGCTGTGGTCAAATAAAGTTAGAATAAACTAGCAAAGGGAAAACCCTGAGAAACCTCTCAGATCTGCTCTGGAATTTGTCTTGTACGGTTAGAGCAGAAAGACCTAGAGGACAGACTTTTGAGCTCTGAAACAAAGGAGGATGAGGCAACCACAGGCAGTTTGAGAGGATATATATATATATATATATATATATTATGTAGATTATTATATATATTATATATTATCTATACATTAATATATAATATATAACATGTAGATTATTATATATTATATATATTATATACATTAATATATAATATATAATTATATCGATATAATAATATTATATAGATATATATAATAATCTATATATAATTATATATATATATATAATATATATAACAACATATATATACATATTTATATTTTTTAAGCAAGAATTTTTAAAAAAGTCAACATGATTTCATAAAAAATTCCTGGCGGGAAAATTCTCACACTCTAGTAACCTTAGCATTAAACAAAGCTTGCAAAATGCAGTCCTTCTGCCTTCAGCAAATGTGAGGATTGGTGACCTCTGAATATCTGATGGGATAGTTTTCAGAGGCATAATCTTGCCATGAAGTTATGGTTGTGTGCATACTACCTCTGTTTTGCCTTCACTAAGTGCTGAAAGCTGGATGGCTCCAGAGGTAAGGCGTGTCCAATCTCCCAAGAAAGTGAAAGCCAAGTAAGCCATTGGTTATGTATAATCAGCCCCCACAGATTTTTGAGGCTCATTAATAATTGGAAGACTGCTGAGCCTCTATTATGCTGACAGAGGGACAATTTTTTCCAGCCAGATTCCAGTTTGCACAAGCTTTCTGGTGTTCAATGCTTGTCTCTAATTTCAGATAAAAGGCAGCTCTTCTTCAGCTCTTGTATCAGAGCAGTAGCTATGTGTGGGATCTCCTGATCAGCCCAATTTCAGAAAGAAGTGGTACAGAATGCTGATAAACCACAGGTTTCCACCTTGGTAATTTGCTTTCACCACACAATACCTCAGGCAGCCATGAGGCTTAAGAATATATCTAAGAAATCAAACTGATCCTTACCCTTCACTCTAAACTGCAAGAGCCTTCTTGCTAAGCTAAAAGGGAATTGCCTTTGAAGGAAAGCATGGAACTGAGGAAGACAGAAACATCTTTAAAAGTGAAGGGTTCTTCCTCTGCTCACTTCTCAAGAGCTGTGCTTTAGGAATTCTGAGGCTCTGAACTTGGCCATGAGTTAGTTCTATATTTTCTGAAACAAAATTTAATTTGACCTAGTGTCTTGCAATGGGTAAGGTAGAGCTGGAATTCAGCCAAGCAATGATGTGTAAATTAATGAATGGCAGGATCAGCTGTTGTAATAACAGTAATTGGGATGAAAGGGTAAGATCAACATCTTTGCCAAAAAGCCATATGGGATTAGGAAATAAAATAGACTGTTATCTTAGATTACAAAGTCTGTGGTGTGCTAGTATAGAGTTTAAAAATATACTAATAGCAGAAGGTTGATAAAAGACTGAAATTGCTGAGGGATGTCTAGATTATATTCTAGCAAAATAGTACTTTTTTATTTTCCTTTTTTTTTTAATGATGTATTTGTGTATAAAGTGTGTTTCTAGAGAAAGATAGTGACAGTCGTTATTTTTTTCTCTTCCCCTACTCCCCTGTAACTTAACATAATTTACTGTTTTATCTTATAAACCTCAAACCTAGAGCTGACCAACTTTTTTTCTGTCTTAGACATTTAGATGTCTCATGGCAAATTACCAAATATTGTTAATTTGGCTTCCTCTGTAGGTGACGCTGATGCATGTACTACTCTGTTTAACAACTGCAGCTGGACCTACAGATTCCAAGCTTGCATCTTTCTTTTAGCCTTGTCCTCAAAATTGTGTGTCCAGACATTGTGTTTTCTCACAGTGACGTGGGTCAGTGGTAGTCAGAGAGAAGTAATTAACATGTCCTTGGTGGCTATTAGCTAAATTAATCATGCTTGTGCTGTGTCTAAGAAAATGACTTATTTATAGGCAGTTGCTCTCTGGGGAGGAGACATACTGTTTCTTAATGTTTTTAAAGCCCTACATGAATTTATGGTGCAGTACTAATTATATCCAATCAGTGTATCCTTTTCCTTTGGAGGCAGTCATTGAACATACCAGAGACTTGTGATGATAACATCAAGATAAGCTCCATGACAATGAATCATAACTTTAATTGACTGGCTAGACCATCGCTAGAAAGATTTCTCTTCATGGATGCTTAAAAACCCTTCAGAAGTGACAGAAAAACAAATACTAAGAGACTCTCAACCTTCCCAAAACTCTCCTAGGTTTTGTAATCTATTTACATTAACTTCCTATCTACCTCTGTCCTTTCCTTGTTGCTGCCACTGCAGGGTCCTAGGTTGTTTCCCACTCTCCTGAAAATTGACGACTGCATGTCCCTTCAAAGCTGGGAGACCTGGCTGTGCTTATGGAGGTAAGCAGTGTTCCCCTCAACTCTTTTAAATGGTTTTAACAGCTGAGAGCCTCTCAGGGTGTTCTGGATTTGTCACTTGCCCTTCTAAGATGTCTGATGCTTCTCAGAAACAGACTTGTTTTCTACTTACAGCTGGGATTCAAATCCTTTTCAGCATGGCTAGGGAAAAGAAAGACACTGCTAGGATAACTTTCCTGGGTTGGCTGGGTGAGCTATTTCATTTCTCTCATCAGACCAGTGCTCCTGAAGTAGACAGATGGCGAGGGGAGAAGATGAGGTGGTAGCCAGGCAGTCTTAGAGGCTGAGATCTCTGGGGCTTATTTATTCAACTAATGCTTTCACAGGAAAACTTCCTGATTTCAGTGGGAGAGGAGCCATAAAGCAGGCTGAATAAAAAGCAATTAATCTTTTCAGAATATGGCCCAGTTGCCACTTCTTTTTGCCAGTGGGTCTTTCTTTCTTTATTTATTTTTATTGCTGGGACTTTTTTTTTTTTCAAAAAATCTAGATCCAAATTCTTTATGTGTACAGCTAAGGAGTGTACAGTAAACATGGCTTGTTGACTTGTCTGACGTGAATGCCAGGTATAGGTAATGACCTGCTTGTGCCTTCTCTTATACATTCACACATTATTCACACTAGATGACTGGAAGTGGAAACTATGTCAGAACAAAATGAGTAATGATCTGAATGCTGACTTTTTTGATGTGGTAGATGACTAATCTGCTCTGATGCATCCTGAAATCAAATGGAATTCCTAATCGGTGAGCAGAGAAAGTGGATTTTTTTGTTGCTGTTTGTTTGTTTTTGTTTTTTTTTTTTTGTTTGTTTGTTTGTTTTTAATCGGGGGAAAAGCTCACAGTTATCAGCCTCAGAGCTGCAGTGGAGGTAGAACTTAGAGCTATCAAGAAATATAACACAGAAAGAAAGCACAGTGTTAATCAGTGATATAAACTACCTGCTTGTTCCTACTTTATTACTATCTCACTTTACAGTGAGGCAAGCTCAATTTTCACAATGCAGTAGAGAAAAGGCATGGTGTAGAAGCAATCCTCATGCCTCATTTCTGCATTTGTAGAACAGATTTATGTGTATTATGTGTATTTATGTGTATTTATTTATTTTTACTGTCTGGTTGCAATAATCTATTGTACCCTGAAATCTAGTAGAGAAAAATAAACTTCAACTGATACCGTTTTTCAAAATCCATGTATGAACTACTAGTACAGCTCTACTAATGTTGAAAGGAAACAAGTCATTCCAAGGGCCAAGAGAACTCTCAGAAAAACAAAAACTAAACAAGACCCTCCCCCCACCCAAACAACAAAACAAAAGCAAGCAAACAACAACAACAAAACAAAACCAAAACAAAACAGCAAAGGAACATAACAAACTGATTGTCACAGTTTGCGCTAATGACATTATAACCCTTTTTCGTGCACTGTTACTGACCTTTATACACAGTAATTCAATCCTTTCCTTGAGAACTATAAGCCTGAGGACATCTGAAACCAAAACTTAGTTTTATCTAGGATTCAGCTACTTTGGTTATCAGACCTGTTCTTTTCTTCCCCATAGTGCAATTCCAATCTAAAATATCCTTTCTGCTAAAGCTGCAGCCACAAAAGATGGCAGCATTTGCTAAGTTTAGAAAGGGTTTTTCCTTTTTCTTTATTTCTTTTTCTTTTTCTGAGATTTTGCTTTATCACAGTACCAAGAGTTACTTCAGTACCTTCTTTGTTAATGCTTTAGTTACAGCTGAGGAGGACCAACTGCAGAACCAATGATTCCTGCCTCCTTGGTAACTTGTCTGGCTATTTTCTGGATCTGACCTTATTTTGCTACTTCTCTGAAGTGTAATGGAAAATTTTATAGGGCATTCCTAAACAATTAAACACCTACACCAACTATCTTCATATATTACCTCAAGAGCACTCAGACGTGGGTGATTCAGGCTAAAAATAAAATATAATCATAAAAAAAAAAAAAAAGGAAAGTTATTGAAGAACAAATGAAGGCATGTGTATGCATCTGGTTGGATTGTAAGTTGTAGAACTTGACTTCTCCAGTTTCTGCACCTGAAAGCTGATGTCAAACTATATGCTGTCTTTGCCCATGCCATGAAGTTTCTGGATGTTTTAGACAAGTCCCTCAACCCAAATCTTCTAAAACATTTATTTTTATTTTTTATCTGAGTGTCCAGCTGGCACAAAGACTTGTAGCACAACCCTTCCATATCATGGTTTCTGATTTATATGCTACCAAGAAAAATGAAGTTAGTGGTCACTAACTGTAAATTCCTGATGACTTTGCCAGGTGCTTAAGTGATGTTTGCAGTCCTAGCATTCTCATAATAGCCTCCTCTTTTCATGCCAGAGGAGCCAGCTGTCATGGAGTCATATCCAAAAGGAAGCCACAATGCAGGGATGTAAGTGCAGTGTCAATTGGCAACCTGTAAAGATGCTTCCCTGTTATGCAGCAATCACACCACCAAGACTACCATTTAGAAATACTGGTGGCTTACATATGCATAGATTTGTGCTGTGTAGACAGGCATATAGTTAGCATTTTTGGATGGAGTACTGATAATACTGGACAATAGTGGAGGACAAATAGTTGCTACTACCTTTCCTCTTGTGAACTGCAGCTAATTGTTGGTGGGATACAAGAAGAAGGCAAGATCATGGTGCCAAAGGGCTATCACAGTTTTGCCAATAAACACAATTAGCCCTTGCTAGCTTGCAAGCAAAACTTTGTACTCTAAATCACTTATTGAGTTGATTATACATTTTTCTATAGTTAATTTAATTCATTAAGGAAACTTTAAAGCTATTGGTATTTCAGGCTACTTCCCTGACTCATGCCTTTGCAGTGTCATTGCAATATTGCCAAATTTAGGTTATTCAAGACATGATGGAGAACTGTTTCATGGAAATCTCACAGAAAATGCCCTGTCAGCTTTTACAGCAAGGGGATTCCTATCTGGATTGACTGTTTAAATGCTGTTCATTTATTTTTAAAATAGCATAGAAGTTGATAAATATTCTAAAACTTTTAATGACTATTCAGGATTGAAAAAAATCACCGAAGACATTTGAGTTAATCATGATTACTTTTGTTTTTTTACTTGTTTGTTCTTAATTTTGAACTGCTCGTGTGGACTTCACAATATTTTAGGATGCATAGCTTCTGAATTATTCATTTTAACTAGTTTTGGTTCATCTTAGGCTTTAAGTAGGAGATCATGCGATACTTCTGTTCTTTGGTTGCATGGTAAAAGCAGCAGAATAATGGCAAATAATCATCAACAATAACATTGACTTGATTAAAAATGCAAAATATTTTATTAAAATTTAAATGTTTGCTTAAGAAAAAAACACTGACATTCCTTGCCTCTACCACCACCAATTTCTATCCATGCTTAGTGGTGTTTGATCTGTAGTGTACTGAATAACATGAAAAAGATCAGCATGTCCTATGCTTCTAAAATAAAATTTTACTTTAACAAGGACTGATGCTCAACTTCATCAGGAATCAAAAGCTTGGGAACATTTCCACCAATACTCAACATTTTTTTTTAAATTTTTTATTTTTAAGTCTTATGTGACTGCTGATATGACTGACTCACTGCATATACACTAGTCTTGTATTTCATTGTTACTGTCATCATGGTGATAGCAGAGATCCTAATGTGCTGTGCAAATATTTACAAAACTTTTCAGTTTTCTTTAGTACTCTGCCATGCTTGCCTCATGTTTTATAGATTTTTGGAAGATAATGTGTGATCGGATTTTTTTTTCTTTTTTTTCTTTTTTTTCATTTACACAAAAGCCTCTTTATTTTGTGCTTTCAGTGCTGAGGGGAACTAGTTCTCTGTAGAGCAAAGCTTTCCTTTACAATTTAATCTGAGAATCTGGATTAGACTACTACCTGTGGTAGTAGACATGCTTGTACTGCTCATTTCTACCTCTGCACATACCTGTGCCTTGAAGAACAAAGAACTAAATATTTGCTTTTCATTTTCTCTCTCTCTCTCTTTTTTTTTTTTTTTTTTTTTTTTCACTTCTTATGTTTTGCAAGATATTTTCATTTTGATGCTAAGTATGGAAAAGCACCAGTACCCGGGACTTCAGCAGTTTTGCCTGCAGTCTTACTACAAACCGGGTATTAAGTACAAGAAATGGAGAGGGACTCTTCATCAAGGAGTGTAGTGATAGAACAACGGGTAATGGTTTTGAACTAAAAATGTGGGGATTTAGATTAGATATAAGAGAGACTTTACTCAGAGGCTGGTGAGGCACAGGAAAAGATTCCCCAGAGAAGTTGTGGATGCCCCATCCCTGGAAGTGTTCTAGGTGAGATTTCATGGGAATTTGAGCAACTTGATCTAGTGGCAGTGTCTCTGCCCATGGCAGGGGGGTTGGAACTAAATCATCTTTAAGGTCTGTTCCAACCAAAACATTCTATGATGCTATTAACTTGAACCCCAGATTAGGGAATGTATAAGATTAAGAAGTTGTGTTGTGGGGTTAGAAGTTTTCCTTTCCTTTCCTTTCCTTTCCTTTCCTTTCCTTTCCTTTCCTTTCCTTTCCTTTCCTTTCCTTTCCTTTCCTTTCCTTTCCTT
>CM021735.1:43908119-43937576 GCA_011075105.1 Heteronetta atricapilla
CCCTTCCCTTCCCTTCCCTTCCCTTCCCTTCCCTTCCCTTTTTCCCTGTAGATGGCTCAGGCTAACTACCATTATTACTACCATATTTCATTTATTATTAATAATTTATTATTAACTATTTATTTAAGACTGAAAATAGTCAAATCAGTGCAAATGAGAATCACATAAGTTTTCCCTATATCGGAAACTATCAATTATAAATCTCTCCTCAAATGTGTTTAAATAAGCAAATGAAATAATTTCCTGCAAAACAGAGAGGAAGAACCCTATACACCAAACCTCAATAGACTGGAAAATACCTCATAAAACTGGTCCTCCTGTCCCATTCCAGATTACTTGTTTCTCTTCTCCCTCACTTTTCAGCCTTCATTCAGTTTAAAAATCAACAAATTCCCACTAAGACTACCTTCAAGGGAACCAGAACACAATGTTCAGAGATGTCTGGTTCCAGAGTTTTATTTCAGGTGGTGACATGAAATGGATTCACAAGTGAATTCTGTTGATGCAGAAAAGCTCAGATTGTAAATTTGAGCTGACAGGAGACAGGGTGCACCCTTCTAATTGTCACCACAAAGGGCCAGGTTAACTGTAGTTTTAAGATGAGTATAGATTCTCATCAGTGGGATGACCAGTGAGTTAAGGTCTTGCCAGCAGTTGTTTGTTCTACTTTTCTTTCTTCACTATGAGCAACAGCAGGATCTCAATTCAGAGCAAAGGGTCATTCCTTCCAAATGGATCTTCAGCAAGTACAAGGGCTGGACTTCCGTAGCTGCTGATCTTTCAGAGAAAAACTTGGGAAAGATTAAGAGAACAAGGAAATGTTTTTTCTCGCCAGATGAATTTTTTATCACTCTCAACTAAGCTAGAGTAGAACTATTCATTTTCAGAAGCTGAATTTGAATGTAATGTAAGAAAAGAAAGTGGGGATAAGCCCACAGGCTGCACTTACCAGTTTTGTAAACTTCACCCCTCTGGAGGTGTGAAACTTCACACCTCTAGAGGCATCTTCTCTTTCTTTGTTCTACTCATGGGATCAGACTCCTGGAAAGACGGGATGTCTGCTATGTAGTAGGAATAATCATAGATTTTTGAGACTTCTGTGCTTGCATGAAACCATACAAATAATCATTTTTCAAGGTGTCCATCAAGTCAGTTTTGACCTTAACCTGACCTGAATTTATAACCAGCTCCTCAGAACAAAAAATTTTACTCTATAAATAACTTCCACATTAACAATTTATTGAAAATGCCTGAATCTGATACAAGGACCTTTCTCTTTTCTTTCCCTTCTTTCCTGTATGCCCCTCACCCCCACCCCCATACTCCTTAGGCTCTATTTTGGGCAAGTAAATGCAGCTTTTCATTGAAAGGCAGTAAAATCCCACCCAGAGAAAATTGATTTCAATTGAGTGGCACCAGCATAAAACTTCAGTGACTCAGGAAGTGAATCAGAAGGCATAGATTTGATGGACAAAGAAAGGCACATTGAATGAATGATGTAAATTGGATTAGAGTGATCGCTTTCTAAAGAACTTACTGTCAGAATTATAGAAGCACAAATGGAGCAAACACTGAAAATAATTCAATAGAGCAAGGAGAAAGAGATGTTATTCATCATCAGCCCTTTATTACTGAATTTGCTGAAATATGAATCAGAATTTCACTATACTGTATGTGTTTTCCTTTCTTTTGCTTTTTAAAATGAGCAAAATCTAATAGTTACACAATGGCAAGACCCTAGCACAAGAGGCCTCTGAGTCCTATTCCGAGGTCTGGGTCTCACTTGATTTGTGATTGGCAAACTTTAAAAACATCTTGTGCTTCAATTTATCTACAAGGAAGGATAATAGAACTTAACTGTCTCAAAAGAGTGCATATGCATGCTTATTTTGTGATTACAAGGTGCCTTGAGACTCTGGTATGAGTAGTAGTGAATATATTTTTAAAAGTAGGTGGGACCTGTAATTACACTTCCATAGTATCAGAAAACAAGCAAACAAACAAAAACCGATCATTTTGCAAAATGAAAGAATTACCTTCGAGGCAATGTTTAATGTTGCCTTTACCTCTTCTTCCCCTACAAAGGTACTGTAGTTCACCACAATGGTCTCTGTAATTCATGTGCTCTAGTTCTATTTTTTTTTCTACTGTCCTGTGAAGCTGAGACACCATGAGATAAGAAAAAAGTCACTCAATACCATGGCAAAGTATCTGGTGAAGTGAAGCAGAAACTTCACTTCTGTGCTGGTGCATCTTTACACCTTGTGGGGACCTGTCCAAAGCAAAATGTACTTTAAAAGTAAAAAAGATAAATAAAAAATAACCACCTTTCCCCTCTGCTAAGCACTCTGCCATCCCTGAACAGGATTGTTCCCTGTTCGACATCGCAGGCGATGCCCTCCCCTTCCGGCCCCACCTTCCCAGGTGCCCTTACACAACAGGTTTGAGGCCCTGGAGCTCGAGAGACCGGTGGATGAGGAAGAGGAAGCAAGTGTTCCCAGGAGGATGCCTAGGGCGAGGAGGTCGACTCCACGCCTCAGGACTGCCTCCATCAAGAAAGACAGGAGGGTTATTGTTGTGGGAGACTCTATTCTCAGGGGAACAGAGGGCCCTATTTGTAGGCCTGACCCTACCCGTAGGGAAGTCTGCTGCCTCCCTGGGGCCAGGGTCAGGGACGTTGCCAGGAAGCTTCCCAACCTGGTACGCCCCTCTGATTATTATCCTCTTTTGATAGTCCAGGCAGGCAGTGAAAACATTGAAGAGAGAAGCCTGAAGGCTATCAAAAGAGACTTTAGGGGGCTGGGACAGTTAGTGGATGGAGCGGGAGCACAGGTGGTGTTTTCATCCATCCCTACGGTAGCAGGGAGAGGTAAGGAGAGGACACGGAAAGCCCACCTGTTAAACACGTGGCTCCGGGGCTGGGGCCAACGAAGAAATCATGGGTTTTTCGACCATGGGGCACTTTACTCAGCACCCGGCCTGATGGCCGTAGACGGGTCCCTATCCTTTAGGGGAAAAAGGATCCTGGGCCAGGAGCTGGCGGGGCTCATTGATAGGACTTTAAACTAGGTAAGAAGGGGGATGGGGCTGAAGCATGGATTGTTGGGGCTGTGCCAGGGGGAACAATGGCAAGGCCGGAGGATAAGGTAAAGGCCCAGCTGAAGTGCATCTACATCAATGCACGCAGCATGGGTAACAAACAGGAGGAGCTAGAAGCCATCGTGCAGCGGGCAGGCTACGACTTGGTTGCCATCACGGAGACGTGGTGGGACCAGTCTCATGACTGGAGTGCTGCGATGCCTGGCTATAAGCTCTTCAGAAGGGACAGGCAGCACAGAAGGGGTGGCGGTGTGGCTCTCTATATTAGAGAGTCTTCCCATGTTGTAGAACTCGAGGCTAGGAATGACAAGGTCGAGTCCCTTTGGGTTAGGATCGGCGGGGTCAACAAGGCTAGTGTTCTGGTCGGGGTCTGCTATAGACCACCGAACCAGGATGAGGAGACAGATGAGGAGTTCTACAAGCAGCTGACAGAAGTTGCGAAATCTTCAGCGCTTGTACTCGTGGGGGACTTCAACTTCCCTGACATATCCTGGAAACACAACACAGCCCAGAGAAAGCAGTCTAGGAGGTTTCTGGAGAGCGTGGAAGATAGCTTCCTGACACAGCTGATTAGTGAACCTACCAGGGGAGGTGCCCTGCTAGACCTTCTCTTCACAAACAGAGAAGGACTGGTGGAGGATGTGATTGTCGGGAGCTGACTTGGGCAGAGTGACCACGAAATGGTGGAGTTCACTATTCTTGGCGAGGCCAGGAAGGGGACCAGTAAAACTGCTGTATTGGACTTTCGGAGGGCTGACTTTGGGCTGCTCAGGACACTAGTTGGTGGAGTTCCTTGGGAGGCGGTTCTAAAGGGCAGAGGGGTCCAGGAAGGCTGGGCGCTCTTCAAGAGGGAAATCCTAATGGCACAAGAGCGGTCTGTCCCCATGTGCCCAAAGATGAGCCAGCGGCGAAGAAGACCAGCCTGGCTGAACAGAGAATTGTGGCTTGAGCTCAGGAATAAAAAGAGGGTTTATAATCTTTGGAAAAGTGGGCAGGCCACTAGGGAGGACTATAAGGATGTAGCGAGGCTTTGCAGGGACAAAATTAGGAAGGCCAAAGCTCATCTGGAGCTCAATCTGGCTACTGCCGTTAAAGATAACAAAAAACGTTTTTACAAATACATCAACACAAAAAGGAGGACTAAGGAGAATCTCCATCCTTTACTGAATGCAGGGGGAAACTTAGTTACAAGAGATGAGGAAAAGGCGGAGGTGCTCAATGCCTTCTTTGCCTCAGTCTTTAGTGGCAATATCGGTTGTTCTCTGGATACCCAGTACCCTGAGCTGGTGGAAGGGGATGGGGAGCAGGATGTGGCCCTCACCATCCACGAAGAACTGGTTGGTGACCTGGTACGGCACTTGGATGTGCGCAAGTCGATGGGGCCGGATGGGATCCACCCAAGGGTACTGAGAGAACTGGCAGAGGAGCTGGCCAAGCCCCTATCCATCATTTATCAGCAGTCCTGGCTATTGGGGGAGGTCCCAGCTGACTGGCGGCTAGCAAATGTGACGCCCATCTACAAGAAGGGGGGCAGACCTGGGGAACTATAGGCCTGTCAGTTTGACCTCAGTGCCAGGGAAGCTCATGGAGCAGATCCTCTTGAGAGTCATCAGGCGGCACTTGAAGGGCAAGCAGGCGATCAGGCCCAGTCAGCATGGGTTTATGGAAGGCAGATCCTGCTTGACGAACCTGATCTCCTTCTATGACAAAGTGACGCGCTGGGTGGACGAGGGAAAGGCTGTGGATGTGGTCTACCTTGACTTCAGCAAGGTTTTTGACACCGTCTCCCACAGCATTCTCCTCAAGAAACTGGCTGCGCTTGGCTTGGACTGTCGCACGCTTCGTTGGGTTAGAAACTGGCTGGATAGCCGGGCCCAAAGAGTCGTGGTGAATGGAGTCAAGTCCAGTTGGAGGCCAGTCACTAGTGGCGTCCCCCAGGGCTCGGTGCTGGGGCCGGTCCTCTTTAATATCTTCATCGATGATCTGGACGAGGGCATTGAGTGCACCCTCAGTAAGTTTGCAGATGACACCAAGTTAGGTGCGTGTGTCGATCTGCTGGAGGGTAGGAAGGCTCTGCAGGAGGATCTGGATAGGCTGCACCGATGGGTGAGGTCAACTACATGAAGTTCAACAAGGCCAAGTGCCGGGTCCTGCACCTGGGGCGCAATAACCCCAAGCAGAGCTACAGGCTGGGAGATGAGTGGTTGGGGAGCTGCCAGGCAGAGAAGGACCTGGGAGTGATGGTGGACAGTCGGCTGAATATGAGCCAGCAGTGTGCCCAGGTGGCCAAGAAGGCCAACGGCATCCTGGCTTGTATCAGAAACAGTGTGACCAGCAGGGCTAGGGAAGTGATTGTCCCCCTGTACTTGGCTCTGGTGAGGCCGCACCTCGAGTACTGTGTTCAGTTTTGGGCCCCTCGCTACAAGAAGGACATGGAGGTGCTTGAGCGGGTGCAGAGAAGGGCGACGAAGCTGGTGAGGGGCCTGGAGAACAAGTCCTACGAGGAGCGTCTGAAGGAGCTGGGCTTGTTCAGCCTGGAGAAGAGGAGGCTCAGGGGTGACCTTATAGCTCTCTACAGATACCTCAAAGGAGGCTGTAGCGAGGTGGGGGTTGGTCTGTTCTCCCACGTGCCTGGTGACAGGACGAGGGGGAATGGGCTTAAGTTGCGCCAGGGGATTTTTAGGTTAGATGTTAGGAAGAACTTATTTACTGAAAGGGTTGTTAGGCACTGGAATAGGCTGCCCAGGGAGGTGGTGGAGTCACCATCCCTGGAAGTCTTTAAAAGACGTTTAGATGTAGAGCTTAGGGATATGGTTTAGTGGGGACTGTTAGTGTTAGGTTAGAGGTTGGACTCGATGATCTTGAGGTCTCTTCCAACCTAGAAATTCTGTGATTCTGTGATTCTGTGATTCTTTTTGTTCCCATTATTGTTCCCTTTAGCAATGCTGATGGAAGTTCTGTTTGCCAAGACTTATTAATCAGTGGCTGTTTTGATGGTCATGGAAAAAAGACAAGACAAACATATTGGCCTGTGATTGTCAGGGTGGGATTTTGATACAGCTACTGTGGAAGGAATAAAAAATAGAAAAAGGGATGCAAAGGAAGAAATGTATTTACTCACTTGACACAAGAGTAGATTGTCATGATTTCACATTTACTCTCACCTCCACATTGCTGTGGGCACAGGGGGCTGTTTTACTGACTACCATATCCAAAGCTGTGCTCCAATTCAAGTACCAGTGCTGTGGCTTACAATGAATGCATAAGAAAAAGGAATATTACACCTCCTGCTCTTAACGATCTCCAGTTACTGTGGTGCTGGAGCACGGGGAGTGTGTGAGCTGTTATCCGTGATTTGGGAGCGGAGGACTGGTCTTGCTCTGCCCTGTGACTGCAGGCAGCAGCCCAGGCCAGTGTCTGAATTACACAATCGTAGGTAAGATGTCAATTAAGAGTTGTAGAAGTTGCTCTTTTGCAGCACACAAGGGGATGTGAGAACGTGTGAAGGTGTAAATTAAAGAAGTCTTCTATATTAACTTGCACCTTTGCCAAGTAAGATCAGCCAATTTCAGGCTCCTTCACACTCACTTAGACTCATTCACGCCCACTTACCACTGTTCAACTCACCCCATCTTGACCCATGTAATAAATATGATACACCCCATGAAAGCCCAAAATATCATCCTCAAAGGAGAAGCCAGCATCTACCAAACCCAGAGGCTGAAGTTACTCACATGTAGCCTATGGCTTTTTTTAAAAATTATTTATATATTTATTTATTTATTTATTTCCCTAGGATAGAAGTTGTGTTGTTTTGCCTAGGATAAAAAGATATCCTACCCAACACCTTCTACAGCTCCTGTGTAAGCAAGCTATGCTGACTGAGGTGAGCTCAGTTTAATTTCCCCTCCAGTCAGGAATGCCATTATGATACATTGTGAGTGTAAGGGAGCCAGAGCCTGACACAGGATTACAATCAAATCCCATTCATCTTCCTCTGCCAGTGACCAGAGGAGATATGTATGCCTTTTCCAGAGATATGTCTTTTGTGTAAGACAGCACCAGAAAACAAAGCAAATCAAACCAGATAATTGCATCAGGCAGTGAGGGGCTTTCTGCTTTCATATAGAAAACAAATCCAAATGGTTATGTTCATCCTCCAGCTTGATGATAACCAGCTTGATCTCAACAATTTATTACAGAGCATGAATTTGGCTCCAAGAGTCTTTCTGTTTAAATGCAAGCAATACAGGAGGAAGGTGGAGCGTAATGTGCATACTGCTCCTTTTATTGTTGTTCTGTAGATTTATTTATTTATTTACAAGCAACTTTCTACCCAGATGTAGACATGAAGAACAAGACATTGCCTTTCCTTTGTTAGGAAACAGGAACTGAATTGTAAAAGTAGGCCCAGTGAAAAAGTGACAGCACATGTATCCAATCTCCTCCTGAGGCTGAAAACACTGTCTGGTTTACCAGTCTATCTTAGCTCCCCAGGGTGTGGATAATGCAACTTTAATCAGCCTATGTATGGTTTGATCCCAAAGGTCTTTCTCAGTTTTTACATCTTATGCTTCTGATACACTTTGAATTTTCTTTTGGTGCCAATCTCTGTTTCCAGGAAGGGAACTAGAAGGTTTCTAGGGAGGTGTTTGTAATACACTGCAATGAACAAAAGCATAAGGTGCATTAACTACTTCAGGAAATATGAATTAGTTAACATCATCTTCCAAGAAAAGTTCAAATCTTCATGACCTAGCCTTTCATGTGTATGTAGATGGCTCTTCAAAGTGTTTCCATTTATTCTGTCTCTCCATCTCCCCTGATTGCCTTGAAACAGTGCAGTTGTGCAAAGAGACAGAACATTTTTTCAGATGGATGAGTGAGAAGCTATGAAGAATGACTTTCAGATGAGGTACCCCTTCCCTTATCTAATGTAATTGCATGATTTGCATCATTTACTTTAGAGGCAATGCTGGCAGAGAAACCCAGCAAAATCCTGTTGGCAGTGGGTGGCACCTGAGAGCAACAGAATTTCTCTGAGGAAATCACATCCGGCAGGCTCTTTCCTACACTCCTCAAGCCTGTAGGAATTAGGTGGTTGCCCTGTTTTCAGGATAACATTGACATTGAAAACACAATGCCAGACATGTACACTTCCCACTTATTGGGAAAAACACAAATAAAAACAGTGGAACCGAGCAGATACTAAACAGGGTAAATGATCCACTCTGAAACACAGTAGTGTATGTTTATATATAGTTATTTGCCACACATGGCTATAGGCCACTCATTTCCTCTTTCTGTACACAAAACAAAAGGGAAAAGGTTTAGGGTAGGACAGATAAAGAAGTAAGAACTTGCAGCTCCCTTGTTCTTCCACTTTGTTTGGCTGTGAAACAACAATGGAAGGAAGAATCACAGTCTGAAAATAATGAATAGTGCCCTGTATGGGCATCAAACATTCATTTTTTTTTCCACTGAGCTGAAAAAATATAATCACTGACCTATACCTCAAACTGTTCTCCTCTGTTTACACTGTAGATAAGTCATTAAAATGTTCTTTTAAGCACCAGATTGAATGGTGAAATGGTATGGAAGATATTCACCTCTGCTGAAGTACATGGTGAGTTTAAAATGATCCATATCAGCAGTAATGAGCTGTTCCTGTTCTCATCTGTACGAGCATTCTTAATGCTCTTAAACTGATGCTGGCTGTAAAAGGTTTAAAAAGGAAAATATGGTGACCCGCAATTAGAATATAAAAAATAAGAAAAGACTAAAGCAAAAAGGAAAAGACTTTAGGCAGCAAAGATGTTCAGTTCAATTACTTGTAGATGAAAAACAAACAGTTGAATTTTCAAAAAGTCATTTTATATAGGGGAAATTTGGTTACTTGTTTTTCTTACAAACAAGCTTTAGAAGTGTCCTCTCTAAGCAACATTTTTATGTACTATGCTACTTCAGACTTATAACAACATTTCTAACAGAGATAGGCAAGGAGAAAGAAGTGAGTTTGTGGGCAGGTTGCTGAATAGATGAGAAAAATATAAGGCTTAGTATGTGGTTTCAAGGTTGACAAAAATTGGACCCAAATATAGAATTATAGAATCATAGAATGGTTGGAAGGGACCTTAAAGAACTATCTAGTTCCAACCCCTCTGCTATGGGCAGGGATATGTCCCACTAGAACAGGTTGTTCAAAGCCCCATCCAACCTGACATTGAAAACCTCCAGGGATGGGGCATCCACAGTTTCTCTGAGCAACCTCTGCCAGTGCCTCACCACCCTCTGAGTAAAGAATTTCTTCCTTATATCTAACCTAAATCCTCCCCTGTTTTAGTTTAAAGCTCATACCTCTTGTCCTATCACTGCCCATGTAAAAAGTTACTGTCCATCTTTGTTATAAGCCCCCTTTAAGTACTGAAAGACCTCAATGAGATCTCCTGAGAAACTTTTCCAGGCTGAACATGCTCAGCCTGTCTTCATAGGAGAGGTGCTCCAGCCTCCTGATCATCTTCATGGCTTTCCTATGGACCTGCTTTAACAGGTCCATGTCCCTCTTTTGCTGGGGGCCCCAGAATTCCGGTCTGGGGTAGAGTAAAGGGGGACAATCACCTCCCTTGAGCTGCTGGCCATGCCTTTATTGATTGTCCTGGTTTCAGTTAGGACAGAGTTATTTTTCCTCCTAGTAGCTGGTAGGGTACTATGTTTTGAATTAGGATGAGAAGAGTGTTGATAACATGCTGATGTTTTAATTGCTGCAGAGCAATGCTTACACTAAGCCAAGGACTTTTCAGCTCCTCGCTCTGTCCTGCCAGCGGGCAGGCTGGGGGGGCAGCAAGAGCTGGGAGGGGACAGACCCAGGACAGTTGACCCAAACTGGCCAAAGGAGTATTCCATACCATCTGACATCATGCTGAACAATATATAGGGGTGGCTAGCCAGGGTGGGGGGCCGGCTGCTCGGGGTTGGGCTGGGCATCGGTCAGCGGGTCGTGAGCAATTGCATTGTGCATCACTTGTTTGTAAATATTATTATTATCGTTATTATTATTATTATTATTATTATTTTCTCTCTTAATAAACTGTCTTTATCTCAACTCACAGGCTTCACTTTCCCATTTCTCTCCCCCATCCCAGAGAGGGAGGGGGGAGGGTGAGCGAATGGCTGTGTGGTGTTTAGCTGCCGGCCGGGTTAAACCACAACATTGATGCAATCCAGGATATGGTTGGTCTTCTGGGCTGTAAGTGCATGCTGCCAGCTCATGTTGAGCTTCTCATCAATGAATACTCCCAAGTCCTGCTCTGCAGAGCTGTTCTCAACAAATTCTTCTCCCAGTCTGTACTCATGTCGGGGATTACCCTGACCTAGATGCAGCACCTTTCACTTGGATTTGTTGAACCTCATTAGGTTCACATGGGATCACTTCTCAAGCTTGTCCATGTCCCTTTGGATGACATCCTTTCCTTCTGTTATATCAACTGCACCACTCAGTTTGGTGTCATCTGCAAACTCGCTGATGGTGCACTCAATCTCACTGTCTATATCATTGATAAAGATGTACTGGAGAGCACCAGTTCTGATATGGATCCCTGAGAGAAAGCACTCATCACTGGCCTTTGCCTGGACATAGAACTGTTGACAGCAACGCTATGGCCATGACTATCAAGACAACTCCTTATCCACCAAATAGTCCACCCCTCAAGCCCATATCTGTCCAAGTTAGAGATTAGGAGGCCATGTGGGACTGTGTCAAAGGCCTCGAAGAAATCCAGGTAGATGACAATGGTGGTCTTCTGTTGTCAACTGATGCAGTCACTGCATCATAGAAGGCAACCAGATTGGTCAGACATGATTTGCTCTTGATGAAGCAGTGCTGGATGTCTTGGATTGCATCTTTGTCTTGCATGTGCCTTAACATTGCTTCCAAGAGGATCTTTTCCATAGTCTTCCCAGGCACAGAGTTGAGGCTCATCAGTCTGTAGTTCCCTGAGTTTTCCTTTCTATCCTTTTTAAAAACAAGAGTGATGTTTTGCTTTGAATATACTATATTGTGATTAAACCGCCCCCAAAAAATTCTCTATGCCATAGCTAACTGAAGATACTGACTAAAAGGAGCAGAACTGTTTCAGTCTATAGGTCTAAAAGCCTTGATTAATTATTTGAAAAAGAGGGAATTTATCCCATTAATTTTGCTTAGTCAGGTGATCTGATTTTTTTTTTAATGGCCCCAAAATGTGGGCATTAGGACGAGGCAAATACACACAATTAATTCAGCAAAGATACAAATTTTCTTTCTGATTGCTAAAGAAATGCTAACCAGGGGCTAAACATGAAATTCATATGTTGTTAGAAATTTTTGCAGTATTTTCACTTTTATTAGTAACTTCCACCCGGAGTTAAAAGAAATGCTATCAGGGCTCCCCTTGCAAAATTACTATTATGAATTGGCTGAAGTTCAGTTATTAATTCAGATTTAGACTTTGTAATGAAATATAACTTTCCCATGAACATGGTAGCTAATTTCAGAGCAAGTAAGAAATGTTTATTAGAAATGTTTATTACCTGTGAAGCCAGTGTAACAGATTTTTCCAGCAGTTTTAGATTCTACATATTCAACAGCTTAACCAAAATACCGTTTTTCAGTTGGGATTTTTTCTTATTTTTTCTCCTTTTCATCATGCTCTCCTGAAGTTAACTTTGTTAACCAAGAGAATTAGAGAGATGCAGGGAATGGCAGTTAACCTCTACATGTATCATTTAGCACTAAAAGTAGAACACTACCACACATTCTTTGGATCTTCTGGAGTGTTTTACTATATATTTTTTTCAGGGTGTGTTTGTACTAACATGGTGAAAGTAACTCATACACATTAGACACTGAAAGTGTAGTTTAAAGGAATTAAATCATTTATACCTGGGGATTTCAGATAAAAATCAAGGATGATATATGTATATATATTCAATAACAATAGCTTTGACAGTTTTGCTGTCACAAAGCTTCTTCCTGAGATATTTAATATCAATAATATCTTCGCTTATATTTAAATGGCATTAGGATTAAGTCATAAGCAAATAGCAGCCTAAGCATATATTCATTTTTGTTGTGAGTCAGCCTAAATATCCATCTCAATTAGTGTCTTGCAGAGAATGTAAGAACAGGTCAACTGTATATGAGTTAGCAGCTTTTGATTTTTGCTATCTCAAGTTCCTTAGCCGGAACCAGTAAAGATTAATTCAGCAAGGAATGGTGGTTTCAGGTAAAGATATCTGTAGTCTGCATTCTTAGGACTGATGCCTGTATCTTATATTTTGTTTCCTTGAACTACTCTTCTCTTCATATTACATCAGGAGATAATGCCATTTTCAAAGATGTGGTGTTTAAAGTAGTACTCATTTGGAAAGCATGCTCATATATACAACTTTTACAAGCAGAAGACATTGTAAGAAAATATCCCACTTTTACATTCTTGCTTATTCCTTTAAAAATTAATTTATAATTCTGCAATTAATTTCACAATGGATTTATTGTGAAACATTTGAACTCAGCACAAAATCCAGTCAAATAAATTATTTTGTTCATAAAGTATTTTAAAAGATATCATTATTTTATTTTTGTGTTCTAACCCTATAATTTCCTTATTCTCAGCAGTCTACAGTAAAATCATTATATGTCAGTTGCAGTATTGACATTTTGCTTCTGCTTTTTTAATTTGGAAAAGAAAGTTAAGTGTTTGCCACTTGCTAACTGAAAATAATTCAGGACATATTAAGTAGGTTGAATAGGAAACAAAGGATAGAAGTATGTGGATTTACTCATGTCATTAACAAAAATGGAACATTACATTCAATGCTGCTTTAAGAACCTCTCCTGCCCCCCGCCAAACCAAACCAAACCAAACCAAACCAAACCAAACCAAACCAAATCACACAATACCAAATCAACCCCCCCCCCAAAAAACAAAACAAAACAAAACAAAAACCCAAAAAAACAAAACACCAACAAAACACCACCACCAACAACAAAAACCCAAAACCTACTGATTTGGTTTGAGAAGGTTACTTGTTCACAGGGAATAGTAGCGGAAATTGTAATCAGTGTGAATGTGGTTAAACAGCAGTTTATTTCTCCAGAGTGAACAGATTCTTCACTAACAAAAGAAACAGCCTATGATATGTATGATACGGCTCTCCCCAGCAAAATAGTCCAGTTTTGGAGCAGAAGTGGATTCCATATCCTGAAGCAAAATTTAGTTACATGTCCTTTGCTAGTAAATGTTGAATACCTCAGTGGGAGCTTTTAAGTGGTAATAAATACATACATATTTTTTTAATATCTTTCTTTTAATTCAAAAGTTGTAGTAAAGGGGACAACCTGATTTTTTCCACCCATATCTTAAAATGAAAAGCATTGAACCTTTTGACTGTGTTAAATATATTAAACCCTTTTAAGAAACAATTACTGACATGCAAGATCTTTGCCAAATCAGTCTTTGAGTGATATTCTGCCTGCAAATCCAAAGCTATTAAAAATAGGTACCTCACCTATTGCACTGCCAAGGTTGCACTTTTTTCAGGAGTTACTGTCAAGTCTGTCAAATGGAAACTAATTGACAATTTGATAGAAAATACTGTATAACTCCTTTGTAACCTTTTGCTCCAAGTAAACTCAAGAGTCTACCTAGATTTTGGAATCTGAAATCTCTTATCTAGATTCTGATGGCATTTGGTCATGCAAACACTTTTTCATCTCAGATCACTTGTCTAGCTACAGGATTTTCACCCAGAACAGAAAGGCATTTCTCACTGATTTTTATGATAAAGCCAAGTGAGACATTATCATGTATTGAACCTCCATTTTTATACTAGCCTTGGTTATGCTTCTTTTGTGCTAGAACCAGTGACTTTTGGATTTCAGATCTGGCTCTTTTTTTATTATTATTATTCTTTGTCTACACGGCAAGCTGGGATACAGGGATAAAACAAAAATATTACCATTCCCTCAATTAGTTAGATAGCCCAGTGTTCCTGAGGTACAAAATATGCCTGCCTTTTTCGATGCTTTGAAGAAAGAGCTCCTTACAACTAGCAAATTCATGGTTCAGTTAATTTATGGCTAGCACTGGACCCGACTTTTCTTCTCATCAAGGTGGGCAGATTGAGGTGTGCTGATGCACACTTGAGGATACGAGAATTGAGAAAGGCAGAATGTAGACTGATTTGAGTTTCTGAAGTAATCAAATCTTATCTCAGGGTTTTTTGGTAGTGACAGAGAGAAATGTAGATTTTTGCAATTACTGCATTTCATTTAATAATCTAATCGAAGGGAGGAAATAGATAGAAATGTCAAATGTCACACCAACAAGTGTACCCACATAACATGGGAGACGTGGGATTTTAAGCAATAATGCAAGAAGAGAGGTAGATAATTGAGTTTAGAAAGTTCCTTCTAGTGCAGATAGATATGACTTATATTATCCTGCCCATAACTTATTAATTGAGCTATATATTATTTACAGTTTCAAGATCTGTCAGAAATGTAAATGAAAATGACAAGATACTGCACCGTTCTGTATTTCTTCCTACCAGTTTCAAAGAATTACTATAGCAAACAATGTTTAAATTTATCTTTGATATGTAATAATAAGAAATAATGCCAGCTGCTAAGTATGAGTTATTTTATTTTTCATATAGCAACAGCTTTGAATCTCTCTATTACTTTCAGCTTTTGTGATGTTCCATTCAGTATTTGGTATGAAACAGTTCTTCTGTGGATTGAAAAAACAAAGTGTCAGACCAAAGCCTTCACTCTCAGATCCAGCCAAACACAAACACAATTCTGTTTATCAGCACA
The DNA here is from genome assembly GCA_011075105.1 of Heteronetta atricapilla. Taxonomy (NCBI): domain Eukaryota; kingdom Metazoa; phylum Chordata; class Aves; order Anseriformes; family Anatidae; genus Heteronetta; species Heteronetta atricapilla. The sequence continues at coordinate 43,923,076 of CM021735.1, forward strand.
ATCTCTTGTTGACTGTTTCAAATGCCAGAGTTCTTTTAAATACCACTAACATTGTGAGAGCCTCATTTAAACATGTATTAGCAAGGTAATCCTTCAATCATAAACTTGCCAGTAAGACATAAAAGGGATGATTACTGACATTCTGTGCCCTTTTCAGAATTACCTAGGGAAACAACATAATGAATATCTGGTTTGCAGTGACCCTAGAATCTTTGTAGGAAAGCAAAGGAAAATAATATAAATAAATAAAAAAGTCAGCGACTGATTTCTCTCCTCTTTCACCTTTTATTTGACTTCATAACAATTGGTAAAATAGTTGTATCCACAAATTAGCTTTGTTTAAATTACTGTAGTTCTCATTAGTTGCTTCTTTGTGGGGGAAACAAAGTAATGGAGGATGACATCTAGTTTAAGTTGTGGTAAATTTATATGATGCTGGGAGGAGATCAGTCCCATTAGTTTCAAATACTCTAATTTGTGAACCCCTCTATGTGCTCTTGCACAACTAAACAAGCATCACAACTAATTATCAACACTAAGCTTGATTTACTACAACAGTGTTACATGCAGCAGCACATCCTGCTGAGATGTTAAAATATAATGGCTGTTTCAGTGCCAAATTCAGTATAGTATAAAACAAAAATCAATAGAATGCATCTAATATCTAAAAAAATGGAGCTGAATAAATTCTGCAAATCAGTTGAATTTACACGTCAAGCAGATAAATTTATTTGTAGCAATATTATAACTAATTATCCTGAATTCAAAAGAGCCCTCTTTTCTGGGCTGCATTCTTTCTGGTAAGGCTTTGTAGTAAAGTATGTTTTCAATAAGATCAGAGTTTTAAAAATATGCTCAAGATGGCTACTGCAAAATTATATGAAATTGGGTATTTCCTGTAATCCAAAAAGCCTTGAAAACGTCTATTAACAAATCCCACAACACCTGGGAAGCCAGGCAGTGGTTCTTACAGAATACCATCCCAGGAAAAACATGAAGCAACTTGCCAGACACTCCTCAGGAGCTGCTTGCACAGCACAGGACCATGCATCAGACATCTGCACAGGAGCTCCTGCAGACTGTGGGAGGGAAGGGTAACTGGCATCCCGTAAAAACAATCAAAGAAACAAACAAACAAACAAACAAAAAAACCAACACCATGCATCAGAGCAGCAGATGCTCTCTGGTGGGTTAACTAGGAGAGGTGTAAGACTGTGTAGAGGTGAAGGGAGTGCTTCCAGTGCTGGCTGCAGTCTAGTTTTCTTTGCTGCGTGCCCAGAGCTGAAAAATCTGCCCAACCTTGCTCAGACCACTAGGTCTGGAGGATCCTGAAGGGCTCCTGGCAGCACTGCCCATGCAGGGGTACTGAATGTCACTAAGTGGCATAGGGACAGTGTGGAGGCAGGAGAAACATCAATTTGCAAGGGGCAAAATTTTTGCATGAAAAATAGTCCTGTTAGGAACCATGCAATGATAGTTCAGTAGCTGAAGCTTTATGTTTCTTTCTTATGGTTTTCTGCTTGTCTCTGTAAGCAGGTTTCTATTTGTTTGGGGGACCATTTCACTCCTAGAATAAGTTCCGTGGAAATGCTCAAGTTACCTCGGGGAAAGATTTGGCACCATGATCAGTGGTAAGCTGTGCGTGTGTATAGTGCTCTGCAGCTTTCTGTAGTGAGGAAAGTCCTTTAACTTCCCTAAATGTTTGGCTGCAGCTTTATTCCAGGTGTTTAGATCATCATGACTCCTCACCTACTAGGAGTTCTGAGTGAAATTCTTTTTTTTTTTTCTTTTTTTTAATTTTTTTTTATTTTTCTTTTTTTTCTTTTATTTCAACTTCTTGGTTGTCTGTGAAAGTCCTCTGCACCTCAGCATCTTCTTGTGTACAGAAGTATCTGTAGGAAATTTAAAGTTTTGAAATTAAATTATACTCTTGGCCACATTAGTGTAAATATGAAGTTACAAATGGAAGGAAGCTGAATAACTGAATTTGTGCCACTGAAAATCATTTCTATGGACAAACTTTTCAACAACTGTTTGTTTTCTCTATTCCTTTCAGATTTTGAGACAGTTATTTCTTTTTGGAGTACTGTAGGAGCATGTGAACCCAAAGCTACAAGGAAAAAGCTAAATCTAAAAGTTCAGCCATCAGTAATTTAAAATTGACCTAGGCATAAGCCCAGAACAGTCCACAGAACATCTGTTATCTGTACTGTATAGAGAATCTAGCAGATAGAGAGTAGAAGCCAAACTGTGGTTACCATATCAGAGTAGAAAGAGCTAAAAAGCTAAAATCATAACTGAATTTTAGGTTACAAATACTTAAAATATTGTAAAATGTGCAAATGCCTGTACTTGCACAGTAAGGATATCAGTGATCATCCATTATTTCCTTAGTGGAAAGTGGCAAAAGAATGGTGGGAAGATAAAGGGGAAGGCAATAAATTAATTACTTTGGAATAAAATCTACTTTTTTTTTTTTTTTTTTTTTTTTTTTTCCTGAATGGCACTTGCAATTATCTTCATCCTGTCTGCATCTATGGGTCAAACTAGTCAAGACATACTCAGCCATCAGGGGTAGCATATAATGCTTGTAAGTATCTCCACCAACTTCTCTTTTATAAAGCACATACAGCTTGAAGTGGTCAGACGTCATGGAGTCTGATGATCTCATTTTATGAAGTCAATTTTTACAAATAATAATAGGAAAAATAACATTAATAATAATAAAATATTAATAATAGGAAATGGTAATAGGATTTGTAGACAGTTTAGATTAGATTGAGATTCAGAAAGTTCTGAATTTTGTTCAGGAATCCACCTACATCCTATATGGGATGCAGGCTAAATTTTATGCCATTTTCACGTGCCTTTGAAGGACCATGCATGATGATGCATGATATACTCTTGAATATAATTAGCCATTGGTCATTCCACCTGAAGAGATGGACTTGTACTTAGTGTCCTTATCTAAAAAACCCCAGCCATTAGTGATGAAACATTTAATCCCTTTCAACTGAATATTCAACTGAGAAATTTTAATTGGGCTCAGGATTTTCACTCTGTAGCTTGGGAAACTATCACTGAAATGTGCATAGCTCCCAGAATTACATCCCTCTTCTCTGTATCCACTTCTTGGATTATATCCTGTTTTCTCAATGCAGTAGCAGCTGGAGCCACTCCTGGCGGCTGCACCCTGCACTTCACACAGCTGCCTCCTTGGCTTTTATTAATTTTTTCCGTTTCTCATCCTGTTTTCTCATTGATGACTCTGGCAAAAGACACACTCTCTATTGAAATAAAAAATAATGTGAATCCCAAACATCTATCTCAAAATAGCTAAGAGGGCCTTTGTGTCTCAGATGCAGGAAAGCAAAATTAATGCCTATTGCAGTGTGTTCATGTGCCTCAGAATAGGTTGCAGGTTAGAAGCCACCAACAGCTCTGTGTTTCTACTGGTATTTTTATAAAGTCCTTCATGTTAATAAGGAATCCCTTGCTCAGTGATAATTAGTGAAGAAAACCAGATGTAGGGTCATTGCTTTCCTCCAGGTGTTACTGCCCTCTGAAGTCTTGAGTCTGGATAAAGGGCAACCGATAGAGCCATCAATAAATTATTATCAAGACTGAGCATGCAGAATCTAATAGTTGATTTCATTACATTGAAGTGACAAGGTGTAAGCCATCTGGTTTGAAGAATGGGATTGATTTCACCAAGGGAAGTAAAACCAAAAGTAATATTAATCAATAATCCGAGACAAATAACTCTGAGCCTATTAACTTGATTTTTAATTCTGAGGAACATTTTGTCATTAGCTGGAATTCTGGACTGATTTTGTCCTTGTGAGTAATGAATTTCAGGAAGACCTACTTTGAGTTTGCAATTATTCTTTTAGAAGCAGAAGTCTGCAAATGAAAGGATTATAGACACAAACAAATCCATTTATAATTAGTCTTCCTCTCTTTCAACAGGGCAGTAACAATGAGTAATGGTAGCCATTTCTTGAGTCTCATTTAGTTAATGGAATCATACTCTTGGTTTATTTTTATAACATTTTAAAAATTTATTTCTGCCCCACTGCTCTATCAGGCAGCAGCTGCCATAACCAGAGTCTTTAAAGTGCTTTTATTTGAGATGAGATGGAATCGTTGGAAAGGCAATTAGAATGGCTCTGGCACCTTTGAGGCAGTCACATTTTATATTCAATTGCCCCTTTGTATGACATTTGGGTAAGTCATTTTGACTTCTATAAATCAGTTCTAAAACCATAAGCAGTTGAAGTTAAGAATCTATCATCCCTAGAACTGTTCTTCTAAAACTGTTGCATATGATCTGCACATGCCCTTGAGAAGCCCCAGGTATACCAAGGAACAAAAAATTCTGATGTCTGGTGGGACAGAGACAGAGGATTCTGTTTGTACATCAAACTATCTTCAACAGACTGGTTACAGAGATCAAAGCTTTTATTGTCTTTGCTTGGTATAATTTCCAAAATGTATTTTTGTATTGTCTGGGAAATGCCAATGATTAGGAAGAGTGCAACATCATCTTCAGTTACAACAAAGACCCAGCATGTGCAGGTTCTAGCAGTGACATGCATAGAGAAGAAAACATTGTGGGGGAATCTTTTTTCTGACTAGGTATGGTGGGTGCAACTGGGAGATGGATCTCTTCTATTGCTGCCTTACCTTGAAGAAAAATAAATAAGATGTGGCCTTTCCTTCATGTCATTGCATAGAAATAGAAAGATCTAAGGTGTTGCTTTTTATAGCATTAAACTGTATAAGCAGAGAACATTTTCCATTTACCGTAGTTTTCCCAATGTCCAGTGAAAAGGTATGCATGTGTGTGTGAGAAAGAGGGAGAGAGAAAGTACGGAAAATGAACCAGGTCCATTTCTGTGTGTTTCTAAGAGTGGAGCATATTTTGTCAGCTGAATATTTTCTTGATAAAAGGACCCACACAGAATGACAAGTAACCATAGGGCTCTGCTGTGTTTGCTTATTCTTTGACTCCCAAGTGCTCATTTCCTCTAGCTTTCATGATGCAGTGTAGCAATTCATTGTCTCATAGATGGTGAGATTGTTCATTGACAGCTGTGGCCTATTGCAAAGTTCAGTTCAGTCCACCAGGAGCCTTGTGAAAAGGGTGACTACCTGAGTTTGGCTGAGGAGAGCAGACAGATGTCAGGACATTTCCCCACAAATCTCAAGAATGCTTTCTGTAGGGTATATAGGACAGCACAAGATATGTAAAGAAATAAAATGCAAATTGATGTCTGGGGGCTTTATTTTTACACTTTTATTTAAAAAAATATATGATAAAAATAAAACATGAGATAAATAATAAAGGTTAAGAAAAAAAAAGAACATGAAATACAATGGTTACCACTAGGCTTTTCTCTGCAAAAACGAGTGTATTTAATTTACTATCCCCCCAAAGCTCGACTCAGATGCAAGATATGGATTTTTTAAAAAATTTATTTTTTACATTAAAAGTCCCTTGTTGCTGCTTATGAACATAATACAAGAAGCAAATGTTTTGTGCTTTTTTAACTTTGCTTGTAACAGCAAAGCCCCTTGGGAGCCAGGAGCTGAGGCTTGCTGCAGCTCCTGGAAGGGAATTTATCATCAATGTACGTCAATGTTCTTGCCCTGGATGGCAAGAAAAGCACCCTGGGAAGCTCAGCAGCTCTTCTGAATTTGCTTTTGAGAGGTCAGGTATCTCTACAGGTTTGATTGAACCTTTCATGATGTCACACATTTCTCTACGTCCTGAGGATCTCCTTCACAGATGTCCAGTTCCCGTTAGTCCTACTATTGCCTCAGGCAACTACTTCTTTTTGGAACTGCTATATTTTCTATCCCTCCATTCAAGGTGAAATATGAAACTTGATCTTCAGGGTAGTTTTTAAGGAAAAGCGTACATCTCTAGCACCTGTCTCTTTTGCCTTCATAATGAATTATAGATTACATTCAGTACCAAACAAAGACTTAGGAAGCTCTAATACAACATTAAAGTTTGTGGTTTGTAAATAGTACTTGAATTTTCTGTATAGGCTTGGAAACTGCTGCAAACTATCCTCCTGATAAATGTGAAGCCCGGTGTACAGGTGTTCGCGTCTTTTTTTTCCCACCAGTAGTGTAATCTGATAGGCAGAGCAGTGCTACAGCAGTGATCACAGTGATCTGAAGATTCCGGAGGTGGGGGATTGAGATTAAGAGAGGAAGTGGAAAAATTAGATGGCAAGTTACTTAATTGTTGAATTGGTGGTTTAAAAATATTTTAGAAAGCAGCACTGGAACCTCAGAAGGTGAAAATCAACTGTCACGAAACTGTTACTGCTTAGTTCCATATTATATGTTGAAAGGTGTCCTGAAGCTCCCTACAGGTTTATTGTTTCTGTTTCCTTTCAGTGAGGGAAGCTGCAAACACAGCTCTGGCTGGATGCACAGGCTTCTTTTGAAGACTTCATTGTCGTATGGGATTGATGATCACTAAGTGAGATATTAGTTTAGTGAAAACTGGCTCCACGTGAGTAAGTTCAGTCTCTCTAGCTGCAGACTGTCTATGGATTTCTGCCTGGGCAGACCAGCAGCTTGGTATACATACAAGGTATATGCAAAGCCTCTCCTTGCATAGGGCACTAACAATGACATATAATTCCCTAAGGGAATTTATGGTTGTTGTTTTTCTGCTGCCAGCTCTTATGAAGAGATATCTTGGAGTAAACTAAATTCTTAAACTGAAAAACACACAAACAAACAAATAAACAAGCCCTGAACAAAAGAACCTGGAAGGAAACTCTTGTTAGGAGCCCACTTAGAAACTTAAACTTAGAAAGCAGAAAACATTGATCTGTCATTCCTCCTAAAAGGAAAATGTATTAGTTTACTACTGGGGTATAACACATACAGTAAAAGATAGCTTGCTTGCAGGGGAAAGTTAAAACAAACAAACAAACAAAAACAAAACAAACAAAAAAACAACACAAGATTTCTGGGTATTACTTCACAAATTAATTAACTAGTTAATTCAATTCTAGTCTCTGAACTTCACACTCTAGGAGCATTTTATCTCACTTAATTTCAGGTAATTTGTACCATAGTCCCCCATGGAATCAGTAACCTAAGATTCCATTTTCACAGGAAAAAAAAAAAAAAAAAAAAAAAAAAAACACTTTTTGGTGCTTATTTGACCTACTGCAGATATCTGCATTGCATCGCTTCAGATATTTACATACAGTTGCAGAAAGTTCTCTGTAGGATCTGTTTACTATTTCTAATGAGTACAGCACTAAAAAACCCCTAAGCATAAGAACTTTGATGTTTCCTTTACAGACCATTTGATTTTTAAACATCTCCTGAAGCATTATTTTCTGCAACCTGTACTGGTTTATTCACATGTTGCCCATCTCAAAATCTAAGCTGAAAACTCAGTCACATTCCCTTCCACCTTCTATTTCTTCCAGTGTAAACAAGAATCCAAGGCCCAGCACAGTTGCTGTCATGACTGAGTATCAAGGAAAAAAATATTTAATCAAATCAGTTTTAAATAATTCTTTTCAGCAAGAACAGGACAAGCATTCTGCAGACTCCCTAGAAGACTATTAAGTAACAAAGAAAATGCTAAAGCCAAATAATCAAACCGGGGCTTTAACTTTGTGAAATCACTGTAATTAAGACCAGTACACAATACTACAGTGGGTGTCTATTTTTTCCCTCAATTATGTTTAATGAGATAAGATGGGCTTAACTAATGATACCAAAGGGATTGTTCAAACATTCATGATTAATTAGATGACTATCACTGAAAATGCATATATACTTAGAAGTCAGAAGAAGAATTTTTTTTTCAAAAATGATTATTAAATTTCAAACTGTTACGACAACAAGATGAAACATCCCAGTAATCATTTTGCTCCAGTATGGTTAAATGAAAAGACACCAACATTTTCATTGTAGAGAAGAGCAGAAATAAACACAGGAGAGACCTGTCTTCCACATTTTTTTTATTGTGCATATAAAGGCACACTAAAGACAATAACTTTAAATTTTGTAATAATCTGGAAGGTGTGTGTACACAAGAGGAATGTTTTTGTAGCAATTTTGTAGTAGTTAAAAATATAGGACCACAAATTAGTTGAGTAACACAGCTGAAAGTGAATATTAGAAAACATTCTTTAGCATTTGGGTCAGACAGGTGTCCTGGTTTGAGTTAGGATAGAGTTAATTTTCCTCCCAGTAGCTGGTAGGGTGCTATGTTTTGTATTTAGGATGAAACTAATGTTGATAACACACTGATGTTTTACTTGTTGCAGAGTAGTGCTTACACTAAGCCAAGGACTTTTCACCTCCTCGCTCTGTCCTGCCAGTGGGCAGGCTGAGGGTGCAGCAAGAACTGGGAGGGGACAGCCCCAGGACAGCTGACCCAAACTGGCCAAAGGGGTATTCCATACCATCTGATGGCATGCTGAACAATATATAGGGGTGGCTAGCCTGGGGGGGGGGGGGGGGGGGCTGCTTGGGGATAGGCTGGGCATTGGTCAGCGAGCAGTGAGCAGTTGCATTGTGCATCACTTGTTTTGTACATATTATTATATATGTACAAAATCACCAAACAGCTGAGTGAATGGCTGTTTGGTGTTTAGCTGCCGGCCGGGTTAAACCACAACAACAGGGTATAAAATGAATCTTTGAAAATACAAAAACTCAGCTAGAGCTTGTCATCTGAGCTCTGAAAAACATCACAGAATATATGGTGGGAACCAAGGCCTTACCGTCTGAAGGATAGGAGATATGACTACCCATGAGTGAGGCATTTGAGTATGCATCACCTCTCCTGCCTCTATAGTGCTGATCTATTATACTCTGTGAAAGATTCAATTCTTTAGTCTTGCTAAGCTTTGCTCAGTTAACACAGAATTTTGAACGGTGGGAGAGCTGTCAACAATGTTTTTTTATAATAACTTTGTGATGATCTAGTCTCCATGGCTATCTTAATCCCAAAATATATTAGATTATTTTTGTGGGTTGCCCTGATTCATGATAGATCACAAAGGCACTGTTATGCCAATCTTGGCTGGCAGGAGCTCAGCCATATCACCTCTCAACATGTCCTTTATTATCAGAAGATCTGGAGCTGGAAAAGCATGTAGATGGCTAAGTGGCTTTCTGCCATACAGCTACGCCAGTAAAGGAGAACATCACAACAGTAGCCTTGGGTCCACAATTCAGGCACACCATGAAAGTCCTATTCCCCAGTATTTTGTAACTCACTTTTTCTTCTGCACCTGCTGAAAGAGCTTGTAAAGCAGCCATAATGTCTGATCAGAAATCTGTATTCCTTTAATATCAAAGGGGAATGGCTCTCTACAATGCATTAGAGAAGAAGGACTTCTCCAGGTCAGATCAAAAACAGTCTAATTCTGGATTCATTTTAACTGAGAAATTAATTTAAGAAAGAGAATATAAAAAAGAGATGCAAATAACAATAATTTGCCCAGGTATTCCAAGCAACAAACAGTAGCTAGAGGAAAATCAAGCCCTGAATTCTCATACCAAAGTAAACCAAAAACCTCCATGCTGGGCATTCAGACCCTACACAGGAGTCAGATCTTTTAAAAAATTCTAGTGAAATGGGATTCAGACTTTGAAATAGACACAGCAGCATTGTAAGATTTTTCAAAACCACAAACTCTGTCTGCAGTTTAGCCTATGTGTTTAAAATTAATGTGTACTATTATTTACTGAATAGCTCATCAGTGTATACAGAAGTTTACAGCAGGCAAAACATGACAACAAATTAGCAGACTGTCCCTTAGGGGGACATTCCAGTAATTTTTCAGTTTTTGTGTTTGCTTCAGCTTTTCCAAAAACTCCCTCACATATTACTCCTTCTTCTCCACTCTCATTCAGATTCCTTTTTGGTAACTTTTGGGTGTAATCTTCTGTAATATCATGTTCATTATCACCTCTGGATAATTTCTCCTGTGACATTCTATCATGTTTATAAGTTTAAACTTTACACTTTTCATATTTATTGCAGCCCTCCTCCTGTTCACTTATCAGTGCTGGATGCACCAATTCAGTCGTTCACCAGAGACTTGACTGCCTATGGAAAAACTATTGTCTTTTGGGCAGAATGGAGTGGCAGGGCATGGAAGAAGTACTGTTCCAGATATTGCACAGGGTAGGGCTTTCCTTGTCTCAAACAAAATAAAGTAGGCTGGAATGAGTTGTGTGTTACAAATTCATTCTATGGGAGACAGACGGACCTTAGCAAATAAAGACTTTCACCTCTAAATCACCAGCTCAAGGTCAGATTCTGGTGCATGTCAATAGGGACTTAAAAGCTTTACCACCCTGTGTCTGCTCTGCAGTTTCAAATTTAAAGAAATGACAATCTCAGGCTAGTTTCTCATAAACACCACCACTGCTGTCACTGCTAATTGGGCATTTGCTGGAAGCATTGGCAGAGAGGCATAAAGACTGAATGAGCGAGCCATTGACATTAAATTCACCTCTCCTTGCTACACTTTGAGCAAGGCTCTTTTCTGCTGGCCTTGTGCTCGCAGTATGTCCAGTAGAAGTAGACATGACAGAATGTCTTTTTGCTTTTTATTCTTGCTCTGGAATCCTGGTGCTTTAAAAAATAGCTTTAAAACTTTCTGCCTTTTATAGCTGGTGTGTTGTTGTTACTTTTGAAGGAGGTAATCATCAAAGAGTAATGGTCAGGAACTATAGAAATATTTTGACATAATGTCAAGAAAAAATTGTAGAGAAAAATATGCTGTCCTTTTAGCAACCCATGTTTTACATAATCTGGCTGACAAACTCTAGACATATCCCAAAATATTTAAGGTTTGAAATAAAACAAGTACTTAACCTTCTGATGTGAAGCTTACTCCCACAAACTGCATGAAGAAAGACAAACGTCTGTAGCATAGTATGAAGTGTGACTATCCCCAGGGGAGGAGTCTTCTCTGTCTTCTCTGTCTACCACTTTTCAGTAGACTGAGAATTACAATCCAACTTTGTCAGATCTGTCTGTCCCCATCCCACCTCCTCCACCCCCCCCCCGGAAAAAAAAAAAAAAAAATAGTAAGAAAAAAGACCATCCCCATAAACAGAAAAAAACAGGGCTACATTTCATTTTATTATGAAAATCATTATGTATTATATTTTTGCATATGAAAGACAGAAATACATTTAAACTCTTTCAGAGTTCAGGATTGCTTAAAAGGCTTCTGAAGTTTCAAAGTTCTATATATTTTAAGGGCAGAACAACTTATTTTTACAAGCACTTTTATTACTCAGGGAAATTCAATTCTCAGGACACTCAAAATCTTAAATGTCCAGGGTTCAGAACCACAACATTTTGACTTTATGGTTCTGATCATACAGCTTCAAGTTCCTTTTATAATATACGCCAAAAAAAAAAAAATGCACCAAAAAAAAAACCAAACAAACAAAAACCACAACTAAACAACAAAGCAACTTTCGTAATAAAAGGGCTTCCTAGACCAGCCAACATGAAATAGAAAGGATAGGAAAATATCTTGGGTCTTCAGATCCATGCTTCTGCACTTGAAGAGACATCACACTCAGCTGCAGTCTTCACATCCCTAAATTTTTTTCACACTGAGATTAATATGTAGGACCTGAAGTGACTGCTATTTTGTTGGAGGTGATATATAGCATGGTGAGGTTCAATACACAAGGAAGCATTTAAAGTACTGCCTCAAAGTTATTTGTGTTGTAAATAATTTCACTGTTTATAAATTTTTATCATAAAATCATGTAAAATATATTTTTTTCTCTTTCAAAGAGTCAGGTATTCCTCTCTAATCTATAAAGAAGAAGAGATTCTGACACAGTAAATCAGTGTTAGAGAAGATGGACATCCTGAGTACTGAAATCTAATTTTCTACTTGAAACTGTCTCTCGGACTGGTTTGTATTAGAAAAGCTAAAGACCTTTTTGTTTTGACAGGACACCTTCACTTAACCTGCAGTATGAGTGAAGTGGCAATCAGATCACTCTTCAGTGTGAATATTAATGAGAACATTTATAATAATCCTTCCCTTTGACAGTGGAAGTCCAACAGCAGGATCAAACAGGGTAGCATGGTACATGCATCAAACCATCTGGCTAATGCATAGCTCAAGGAAATGAGCCAAAACATTTCAGTCAAAGTCTTCACTGGAACAATAATAACCCATGAGTCCCTTTTCCCTAAAAACCCTGGAGGCAGAACAAAATATCCCGTCAAAATGAATCAGTGCAGTGGAGCAAGAAAAAACAAAAACTTCAAACAATGCATGTGATCATGTGAAGGTGTTTATATGATACACAAAGATTTTTTTCCACTCTTTGTTTCTCTTACTCTCCCTCCTCTGCACTCTGTGCTTTCTGCTTCCACATGCAGACTGTGTTGGGCTCTACCAGCCACTTTTTTTTTTTTTTTTTTTTTTTTTTTTTTTTTTTCAATTGCATCTATTTTTTATTTAAATAGAGTGTTTTGTTTCCAGCCTCTTTTTCTCTTTTTACACTTTGCACGTTTGTTCACAGTTGTGTAACTAACATGGTTGCTGAATTCATTCCTATCATTTCACTCATCTTCTTGCAAAGAAAAGGCAGGTTTTCTAAGGAATTATCTGTTCAGGACACCTTCCTCAATCCTAGAACTTAAATATAAATCCAGCTACTTTTTGACAGTGTTTACTGCTGGTTATCAAGGTAGCTCTTCAGCACTGATACTATCCATGATACTGGTAGATCTGTTGTCAAGATGAAATATTGAGCTTAGTGTTAATAACTGAGATGCCTCTGGCAGTCTTGTCAAATCATCATGGTCTGCATAGCCCAGACAATGAGCATCCATCCAGTTCTGAGATACAGTGCCTCTGGACACTTTGCAGGGATGGTAGAAGGTGATAAGTGGACGCCAGAAGCTTTCAGACTTTTTAGTGTGGCATTAAACCCTCTAAAAATGCTAAATCATCAGCTTTACACGCAGCCCTTGGTGTTCATTAATGCATGATATCGTTTTCAGTTTGCAAATAGGACACATTCTGTATCTCTTTACTGTTAGGTGATAGAGGCAAAATGAAGATATACTGAAGTTCACAAGGGATGAATTTCCAAAATCCAGTCTTCCTCCATCAGTCATTACTACATACAGACTAGCATACTAGAAATGGCATAGCAGGTCATGAGAGAGGCACAACGAAGGAATTTCATTATTGATGTTCAAGACTACAATGGCCAATGCAGATCAGACTCAGGGTGACGGTGCATGGACAAACAGTGATGACAGTGAAACTTTCAGTGCCTTTGAACTTTCTTTTAAATCATATGTCTTTACTGTTTATTAATAATCAAAGCGGTCCCTTTTTCAGGTGCTGAATAATACCAAGTCCCTTCTCTCCAGAGAATCTACAATCTGAATATCCAGAAGAGAGCAACTACTGAACAAAGCAGTGAAATGACTTAGTTCAAGTCTTGCTGGACATCTGAGACTTCTGGAAAGGGAAATTCCACTTGCTGTCTTCCTGGGTTTTGTGTCAATGTCTCACAAATGCATACAACATACATTAAAACATCATTAATAGCTAAAGCTTTCATCAGTGAAGACACCTTTTGAAGAAAATTTCAGTGTTTAGATTAAGGGTTGTTTGTTCAACTGCTTCCTTTCTTTCATCTCTGTTTACAAGACACTGATGAGCATCAAATGAGTAGAGATACAGGTCTCCAGTAAAGTAATGTTGGCTATTTTCCCACCTGCTATATTTAATATCTGTACACCAGAAAAAGCATCAGCAAACAGTGTTAGATGAGTGCTGTCAAAGTTTTTAGTTTTTGATTGTTTTGAACAAATTCAGAATCAGGATATAATTGAGGGGGGCTAATTAAACAGTTCAAAGTGTTGGAAAGGATGCATTGTAATTATCAAATAATCTCATTAGTATTAGGGGTGCAATAGAAATGGGGAAAACATGCTTCCAAACTCTGTGTACAATAGATATTTATTTGTGGTCTATTTATGTATGGTCTAGATTTGCTGCAGCTTCTGCAAGAGATCTTTTTTTTAAAAAAAATTATTTTTAACTTCCTGAAGTAGAAGTAATATTAGATTAAAAATGTCTGGCTCCTCTTTATAGAGATAATATATAACATTAATTATTTTATGCTTGTTTTAAAATTTTATAAGTTTACACACCAGATGAGACAGCAGTTTAGCAACCTAAGGCAATGTTTAGAACTATAAATTTTGTCTTATTTGATGCTGCTTACTAAACATGTCCCTTGCTATGACTTTGAGTAACCCTGTTTAGCATCCCATTAGCAAAAGTTAGGTTGTTACTGCTAACAGTATTGGTATTAGGACTATTACTACCCCTAGTACTACTGTTTAGGAAGCACTAGGACCCTGCTGTTTTTCCTTTCCTTCCCTTCTTTCTTTCTTTCTTTCTTTCTTTCTTTCTTTCTTTCTTTCTTTC
>CM021735.1:43949890-44131447 GCA_011075105.1 Heteronetta atricapilla
CCTTTTTTTCTTTTTTCTTTTTTTTTTTTAAAAAAAAAGATTTCCTAATTTGTTTCCTTGTATGCTTGCTTGTTTCCTGCTTGTTCAGGCAGTTCCATAAAAGGATGATAGCATGGCACCTCAGCTGGGTGATAGTAAAGTGCCTTCTGAACCCCTGTAACATTTGCTTTAGTAGTTGTCAGTGGTCAACAAAGCAAGTGGAATCACAGTAGCATTCTTAACTGTTGGAGAGTACAAAAAAACCTTCTAGAGAACTGGGAGATATTTGGTGGAATGAATACAGAATTGAAAGAATACAGTCTCAGTGGGTGAATTAACAGAAGTTCTCAGTCAGAGGCAGCTGTCACAATTTTAAACTGAAATTTTAGGTCAAACAAGTATCCTTTTGAAATTACAAATCTACAGTCACAAATCTCCACCCTCCTCAGAGGCAGCAAAGGTTGTTACACTTTACCTCACAGGCAGGTGGGAAATGGGTTTAAGGTTATACTTAGTCAATTATTGTTCATTTTTTGCCCTGTGACATTTAGTAAACATTCCAAGTAAAGAACTGTACAAGTGTAATTGTATTAAGTGGCTCCAGGCAGATCTAAGGTTATTCCCTTTGAGCTAGAGCACTGGATTCTGGATTCCCTGAACAGATTTTCCTTCTCTGGATGACTTTCAAAGCAGATTGATTATCAAACATCTGTCAGGGTCACTTTGAGTACGATGCAATATTAGAATTAAATCAGTGTTGGGAAATCAACGACAGATGTGCAAACAACTTTTTTCACTGGTTTTAAATGGAAAGCAATGTTTTCTATTTTACTTAAATGACAAAGTCTCTGATATATTTCTTTTCATCTTGTCAGAGATGTTTTTATGTATATTTTTGTTTGTTTTTCTGTTATTTCTTATTATTTTCAACAGTGATTTTGCTGCCCTTCAACAGGCAGATGGAATGAGACACTGCATGCCAGATGTTTATGGAATAGCTTGAATCAATAGAAGAAACTGCAGACCCTTTTTCACCAGCCCGGCTGTGAGTATGTATGTGTAATAATAAGAAGCTTCCTTTATCTTGTTTCCTAAGGCTGTTTTCTTATGTCTGCTAGTCTTGAGTAGCAGAATTGTACTTTGTTGATATATTGTATGAATAAAGGAAAATTGGAATGACCTGTGACATACAGGGTCACCTATCTCCACTGCTGCTGAAAAGCAAGAGAAGAAAGGAGGCAGTGCTCTACTGTGTCATGATAGAAAGAGGTGCACTGCCAGCTCTCCCTTGACCTTGGAATGATGCTTTCAAACAGTAACAGAAGTAGTTTTGATCTCCATTAAGTGTTGAAAAATCTTTTAAGACCCATGGAGAATTTGCCTGAATTGGTTTCTCCAGGCACTCACAGATGACTCAGAAGTCAGAAGGCTACACTCCTTCTAAGCAAATGACTGCATATTAAAACATATCTTTGCCAACATACAAGCAGTGCAGAGATGGTAGAAGGTGGATGTAAGGTTATTTCTGAATCTTTCTTTGCTACAATTTCAGAAAAAGGCATGCAAGCTCCAGAACCACACGTAGATTTTACCCATGAGTGCAATTGAATGAAATTTCATTTTGCCTCTATTTGCTTTTTATCCTATTATTCTAAGGATTCTAAAAATCAAAGGATTTTCCCTACATATATTCAGATTATTTTGAGTATGTATGCAATCCTGGTTTCAAAGTGAATATGCTTCAATTTGGGGCAGTTTTGCCAAACTCTTAATCCATATATCCACTTCCATCATAAACTCAACAAAAGATCACTTTAACCTCCCAGCTAGGTATTCAGTTTCCCATAGAAGGAAAAATATATCCTTGATGTCTTCCTTCATGCACCTTTCTTAGAAGTAAAGGGAAAATTGAATATTTTTTCATATTCCTTTGAAAGTACAAAACAGCTTTAGCCAACTGGCTGTATTTGTTTTGCATACCTCTATCTAGTTTAAGCTGAAGTACATCTGTTCTGATTTGGTTAATGATTGAGTGGAAATCTGTTGCAAAAGAGAAAGTTATTGAAACCATGGTACAGAAATCTGGTAATACTGGAAATTTTGTGATGGAAAATGATTTTAAGATGACATTGCTGCTGCTGTGTTGGTCATTGCACTCCAGCTAATAAGGATGATGTGATAAGGCACAACCATAGAAATCATGGCTGTGGCTGAGGAAGGGTTTGTTCAGTGCAAGTGGCATGCAGTTATTTTGAGCAACAGCAGCCAGAATTAGAAAGGCAGCTATAACTTAAAGTCTGACTGCACTGTCAATGTCAATGTTAGAGAGAGATACCAAAGCAGGCTTTAAAAAGCCTCTCTGGTATCAGTAGCTTGGTGAATATAGGATTTTGCAAATCTCATGCTGAATTTCATTTTGCTATGGCTGCACTGTAACTGCTACCACTTAGTTTGGGTGTAGCTATAATGTGCTTAAGTCTGCTCTGGACATGCTGTCTCAGATATCCAAGGCCTCACTCAGCCAAAGATATAAAACTATATAGAGTATTTTCCCAGTCAGTGATTCTGCAACGTACCTTGGGTAGGTTGGAGAATTTCACTCTTGATTACCTTTTTTCTTGTGATAGTTGTAGGTTTACTTGCTAATGGTTTAAACTTTTATTACACAAACAATCTCTCACACAACTCAGAACTTTAGCACAGAGCTAACTATTAGCATAAATGCAAGTTTCATTGACTGTCATAGGGCCTAAGTCTCTCTATAAAATTAACCATATTCTCAGTTTGCCTTCTTTGTGTCTTTCCCTCTTTCTTACTCTGACAGCATTTTCCAGAAACACCTTAATGAAAGTCTGTAACTCACTAATTACCAAATTCTGTCACTGAAACTGTAGTTCAAAATCTGTACAAGTTAATAAAACCTCGCTAATGGCCTAAGTTGTATCAATTTATAAGCATAATTAAAAGTACAACTGAGACTAACCAATTTTTCACCTTTTGAACATCTTCCAAGTCTGTTCTGACTTCATTTATTGTGGCAAGTACTGTACCAAATAAAATGACACTGAGTAAGACACAGATAAAATCCTGAGAATAGGACCCTGTGTCAGCACTAGATCAGTGGTATCAGTGGTGTCAGCATGATAGGATTCTGGAATTTTTATGCCTGTGGATATAAAGGCTCTACAATTCTATCACCATTTCATTCCTGTTTGTTAATATATGTGGGCACTGCTGGAAAAAAAAAAAAATACAAAAGAGAACAGGGTCTTGACTGTGATTAGGTGACACCGACTACTCTAATTGGCAGTCACTTCCCCCAGGGCAGTGATGAGTAATTCATAAGCACATTGCTTGCTCTGAAATATCATAAAACAGAGAACCATTTTCTTGTATGTGTGTGTGGCTGAACACTGGTTGTTTAATTACAGCAAAAAGTGATTGGGAAGTATTTTTAAAAGAGATTTGTCTTCTGTTGTCAGCTGTCATTGAGGTGGATGAAACTAAGCCTTACTACGGAGGCACTAGTTATGAGATGGTTTGCTGGTGGCTGAGACAATAGGCTGCACATTTTTAGATTGTATCTAGGAGAACCTATTATGCAGGACTCCTTATAACTGTCAGTGTCACAACATCTTGCATTATTCAAATAAAGCATTGCTTCCATCCATCAGTCTCCCCTTTGCTGTCAAAGATGCAAATACAGGTTTGCATTTGCTTAGGGGAAAATTGTAATATAAAAGTGAGGGAAGAAAGATGTCAGGAAAAGTTAAATGATACAGCATGAAAATCCTCAGTGGAAAGAGCTCTGGATTTTTATACTTGCTACATAGTGGGAAAGAAAGAGGAAGAGAGTTTCCTTTTAGGAAGTGCTAGGGAATTCACATCTTTGTACATATGGATGCCTTTTTCAGTGTAAAATTGGCATGCAAGAAAATGTGCTGGATGTATCTGAGAGAAAGAATTAAAGGAAAAGGGAACTATTTCTATACAAAGATCAATTATTAGGACTTTAAAAAGGAAGGTAAGTCAAATATGTTAAGAACAGGACATAAAAAAGTAAATTAATAGGAAATATCACTGGTCAGATTTGGGTAATGACACTTTTCCCACTAAGTGTTGATTTATTGAAGCAAGACTTCTTGGGGCAAAAGACTGATATCAGTGAAATTATAGCCCAGCAGCTGCTTTGAAAAGTGCTTCAAAATTAGTTTCAGTGTCTCGCTTGGATTTTTTTTTTAAACAGTTTTCCAGATTAAAAATATTTTTCCTAAGAAAATGAAGAAAAACTTCACAGCTTTTAAAACTTTTGTAATTAAAAGAAGCATTCTAAGATGGTTGAAATAATTTTCTTACATGGTCCCAAAGCATCTGAAAATATATCTTTTCAGTCTTGAACCTTTTTATTTGGTAGTGTTCATCCTATTTTGAGATCGGAATATTTTGTTATTTTGAAATGCTTTGGTGTCACGGAAAATGTTTTCTGTGAAACTGTGGCACAATAATCCTCTCCCTGCTACCTCTGTATCTGCTATTCTCACCTGGGAGACTTCATTTAGAAGAATCCAGGAGCCTCCATGACTTGAAAGACTGCAGCAAGGAATTGAAATCATGATTTCATGCAGGGTCTATAGACTCTGAACAAAGTTCCATGGGCTCAGGCTGTGGTATTTATGTTCTCTACAGGCTGAATCCATATGTTTCCACATAAACAATGTCACTGTAAGGCATGCAAGGCACAGAACCCTAACAATCAGGATGTATTGTTTTATTTTTATTTTTTAAATTACTATCTTTCATTTAAAAAAAAAAATCATGATGTATCTCTAGAGTTTTCCTGTGGAAAACTCCATTTGGTGTTCCTGACAGAGTTATTGAGGGGAGTTAGTTTTATATTTTAGTTGGGACTCAGTCAGGTTTTCCTGACTCTAGTGTTATCCAGAGAGAAGGGCTGAAAATAGAGAGCAGCTGTTCATCTGTTGACTGATCTAATTTCTGTGATGCTGCTCATTGTACTATTTGAAAAAAAAATTAATTATGAAATGTAATCATGAAATATTATTCAGGTATTTTTGATTTGTGAAATCTTAGTGAAAAAATCATCCTAGATTATTTCCAGGAAAGCACTGCAGACTCCATAAATTAAAACAAAACCAAGTGGGGCCTTTGTAGTGTCCCTTTATGTGAACTCTGCTATACTGAACCTGCTTATCATTATGGTGATACTTTCAGAAATGTATTCTCCACCTATTAATATGAAAACCCTCTTAGCCAGAGAAAGACCAGCATTCTGTAGAGGAAATTTATTATATTTCAAGTTTTGCTGCAGAATTCCAGCTTATTTTATAGAGAGAATGTGGGAATTGCTTCAACAGGAATAGAAAAGCAGTGGTTTGTTACGCATGTTAGAGAAGAGGCAAGTCTGAATTGTGTTCCATTTTCATTAGCACACTTTTTATCACCTGTAATCTGCACTCTCACCATATGTAGAAAAAAAAAATAAGTTCATTTTGTGTTATAATTTATGTTATAGAATTGGTAGAATTAGACTACTTGATTAACAGCAATTTCCCTCTTCAAATAAATGGAGCCATATGATATCTGCAAAGGATAGAAACAAAGCCTGGAGTCTGGTAAGAATACCAGTTTGGAATACAAAAAGACAAGGACCAAGGCCTGGAGTCACACATTAAAAGTAAACCATTTCTATATGGCTGCCTTCTTCATGACAGTCTAAGCTCAGGTAAGACAGCTGTGCCAAATCAAAGACATGGCCTTGAGCTCAGGCAGCTGAACTCAAGGAGGGGGAAAAGGGTCTCCTGGCCCTGAAACTTCTTTCTCACAAAGAAAGTTAGTTCTGCACTGTTTTCATTTTCAGTGGAGAATTGATCCTGGCTCTCAGTTCCCAGTCCTTTTCATGCCTTCACTGAAACTATCCCTTCAAGAAAGCAGAGCCTGTGGGTCTTGATCTCTTTATCTCCCTCCTTATCCGTCCTTCTTTCAGTGGCCCTCAGTAACTCCTTCTGAAAAGTGCTCAAATCTTTTAGGATATTGTGTTTTGCATTTTTCAGTGAGATCCCGTTTTCCTTCTTGAATTATCATTTGCCACTTTCTTAGTGTGTTTATATGCAGTAGGATATATGACTATAGAAGATCTGCTAAGTAAATTAACATGGCAAAGCATAGTATTGGGTATTTAAATGTTAACATAGAAATCAATAAGACTGCTCAAGTTAAAGAAGATGTACTTCAGATATATCTTTAGGACAAAAAGACTGAGAAGAAACAATTTAAAAATTGGGAGTGTCTGGTCCAGTTTTTGGACATTGTTATGTTGATAGCTGGAAATATTAAAACTTGATTTAATCCCTGAAAATTTAAGTAATCTACAAGCAGTTTGGAACATTTCCCCTGAATCCCTCTGTGTAATTTCAGATCTTTGATGGAGCCTTCTGGAGTTCTGTCTTTCCTCAACTACAGAAGTATTCTGAGGCAACTTCTCTATTATTTTAGATACTTAATACGTGCCAGCAGAATTTTCCTCTGGATCTTTGCTTCCACACAGATGTACAAATAAAGTTGCCTGGAGATTGCTTACTAACAAGATAGCAAATGAAAGCTATTATTTTGCTAGCAGAGAAGAATAGACCTCATCATCCATGAGAACATTTAGAACCATTGCCATAAAAAACAATGGAATGATCTTCCATGGAAAAAAAAAAAAAAAGTTGAAGACATTTTTGATAAAGAAATAGTAGGTCAAAGCAAGCCTTCTGTTACTTTGGTATAGAATCATCAGCTAGATTTAACCAATTAGGAAATCTGAAAGTGTTAAATAAATGAAGAGAGTTCAAAAAAAAAAAAAAAAAAAAAAATCTGGGGATTGTGAAAAGCAAAAAATGCAGTGGTGAAACACTGGAAGCTAACAAATAGTAGAAAGCCAAAAGCATATGGAAAAGTAAGGAAGAAAACCCAGAATTTAAGACAGGTATTACAGAACCACCCTTTGCAATATGAAGAGGTAAAAAATGATGACAGTTGAACAAAACTGTTTCAGTAACTTCTTTAAGAATAATAAAAGATGTATACAGGTATGAATTGGTAGGTTAATGAAAACAGTCCTTCAGACAAAAATCCAAACCTTCAAAAGCCATTTTCTGGTTCTACTTGTAAATGGTCTGTCAGATGAAGGAAGAGAATGTCTCTAGGCCCAGCTTGAACAGAAATGTCAAAAACGGCCCCTTTATTTCTGACTTTGAGGCTAACAGAATTTCAGTATTGCTGTATATGTGTAGATTGATGTCCAAAATATTTACCTAAGGCTTCTATTAGTCAAGAGAGTTTACTTATTCAGGAAGGGCTTTTGAAATTGTGTGCTCTCTCCTGTGCCGTTTTCTTTCATTCTCTCAAAGCTTCCTGGTGTTTGCGTAAAGGTAATTGATCCTTTACCACCTCCATAAGCAGGAGCTTTACAAGCTTTTCCAAATGTACTTTAATTTCCTCAATCTTAATTCCTGTTTAATAGTGTTAAATTCTGCAGCAAATTAAAACCTCATTTCTGAGTTTGAATTGTATCATGTCCTGTGAGTTACATCTTGACATTACTATGTGCCCAGATGCCCCCATAACACTTAATAACCTGAAAAGAATTTCATAGTAACAGAATCACAGAATGACAGAATTGCAGGGGTTGGAAGGGACCTCAAAAGATCATCGGGTCCAACTCCTCTGCCAAAGCAGGTTCCCTAGGGCAAGTTGCCCACATAGGTGTGCAGACGGGCCTTGAATATCTCCAGAGGAGACTCCACAGCCTCCCTGGGCAGCCTGTTCCAGTGCTCTGTCACCCTCACAGTAAACTTCTTTCTCATGTTGGCGCAGAACTTCCTGTGATCCATTTTGTGGCCATTGCTGCTTGTCCTGTCTCCACAAACCACTGAAAAGAGGTTGGCCAAATCCCACTGTCTCCCACACTTCAGCTATTTATAAACATTAATAAGATCCCCTCTCAGTCTT
The DNA here is from genome assembly GCA_011075105.1 of Heteronetta atricapilla. Lineage (NCBI taxonomy): Eukaryota > Metazoa > Chordata > Aves > Anseriformes > Anatidae > Heteronetta > Heteronetta atricapilla. The sequence continues at coordinate 43,957,883 of CM021735.1, forward strand.
TTTTCAAGGCTGAACAGACCCAAGTCTCTCAGCCTTTCCTCATAGGGGAGATGCTCCAGGCCCTGTACCTCTGAGCTCGGCCAGTCAGCCAGTTCTCAACCCATCTTACTGTCCACTCATCTATTCCACTCTTTCTCAGCTTTGTTAGCAGGATGTTGTGGGAGACAGTATCAAAAGCCTCGCTGAAGTCAAGGTAGATGACATCCACTGCTCTCCCCTCATCTACCCAGCTGGTGATGCCATCATAGAAGGCAACAAGGTTGGTCAAGCATGATTTCCCCTTGGTGAATCCATGCTGACTACTCCTCATAATATTATTCTCTTCCAATTACTTGGAGATGGCATCCAGAACAAACTATTCCAACACCTTTCCAGGGACAGAGGTGAGACTGACTGGCCTGTAGTTTCCCAGATCCTTCATCTCTGCTCATATCAGTGCAGCTACCCAGAAGAGGTGGAGATTTAATAGGAATGGTTTAATAGATTTAACAGGAGTAGGAAGAGTCAGTGATGGGGAGGCCTCCATGTTCCCTCACAGCTTCTGTCCCTTGCAGCACAGGCAGCAGGGGATGTTTTCCATCGAACACCCACTTTCCTAGTGCCCAACCCTGGATCTTGAGGGTGGTGCTGAACGTGGAGGCCTGCACGCTGCTGTTAGGGGACTGATGGCAGTGCCTGGGGTCTTCCCAGTGACCCTGCATGCAAACCCCATTGATGGCACAGCTTCTTCTCACGGATGTGCATCTCCAGGGGCTCCCGCACATCCTCAGGCAGGAACACGGCTTCTGCTGAGCAGAAGTAGGAGGGAGCAGGATGGGAGTGCAGCAGCATGGGAGCTGTGCAGCGTGTCATCCTGTATGTGTACCTCCTGTGGGATTGCTGCACCATGGTGGGGAGGGCTCCCAGCTTGGTTTTTATGGATTTCCTCAGGGTGTGCATCCGCAACAGCTTCCAGAAGCCCAGTCCTTGCTCCAGCCTTTTCATGGGACGAGGATCCACACCAGTGGGCAGGTTGCCATCCTTGTCAGCTGCGTCAGAGCCTTTGGTGAGAGTGTGGTGGTTTTACCGTGCTAGGCAGCTGAACACCACAACCGCTCTCTCACTCCCCCTCCTCAGATGAGGAGGGGAAGAAGTAAAGGAAAGAACAACTCATGGACTGAGATAAGGATAATTTAATTAAAGGGAAAAAATATTAAGGAAATATTATTATTAATTAAACAATTCAACTAAAGGGAAAAAAGGGAAAGGGGAAGAGGGAGGGGGAAAAGGAATAACAAGACAAAACAAGTAAAGGCTATGTGGAAGTGCAGAGGAAAGAAATTACTCTCTACTTCCCACAAATGAGCAATGCTTGACCACGTCCTTGAGGCAGGACCTCAACGCACGTAGCTGGTGTTCAGGAGGACAGACGTTTTCGCAACTAGAGCCCACCTCTCCCCTCTTCTTCCTTTTTCCACCTTTTATTGCTGAGTGTGACATCATAAGGTATGGAATATCCCTTTGGTTGGTTTAGGTCAGTTACCCTGGTGATGTTTCTTTCTCACTTTTTTGCTCACCCCCTTGGAGGGTTAGAGAAAGTCCTGATGCTGTGCCAGCACTTCTCAGCAGCAGACACAACACTGGTGTGATACCACTGCTGTTCTAGCTACAAGTGCAGAGCACAGCACTGTATGGGCTGCTGCAGGGAAAGTTAACATCCCAGCCAGACCCAGTACAGAGAGGCAAGCCAGCCTTGTGGTGCCTGGGAGCCATCTTGGCAAGCTTCTCCACCTGAGAGGCCCAGCATAGCAGGGAAGTGTGGTTGCCCCATAGATTTTCAGCGCTGTTTGGGGCATTACTGCATGCTGGGGAAAGGGTCTCCTCTGCTTGCTGTTCCACAACACTGGCTGCCACCAGGATCTGACGGATGTTAGCTTGGCTGGGTGGAATGATCTGGCCGTGGCCCTGTGCTGGCTGGAGCTGCTGGAGTCAGAAGAGCAAGAGGAGTGTGGAGGCTCTGGCCTGCCTGGCAAGGAGCCGCTGCTGCCTCTCCCTGACAGCCTGGCTGCAGCGTTCACAGTCGAGATTGTAACACAGAAGCTGGCCTAAGCCAATCTATATCGGGCTGCTCCTGCAGCCATAAGCGCATGCCTCAGCATCTGCAAGAGATGGGGGATGCAGAGCACCGTGAGCAAGTGTCTACTGGGACGGGCCCTGTGCCTGGCCCAGGTGGCCAGCTGGCCTCTGAAGGTGGGGCTCGGCTGCCCCCACCTGGATGCGGCCCAGCCCTGGGCAGCAGTGGGGCCCTAGGGGACCCTGGCACCTGCAGGAGCCAGCGCTAGGGCCGAGGACAGCTCTACCTGTTTCATGGACAGTCCTGCACCTTCCCCTGCCTTGGCTCCCAGCACAGACCTGCTGGCAGAGAGCAGAACCCCAGTGAGCCTGGCCCCAGCTGAGCCCACCGAGAGGCCTCGTGTCCCATCCCACGGTGCAGTGGGAACCCCCAAACCCCCAGCCCCCCTGCCCTGCCAGGCTTCCTGAGAAAGGCTGGCCTGGAGCCTCCCTCCTACCTGGTGCCTTTTGCCTGAAGTGCTGAGGCAGCAGCACAGGCTGGCCCAGGCCACCAGGAGCAGGACGAGGCCGGGGCTGAGGCAGAAGAAGCCGTGCAGTGCCAGCCCCAGGGTATCCAGCATGCTGGGACCAGAGACAAGTGTCTGTGCCATTCTCTGGAGACGCTGCTTCTCCCTGCGACACTGGCCTTGGTGGCTGCTGTCCCCAGGGGATAAGGGCAGGAGTGAGACTGTGAGGTCACTGCCAGCTCTGTGACACCACTGAGCGCATGAGAGAGCCCAGGCAGAGAGCACAGACACAGGACCAGAGAGGGGCACCCAGCAGGGACAGGGGCTGGGGGCTCTGCAGGGGAGCCCCTGGGCAGGAGGCTGGGGTAGGCCAGGTCCTGCTGGCTGGGGAGGGCCATTTGTAGCTGCCAGGAGAGGGCAGCAAGACCGAGGAAGCAGTGTGTTTCACTGGCCTGGAGGTTCCTGGAGCCTCTAGGCAGTAGTTTAAAACACTTTCTCAAAAACACTTCCTCAAACTGAAGCACCTCTCTACCTAGTAATACTTACTCTTGACTTCTATGGTGCTGCTTTTCCTGGACATGGCTGGGAGGTTCTGGTGAGTTTATGGCAGTTGCTTGACTGTTGGCTTATTTCTGTAGTTTTGCTTTTGCCTTTTTGGCTGTGGCTGATGCTGCTGGAGGATTTCTTCTGAGAGGGTTGTGGTGTGAGTCTCAGGAACAACATCCTCTGTGTTTATGTACCTTCACAGCTGCATTCTAGGGCTTCAGAAGCATTGTTTCCGCCTAGCCAAAAGTACCCTGTTGTAACAGCATGGCTACTATGTGTATGCTATTGTTCTATTCAAAACCCCAAGTATTTTGTGAGTACAAGAATATTCCCCATTCATTCATTGTTTTCTATCTATACCAGCCCATTTTGATTTCTAAAGTAGTGTTTTTGTTAATGAAAACTTTTGGGTTGAAATTAATATCAGTTCTAGTGAGGTTGCAATTGGTCTGGACAATAAGGAAATCATGTGCACATCCCATCCCTCACCTTTTGTCTGTGCCAATGGGTGTTTGCTTTTTAATTTGTGTAAAGCTAGGGTGACCTGTCTCCTAAAAGGAGGAATGTGAGAATGGCCTAAAAAACCTCTTGGTATGTTTTGTAGCACTGCATGCAATTTCAAGGGCACTGCTGCCAGTGAAAGCTTCCTCATGCCACCCTGGGGCCATGGAAACAACACCTGCAATAAGTTTCATTTCTTTCAGTGGCAATTGCCTGCATCCATTTAACAGCCAGTTTATTTTGCTGGTGCTCTGCTTTTGTTTGCTTTGGGGAATGTACAAACAAGTATGCTTATAGTTATTAGAAAGTGCCTTGCGGCAATAAACAAATTATGCTGCTCACCAAAAGTCATGACATCTCACAATCTATCAAAATGTGTATGTTCCTCATTGGTCACTATAGTTCATGACTCCTTTATGACTCGGAGCTTTAGAGGGTCAGTGGGTTGAGCGGTCCTTGCCGGAGCTCCCTCAGACAGCCGGTCGCTTTGGGTAATCTCACTTCGAGTGCCTCGACTGCTTGCAGTCATACCACACCTGACAATTCCTGGGGGAACCTTAGAATGGCTTGGGTTGGAAGGGACCTCAAGGATCATCTAGTTCCAGCCCCCTTGCCATAGGCACGGATTCCACCCACTAGATCAGGTTGCTCATCTAACCAGGTTTTGAACACCTCCAGGGATGGGGCATCCCCAACCTCTCTGGGCAACCTGTGGCAGTGCCTCATCACCCTCTGAATGAAGAATTTTCTCCTAATCCCTCATCTAAATCTTCCCTGTTTTGGTTTAAAACCATGGCCCTTCGTTCCTGTCATTATCAGATTGAGCAAAGAGTCGCTTTCCATCTTTTTTAGAAGTCCTCTTTAAGTACTGAAAGATTGCAATTTGGTCACCCTGGAATCTTCTCTTTTGTAGGCTGAACAGCCCCAGATCCCTCAGCCTTTCTTTGTAGGAGAAGTGCTCCGGCCCTTTGATCATCTTTGTGGCCCTCCTCTGCACCCACTCCATCAGATCAACATTCTTCTTGTGCTGGGGGCCTCGGACCTGGATGCAGTACTCCAAGTGGGGCCTTACAAGGGCAGAGCAGAGGGGGGCAATCGCCTCCCTCGACCTGCTGCCCACTCCTCTGTTGATGCAGCCCAGGATAGACTATATAGGTCAGTAAAGAAAACTGTTTTCAGATTAGATGGAAATCCTGAAATGGCCATCCAGTAATTTCTCTTGATTGGGTACTCAGTTATAAGGGTAGACATTTAATGCAGTTTATTAAGGGCTTGATCCAAATTCTACTAAAGTTAGTGGAAATCTTTATGCTGATTTCAGGGAACTTTGCATCAGGTATTTACTGTTTCTTAGTCAAAACAGTACTGTTGCAGTATTTGAAAAGCCATAGATAAGATAATGAGAAAGGAAGAGAGAGACTGAAACTATGCTTTTACCAATTACCTAGAAAATCCAATTAACTAGTGATTTAAAGAAGTGGAAAGCACTGGAGTTAAATAATTTTATTTCATTCAGTTAACAATAACGCATTAGGTTGTTAAGTTGAAAATCATTTAAGAATCTAATACGCTTTTCATTATCCATGCTGTTTGATTCATGTTAACTTCAGCAGGAAAATCTGACCTGTACATTTTACTTTCCTCAGATCAAGCTTGCAGATTTGTAGTTATTTCAAAATGTTGAAGAGATTACTTTGTAAAAGATAAATTAGATTGTTATTATTTTACATAAGGAAAAACTTTTTTAAAAATTCAAAATACAATTGCAAGATCATCTTGTGGTGGCTGTACTAAAATTTACATTCAGGATCTTAAAGGAATTTGTCCGTTATCTTGTTCTGTATTTGTCTCTGATCAATCTTATTTAGCCTGAAGATTGAAGTATTCTTTCCACCATTTCATATATTGCCTCTGATTAAGCCTTAAAAATAGCAGGCACAACATTGTTCTATATTTTGTAGTTTGACCTCAAAATTTGTATGTTGCTATGTTTCATTGGTTATGAGATATCTTTGTTTTAAAATTCATGATGTAATAAGGGGATCTATATCTTCTCTGGGGTCATTATATGATTATGGTTGTCATATTCTCTTTGCCATTATAAGACATCAACAACATTAAACTGCTACTGTTCAGAAATGGTGCTGCTTAGGAGGTCAAGAGTTAGTGGAACAATGTAGTGCATTACAGTTTCTGTCATTTTTAGTCTCCTACTGTTGATGTTGAGAGCATTCACAGATCAAGTGCTTGCAATTTTTCTCTATCACTTTTGTATCTCCAGGCAGATAATTATTGTTTAGTATCTTCCCAGTTGTGCAGAATGTTGGCATGGAGATATTACTTCTGGCTTTCTAACATAGAATTTTTTTTTTTAAAGGAAAAAAAATGAAAACATTAATTTTAAGTATCCAAAAAGTATTAAATATTCAATTTAAGATACTGCATACTTATTTACTTCAATGAAATTATTGAAAATCAGTTTCCTTTAACTTGCCAGGAACAGAACAGCTGGTTTGGTGGTTCTTTTGCAGTAGGCATTGATATCATGAAAATAAGAAAAGAAAACAAAAATCAAGGAAGTCTAGATGTGAAAAAGTTTCCACTGGCATCTCATATTACTGAAGAAGGTGAGCCTTGAATTCATGGATTAACAACTCATTTAAGGAATATATAAACAACATATTAACACATCAACATTACATATACAGAACAGATTCTGAAGAGATACCACAATATGGTTGGGACACATATAATGCCTTCCTAGATTTGCTTTACCCCTCAGCCACTAGAACTGAAGTGGTTTATAAAGGCAAAAGTCTATGCTGCAGTGTGGGTTCATGTACTGTGTGTGTATATATATATGCTATATATGCACACTATATATATATGCTGAGTTTCTTTATAGATCTTGTATCCATGCATTTTGTGTTATATAGGATATTGTGCATTTCCTCCTTAATTTGCATGTTAATTCCTATGGAGCAGGATTCTCTGCAAATCTTCATAACATTATGCAACACCAAGCCTATTGTACCTGAGTGGACTGTGTAGTATGATATGCACTGAAGCTGGACAACCTTTGTTTTAACAGTCAAATAATGAAATAACAGATGCTAGCCCAGTCTGAGAGAAATGAGACAGGGTAAAGGAGTACTTTCAGTCAGATCACAAGATAACCTAGGATATATTTAGAAGAAGAGCACAACTAGAAAATTCTACCATCCCTGGAAAAAAATATAGCTGAAATGTAATCTATATTTTTGACTATTTGTCAGAAAGTAAAAGAAAAGCACACAGAGAAGTAAGTTAGGCTAAGATCTATGCATACTATAAGCTCCAAGATCACTGTAATGAAAGCCTCAGACTCAGTATAACCCTTCTTATATCTGCAGATCTTAAATGTTAAAGGTGAGGCAGAAAGTTACGGAGGCTAATGGAGCATACTATGACTAAATACCTCAATGAAGCTCTGGGTGATCTCAGCTTTATAAATGAGTGTGATACAGCATACCTTCAAGGAATTATGACAGTATGGTAGCTTTGATTGTCCAAGACAAAGATACAGTTTGCAGACAGAGTCAGCTTTTTTACCGTGGTTTTGTGCCTTTGTGTAGTGGTGTGCATTGTGATATTCATGTTCAGGCATTCAGTAGGAGTATGCACCTCTGCACACTAAAACATGCCTAACAGATAGTATATCTCATTTGTACTGAGGACTTTCTTCACCCTTTCACTTCTGACACATATAAGGGCATTTATACACATATAATGTTTTAATTAAGCTGTCAGAATGCATAAAGGTTTCAACGTGCACACAGGACATACCATGTCCACATTTATTGCAGCAGTGTAAATGTGGAGTATTACTGTCTGGAATAAATGAAAGATACTCATGGGGCATTTGAATTGTGGAGGCTAGTATCGAACCTACAGAATAACTGTGCTACATATGCAACAGGTTTTTTGACTACTGAAGTAGAAAGGAAGGTATTTTATTATTTTATTTTATTTTACTTTATTTTATTTTATGTTATTTTATTTTATTTTATTTTATTTTATTTTAATTTCTGTTAGCCAACACATTGTAGCTGTCAAACTTGGCTCTTTGATATTGCCTAAATCTAGTTGCAATTAAGTAAGAATGTGATTTCCAATATACTTAATAACAGAATAATATGTTGTCTTGCTCAGCCAAGTGTGTACTTGAGGAAAAGAAAGCAGAAAAGTGCCTTCAGCCCAAGGACATGGAAACTGTAACCCTATCGAATTGACTATCAATAATTAAGGTCTTTGATGCTTTGAATCATTTAGATAATAAGATTGCTTTGAAGTAAATAAATAACAAATTAGAATTTGTGGCAGTCACAGGTGTTTGGCAAGACCAGCTTGTAATCAAAAGCAAAATGAATGCATTTTACTCTGTGTAATTAGAAAAAGAAATGAAGTTTATATGCAAATTGTAAAGCACTTTACTAAGAGATAACTGGTCAGACGGCTTTTTGTAATTTAAACTTTCATTTACAGAGAGAATTTGCAAAGTATCCATTTTCAATGCAATTTCTGTGCATCTGGTTGAACTAGCTTAGTCTTCCTAAGAGAGAAATTCAAACATCACTGGTACCATGCCAATCTTGTTACAGCACAGTAAGGACAACGTATGCATTTTTAAACTTGTCTCTCTTTCTTCCCCTCTGAAATGATAGCAAACAAAAATCTCTGAAGGTTACGTAGAATTACTTGGTGCCAGTAAATAGGTGTTGTCCTTGAAGTATCTAAGTAAATAAATAGCCAAACCCTTGGAGATAAATAACTAGGAAAGAACTGCTAATAATCCATTTCAAGAATTTTGTGTACTGAAAGTTAATGATAAAGAACAATAAAGGGCTTTCACCAATTTTCTCTAGTGAAGGAAAGTAGATTTCCTCACTGGCTGGTGTTGCTGTTTGGAGTATTACTGTCATCTTCAAAAGGCATGACTGACAGAGAATGCATGAGGTAGTGTTGTGGTTTAACCCGGCCGGCAGCTAAACACCACACAGCCTTTCGCTCACCCTCCCCCCTCCCTCTCTGGGATGGGGGAGAGAAATGGGAAAGTGAAGCCTGCGGGTTGAAATAAAGACAGTTTATTAAGATAGGAAATAATAATAATAATAATAGTGCGTGCAAAACAAGTGATGCACAATGCAATTGCTCACCACCCGCTGACCGATACCCAGCCCAACCCCGAGCAGCCAGCCCCCCACCCTGGCTAGCCACCCCTATCTATTGTTCAGCATGATGTCAGATGGTATGGAATACCCCTTTGGCCAGTTTGGGTCAGCTGTCCTGGGGCTGTCCCTCCCAGCTCCTCCTGCACCCCCAGCCACCCGCTGGCAGGACAGAGCAAGGAGCTGAAAAGTCCTTGACTTAGTGTAAGCATTGCTCTGCAGCAATTAAAACATCAGCATGTTATCAGCACTCTTCTCATCCTAATCCAAAACATAGCAGCCTACCAGCTACTAGGAGGAAAAATAACTCTGTCCTAACTGAAACCAGGACAGGTAGAAACTGCTTGGAGGAGGTGTACCAAGGAGAAGAGAACATAGAGGCGACTATCTTGGCAGTGAAATTGGGTTTGTTGTGAAAGGACAAGAGGTAGTGAATAGAAGATTAGTCCAAGAAAGTACAACACAGTGGGCTGAAGAAAAGAGTGTGGAAGCACCAAAATAAATGCAGATTTAGAGACAGGAGCTGAGAGAAGGAATCAGAATGGGCAGGCAGAGAATGGAAAGTCTAACTCAGAGAACAGAAGAGACAATCCTTGAAGACAGCCTGAAATTGATTTTTGCAGGGTTTATTTAAAACAACAAAACACAGTTCTTGGAAATTGCAATGATTGAGAAGCATAGAATTAGCTGACATCACCAGGATTTGACATTTTTTATTTTGAACTGTTGCCTATAATCATTGTTGAAGATCTCATATCTACCCGCTATTGTATTCAAATATAGTAAGATATCCCAGCAAATGTAGGCCATCTTAAAGAGAAAAACAAAAGGAATAAGATTTTCCTGCAGAATTCCTCTTATCATATAAACACATGCTAAGCAGTGGCTACAAATCAGTGACTGTGAGTATATGATCACACATGAAACTTCTATTTTATTCATACTTCTTGTCCTTGCTATGTCATTAATACTATCTTGAATTGCTGTTACTAGCAGAATTTGTTGCCCTTTGGGGAAAAAAAATCTCATATACTGAAAGTATTTGTGAACAAAAATGTATGCGTTCCTTAATCACAAGTCATTTAAAGTTATTCGCTTGTTACTAATAAAGTTCCCTCTTCAAGCATGAGATTAACATAAGGGATCCACCTGCCCTCATTGGTAGTACAGTAAGTCTGTCCTGTATCGTTCTAGAGCTGACTAATTTACTGAATTGGTTACCGTTCACTCACAGACTTTTTGTAAAGTCTTTCAGGAAATTTTTGCTGGAAAGGTAGCGGACTGCCAAAGTGTTGTCTGAAATGTTAATCTCTTATATTCACTATTTTTCCCTACTTTTCACAGTAGCTGGCCTTTTGATTTTCTACAGCATCCATTTTCTTGATTAATGTTATAATACATCACCTTTATGACTAGCTCTGCTCCCTTTCTCTCAAATAGTTTTTGTTGGAAATGGATTCTATGGCTATTAATTATTTCCCATTGAATTCAGCCCCAGCCAGTAACCATGCTTATTAAAAAAAAGAAATAATTGCATATGTAGTGAGCTGCAAGCTTTTGCTTAATTAACATATACATATTTCATAGGGCGAAAAATTAGAAGATTATTTATATCACAATAGGAAAAATGATCCAGAAAAGCCTAAGAATTCTTCTTGCTAAACTCTTCTTGAATAGTCATTACCATTTTAAATAATCTTTGTTAAAATCTAAATTGTCATGACATTGTACTAGCTGTGAAGAATTTTTAATACCCTTGCTATTGACCAATACTTTGACTAAAGAATATTCTTGATTCATAATATTTTGTTATTAACATTTTGTAATTATCATTCTAGTGATTAGAGGAAATTTTAAAACTGCAAGTATAGTGATTTCAGTTCTACGGACTTGGCCAAATCTCAGAGGAGGTGGATGCAATTGTCCTAATAAAGAGTATGTGAAGTTTCAGTGTCTTGCATCAGCATCTTGGAACATTTATCTTTTTCACTGCTATCATTCCGTGTTGCTGTTAAGCAGGTTCCATGTTCCAAACTAGCAGTGATTTCATTAGTGATAGATGAAACGAAAGTACCATTTTTCTTTTTCCTCTCTTCAGTAGCCACTTAGACATTCACAACTGCAAGTAAGAAAACAGATCATCTTGTCCCAGAATCACATTTTTTTTTTTTTTATTGGTACTCATTTCTGGTATGGAATTGTGACTATTACACTGTGTTCTTTTCATCTGTTTCCTATGTCACTTATTTTTTTTCCTGACATCCTTGGCTAAAAGCTTTTTTAAGGAAGACCCATCTTTGTATTCTTTATTTCCATATTGCTTAGCAGAACAAGACTCTGATCATGTCTGAAGTTCTCAGCCACTATGAAAATAAATAAATAAATAAATAAGCTGTGACAGAGCTTGAGCAAGTCTCATTTTATCCAATCTAGGCAAGTGCAACAACAAGATAATTTCTTTATAATGCAGTGTCATATGTTCTTCTCAAATTTGGTGGTTTAAAACAGAAAATCAGTTTTACAGCTACACCTGAAACTTATGCATGAGACTTCTTGGAAAGGGAGGTATTTTAAACTAAACATTTACTGTTGAAAATGAATATTTCCATCTTTCGTTCAGAAAAAGGTAAGCATATCATTAGGGAAAAATAATAGTATCTATGACATACACATAGATATGAACATGTCCACAAATACCAGCTTTTGGAAACTGCACAACCTTTGATTAAAAAAACAAAAACAAAAACAACAAACAAACAAAAAAACAATGAGGTAAAAATTATATTCTTTATACTATGGTAGATTCCACAACACAAGGTGGTGCCATCAAATTCTCAATTATGCTATGCAATTACTCAAGTTGTACATTAAAATGAGGGAAAATTTTAATAGAAAATTATTATTCACCCACTTATTATAGCATGATATTAATATGATTTGGATGCCCAAGTTCTAATATCTAGGTAAATGAAGTATCCAAATAGTCCATCCTGCAAAATGCTGCACACTCATTTCTCCCTTTGTCTACAGCTGTAGATGAGGACATTCATTATTTCCATATGTTGAGCACAGAAATTGATTGCAAATTAGAAGCACATGCTTTTACTAAAGACAAAACCTGAATTATGATTAGACCATAGCTCCAGATGACACCAATATATGAAAACACGTAAGTTTCAGAGGAGAACAGCTCCAGATGAATTCATAAATTTATTTCACAAACATGAAACCTATTCTTTTTCTAATGCAGATCATAGAATTAAAAACGATTGCCTCATTCAATTACAAGGCTTCATTTCTTTTATCAGGAGAAGCTGGTATTTATAAACCTTTGTGTTGAAAGGTGTGGAGATTTCTTTCTTCCTTTTTATTTCAGCTTGTAAGTTACACATACTTTTGAAAGATCTTACATGTTCTCTAGTTGAAAGAGGCAGTCATACGCCTGAGGAGATACACAATAAGAACTGGCTATGGAATATTTCCACTTGTTTGGTGAAGAAAAAAATAGGAGGTATGACACTAACTTGGAAATAAGAAAAGACTTTCTTTAATTGGCAGAGTTCTACATATATACCTTGTTGAAAAGAATTTTCCAGGAAAGAAACTGTAGTCTAGCACAATTCTGTTTCAGTAATGAAATAAAAAAAAAAAAAAAAAAAGAGCCCCTTCAGTCTGCACCCACAGAAGCCTGGACTTCCTTCCTATTTAATACTGGGGAAAGGAATATCAATTGAGATCTCAATCCTCTTTTTAGCTTCTATTCCAAATTTAGAATCTTTGGCTGTAAGTACTAGGACTGGCTCATAGGAAACTCAGATTTTCTTCTTTTCTTGGTCACAACTTTTCTATGAGATCTTACAACAGATCCTTGTATTGTAATCTTCCTTAACAATGACAACATGGTACATGCCAAACTATTAGATTATCTGTTGATAAAAACAAGTATGTAAATTAGGAAATATTTTTAATGAAATATTTGATACAGGAAAAACACTAATTACAAAGAACCCTGTAACTTAGTTGATTTAGATGTGAAATGTCTCTAAAATTATCAAATCATTTCACTGAGATTACAGAAAGCAATATTTTCTTTTGGAGATTGCCAGTATGAAATATGCATTACTTTTTATCCCATCCAGATTCTCATTATTTTGACTCTTATTTGAATTGGAATAGGAAATGGCTTTGAAACCTTGCTATTTTCTGAATAAATTAAAATCTATATTTTAAATGGCTAATTACCATTTCTATTATCATTAAGAACAGCTTTTTCATTGCAAAAGAGCACCTGAGAAAACACTTGAGAATCAAGATTGACTGTGGGCTAGAGAGGTCAGGTCATTAGTTCCAAGCTTTCCCTACCTGGTGTGGCCTGATAACTACTCTATCTCTTGGTTTGTCAATAAATTGTCCTGTTGGTATCTGTTAGCGTGTAGGGAAGGCATACCGTAAGAGGCATTAATTTCATATAGCACAAAGCATATGCCTTATATCAAACAGGTAGAAATTTGTACCATGTACCAACCTCTCCCCTCCAGAAATCTATCACACCTTGATTCCTTTCATCATTTTTGCAGAAAAAGGACAAAACAAAGCAAAGCATACATTTTTTTTTCCTCCTTAGCATTTTTTCCCAAATTTAAAAAAGTACAAAATGTGATTTATACTCCTGAAACCACATCTAATATGTTTCTGTTTCTGTGCAGGACCATGAGCAATATATCACTTAGGCTTCTGTCAGCTCACCTATGTAATTTTAATTTTCTTTGAATGGACAGTCGGCTGAATATGAGCCAGCAGTGTGCTCAGGTGGCCAAGAAGGCCAACAGCATCCTGGCTTGTATCAGAAACAGTGTGACCAGCAGGGCTAGGGAGGTGATCGTCCCCCTGTACTCGGCTCTGGTGAGGCCGCACCTCAAGTATTGTATTCAGTTTTGGGCCCCTCGCTACAAGAAGGACATGGAGGTGCTTGAGCGGGTCCAGAGAAGGGCGACGAAGCTGGTGAGGGGCCTGGAGAACAAGTCCTACGAGGAGCAGCTGAAGGAGCTGGGCTTGTTCAGCCTGGAGAAGAGGAGGCTCAGGAGCGACCTTATCGCTCTCTACAGATACCTCAAAGGAGGCTGTAGCGAGGTGGGGGTTGGTCTGTTCTCCCACGTGCCTGGTGACAGGACGAGGGGGAATGGGCTTAAGTTGCGCCAGGGGATTTTTAGGTTAGACGTTAGGAAGAACTTATTTACTGAAAGGGTTGTTAGGCACTGGAACAGGCTGCCCAGGGAGGTGGTGGAGTCACCATCCCTGGAAGTCTTTAAAAGACGTTTAGATGTAGAGGTTAGGGATATGGTTTAGTGGGGACTGTTAGTGTTAGGTTAGAGGTTGGACTCGATGATCTTGAGGTCTCTTCCAACCTAGAAATTCTGTGATTCTGTGATTCTGGATGGTTTTCAACTCCATTTCTTCAAAGGCAACCCAGATGGCAAGCTCCTATCCACCAACTCTCTAAAAAGGCAGTATTAGCACATGCTTCTGGCTACAAGAGTCAGAATCCTTCTTTCTTATATACCTCTAGAAGCATACTCTTCTTTTCTTTGAAGACTGTGCACGTATGTGCAGGGATGGGTGGATTTTGTTAGCAGATGGGAAGTCACAGGTGGGTTTGCAAGGAAACATAATTAAATTGCATTGATTGAATTAAATGGCTAACGAAGATATGGCCTACTCATTCTGCCCTGAATGGGACAGATAGAATGCAGCTCCATACTCTGAAGTAACCATTTTGCACTTTTTAAAAGGGAAATTAATCTGGAGTGAACTCATTTGATGATCCCTGACTCTGAATCCTTCATCAAAATTATCATCTATCACCTTGGGATGAGAAAGCAAATCATTCACAGTCAGTAGTCTTTTTCTTTCTTTTTTTTTTTTTTTCTTTATAAATGTGTTTTTGTATTAGCATTTATGCCAGTCACAAATTTGTTGATGCCAGAAAGGACCCTTTCTTGTACTAGGGAGAATTGACTCATATGTGCTTGGGAAGAACATGCTGATCAAAAAACAATTAAGGAGGAAGGAGAGTTATTAAAGATGAAAAGAGCGATTTAATTGCAAATACTGAGTATCATAAGCTTTACCACAGTATGAGGAAACACAGTGTAGTTGCTTCATCTGTGTTACAACTCTGACCTCAATTTACACAAAGCAAAAACCTAAGTCAAGTTTAAAGAATCTGGGTATCAGGACTTTTGTGTCTGCAGCTGATGTTTGCAGAGAAGTCACTGTGCCATTTACATCTCAGATTACAGATCATTAAAATGTAAGCGGTAATAATTACCAGCGTCGCTAAAGGTCTAATGCAGCAAGGTATCTGAACATCCACAACTCTGCATGATTTGAAATTACCGACTCATTCACAGGAAATACTCAGAGCTCTATTTAGGGATGCATCAAGCTCATCTAGATAGATCATTTAGGATCAGCTGGATCAGTAAAGTGAAATCAGACCTTTGGAGGACTGGGACTTAATTCATTACCTGATACCCCATGAGAACCTCAAATAAAAGTCACTAAAAAAAAATCTTTTAAGAGCTTTATTCCTGTAACATGGGCTAGTGTAAAGGTTTTCCTTGTAAATTACAGAACTGCACCATAACTACCCGTGACCCAGACCAGTCAGCCAACCTGGTCTGGAATACCCATAAGAAGAGATGTATCATAAGATACTGAGTTCTTCCACCTCCAGATGGAAAAAATAGAAGAAGATTTTCCTAAGAATTTCATTCCTTTGTTCCTGATTGTGGTAAAATTCAGTGCTAATGTTCAAGGTAATGCTTTGTTATCACTGCTGAGGTGAGTGTCTGATAGGATATTCCTCTGTGATAACTCATCTTCCCTGCTCCAGCGAGAACCACAGATGAAGGATGAGGAACACTTACACAGACACTCATTTAATCTGAGTCACTGAAAGCGCTAGTCTCAGGTACAGGAGAGCAGGCACCAGCAGCCAAAGCTCTTTGTAATATTTCCTCCATGGCATGAGATTTCAATAGTGAGCATTCAGCCACACACATGAACGTTAGCAGTGCCCAGAGTTCTCAGAGAGCTTTTATGGTAGTGACAGGTCATGTGGGAGCCTTCCAACAAAGGGGTACAGACATGGAGATGGCTATTTTCTATAGTGACAAATTTCTCCAGGGTAGAAATCTAATTGCAGTTTTCAATCTATCTATTTTTGCAGCAAATCCCAGATGCATGTCAAATAGCATAGCAACCATCTTGTACAGTGCATTGTAGTCCATCAGAATCTAAGCTGAGACTAACACCTGATCTCAGTCTGTGAGCTGAAACTCCACAGAGGCCTTCAAACCACAAAACAGAGTACCTCTGAAGCTGTCCAGCTACCCTGCTATTGTGCTGCTAATTTTGCTTTGATTTTTCTTCAGAGTTAACATACCTAAGAGAGTCTGACATGTGATAATACAGGAGAGAGAGAGAGATGTTCTTGTGAACACTGTGAATGAAGAAATAACCTGAAAAGGTTAACCAGATAATAACAATAAAATGCCATACTATTGCAGGGTTTCCTCCACAAATTCTAGAGCAGACCATCAGAAACTTTGGAGAGATCATTTTGAGAAGGAAAATCAAAGTTCTCTAATATCCTCACAACCCACTGAAACCTCTGTTCCAATCTGAACTACTGTTCAATTCAGCTGTATTTCCATTCCTTTTCTGATGGTGATTAGAAATATTCTCTGATGTATGGGAAGTTAACATTAACTCCATACTCAGAAATAAAAATATTAATTATTTGCCATTATGTTACTTTAAATGAGTTATTTCTATGTTGCAGTGTTAAAAAACACTTGTATTTCCTTGTTGATCAGTAGTACAAAGTTGAATCAGTTGGAGCTTCATCTGAATCACATCTTACTGCCCAACATGTTTCTAAACATGATAAAATGCTGCACCCAAAAGTTTAGAACTCTATTTTACTGTTTCCTGTACAAACAGAAAGGACACCACAGCCCAGGGCATCAAATAAAACTGAAGTCCATCTGGAAAGTCTGGCTACTGGTTGGGGCCCAGAGCAGAGGGTTCATGGCCAGGCACCTGCCAAGTGTAAGAGCTTCTGCTTGAAATCAGCTCCCATGGTTAAGCCCTTCCTGAAGCCTCCCTGTAGACTTTTCTGGTGGCCCCTCCCCAGTCACCAGAAGGAAGAGGAGCAGCCTCCAGCTGTGCTGTATCTTAGTTCATCCTGAGCTCAAGCAGGCACATCAGGATGCACTCAGTGCCCTTACAGAGCAGTTGCTCAGACAGACAGGCTACTGTGGTATAGGATTCAGCACTTCAGACTGTTTTATCTATCCACTTCCAGCCCACTGAAAATAAATTGCTTTGCAATTGCAGAAGTATAGGGGTGTGTAAGGAATCAATTAGAAAAAGTCAGCTCAGAAAAAAAAGTAATTTGTTAAGACATAGTAACTTGGTTATTTGTAATCACTGGTGTCTTTCCTAAAGATTTTTGACCTTCAGAGGGTTAACCAACTTCTAGTGTCTCTTTCTTTTTCTAATGAGGAAGACAGAGAGAAGGGGGATTGCATTAAACTCTCCAGATTTATTTCCTAATTTTCTGAGTGTTTTGTAATGCTCAGATTCAACTCACTTCTCCAAGACAATGAAATGTCAACATATTGATTTTATTTCATGAAAATATACTATTGGAAATTACCTTTGCAGGATAAATAGGGAGTATAACCTTCTTGGAAAACAATTCAAGATTAGCTGGGTTATTTTATATATTTCCATTTTTTCTTGCATTGAATATTACAACTTCAGGCTACAGTCTGGATAAAAATTAGCTAGTGGTCTAATCCCATGTGAAAGAATATTTCAGCTATTACTGGAAAAAAAGAAAATGGGGAAGAATAACTAACTAAATTGTTTTATTTGAGAAAATGTCCCTAGTCCTAGAAAAAGTGATGAAATTATTTGATGAAATTATTTCTCAAAAATGTGACCCAATACCCCAGTATTGACTGGATGTCTTTCAGAATCACAACTTCTATTTTTCTCTTTATCCAAAATAAATTTCACAAACTTTCCAAGTCCATTATTGTGCTGAGATATCTATCATAATAATGTGGTTTAATCTGTAACACATGTTGGTCTTTGTAAACTGTTTGTTCCCCCCTGCCCCTTTTTTTAACCTGTTTGATAACTGCTATTAATTAGCTTGTACAATGATCCCACAAGTCAGAACTTCATGATTTTTACCCTATTTCTGTCACTGACTTGCTTCAAGACTGAAGTCCTCAGTGCCTCAGTGTTTCCATGCCTTCCATTTCACTCCTCTAAAATAGGACTGAATTATTTTAAATCTATAGTGATGAAATAATGAATGCTTACACAGAGATTTGAGAATATAAAGTGCTCTATAAATACCAAGCATTATTATTTCCACTCTACAATGGAAGAATGCAGATCTGGAAGGAAACCAACAATGAATTCAAAGCTGAGGGATTAAAACTAATGATTTCAGTGAAAAGAGCAAATTTAGTCTGCAACATGCATGTTGTATAAACACATTTTTACAGACCTTGGAACAATTTAAAATGTTTCCATGTCACACAAATCCCATCAAAAGTATAACTATTTCATGCATTAAAAATAACCCCTCAAAAGATCTCAAAATGTTTGCGGTTCACAAATACATTGTATAATACTAATCCAGTCTATGGGAAATGATACAGGGTTCTAAACAAGACTTCTATTTCATTTTATTGGGTGGAAAAAAAATCAAAACATAGACCCCTGGCTGCAAGGAAAGGAAGGAGATTATATTTGTACTTGAATATCAATTAAAAACAGCTTGAAGTTTTGGATTTATAGCAGTGCACTGTGCAAATGAAGCACTCTGACTCTATGATCAGGGATTGTGTTGGATTTGGGATTTATGGGTCAGTAGGAGGCTGGCTCTTTTCAGGAGCAGGGAGGAGTAAAATATGTGAGTGTAGACATGCAGTGGTGCTTCTAATTCTTTGCTGTAACACATTGTTTATATTTAGCTGTGGAAATAAAATCCAGTTCAAGAGGGTATGATGTTGTCATCTGGAGAATTAATCTCAGCTCATGAAAAAGTGTGTCTATTCTAGGTTGGAAAGAGAGGAGACCTTGGGAGTGAGATGTAGAGTACCTTACCTGGAAAGTGGGTAATTATCTCATACTGGTGGCATTCTGTGAACACCACTCTAGAGCTAGGACAGTTCAGTGGATTCATGCAACTGCACCTGTTCTTCACCAGCTCATCATTTACTTGGATATTCTTTGAGGAATAAAATAATAACGAATAACTGAACATGATTCTTCTATAGGCTTACCATCTTTCAGTCTGAACCCAGTCTCTCTCTGGGCTGAGAGGAAAAATTGTTTCAAATGAAAGAATGATAATAGAAACCTACTGCTAGGGAGGGAGGTTAGGATTTTTATCTCAAAGTGCTTAAAACCTGCAATTGATGCCATAATGTCCTTGTTTTCCTGGATTCCAATGTAATGTATCTGTACATGGCCTACGTAAACAATAAGATTTTTAGATTCCAATTTTGAGGGCCAGATCTTGAGCATACATGATTCAGATAGGGTCTTGGCAGTTCCAGTGGATGAATGAGCATCTCCAAAATCCTTTTGCAGCCTTACACACCAGACATCTTCCTCCTTACAGATGTCTTTGCAGTATAAACAGTAATAACATGAGATAAAATTAGATTTTTATCAACTTGCTATGTGTTTCTAATCCAAACTATGAGAAGCAGTGTAGATAAGGGTGTTATTTTAAAAAATAAATGCTTTTTAATCTTAACAGAACAATGTTAAATTGTAACATTATAGAAAACAGAAATAGTAATCTAGGCTGGTTGGAAATTTCCAGCAAGCACTGAAATGTTTTAATTTTCCATTGAAAGTGTTTTCTGAAACAAAGGCTTGAACCATGACTGTCATAATTCTTGGTACTATAATCTCTAGGATATATTGGCAATTTCATGGCCTTCTTTTCTGACTCTGTTGGGCTCAATTAATTTATATTTATACAAAATGGAACAACTTTAGCAGAGGTGCTTGAAAAATTGTATTTTATAATAACAAATGTGTTTGAAGGTAACGTATTCAGCTTGTTTGTGTGGAAATGAGGATCAAATTCTTGTTCAGCACTAGGCATAAAAGAGCTAGATTTGAGCTAAACTAAGTGATATAATCACTATTAGCAATTCTGCAGCATGGCTATCTTAGTTAAGTCTTCCCCCCCCTGTGAAACTTAGACTGTAATTAATAGTACAATAAATCCAGGTTTTAACATTCTTTGTGCCAGATTATAATGAACACACACACAGTGTCATCTGAACTCTTGTATCCGTCACAAAAACAATATAAAACCCCTAGAGCATGGCCAATTTGAAAAAAAAAAATTGCAGTTGTCTGCCTACACCTGACCCAGACACATAGCATCTTTTCAGGTATGTGATGCAGCAGAACAGATTTGGCATTTATTGGTCATTGATATACAAGCCATCATTAAATTCTGAAATCTCAGAAATGCCTGTGGAATGGTAAAGGGACTATTCACCCATCCTCTGAATGCCCTAAAATGTTGAGATGTCAATAAAATAGATTTCTCTTACATTGCTGATTATCATTAAGGAATTAGCAGGATAACTGACAACTAAGACTATATTCTTACAAAAATACAATCCTTGCTATCCACCTAAGGAACTAATTATACAGAATTTGTTTTAGCAGAGACTGGTTGAAAATCAGATTGTTACACAAAGTGCACTGACAGTGTTAGTGAGCATCTTGCCACCAGTAACGTCTTCGGAACATTGTCTCAGGGTTTCACAACCTGTTATTTTAACCAGCTTTGTCAATGAATGAATGCTGGACACAAAATGAAATGTTAGGCTTCTTCAAAATATTATCTCAGCAAAATGTACTTACTTGAAAAGATAATTAAGGTATCATCAATGGACATGTAATGGAAAGCAAAGGTATTTCTACATCAACATGACATGGGATACCTTTGAATGTATAATAAAAAAGGGAAAAATAAAGAAAAGTTAGGGAAGTCTATAATGTTTGGAAGTAATTTTTTTTTTTTTTCCAACTTTCACTTGAATTTCCAAAATGTATCTATTTTAAAACTCACAAAATGTAACAGATTCAAATAGGCTAAAATCCAGTACACCAGTTTGTACCTGTCAGGAAAAAATAAGTTTTTAGTTAGTCAGAGGGACACTTTCAAACTTTATGCTAATCTGTCACCTTTGTCAGATCTGTAGAGACCATAAAGAAAAGCTCCAAACTGAAAAAAGACCTTTGCACACAGTTCCACCCCATTTTTCTTCCAGGAAGTGAGAAAGCTTAAAAGAACTGTTGATCAAGCTGAGAGCCATCATGAAGAAAGACAAAATTGATTAAAGATCAAAACCAATGAAATGCGTTCCTTATTACAAAACCCAAAGACCGGTTACTGTTGCTGTTGAATCTAGTGTTCATGACCACAGCAACTATAGTACCACATAAAGAAACAGCTTTGCTCTTTTTGTGCAGTTAGATAATCTGAAAGAAATAAAAGGAGTACCCACTAATCTTCTACCTCAGAAATACTTCTGAAATGTTATATTTGATACTGGTATTCTCCTCAACCAGCAATAACTCAAAGGCTGAATATCTGTAACCTTTAACTTTGAATCTTCTAATTATGTTTTTACCTCTAGCTTTTTATCAGATCTGCACATTCCTTACCATGGGCTAACAATCCCAGGTATTTGCAGGGCCATTTCAAGAAAAGCATATTTTGGGACTGTTAGAGAGGTGTATCTGTGCTGGTTTAATTTACAAGCCTATTCTGCTAGTTCTCTTGCTGGCTTAGTAGTTCTAACAATAACCAAAGAAGCATCTCCAAGCTGTAGACAGGATGAGTCGTATTGTGCTTTCTGTATAAGAAGCCCCAGACCTTTACAACAACACAGAATTTGTGAGGCCAGAAAGTTGCTGACACTTCTCTCACGCATGTTGAGTATCAAGCCTTGCATCAGACCAAGGTTTGTTTCCTGACTCTCCTCCAATGGAAATATTCCAGCTCAGAAAAAAATCCAGCTCAGAATATATAACCTCTGTGCAAGGATGTCTTGACATCCATGTAGAGGATTAATGGCATATAATTTACTGTGTCTAACTCCATACCTAATCCTTCATTCATGACAGCAAGGCTTGCAGGAGCAACCTTTCTTTTGGTTCATAATGCTCCCTGGTAGCTCACACATACACAGCTGTGTGTGTGAAGTGGAAAGCAGTGAGGACTCCCCTATATCTCCCTCCTCTTCTCCCAAAACCTGACTGGTACTCCTGATTGTGTCTTTACTCTGCTTTGAACTGCCCCATCAGTGGGAGTGTTCATCTGTGTGTTTGCTGCTCTCATCTTTCTGCCCCTACATATATATTTCTTCCATCTTTGAATGCATTAATGTGGGTGGGTGTTTCCTTGCTCCACCCACCCCTGCTGCTCAACACCTACTATCCTTCAATTCCTCCTCTCTTTACATAATGATGGAAGGGAAGAAATGGAGGAGGTCACTAAAGAGCAGCTGCCTTTCATCTCCTTCATGTATTTCAGGGAAAGAAATATTCACATTAAGTATGTTGCTGTATTTTTGATGCAAATTCCTCATCTCCAATTTTTCCATCTTCTACAGTGTCAGAGAGATTGTATCTATGATCAAGGCCTCTCTTGTTCTCCTTCGGCATTCAAATGCATGTTGAGATTTGAGCAATTGCTGCCCAATTTTCATTTCCACCATTGATTCCTACTGGTTGGAAGCCCACTCCAGCTATCTGAAATGCTATGACGTTACTGATCTGGATAAGAAATAGGAATGGAAGTGAGTAGGAAGAAGTGAAGGTCAGGAATACACCCTAACATAATATTCCGCCATCCACTCTCCCTGCAATGCCTTATGAGCACCTGACCTGCTCAAGCTGAACCTGAACTCCTGGTCTGCTTCCCATCTCCTTGCTCACTGGCAGTGCTCAGCAGTGCCACGGAGAAGCATTAAGGAAGTTTGAGCTTGACTTACCCTGCACTAGAGAACCCCGTGAAGCTGAAAACACCACAAGCTAAGGCTGACAGAGACTTACTAAATTGCCTGTAGAATGCATACACAGCTGTGAAACCTGCTGCATGCACACAGCCTGAACTGTCTCACAGGAAGGTGTGCTGTGGAAGGAAGGATGTGGTGGGAACATGCCTGGTGGGTGTGCAGCTGCTTCAACCTGATGCTGGGAAGCAGAGCTGTGCTCAGGAGCATTAACCCAAACCACTGGAGCTCCTGGTGACAAGTCCAGACAGGCCACTCACCCATTGCCTACAATGACTAAGTATTTTTGATACGACAGGGAAGCAGAAAAGGAACAGTACTATAAAGATGTCCACAGCCTGGAAAAACTGGGCACAATCTCACAGTTCTTGTGAGGGTAGCAGGGTCCACAGAGGGTGCAGATGGCCTGAGCAAGTGGCTGTTGAGGTGGGTTTGTAGTCTTGGCTGATTCTGAATGGTGGATCCAGTACGGGTTCCAAGGAGGGGCTGCAGGCAGGGCCCTGCAGGCCTCACAGCAGTCAGCACTCCAGCAGGGCAGCTCTTCTGAACAGGGCTGCTTGGGGTTTTCAGTGCTGCATTTCACTTACTGGGGCTAGTGCCCAAAGCAGTGATGCCTGGACGCTGGGGCTGCAGGGAGGATGCCGCTGCCTGGGTGCCGGGGCCATGGGCTAGATTGGGCCTCTCCTGCAGGGCGTGTTCTGGTCAAGGCCCTGAATCACTTGGAGTGGAGAAAGAAGGGAATATTTAGAGGGTCTTTGTGGAAAATATGCAGAGACAGAAGCAGAGGCATACAAAATAAGGGAGGGACACTAGAGGCTGTAGTGACATGGGCAGCAGAGGGCAACTGCCACTGGAAACCTGGGTGTGTTAGGGAAACCTGATCATGTAAGGTGAGGGTAGCAAGCAGGGAAGGCAAGGTGGTGGCTCCTCAGTCCTTACAGCAAGAATGTTTCAGCAGAAGTAGACTTATCCAGAAGGTCACCTGGCTACATGGCTGGTATCGCAGGCACTGATTTTGCTTCTATGATATCCTAATTTATTAGATGTATTTTTAGAAGGAAGCCAGAGGTCTCATCTGACCTAAATTATTCTCTGTTTCTTTGCAGAAATATATATCAATTTTCCATTCCACACTGTTGGTGAAAAGTATCTTGGTAACTTTCTGTATGAAAGGGGCAATATAAACGTATTGGATTTTTATTGTTGTTATTATCATTATTGTTAGCAGTATTAATCTTGCAGGAGAGGAAGCCTGTAGTAAATGCGTAGGTAGAAGAACAGGGAGGCTGTTTGCCGTGCAGAAATCCAATGCAAATGAAAGTATGCGCAAAAGAAAAAATATTATTACAAGAATAACTATCTGACGTTAACATGCCGCTGCCAAACTGTACTCCCCATGAATTAATCTTTCATTTCATCTCTGGATTTACCACAGCTGTTGTGTTGGGAATAACCTTATGATTGAATTGAGATCCTTTTGTTCTCATTCCTCATGCTATGACATAATAAACACTTTTATCGTCCACGTTTCCAGTGTGTATATTGCTAGGAATCACAGAGGTTGTCTTGTAGATGACTGCAGGAAATCAATAAGAAGAAACATCTTTTAAAAGTACAGGGACCTGAAGGATTTTCATACAACTAACCAGTGAATATATTAAGTGTTGTCACTTTAAATAAGTAAATTAATACATATCCGACAGTCTTCAGTGCCTTAGAAATGAAAATTACTGCATTTTCACTTTTATGTTCTCTCCAAATATTTTCCTAGAATAACTCAACTCGTACTGCATTAGAAAAACTTTGATTAGCTACAGATATTGACTGATAGGAAGTACTGTTTGAATCAAACATAAATAGGGGCTTGGAAATATTTCTGAAAAATAGCAAATTTCTACTGCCTGGCTTTTGAAAGTCTCTAAAGCCTTGTCCACTAATTCCGGAGTATAAAGGAATTTCAGAGGTAGTTCTCTGTATGCTTCAAGTTCCTGTAAATAGTGTTAAAAATTTTACTCCATGAGTGGAACACTGGCAGCTGTACTTCATGATTTTTTTCAACATTATGTTTTTCATTGCCTTTATTTTTCCCCAGATTATATTAGAGTGCCAAGAAATTACATTTTTTCCCCTTATGCTATCTATCATGCTTATTCAATATATAGTAGTTCTTCCAATTTGCTAGCCAAAATAGCTATTTCTTTTCTCTCTTCCCCTCCTCTTGGCTCCTCGGAATTCCTTTTGTCATGAAAGAAATATTTGTACAATTTAGAAATCAAATTTGCTTTGTCTTACACACTTACTAACCTAAATGAAAGCATCATTTTAAAGAATCATGAAAATCAAAATGCTTTCCCTAGAAAATGTCAGAATAACTATTGCCTTTAAGTCAGGTGCTTACAAATGACGAGAAAGAAATCCTTATACATCTGAAAAATTGTCTGTTGTTTTCTTTAAAAGTAGGTAAGAGGTCTCCGTGGCTTGTGAATTAAATCTGACTGACTGAAATTTCCAGTAAAATTGAATCATGGGAAGGAGTTGTGATGTAGATTCTGTAGGTGAAATTATGTCTAGGATGAAATTAAGTGTAGAGCTGGAATTATGCTTTATAAGAGATTTAGGCAGGCTGTAAGATGTTACTGTCCTTGGACCATATATGATGTCTCAGCACTGCTACCTTGATGGATCTGTCCATCTTTGCAGAAGCATGCTGCTGCAGTGCCAGAAACAATTCTGTCACTGAACACTAACAAGTAAGTTTCTGTATTGTTTGGCTTTATTCAAGTAATAGGCTGTGCCAATCCAGAATAGCGGGACTGAAGGCAGGGTAAGGAGTGCTTCCACCAGCTGCTTGTTTGAAATATAGTGAGATATGCGAGCCTAGACTGGCAGAGGGAAAACAAGTGTTAGGCATCTCTCTCCTCCATTTCCTGAAGATTGAAAGTCTGTTTACATGACAAACACTGATAATATATTTGCAATTATTTTTTTAGAATTGATCAAATTTTTGTATATTTTTAGTCAATTAATGTTCTTCAGTGATTATTTATGTCAGCACCTTGCCAATAATTTGCTTATAACAGGCAGCACCTTTGTTTTTCTCCATTTGCTGCTCTAGTCAGGTAGCTGTTCAGTTCTGTCACGTAGTGTATTTCTGTTTCCATTTTGAAAGATCATAGTTTACTGTGAAATCTTTTTGTCACTATTCAAAGTGATTTTCTCACAATCATAGAACTGAACTAACCTATTAAATAAATTCCTGCTTGGGTGCAGACCCCAAGATTAAGCATTTTGCTTGTTCAGCTTAAAAAAAAAAAATCTTTCCCTTTATCTCTTCAATGTGAATTATTTTTCTGGGAATACATGTTACTATCCTGATATGTCTTATTTGGCTATTTTATTGAAAGGGCTCAACAGGAAAAGCAAAGACATGTATGCCTACAACACAGACAATAACACATCATAGACAGCTCACAAGTCTATTGATTTCATACACATACTGCATCTTTCACTAACTTTCTCCTTTAGGAAAAAACATACAAAAACAAACAACAACAACACAACCAACAGGTCTCCAATAAATAAAACTTCTTGAATAAAAACTTATTGAAATAAAACTCCTAACTCCTAACTGAATTCACATGCAAGTGGAGACTAAAGCTAACATCTGCAAAGTCTTGGATGTAAAATAAATACAGGTTTGAAAGTTGTCTTATGAGATAGGTGAGGGGCAGGGAGATTTTTTTAAAAATAGAGCATAAGCAAACAGCAAACAGAATCAGAATGGCCATTTAAGAGCATGCTAGAGCATCTTTTCTTCCCCTATCTGTTCCATAATGTAAATAGTTTGTTTCATATGATTTGGGAACATTCTACTATTTCCCTGATGTTACTGCATTACTGCATTAATACACTAAAAATGGTTAGATGGGAGCTTAGCAGGGTAAACTGCTCAAAATGATTTCCAAGCAGTTCTTTCAATTCAGATGCTTCTGTCCTCTCTCTAAACGCCACTGCTCCTATTCATTCTTACTCTCCTCAATGTGTGTCTTTGCTGAGCATGCAGAAGGAAGAAAAGCTAGGGATTTATAGCACACTTCATTCTTCAGCAAGTGGGAATCAATATTCAGGAAGCAAGGCCTGCCCTACCCTGATAACCATAAACCTCCCATCTATCACTGGGCACCTCAGGGAAACTCACAAATCACTGGGACATCCTGTCCTGGATTCTTCCCCATTCCCTGTTTAAGCTTAGTTGAGTGCACTGTATGACTCTTCCTTCATTGTTTTGCTTCTTAGGTCTTAATGAGTAATGAGGAAACATAAAGCACAGAGGAGGCCCTTGCTTTGGTAAGTCTAGTAACACTTCAGTATGCTTCAAAAGTCTGAATAATTGGTTTGTTATCTGTCTGTACCTCTTTGCAAGAGGTATTTTTAGCCACGACTGTGATGGTTCTTAATGAACTGTTTAGCATGCTCTTAAGATCCAGAAAGTACATTAATGTATTCAAAACTATCTTTTGGTCCCACTGGCAAATTAGTCCCCAGTTGGCTGTGGTCCAACAGCTGTTACAGGAATTCAAGGCTTCAGCTGCACACCTGATGGCAATATGGGGAGACAGAAACAAAGCCTCCTGCTCCAGGTGGAGTGAGTTTGCAAAAGGACTTAAAAAGGAATGCGTGGACACAATACTACTTGCTGCTTGGATAACTTCTTCTAGGGTGTGGATGAGAGTGCTGACCTAAGGCTTATCCTCTCTTGAGGTTAAGTGTTAGTAGAGAGACAAGACTACAGCTCCAAATGGAGCGGGGGCTGAAGAGGGGTGCCAGAAGAAGAGGTGGACAGCCCCAAGGATTCTATCCTGGCAGTTTCTTCCTCTGGGCCACATCTCGTAGTTCAGTATAAAGTTTTGCATACACCTGGGCTTAGATTTAGATTTATTGGGGGGGGGGGGGGGGGGGAAGAGACAAAGCTAGGATCTCCACGTGTAGTGGAACTGAGAGTGTTTTTGGAGGAAAGAGTTGTGACTTAAGCCACAGCTCAGAAGCTATTGTTTGGAACCATTCATGATGCAGTCCAATCTATCCTTTGGCATTTGCTTTACAGTTCCATCCCACCTGCAGCTCTCAGTTTGTCTCTCAGATATGCTAATCCTAACCCTTAGGATGAGCTGAGGCTTAGTCTGAAGTCTAAATCTCTTATCTAGAGTAAGAAGTTACCAGAATGCCTTCTTGGTACAGTCTACCCTTCTTCTGTTTGTCCCCCTCATCTCACTGTACCTGGAACTCTAGGCTTTGTCTCTCTCCTAGTCTTAATCCTAAACCTAATCTTAACCTAAGTTCTTGGGTAGGCTCAAATTAAGCCTGAGATCCCTTTTTGTATTTGTGAGGAAGCAGCTGTCCTAAGAGAAGTTTTGATGTAGCCTGTTATTTCTTTTTTGGCTTTTTTTGGACCCACTCTACCTCAAACTGTAGGCTTTGTCTGTCTGTTATAACCCTCATGCTCCCTAACAGTTTTTATGGCTTTCCAGAATAGACTTACTCATCCTTTCTAAATGTTATCTTGATTTTATTCAGCATTTGTCCACCACATTTCTTTGTTCTGTTCCTCAGATAGGGATCAAGCGTAATAGTTACCTAAGAATCCACATCTGTTCTGCAGTCTTACTCCTTATTGTGGTTACCCATTTTCTCAACATTTCCTATATAATGCATTCTCCAGATGGTTATTACCTCTTTGCAATGATGTTTTCATCTCATTCTTTATCTTTTTCCTTTAATCAAGCATATGTGCAAGTGTGGCCATGAATACCACTCTATTTGGTTAAAGTGAAATGGCTTTCAGAGCAATTTTTGTTTTCTTTATGCTCCTCCATATAATCTCCCAGATGTCTTATGTAATTACATGTCATACTTCATGTTTTCCTACCATGCTTAGCCATTTTAGTCACATTTTGTTCTTGAGCATTGTACTTCCAGGAACTTTAGTCCAGACTGGGTAAGATCTGAAATATTGTACATCAAGTCACATGTTGATATAAAGAAGAAGTAAAAACTTGTCATAAATACCAGCATCCTTTGATATAAAGTCAGATTTGTAACAAAGAAAACGACAGATTGCTTGCAAGCATCTTGGGATCAGGCCTGGGACAGGTGGTGTCTGATTGTGTTTATCCAATTGTGTTTGACCTAGTGATAGGAGTAGAGGGAAGGGCCTCAAGTTGTGCCAGGAGAGGTTTAGGTTGGAAATTCTGAGACATGTCTTCACAGAAAACAGTAGTCAGGCATTGGAAACCCGTTGTCCAGGGAGGTGATGGAGTCACTATCCCTGGGGGTGTTTAGAGAAAGGTTGGACTTGGTCCTTAGGGATGTGGTTTAATGGATGACGTTGGCAGTAGGGGGATGGTTGGACCAGATGATCTTGTAGGTCTTTTCCAACCCTAATGGTTCCATGATTCTGTGCCATGACTCTTTAATGCAGCCCTTTCCTCCACCAATAGTGTGGATCTGTTTCTCTGTGAGTTGTGTATGATTATTTTTAAACAGCAATTGTATATTGAATACATTCAACTCATCATATTTTTAAAAGCCCAGAAGACAAATTTGTCAGCAAATTAATATGAAGGGCGATGGAAAGGGAAGTGTGTTACTAAAACAGTGAGTGCTACTTGTGGTGTCAATGGGCTTAATATACATGTATGAATATTTTAGCATTCTGACTACACTCATCAGTATTTGATCCCCAGGCAAGTTAATCCCTGGGATCTTAAGTTTGGGTTTGCTTTTGAAGACATGGACTTGATATATTTCACTAGGGCTTCTTAAAGCCTCATTGCTCAAATTAAAGGGTTTATGTGATTGACTGAACTTCCATTTAACTAAAGAAATTTCTTTCTTTTTTTTTTTTTTTTTTTTTTTTTAAGAAGAAAAGTTTGTATCCTTGAACTTTAGAGGTCATCAGAGCAGAAGATACATTAAACAGATCTTCATTAATTGTATTTCATTCTGTAAAATCTAATAATTGGTCAATTATTCTGGTAGCTGCCCTCTTATTTGCAAATTCAGAGGTAGCAATACTTTAAGAATACAGCAACATAAAAGCTTTTTTTTTTTTTTTTTTTTTTTTTTTTTTCTCCACAAATATTCCTTTAATTCTTTGGGCTGAAAATATCTTAATACAGTCCTTATATGCTTTTACCGTAGCTATTGAAGTTCAGAGACAGTTCTTCACATTTAGTACTGTGGCCCCAGGATCTGTTTTGGTGGTAAGGATTTCCTTATTACTTGCAGGTGTCATTATAGTGTGAATTCAGTTTTCTCCTAATTCTGTCTTTGGTCCAGAGACAATAAATGATGAAGCTCTTATCTCTCTGAAAAGCAAAACAATTATACTTCATTTTTGTTAGTTTCTGTAGCTGTCTCCTGGCAAGATTTTCTGTAGTCTGTGGCCTGTCTATTTAAGGAAAATGAACAAGTATTGGACTAGATTGCTTTTAAAATCCTAGCCTGGAGTGTGCATTTTGTTTTCATTTTGAGGTCTTCCCTATACAACTTCTCTGCCATATAATGCATAGTTACACGATCAAAAGATCACTACTTAAAGATAGAGTCACTTATTCTGGAGGCTTTTCACTCATCAGAGAGTTTCTTTCTCTAACATCTGGTTGAATTAATGCAGCTTAGTTTACTAGGTTTCTAGAAAATGTAACTATTTCGGCAATATATTTCATCTGCTTTAGCCAAGTTCAGAAGTTTTCAAATTTAAGTATGATGCCTATCTCAGTGAGTCAAAACTTGTGTTGATTATATGAGAGTTGGAAGGTCATGTTGTGGATTTTCTACATAATTTTTACCTAGTCTCCTTAAAAAGTGAAAAACAAATGAAATTTCTTAAGGGTATTATTTGCTGACCTTCATGCCCACAACTGGAGGAAAAAAAAAAAAAAAGTTTATTGAGAAGGAAGACGAGATTCTTCCCAGAAGTTTGGATAGTACTTCAGGAAGCATTATCAATACACTTATTTTTGTTTTGCTTAGAAATGATTAAACATTAAATTAGCCAGCCTGAAATTTATAAAAGATGGCACATTTTTTCACACATATATTCCATCAGTAGTACTTCAAAGGTTTAAAGTTAATGACCTGGAAGAAAAAGATCTGTGTGATCAGAAAAAGTGGACAGGTTACATGTTATAATTTCTCTCTATTAAGATTTCAGGATAGATATTCAAATGGCACTTGGGTAACTAACTACTGACTTTCAATGAAAGTGAAGTGCCACAATGCTAATTCTGCCCTTGAAATTCTAGCATGTAGTTCGGTTTCAGAATGCCTGAGCTCGTTTTGTCAACATACTTATAAGACAAAGAAGGAATTCTAAATTTTATTCTTCTTTGAATAGTAATTGTAAAAGATGATATTAAAGAACATTGGCACCATGCCGAACCAGAAGAAAAAGGCCTGAACAGCTATTCTTTTGACATCTCCTAAATAGAGTGAAAAAGACATAGGACAATGGGAAAAAAAACCACCCTGACTTTCTCAAAAGAAAGAGAGAAAAAAAGATTTATTTCCCCGGAAACTACTGACAAATTCTCTCTTATAAGCCTCTGGGAGTGCAAGTAAAAACATTGTGAATGGTTTCATGCTTCTTCTTACATTCTGGGAATGAAAAACATATATTTTTTCTTCTCTGAAACTTGAGCAAGGTATGTACATTTTCCTTTTTTTTTTTTTTTCATGAGAAACAAATTTCATGCATGTCCATTCACTGGATATCATAGAAATAGGTCTGAAATGTTTCAAATCTTCCTAAGACTTCCTTCTTTGTTTTCAAATTTTCTTTTGTTTGCCTTCTTCCGTGACCTGTACGTCATCATATACGCTAAGAAACTGATTCCTCAGAATATTAATAAGACTTTAAAGTACAGTCTTGATTGAAAATCAGTAAATATCAAACCTTCATTTGTGGAAATAAAATTTTAATACTCGTCTTACTTAAATGAATTCTAGCTTCCCAAATAGCATTTTGCCTATCATCACTTTTTTAAATACTATTTCAGAACAGTGTCGGAAAAGTGCATGCAAAATTCAACATACATTCACAGATACGCTGATAGTTTAAAAAATCAGTTAATTTCTAAATCTTATGTTGGTTATGATGGTTATCTAGGTTATGTACAGACTGGACTACTGTTCCTGCCTGCATTATTTTAAATATATTTCATGCAAGTTCAACAGTCATCCTTACACTAATGGTACCTGTTTGGTGGAATGCAACACCTTGCATTCATGGATGGAGTAACTTTAGCAGTTAAGAAAACCTTACTGTGTGGTCTTTGCAGAGATTTAGTTTGTATGACTATGAAAGATGAAGAGAGAAGGGTTAAGTAAATAATAAACCTTTGAAAATCACACTTGCTCTTGGAGTGTGTATATCATGATATAATTTTATGATTTTATTCACTGTTGGCTGAAGGTTCCCCTAGGTAATTTAAACAGTGAGATCACATTTGCATAACATACAAGCAGTAGGTTCTTTCAAATCATCTCTGAGAGGAGTGTTCTGTGTCTGTGTGTCTACCTGAGATGCACCAGTAGTGTTTAATGTTACTGTTTCTAGGTTTTTCTTCCTACGTATCTTCTGATAGTCTTTTAAAGGTACTTCCAATGCTTTGATCTCAAATGAATTGATTGACCTATAATCAAGCCAAATGTGATCAGAATTAGAAAAATGTCAACTACATACTGTTAGAATCTTAATGGAGTTTTCAAAACCTTAGTTTGGATTTTCACTTAGCCTGCAGCTGATTTTCTAGTTAGCTATCAGGCCTGTCTTTTGAAGTGAAGGGCTTTTGAGTGAGTTCCAAGCAAATCTGTTTGTGTATAGGCCACAGTCCAAAAGACCAAGCAAGAAGGTCTGAAGACAGACGGAAGACAGTTCTGGATACAGATAGTTAGAAATTATCTGAAGTGTTTTTATTTTTTTCTCCAACTATATGTGAAGACAAGAGACTAAGAAACATTCTTCATCGCAAAAAAAAAAGCTGATGTCTGAGAAATATGAGCTCTTCTGTTTTATGCAGGAGAGTTTGAGTAGTAAATGAAACTGGAACTTTTGTCTTATTTTCTTTCACACAAGGAACTGACCCACTCCAGGTGATTCCTGATAAAGAATGGGAAAATAACTTTTGGGGTATAGAAATCCATTTCTATTCCTGAAGTCATCTTCCAGACAGTGAGTCTGTAAGTCAACCAGCTAAATTTCACTTCAGATTTTAATTGTTAAATTTCTGAAGAAGCACACCTAACTAAATTAGAATTTAAAAAATCCTCTTCATATTGAACCCTAACAAAAGAAACTGTTTATTTCACAGCCTCCCTCTGTATTGTCAGACATCTGATCCTTGGAGCCAGCAGTAACAATATGTGAGAAATGACCAACAGTAGTTTTTTTTTCTATCACCAACAAGTGTGCATTGGTGTAATTCATTTGATTGACACACAGTAACACCCCTTTCTCCATAAAAGCTGCAGTTTTGCTTTAATTATTTAATTTTCAAACCAATACTCATTTCATAATATATTAATGTTTTCTTGTAAGCAGTAAAGTGAATGCTTGTGTTTTAACTTTGAGAAGAATAAAATTAAGTGATTGTAAGTAAACCTTTGCTGTAGGCTGGACTGCTTTTATTTGTCCACTGTTCTAAATATCCTATAAAACATAACATGCTGCTGTTTTTGAAAACATAAAAACCTCGTTAATATGGGGATGAAGAGATTAAACATCACTGAAATGTATGGTATCTTGTCTCCTTTGAAATCCTATTCATCTGCCCTGTGAAGATTGTTTTTGACAGTTGATACTCCTTGTTGGTGCCTTTTGTTTTTTATTTCCTGTGGATTTTCATTTTGCTGTCAAACATTAAGAAGACTCTTTTTTGTTCACTTTAATGGTCAGTAGGGGAGATTAAAGCTCTTTGTCGTCTGAAAAGTAGCACAGTTTTCAGCCCTGAGTCAAGCTGTCTTGTTTATTTTAGCACTTCAAATCCAGTAGGGTCAGATATCTTTTCTGTCTTTGGGTTATAGACTGCTTTTTGAGGCTATCCTGTTTCTCTTTAACTTCTGAAATTTAGATGCTATTCAAGAAAGCCATTTAAGGAAGAGGCAGCACTGTCTGTGTTTCAGCCTATGAAGCAAATAAGAGGATCAGGATCTTTTTCTTAATTAAAGTTAATGAAGTAGGTGGATCTTCAGTTCACATGAAAACCAAATTCAGTTGTTCAGTTCACATGAAAATTACTATTTGTAAGCCCATTTCAGAACCCTGATTATAGAATCCTATGATCTGCATATTTTCAAATGCTTTTTAAAAATACAAGTTACTTGTTAGTAAGTTACTAAGTTAGGTGTTTATTTTTTTCTTCAGAACCCCATAGCAGAAACTTCTGTGTATTAACAAAAAATATGCATTTGAAGAACATTTTACATTATTATCAGATCAATTCCAACTTTTAAAAACTAGAAAAGTACAGCTTTGTGCAGTGTAATAGATTATTTAATGAAAAATAAGTTCACGAAGAAGTGCATCTAATTCTGAAGAAGCCACATGCATAAGGTTTTCCATCTAATTGCTACATTTTTTTTTTTCCTTTGGTAGATTATTCCCTTTCATAAGCTTACTATTTAGAGTATTTTCATTCTGTCTTTCCTTGTTTTCTGATTGAAGTCCAAAATCTGTGGGCTGGGTTAATTTACCCTGGTAGAAGACATCTAGTCTGCAAACAGGTTTCACATGGCTTATTCTGCCTTTGCGTGAGAGTAGTCTGTGGGCTTTTCTATAAAAGTTGTCTTATTTATCTTTATTACTGTTTTTGTTTAGTAACAGACAGTAGATTGTTCCACATGGTGAACAGTCTGGGGAGGCTTAACTCACACAGGCACACAATCATGATTTTTTGTTTTGCCAAGAGAATTGTTTGGATTGGTATTGAACTGCCCACTGTCATGGAAAAAAGAATGACACCTTAGTAAGCAGTTCAAAACTGTCCACTGTCTTCAGTTTATGAAGTGCCTTGCCCAATGGGGAAATAAATGACCAGACAATCCTCTACTATTCCTAAAAAGGGAATCTTGTTATCTAGTATAGCTTTCTGCAGTCGTCCAGACCACTGAAAATTCCTCGAGTAAGCGTTATTCAAGTTACAATGGTTGAACTAAACCTTTTATGGTAAAGAAACCCAAGAGCTAACTCATTCACTCAATCTCTTCATCTCCCTTCTTGGGTCCCATTCTCCAACTAGGATGACAGAGGAAACACTCTCTGCTATCCCGATCCTTTTCAATGTCTTTCTGAGGGAAACAAAAGTTCCTTTTGATATTTCAGAGTCTTTATGTGTGGAAGACATTCATACTGAGCGTATTCATGAGATAACTAATTTGCTTTCTGCCATCTCATTTTGCAAGTTGGTTTTACAATTATGCTGGGTTACAGAAGTTAAAGTTTTCTATGAAGTTTGTTCATTTCTTATGTACACCCACCATAGAATATACAGGACTATTTCTGTCACTCTCAGGTTTGAACAAGTGTATTTGTTTATTTTTTTTATGTAGCTTTTCCGTCTAGTGTTTGTTTTGTGTCTCCTTGCATTTATTTTTAATTTTCATTTGTTCCATTTTTCACTACATGATTTTTGTATCAGAAACCTTTCCTGTTTGTAGTTTTTTTTTTTTTTTTTTTGAAGGCTTCACCCCAACATGTCTTTTCTGCGGAATCTGAACCCAGCAACATTTGAGCTCAAGTAATGTTCTGCGTCTTAAGGGAGAATCAATTGCTCTTGGGAAGGGTTTTGTGATACAGCAAAGCTAATAAACCCATACAGTTCTTTCTCTTAATATCATTTGTGATTTACTTAAACAGCCCCAAAATTTCTTTTTTGGTCCAAAGAAATTTCAAACAACTTTGCATTGTTCCCTGGCACAAGTGTACAAGTTGATTGGTTGGAGAAACAAAACAATTAGATGCATCATAGAGTAAAAAAACAGCAAAAGTTATGATGTGGTTTTGATCATAATTGATCATTTGACTAATTGCATACAATTTTGGCAAAACAAAATGTAACTTCATGTACTCCTGGGAGATTTTGCTGTAAGAAGTGACTAAGCTGCCCAGGAAGAGAAACGAATGAATGCTTTGGTTATATAAGAAATCCAGTAACTTCTACTGAACTTTTACCTTTTTTTAACTATTACTGCATGTGATATACCCTTCTGATACACTGCTTGCTTATTGATTATGTACCAGCAATGCTATCCTGTTGCTAAAGAGCTGTGGATTAGGAAGGTCTATTTCCTTTCTTTAAGGCTGTGAGGATTGGTTAGGGACAAAAATTTTAAATAAATTAATTTAATCCAGGTGTTCCCCCCTTTCATTCTAGAGTAGGGTATGAAAAATTTGTAAATGTTATTCTGCTCTTCCCCTTTTAATTCACTGTTTTTGTGGCCATGAGGTGAGCAATTTACTTTCCTTTTCACTGCTAATTTGTAAAGTTACTCAAGTAACAATTTCCTGGTTTAGACTTTGTCTTGAGAAAATGCTATCACTCAGGAGAAATCTCTCTAAAGGTAATTTAAACAGATTGAATTTCATACATGGTACAAGTTATGGGAACTAGGGTAAAAAGGTAGTGGTTCAACCCAGAAGTTAGCCTTTCTGTCTAGCATAAGCTCTTTGATTATAGGAGAAGTTGAAAATGGCTAGCATTTCTCTCTGTCCTAAAGTCAAATTCATTGATGATGTTGGAAAGACAAAGAGATTACTGAGGAAATGAGAAAGGGATGACAACCTGTAAGAAATTCTGTGAAGTATTTATATAACCACATTTCTTAAAATCAATATAGGAAAATTTAGCCATAAGTGGGGTGGGAAGGAAAAAAAGACTATAATTTCTAAAACATGACGGGTCATGGTCCATTCTCTATGACAGACTTGCTCTTAGCTTCTCTAACGACTATATTTTTCTATTATTTATATAAATAAAGTCTATAAAACAGCAGTTCAGCAAGGACCACATCCTACTTGCATGATTTTGCAAAGTGTACTTCTGATGTGAGATGTTTAGTTCTAGGAACTCTGCAGAACTCCTCTTTGGAGTGTACCAGGTGTATTAGTGGTCAAAACCAAGCTCAACATTCTCACTAGTGGTTACTTCCAGTTCAGTTGTCCTTGCAGTCTGTCTTCAGAGTGGACACAGTAGGAATAACTTCTGTTAGTAAGGCACCATGAATTTCAAAACAAGATCTCAGTGTCAATATGTTTAATGTGGTACAAACACAAGATGACACACAGCCTCTACCTTAGAAGGTTTATATTCTTAAATTGAAGAGAAATATAAAAAGATCCCTTAAAAACTGCCATTAAGATTTTTTTTTTTTAATAAGGATTTCCAGCTGAATAAGAAATCAGTGATGTGACTTATAAATAAAAGCTTTTCACAAGCAAGTGAAAACCTATACTTTATTTTTTAATTTAAAATATATTTTCTTAGTTTTCTTCATCAGAAAAATACTTAATAAAATACATAAATACTTAAAATACTTAATTTTAAAGGATGTAACTCCCCTAAAGTGTTTGACTGAAACAAAAATAAATGCAAGTGATCACTATTATGATGAAATTTTCTACAGCAGTGAGGTCTCCAATTTAAGGTACTTTACAGTAAGAATGTATGGACATACTAATTGACAGTAGTCTATCACTTTATGGATGAGGCATTCTGCCTCCACCAGTGGCTACTACTTGGTATTTCAGAGGAAGGTGAAATACTTCCCTTTATAAATAGTACTGTCCTCCAGTTTGGAAAAAGCTGTATACAAAACATTTCTTCCTATTGCTTCAGCTAGAATTGATTCTGAATTGCGCTTTTGACATGCGTGTTGAGTTCAGATCCAAGTAACAATGCCAGTCTTTGCTGAAGTTAATCTTTATTTGCACTGGCTCTTTTTTGATTATTATTATTAGATCATTATTTGTCATAAAGACATTGTAAACTTTGCTGCAGCTTGTTAAAGTACCTCCTGCATTTTAAAAGTCAGCCGTTCTACCCATAGTGATGGGGACTTCTTCACTGTGAAAATGTAAAGGCTTTTGTTATATTAGGTGGAATATGCTTTTTTGCTTGTTTTATGGTTATCCTCTTTTAAACCTGAAGTGGTTTCTTGTTCAGTTGGAGGAACAGGGTCAAAAAAAGATGACAGGATGGGTTTGCCAATGTCCTTCATTTCATGTGCTTTCACAACTCTTTAAGCCCTATGATTTCTAATACTATTATTATTGGTCTCAGCGGCAGCAAAGCAGGGAGGGACTTCATGAAAACCATACTTCTTTCATCACAACTAATGCTGGCAGATGTACATGGAAGAGAGAGAAAGGATAGCCCAATAAATGAGCATTCTAGACTACTCTCCGTATGACCTATATTTTTATTTCCTACTTTGTAAATGACCTGTCAGTGCTCTTTGGTGTGTCACATTGCCTTTCATTATTCTATACCTGCAGCATAAGAATCCTTGTGTATTTTTTAGTTTGTTTTGAAATGCATGGATCAAATGTGACTACTGAGAGCATTATTTTATGCCTAATTGTGACTGATGCAAACATTGTCTAAGATCACTGCTTTACATTTCAGGGATTATGGAGCATTTAACTGTCATCATTGAATGGTTTTGTTCAGGTTAGGGATTTCTGCATGATCATATAACATTTTGGGATGGTGGTGAGTAATCTCATCAGTTTTTCACTTGATAGATGAAATAAATTCTAGTTTTCACAATAGTTTTCGTTGTACTTAGATAACTTAAAATGCCAAATGAAATATATTTTAAACGGTCTGTAAAAAGAGTTATGCAGCTTTGGGATAAGCATATTATCTTAAAATTCTGAGTGTACCTTATATTTATAGCCCAGTTCTAAAGGTTTCATACAGGGCTGAATTTGACAAGATATGTAGGAACTCAGGAGCTCTGAAGACAGTGTTACTTTTGAAAAGTTAAGAAATGGCTGCCACGGGAACAAAAAATGAGTTCTTAAAATGTCATACTGCCTGGTGTATATGCCCACATCCTATCC
The DNA here is from genome assembly GCA_011075105.1 of Heteronetta atricapilla. Classification (NCBI taxonomy): domain Eukaryota; kingdom Metazoa; phylum Chordata; class Aves; order Anseriformes; family Anatidae; genus Heteronetta; species Heteronetta atricapilla. Next base: position 43,996,962 of record CM021735.1, read on the forward strand.
TTAATGCATTATTATTGCACCGGTCTTGTCAGTGCACTTAATGGTTTGATCTGAAAGGCTTGCTTCCAGGCTGCGAATACTATGTTGTAACACCCTGCATACAGAGTCTTTGTTCTTCTATACCTAACTGAAGTGTGAAGGGAAGGTATAAAGATGACAGGTAATAATTAATTAGGGTGGGCTTATAAGAGAAACCTGTTCACAGTCAGAGATTCATTCGTCATACTGAATAGCTTAAGACATCACTGTCTTCTAACTTGAGATAGGTTTTAAGCAGTTATTTAGGGGTTAATCAGAACACTGTGTCATCCGATTGTAGATTAATATAGTTGCCTGAGATGGTCATTCATGGCTTTGGAGTAAGTTACCTTAGCTATGGCCTTTCAAAATGTTACTAAACTACATATGATCTCTGCTCATTCATCTATTTACAGTGTTAATGAATGTTCATGAAACAGGAATGCAGTCTAATAAAAAACAATGTGGAAAAAAATCCTATAACTTCAAAAAAATGTGTGTGTGGTTTTTTTTGGAGACCAAAGAGCACTTCGGAATGTAAATGCTTAGCGTATGGCTTAGAAAGCTTCAGGCACAGCCTGTTAACCAACAAGTTTGGGTCTTGGGTTTGACTTTGAATTTATAAAGTTATAAACCTGAAAGTCATGTGGCAACACTAATACAATGACTATCTACATGGAGATCCAGAAGAACAAATCAATTTAGCAATCACAACTTTGTAGAAGGGTTATCAATGGAGATGCAATTAAATAGGTAAGCTTTCTTCTGTTTGGTTATTCCTTGGTATATTGCCAAGTGAAAGTTGATGAAAATCTGGAGCAATTGCATGGTTGTTTGCACGTTTCAGAATGAGGTTGAAGACCCCAGTAAAATTGTAAGGAGATGAATGATCTGATACCACCATGAAAAATCTACAAAATAACCAACCAAAATGAAACAAAAACCTTCCCAGACCAACACAACCTACCGGAACACAGAAACAACAAAAAATGCCCCTGAGAATGCATTATCTGACTTTAAACAAAGTCAGTTAGTTTATGGCACTCAGCAAGGCAATTCAGTGTAACTCCATTTACTTTGGAGGTGATACAGCTTTTTACCTATACTGAGGATGTGGCATGCTGCCTTCTCTGAATCTGTATTATCTTTCATGAGCATAATAAGGGAAAAGACTAACTCTTATGTGTTATCATGATGGATGTCATTAGTTTCACACAGCAGCTGCTGAACATCTGATGCATTAGTTGTGCTAACTGTGGGACAGGAGGAATTGCTATAGGTTCTTTAAACCTTGTAATAAATTTGCTGTCACAGAGTGAGTTAGCTGTCAGATTTATTTAGCCATGACAGCAAAGGCCCATTGCCTTTAACAAGAACTTTGGGATTTTGTCCATAGTAAACCTAGGAGATGCAGCAGTTGTCTTGAACTGCCTAAGAAACAATTTTCTTCTTTATGGTCTTTTCAAAATAAATTCTGTCCTTTCTTTCTTCTGCTGCTGATTCATGTTTTCTATAAAGAGAGACAACAATGTTTTTATTACTCTCCTATGTAGAGTTTCTAAAGCAACTATATATCTATCTGCCCCCCTCTCTCTGCTTCTCTTTTAAGTGACAAGACCACCAAATCTAAACACCTTATAATTTATTTATATTTAAGATAAAATTAAAAGGATTTAATTATGTATGTCTAGGGTAAATACTTTACCTAGGTTTATTGGGATGTTAGAAAGTCAATAAAAGCCATAAACTGTGTTAAACAAAGGTGATTTTGTGTCAGGTGGTCTAAACTACTGTATTTACTTTTCTTCCCTTATTTTGTTCAGTCTTTTCAGGTTGTTTAAGGTCTGTTAAAATATAAGCCAGTGAGTCCTGGAAATGGAATTACTCAATTTTGTCACAGACAATGCAGGGCAAACATACTGAAGTGCAGCTTTCAACTTGCTATCTATTGCTGACATAGCATTCAGTTGTGACTGGAAGGGGTGTCTTAATGAAAAGAAGAAGCTTAGTCTTACAGATCAAGAGATTTTATAAGCTTATTTTAGGACTGAAAGACATAGTGCCAAACAGTTTGATCAGTGCTAAAGCATTTTAAACTGCACCATCTTTTTAGGTTCAGTGAATCCAGTGTTCTGAAATGCTAAAACTGTTCTTATGGCCAAAATATTATTCTGAGAAGAACCTAAATTTCAGTGTCAGCTTTATCATGTAACCATTATCCACCGTATGTTAGTCTTTGAAGATAATTGGAAACTATATTTCAACAATGCATTTGAGATTCCTGCATTTCAGAACTTCAGTATTTCTTTGCTGTGACACTTCTTGTTGAATAACTGAAAATAAGTGGGAAACTTTCTGATGTGTGTTTTTTAACTGAAATACTGTTTTTTTCTGGGGGGGGATGAAATCTATAAATATGGATTTTTTATTTATTAAAAATAGATAAATATAAAATATTCGATCAGTTAACTATATTTTTCTTCAGACATTGTTTCAGTTAAAAAAATCTTGTGAATATTCGAAATAAAGATTTTTTTACTATGGTAAAAAGTGTTTGCTAAACATTGGTACAAATCTGAGTTAACATTTTATTAATCAGCTTTTAGGAGAAAAGTTTCAAATTTATACAAGAAACACCATGTCACAAAGGGATATTTTCAAATGGAAAAATGTGTGTGGTTTATTTTATTTTAACAGTCTGTGAAAGAAGACAGATTAGAATTAAAAACAATATAAACGCTTAAAGGATTAAGTGTGATGATGCAATCTTTCCACTCCCTTGTTATGACAGATCTGCAAGGAAAATTTGAATAGAAAACTAAAAAAGTAGACCCTTCAGGTTGATAATGGAAGACAATTTGAAGGTAAATGTAGGCAGCCAGAATGTGTTGGATTAAAAATTGGTGAAGAAATCTGACCATTTTTGTACCATTTCCAAGTGTTATTCCTTGGTAACTGAATCTATAAACAGCTACTGTGCCTTCTCCTTGAAGTAGTAGTTTGGAGACAGAAGAAAAGTAAGAAGGAGAGGATGAGGCTTAATTAAGCTCACTGTTTTGGAAGATGGGGCTTCATGTTAGCAAATAACATATGACTAATCTGAAGTAAAGGGTGAATATGAATTTCAGGAAGCAGCACTCTACATTGCTGTGACAGCAGAAAATTACTGTGTCCACATATTACACCATGTGGCGATCTATCTTAGTGGGGCTTCAAATGGCCAAGGACACAACTTGGTTTTAGAGTATTAAAACAATCAAACAGTGCCTGGGCAAACCTTAGTATCCATACGGTGCCTAGACACTCATTCTGTTTATGTGTCTGCTGTTCCTTGATGCCAAAACTCTCATAGCAGAAGAAATGAGGTTCACATGTCAGTGGATTTTCTTATCCTAAAGTGATGATTATCAATTTCCATTGGCATTAGTGAAATAGTTTTAAAGAAAAAAAAATTAATTGCCCTGACTAGCTTCACATGAGACCCCCCACCTCACAAGCTTCATGTAGATGAAGAGTGGATGCCTAAACCTGAGTTTGATTTCTATTGTAAGTAGACCTGATCTTAGTGATCTTTGCTGTGTCTGACTTGATAGAAATTCCTGAACCAGTCTTGGATCTGACTTGTCACCTTACTTATGTGTGATGATTTCTAGACTGTCAATTGACCTGTTTACCCTCACCACCACTGCTTTGTTAAACCTGTTTGGGGAATATGGGGCTATGTTCTTGATGGAGAGAAGGATGCTCTACCAGCATTGTGGCCTCTTTGGGCTCCTTATACCTTCTGGAACATCACCAATCTTGTTGCACTACAGAAGGAGGACCTTTGTCTCCATAGGTATTTCTCTTTGGAAATATAAAATTTATTTGGAAGCAGCCTATTATCTCAGTTGAAAATATTTTATAATAGCACAGTTTTCTACGCTGTTACTTGTTTCACATATCACAGGACTACCTTGAAGTATGTCCTTGAATGAATGTGACATTTAATGGTTTATTAAGAATGTGCAGCTTTATCATAGATCCTGTTGTGCTGTAGCTAATACAATACTGATACAGTATGGCTCACAGTATTAGAAAATAATTTTTTCCATGAAACAGAGTGCTAGATATACTATCATGAGACTGAGATGAACAGCACAAGCTCTGTGTTTGCACAGTCATGCAGGTGATGTGTAGGGATGGACAAGGTGATAGACTAAATACTCTAGGTTAGGCTTTAAGAAGGTTGTGTAGCATAATACTGAAAATGGCCAGGAAAAAAAAAAAAAAAAATTAATTAACTGTATGAAATGCTTAACTAAAGTGAAATATCAAAACCTCAAATTCAAATAAATTAACATCATAACAAGAGTAATCGTACATGTACCCTTGGTCTGAACACACCCATGTTTATGAGTATATATTCTCATACTTAGATACAATAAAATTGTACATAGAATGTGGCATGTCACTTACTAAGTGATGTTAGCAGTTTCCTGTACAGCTTTTCAACATGGATTTAAAGTTGTTGAATTGCTATAACTGTTTTTTTCAAAGTGTGCTCCAGCACCTACAAGTTTTTGACATATCCATATTCTCTACATCTATGTCTCTCTTTGTATTCTTTCAGTCCAATTTTATCTAACTTGTAGAAGTGTTTATAAAGGCAATAAGTTGAATAACTATAACATAGCAGGTTGTTTCTTTGTTAAAGAACAGGCCTCTTCATAAAAGCACACAGTGTTTCATATTGCTAACTGATTCATCATCACTCCTCTGAAGCATTTGTTTTAGAGGGTAGATTACAATAGAAACAGCTAGTTACTGTTGGTTTTTAGAAAGGCATTGAAAGGCAAATGCTAGCTACAAAGTAGAAGAAAGTCTTGGAATCTCTTATTTTGATTCACTCTTCATACAACCAGCTCTTTGTGTTTTGGAATGACTAATCTCCGATTTATATATCTAGGCAGTTGACATTCATAGTCAAAAGCTTTGTGGGAACCATAGGGTATTTAGTCACATGGAGAGCAACTTTTTACATGGGTGGATAGTGATGGGACAAGGGGGAGTTGTTTTAAACTAAAAGAGGGGAGATAGAGATTAGGTGTTAGGAGGGAATTCTTTACTATGAGGGTGGTGAGGCACAGGTTGCCCAGAGATGTTGTGGATGCCCCATCCCTGGAGGTGTTTAAGGCCAGGTTGGATGGGGCCCTGGGCAACCTGATCTAGAGGATGGCATCCCTGCCCATGGCAGGAGTGTAGGAACTAGATGGTCTATGAGGTCCCTTCCAACTCAAGCCGTTGGTTTGATTATAGAAGTTACTCTCATTTAGTGAAAACATTGTCTTTAGGGAGTACAATGCTTCTCCAGTAGCTGTAGGGTCTTCATAACTTGCAATCTGGTTAGCTAAATTTAAACAACAAAGAAACAAAAACTAGAAAATTTCAATAAAGTAAGTATTAAAAGTATTCAGCTAATAATGCTATTTGTAAACAAAGCATGCGTAGTGAAGCCATACCTTCATGGACAGTTATCACTCTTCTACCTTTTTCGTGTTTGCAATGTTAGGTATTTAGTAGCTGCTTTCCCAAGATGACAGTTAAGAACATCAGAGTAAACTTGTCCACAAAATGATTTCTTCTTAATGTTATTTCTTCTTAATGTTGGCCATGTTTTGGTACAACCTACAGAGCACAAATCATATGGTAACTCACTGTCCTGTTTGTTAAACCTCTTGTTATGATTCTAATCTGTGACAATGATCAATATTGCACTACTCTTCTGATTTCTTTCTTTGGTACTTCCACTTTACACAGGAAGGTGATTAGCAGGCAGGTTCTTGAAAATGTGAATGACACCTTAAAATTTGATTTTCATGTTTAAATAAGTAGTAAAAACTTAAATCCATCTTGTGTTTCTAGATTTCAGAAGTTTCATAGGTGGAGAAAGACCCTATCTCATGGAGCTTGCCTTCTGAACAAAAATGACAAAAAGTGGATTTTTTCTTGTACATTATCTTGAGGTCTCTTCCAACCTAGAAATTCTGTGATTCTGTGATTATCCTCCTTACATACATATATATTACTCTTTCATTACAGATCTCTAAATGTCTTCTTTGGGATCTGACATTCTGAAGAATGGCCTAATGTTATATGTGAAAACTTTTTTTTTTTTTTTTTTTTTTTAGGAAATTAGTTTATTTATCAGTGTAGTGGGTTTACATGGCAAGGTTTTGGTAGCAGAGGGCCATAGGGGTGGCTTCTGTGAGAAGGATCTAGAAGCTGCCCCATGTTTGGTAAGGGCCCCACTGCTGACCAGAGCTGAGCCAACAAGTGATGTTGTTTTGCACCTCTGTGAGAGCATATTTAAGACAGAAAAAACATGCTGTGCCACACAGCAGCTGGGAGATTGAGAGGAGTGAGGAACAGCCTTGCAGGCGCCAAGGTCAGTGAAGAAGGAGGGGGAGATGTGCTCCAAGCGCCGGACCGAAGTCCCCTGAAGCCTATGGTGACGACCATGGTGAAGCAGGCTGTCCCCCTGCAGCCCATGGAGTACCACAGTGGAGCAGGGTTCCACGCTGCAGGCCGTGGGGGAGACCACAGTGGAGCAGGTGGACCTGCACCGACGGAGACTGCAGCCTGTGGAAGACCCCTGCTGGAGCAGATTCTGGGCCAGACCTGCAGCCCGTGGAGTAGAGACCATGCAGGAGCAGGTGACCAGGCAGGAGCTGCTTCCCGTGGGGGACCCAGGTTGGAGCAGTTTGCTCCCAAGGGATGGACCCTGTGGTATGGAGTCATATCTGGAACAGTTCTTGAAGAGCTGCTGCCAGTGGGCAGCCCATGCCAGATCAGTTTGGCAAGGACTGCATCCCATGGGAGGGACCCCAGAGCACAGGGGACAAGAGTGACTGACAAGGAGTGGCGGCAAAGAAGTGCTATAGACTGACCATAACCTCCATTCATTCCCCCGTTCCCCTGTGCCACTCGGGGGGAGGAGGTGGAAGAGGGTGGATGCGGGGGAAAGGTGCTTTTAGTTTCTTTCCTTTGTTTCTCACTTCTCTAGCTTGTTAGTAATAGGCAATAAATCTTACGATCTCCCTATGCTGAGTCTGTTCTGGACGTCAAAATAATTACTGCGCAATCTCCTCATCCTTATCTCAACCCTTGAGCCTATTTCACCATATTTTCTCCCTGCTCCTCTTTGAGGAGGGGGAGTGAGAGAGTGGTTGTGGTGGAGCTTGGCCGCTCACCTGAGTAAAACCACCACAATCAGACTAGTAGGAAAAATTAGGAAACATTTATGGAAAGAAGCCTTTCAGGCAAGAAAATTAGTGGCTAGAAAGTAAGTTATTTTCTTGATGTACCCAATTATAAGAGATGTATTCTATTCTTATATTGTTTTTATATTTATCCTCCTTCGCTGAGTATATGCTGAGTATATATACAGTGGCTGTGCATACATGAATAGGTAAAGGGTATGGAGAGGAAAACGTCATATTCAATTTTAAAGGCTGAAGATTTTTTCCTCTTCTTATCAGTACTCTGGGGGCGGGGGGGGGGAGTCTCACTACAATTTCATTGTTTTAAAAGCAACCCTAAAGACTTCAGAATATCATTACGAAGTTTCTAATGCATGTCATATATCTTGTGCTTCTTGCAATACAGAGGAAAAAAGAGAAGAGGAACAGAAAGAGAATGCGGAAAGCTGAATTATTCCTATATATTTTTCTAGCAGGGAGGTAGTTGAAAAACAAGTGGTAATAAGAAAGTTTCTACACTGCCCTGTGTGTAGGGTGTAATCACTGAGAAGGTTAAAGTTTTATGTAACTAATTTTGAAATAGATTAGGTTACGATTTTCTCATCATTAATTAATTTCTCCACTCTCTGTTCTTTACCTTTGTTCCTTAGAATGTAGTCTTACATTTGTTTTCTATATTTCCTATTCTGTGACAGATCTTTCTTGCATGTGTTCTCACACATGAAGGTTTTTGTGTGCTGGTAACGAATTCTCTCAGTGGAGATAGGCAGAGTTCTGCTTTCTTCTGACATACCAGCCTAGGAACTATAGTTAGCTGCAGAGACTTGTGGATTTCCATTCAGTCAATCCAAGACTATTCTACTCTGGCAAGTAATAACTAACCATTCTTTGTTCTTCTGAGTAGGCTTCTAATAAAATTGGTGAACAAGGAAATTTTATTTTTTCACATAATTGCTCAATGAAGTAGTAAATGATTCCCATATACCACCTGATTTGTATAAGTATATTGAGCTTCATTAATCAAAGTGACTGGCAAGCACAGGTACTTCTTGATTCCCTTATTTTTTTGTGTTGCCTGATTTTGTCTTCAAGTACATCTGAGAAGGCTAAAGCATGGCTAAGGCCCTGAGGAAAAAAGTGTCAGAATATGGGTGAGACTTTTGGAAATGGCACACACATATGTATGCACATATACACACACACATATATACGTGCATATAAACACGGGGGGAAATATATATGGCAATCGTTTCTGTTGTCTTAGGGCACACATTTTAACACCTTGACAGTGTTTGAAGCTTAAATCACATGTTTTTTTGAGGACCATCTCTATTTATTAGCATATCACCCTGATTAAGTGCCATATTTATGAAATAGATGGATTTTTTCAAGAGAAAGTGACTACAGTTCCTTGGGGCAGGCTTCTTAGGTATCTCTCAGCTTGTCTGCTTTCCCTTGACTGCTAACAATAATACACCAAAACATGGGGAGAGCAGAACAACATTTATATTATTGAGGTTCTAATTTAAAAGGAAGTGTTTTTCCATAGACTTTAAACATGAGAAACAAAGTTTGCCACTCCAGATTTTTCAGACAAGCCAGTGGCAAGTAAATCATGGACAGAGGCAATGCAATGCTGATTGACGCTAAGGAGAACAGCATTGCCAACTCTCTGGAAAATAACAGGACATGAAGCCTAGTGGTAGTTGCAAGGGAAAAACAAATAAGCAAACAAAAATGCCCAATAACCCTGGGAAACTGTGGCACTACTAATATGAGAGGCCACAGGGTATCTAGCATGAGAGAAATGCAGACAAAGGAATTGCTTTTCTCATCTTGGCTACAAATTAGCTGATTTAATTTCAATAGACGATTATATATTCCATCTATTTTGAATTCTGAGGTGCTTTATGATCATATTCGACTTCCACACAGACAGCAAAACTGCAAACAGAGGTTACCTTCCAGAGTAAATAAGACATTAAACAAAACCCTATATGCCTTCACCTTTTTGTTGATGTAGTACCTTTTGCATGCATGTGGAAACAACCTGTCCATGGTTCTTTTTGTGGGCACTTGACAATTTGGGTCACCTACAGGAGAAATAAGGCTTAAGAAGTATAATGTACTTATGGTACTCCTACAACAAATCTTGAAAGTACCCCTAGCTTAGGGATCTCCATAAATTATGGATGATCCTACAAAAGTGGTTGAGACTTCACTAAAATTTGCAGTTGATTTATAGGTTGTAAAATAAGATAGAGATGCTAAGTATCAATATTCAGGATGAATTTAGTTTTTTGCTTTATGATTGTTTACCCTAGGCAGAACTATATCCAGAGAACAGCAAAGAGATGCATATTAAATTTATCATTTTGGCAATTAACTTTATCAATGAAGTTTGTGATGGTTTGGGGAAAAAAGAAAGCCAGAGGAAACAAGATGATATGGTGATCCAAAAGTAGTCCTGAGTGAAAAAGACTTCTTGATAAGTCATTTTAATATTTGATTTAGTAAGATTATTTTGTGTTTCCAGTGTTGGAGAGCTCAGTTGACTCTGCCCTGCATTTAAATCACAGTAGAACATGACATTTTAAAATATAATAGAATATTCTAAAACGTTGTTTGTCATTGGCATGTATGGGGTAGTTTGCTCTCTGTCAGAGGGTGGATGGAGACAGCTGAAGTATAACTATGTCTCTATCATTGGAACCAGTCCAACTCGATGAACTGGTCAGATTAATAGCAGATGCAAATAGTGGTAATCAGGAAATAATTATTCTGCATTAAGAATAACTTACTTTGATAAGCAAATCAAAAACAGTTCTTGTAGGCAGGAAGAATTAAAAAAAAAAAAAAAGACAAAGCAAAACCACCAAACAAACAAAAAAAACAAGCAAAACCACAATTCCACAATTAATGCTTAGTAATCAGGAAAAATATATATATATATATATATATATATATATTGTGTAAGATACTTTGCAAAGTCTATCCTGGCCAAATCACAAAGTTGCACTGTAATTATCTGTTTTCATTATTTGGCCAATGATCCATTTCAGTCCTTTCATTGATGAAGTCAAATATGTGTTTATTTAATTTGAGAGCTAGTTCTTACCCTTCATACATAAAGTGGAGATCCAACAGGTGGAAACTGTTGTGTTCTCCTTTACCTGGAATTTTGGGAAGAAAAGGAGAAAGTGGGTAAAGGAAAGATGGATGGTGAAAGGGACCTGATTCTTTCTGGCCATGGCACTGCTGGTGCTGGTGTCTGGAAATACTATTGATGATAAACACAGAAGTAAAGAACAGATCAAGCAGAGCCTTGCCTGCTTCATTACTGCCTTCAGCACTCTCAGATCTTTCTGACAATATGCACGTCACTCAGTAAAATCCTTCAAAGCATTAATAATAATAATAATTCTTTTATATAATCTCAGAAATGAAAAGGTAGTCAAACCAGTAGAGGTTTACTATAAAAGAGCAACTCCTGAAATAATTTTTTTCTAAGGTTTAGATGATGGCACATTGTGGTCACTTGTATCTATTTGGCTCTCGTAACTACTGGGGTAGGTCAGATTGTGTAAGTGGGGTAAATAAAGCTTACCCCGGACACCCCTAACAGCTGAAGGCACATTGAAGTTCTGCGCTGAAATATGTCTTAATCATCCAGTCAGACAGCACAACTGTTTTCTGGTGAGTAATCCCATGAAAGGGAATAGGTCAGCTCTATTGCTTACATTTGCGCATGTGCTTAAGTGCTTTGATAGTTTGAAGATGAGGTATGAAATACCATAATAGGATCCAATGGGAACTAAGAAGTAATGTGAAGATGATGGAAAAGTGATGGAAGTAACAGAAAAAAAATGTTGAAATGCAGATTATGAATTATCTTGGTATACAATGAATTAAATTGGGGTAAGATTACATTTAGGCATGTGTGAAAGAAAGATCTTGGGTTAAAATGCTGCTGCTCTTAGCAGTCTGATTCAACTTGACGAAAGCTTCAGTCATGCAAGAGATTTGGGGGGCTAGAGATCACTACCCACCCAATAACTTTATTAGGTAGAGGCAAACAGTTTTTATTTGTATCCAAATAACTGGCCCTGTGATAGAGGATACAAAAGTCTCTTTATATAGTAGCCAGTTCCTGGAGTCAGCTGAGGTTTCTGTCAGCATTTTTCCCTAGTGTCGTTGCCTTAACTCTGTATTTCTATCAAGTGGTTTTCTTATTTCATTCATTAGCATATTCTTTGCTTTGTTTCCTCCTCATGATCTTTATCCTTTTGCTGTGTGTGAATGTGTATGTGTATTTGCTGCATTTGGTAGCGTTTTTGCTCCCTACTGGGACACATAATTGTTAGTTGGCAGATGAATGCTGGCATACAGAATCATTACTCTGAACTTTTCATGAGCCCAATTAGCATACCACAGTGGTACAGGGGGTTCCACTCTAGCGAACCCCCTGAGCCACTCTTCACCCACGTGCAAATTTGCAAGGAGCATGGCATAATTATAGCTTTGCATAATTATAAATCATTTTGTTTATGGAGGATTAATTCAAGAGATGCTATTACCATATGCAAGGGGTTACCTTTGCAATGAGAAGCAGACAAATGTTTATGAAGGTGTGTTGTATAGGTTTGGTAAATATTTGCCAGAAGATGAATATGTATAATTCCCAATGTGCAGTGCAGAGAATATTCTGAGGTAATAATCAGTCTTGGTGACATGATAGGACTAATGACATTTCACTTGCTATGAGCTGTAAAGGTGAATTCTATTCCAGGAGGGTCTTGTGCTGCAAATATAGAGATTATTTAAAAACATGAGCCAGATCCAGGTGCAAAGTGGTACAGCTCCATTAAGTCATGGAACTATGCTAGTTGGTGCTTCCCGTGAACGCAACTAGTTAATTGTATATTAGTAAAATTCCTATTAGTCTATATGATATGGGGAACAATCCTTCTCTTGAATCTTAGTTACGTAGTTTGTCTTATAATTAATGGTCAGATGGGATATGAGAGAATTCATAGTGAGGACTGATTCTTCTCTTACACCATTAAACCAGACATTGAAATCAATACATCATAGTTCTAGTTTGCATTTGTGTTGATGAGAACTAAAAGATTCCACATTTCACATTTTTTGTCAGTAGCTATCCAATGAGATAAATATTACATTAATATCTATCTTGTTCTATGCATCTTAATTTGGTTCATTTTGATACATTCAGTTGCTTCATTCAGCCTCTGCAGTATCTTTTACCTTCCTTCTTAAGGAAAACAGAGTTTAAGATACCACATGGAAAGAATGTATTTATGTATGTACATATGACTCTCAGCCTTACTCTTAAATCTGGAATCTATTCAATTCAGTCAGAGACAGGCTGTCAATCCCAGAAGACTTGTGCTATACCTCTCATAAAAAGGTGTCCATACAGAAGAAAGAGCTTGTTAGTTCTTATAGTAAGACAAAAACTTCAGCATGACCTCAGCCATTATTGGACAACAGAGAATCGATATAGGGATGGGGAAAAGAATAAAGTGCTGTAAATCTCTTAAGTGTTAATAGTATTCTAGTAATTGTCTGCTCACCAAGTGATGTCATAATAGTAAATCACTCTTTTGAGACAGTTCTTATGTTTTGACCCTAAACGTGATCTTGTTTCATCATGTCAGTGTGGAGACACAGCTAGACATGGAAACTAACAAAAGTTTTTTAAACTTAGTAGTCTTTCAAGTAAGAAAGAAGGATGACCTATTTACATGCAGTTTGGTGGCCGAATGGAAGGTTAAGATATATGGTAAGTCAACAGTAATGCTAGATTTTTCAGTGGAGATAAACAAAGTAGAGATAATTAGAACTGAAAACATGCATGAGATATTTGCTGTTAGACATTTTTCAGAACTGAAAGGTTTTTTAAGTTCACTGCATGTTTTTCAAATTGTTTCTTTCACAAAATGAGACTGAGAAGGAAACATTTTTTTATCTGTGTTTTCAAATAAGCTGCTTCTGATATATTGATCTGTTCAAAATTTTGAAAACCAAACAACAGCCCCTAAACATGGTTTTCTTTATTTCCCAGAATTGCTGATTAACTCAAGAAATTAGTCTACATGACCGTCTATGAGATTAAATCAATAAAAAATCAATAAAATATGTTAGAGGAAAATATGGGAGAAACTGTGATTTACACTCTGTTTTCTTCTTTGTTGGCTTGTCACAATAAATAGTGATGTTCCAAGGCGTGCTCAAAAATTTTTAACAGACTGTAAGCTCTTGGAAGAATATAGTTGCTATCTATAACACTCCTACTGGAACTGTAGTCTGGTCACTCCTTTTTGTTTGTTTGCTTGCTTTTGACCTTTTCATACAGTGTCATATCCTAGTGATTTTGCTGTAAATGTGCACTCTGTAGAGTCTTTAAACAACTTTGCTAGTTCTAGAATGCAGATCAAGAATGACTGAGGCAGTCAGTGACCTTATCCAATCTTTGCAGGTGAAACACTGAAGAAAAAGATCCCATCTACCTTGATGTGCTTCTGACATATTCCACTGAAACAGGATCCAGTCTTAATAGAAGAGCACTGTCAGAAGTTTTAATTACTCACACAGTGAATTGTTTTGATAGTCTTATGGAGAGGGCATTTCTTCCCTTCATTCTTCCTTTGTGCAATTAATTCTTACTTTCAATGATAGCACTGTTGGAGTACTCTTTTCCTTACATCAAAGTGTTTGCATTCTGAAACTTCTTTGGCTGAAACAGAACAGTTTAATTTAAACTTAGGTAATCCTGTGAAGTCATAAAAGATCACAGTAATGCTGGGAGAAGCATTTGAAGTACGAAAACAAAATGTCACAGTTCAGAGGAAGATGGTCTACTCCATGCTTTCTATATCCCTGCTGACTGTTCTTCACAGAGGCTGTGGTGAGAAATAAAATAATACATAGGATTTGCATTGAAGTTAGTGCCCAGCCATTTCCTTTAGCTGTCAGGAAAGAGTATGCTGACTGACATCATTTAAGATGGCAAGTCCTATGAAATACATTACTGCTGACCTGAGTTGTCATATGTTACACAAAAAAAGGATCAATGTTTGTGAATATGAAAAGGTCATACCAACAGAAACCTTTTAATGCTTCTGTTTGACAGTCAGTAAAACCATGTAAACATTTGCTTGATGAAATCTTAAATATTCTCCAATATTTCCAAAGTATCATTTAAGACTATAATGATTAATGATGGAAAAGACATTCTGAGCTTAATAAACCAGAAGTAGAAAACAACTTCTATTCAATCTTGAATGTTTTGAATGTTTGCCAGCCTGTCAAAGGTGCTGGTCTTTTTGACACAAAGACAGACATATTAAACATGGCAAATAATTGCATGAGATCTCAAATTGCAGCAGAAATAGGAGCAAAGGAGTTCTTAGGTAAAGTATTTCCTTATGTTTATTCCATTATGTTTTAATATAAGAGATTCATTTTCCTTTCCATAGTTCCATGTTTTCTCTGCCTAAGTAGAGTTGTCTTCTACAGCTTGAGAAGAAAGAAAGATGTTCCAGTGTATGGTTTTAGAAGATCCCAAGACATTTCTCTCAAAGGTAATGGACTAACTCTTAGGTTATCATATAGTTAACCAGTTTTCCTCCCTAAATTTTTCCTTGCATTTGAATTATAAGCGATATTCTTCATGTACCCATTGGACCATTTAGAATCTTTAAAGAAAACCTTCTGCTACCTACAGGATTACCTGTACATGCGCTTACAAGAGGAGCATTTAACTGGTTGCATTCCATAAGCTTTATCATGAAATGTATTATACTAGAAACAAGAGGGCAGCAGATGCTGAGCATGTCAAGTTGGGAAGGAAAAAGAAGAGACGGATACAGGTCCTCCACCAGCATATTAACATTTTTATTTTATTTTTTATGTGCAAAGCTGATAGATGTAGAGTGGGGATGGTGCCTCTGAACATGGTAACCTGCCAATTTGTCATTTCTTATAACACACAGTTCCATGGGCAGAAAAACAAAACATTGAATCAAGATTTTACATTTTGCTGATGTTTGTTCTTCTTTGAAAGAAAAACTTCACTGGGCTTCCAGTGGAAGTAGAATGTAACTAGGATGTAAGACACATGACAGGTCAGAGTAAAGACTAAGAGGATGCCAGACCTATGAATGAATCAAAAAATTGCAGAATCACAGAATGGTCGAGATTGGAAGAGACCTCTGAAGATCATTTAGCCCAGCCCCCTCGCCGAACAGGATCATGCAGAATACATTGTGCAGGACGGCATCCAAGTGGGTATGGAATATCTCCAGAGAAGGAGACTTCACAACCTCTCTGGGCAACCTGTTCCAGCGCTCTGTCATCCTCACAGTAAAGAAATTCCCTCTCAAATTCAGCCAGAACTTCATGTGCTTCACTTTGTGTCCATTGCCTCTCGTCCTGTCACTGGGCACAACTGAAAAGAGACTGGTTCCATCCTCTTGACGCCCTCCCCTCAGATATTTATACACATTAATGAGGTCGAATGTATATCTAAGGCAAATCTACAGCCGTATGTATCATCCTGAATACTACAGGTTCCAGACTGATGGCTGTAGTATTCTTTGGGGATTATCACTGCCAGCTCTGAACTGGAGTTTTTAACTATGTGATATTCATAATGTTACAAGCCACAACTTTAAAGAAGGGTGTCTCATTCAAGTTTTTTATTACCTCTGGAGAAATAATGTCTACTGCTTTTACTCAGTGCTTTAGAGATGATGTTTTTCTTCCCAAGGCTCTTAAAATTGTTGGTTTCCACTACGCTGCTGATTTTATAAGTGTCAGTCTGATGCCAGAAACAATTGTTTTTCCTATTTATTCCTTTTAAAAAACATTTAGTTATGTCTAAATTGCTTCTCTGTCAAGTCCAAACTTTGCTTACATCATCACTTCCTTAGAACAAACCCTTTGCTTTTCCCAGAACTTCTCATGCTTTCAGTGCACATTAGAGAGATAGTCTGAGTCTGGGTATCATCTGCTTTGGTGACACTGAGATGAGATTTCAAAGAGCATCCCAGAATGAAAGCAGCTGTCCTGTCACTGTGTAGGTTGCATGAATCAAAATATTTTTTATTCAAGGGTTACCTAGTGCACATCATGAAGTTTTCAGGAGTAGTCAAAATACGGATGTTAAGCTGAACTGTCAAAAATACATCCTTAAACCAATATTACTTTTCACATAAATTGATATATTTAAATCCAATAATTAATTTTAATCCAATAACATTATTTTTTTTTAAAAAATGATGCTCAAAATATATTAGGTTGTGGTTACACTTTTTACCTTGACCTCTACTGTCTTCATCCACAAAATGGAACTGATGCCTATGTAAGCACTGTATGCTTTATAGACGTCTGAACACTTTGGATGATCACTAAGT
This sequence comes from Heteronetta atricapilla, assembly GCA_011075105.1. Lineage (NCBI taxonomy): Eukaryota > Metazoa > Chordata > Aves > Anseriformes > Anatidae > Heteronetta > Heteronetta atricapilla. Next base: position 44,013,661 of record CM021735.1, read on the forward strand.
CTTTTTTTTTTTTTTTTTTTTTTTTTTGTCATTCAGTGAGCCCATGTTATGATAGCCTATAAGGCTATCATAATATGATATGATAAATATGATAGCCCATATAGTAATAGCCTCTTATGATAGCCCATAAGGCTATCATTGCCTTTGAGTTGGTCTTGTAGTCTGGGGAAATTCTGGGATATGGAACAGACATATTTGCTGTTTTGCAATTTGAACAGGCAACAATGAATGACAGCTGAAAGGCAGTCTGAGAAGGCTGTTTCTGAGTTCCCACCTGGGGCATGGAGCAGAAGGGCAGGAATGGGGACTAGAGCAGATATTTTTCCTCCTCTTTCCCTCTGTTCTTCATCTCTTGTTACCAGCTGTGAGCTTTATTATCCCGGCTCGGGTTTCAGACCTCTTTTTGGCTGATGTAGGATCTGGGAACAGAGAGAAGTAGCAGAAATTCATCAAACTGAGATTGTCACTGTGCAGCATAAATATATGTCTTGTAATGTCAACAAATCATTATGCTGGCTAAGACAAGGGCCGCGACAGAATTCCGGACTTCATACAGAGTATGAATGTACACAAACTCCCTTACTACCTACCAGAGTTGCTGGAGATCAATTAAAACTTACGAAGCTTCTAGGAAGTACTACAAAGAAAGACATGAAGAGATTAAGAATTCTCCCACCAGAGCAGGGTGTAAATAGCACATTGTATATTGACTTTAAGGTTGCACACAAAATATGAATAACAGCTTTTTTTTTGTGCTTTGAATGAGGCAGGTGTTCCTTGGGAAAGAAAAACTAAGAAGTGAACCCTTGGAATAGGCTTGGTATACATCACAGGCGAAAGAGGAAAAAAGATTTTGAGTAAATTGCTTTAATTTGAGGACTCAAATGTCAGAGAGAAAAATGATTATAACACTGCTTTTTTTTTTTTGTGGTCAAAGTTTAATGAAGAAATACATGTGGAAATTGGCAAGTCTGCTCTAGCAGTTAGCTTTTAAATACTGAAATATTCATAAAAATATTAATTATGTTTTTATTAGCATGGTAGGTGACAGAATTAGTACTTCTGTTCCCCTGTGATAATGTATCTTTTTTTTTTTTTTTTAATTTCCTCTGTGAGAGGGAGACATCACAATCTGTAGACAATCAGTAATTCCCTGGCATTGTAATGCATCTTCTGATCAGGCTTTATGAACAATTACTTGGAATGAGTGGTAATGACTGATGCAAATATATCCTTACCTATAGGAACACCTTATACAGGTGTTCATGACCAAAAGCACATGTAATGTAGTATTGATATATCGTATCCTCACTTAAAGGAAATGTGGAATCAATATCCAGTAAAATCATCTGTCCCTCTTTCATCATTGCTCACTGTGTAATCTCACTAAATGAAAGTACTTGTGTTAAAGCAACCTTGTAATATTGAGTCATATTATAGTCGCCAGGTAGTACCTCCCTCCCCCCTTCCTTTTTCTCATTTAGTAGATTGGTCTGTCTGAACTATCAGCATATTTGTTTTTCATTTTGCTCTCTTTTTTTATTCCTGAATTTTTAACTCCTGAATACACACCTAGAGATTGCATCGACAACTATTCATTGAATATGTACTTCAGATATTCAGTATGTAAGAGATGCAATTTGTCACCTAAATCAAATGGAATGTGCCTTTGCTCTCTGGCAAGATTAATCTAATTATTTTTGTAATGGCTGAAAAACAAATTATACTAAGGAATAACATTTGACATTCTCAGTTACTTGTATTTAACTGAATACCACCTGAAGGGCATGTTAAACATCTAATGAAGCTCTGGATCCTCATAACTGATCTCAACAATTATTAATAAATGCAACTTTAAAATAACAAAACAAAGCCCTAAGGGTGTCTGTTAAAAACAAACAAATGTTTTTTTTTTTTTTTCCTTTATTATTGGCATTAAACCAAAAATATAGATAGGTATACAAATGCAATTTGATTTCCATAAATTGTTCTAATGACTTGCCCTATCTCTCTAAATTAGTAAGAATGTATATCACTTTCCAGTCGTATCAGGGATGAGAAGGCCTTAATAACCAAGTTACTGTCTCATTAGACTCCAGCAAATTTTAAAAACTGCGTTTTCCTCAGCTTTACTATTACCAAGAATGATAAATCCAAATGAGAGAAGATGATTTCTAGTTAGACCGTATGTTCTCTATATGTAGAGACAAAGAAAAAGTAACTAAGACATTGATTTATTAATGAAGGCAACTGAATGCTCATGTCCCCGTGTTTAGCACTGAAGAAAAATATTGACAGACATAATGGTTTCTCAATAAGAATACTATGGGAACACTGCTGAACACATAAGTTATTCCTTAACTGCACATGTTCATACATAGATGTCAAGTGTTAGATAAAGAAAGCCATCTGGTTATCTATATATTGACTTTCTATCAAATGGGATAATTTCTTAATGTATACTGTAGACAAATTGTCCTTATTACTGAAGTTTCAATACTTAAATGTGGAGAAGTGTCCAATATATCCTTTAATTTACAGTAAGATTTGATTTTTTTTAATTAGCGAAATATTTTATTGAAATTACTAATATTTAAAAATTCCATTTAAAGTGTGGGAAATGTCATCTGCATGAATTAAATTAGAACATGAAGCACTTACAATGATTAAACAGCTTACATGAGATTTATTTAGTATCATTTACCATTTTGATGTAATAGCTAAACAACAGAAAATATGATGTGGACTGTTTATTTCATGGGGATAAAGTGATGACAGAGGCAGGAATGTATCTGTTATCATACTATTTATTTTCAAAGAAGATATAAAATAGTTTCTGTAAACAGAAGAAATAAAACAGCAGGCTGCAGTTACTTTTCCCACAGTTGTAAACTTCTTTCCTTCCAGATGTCAGTCCAGGAAAGTCTCATTCTTTGCTTTCTCTTACCTTTGTCTTTTCAGTCCCTGTCAAACAACCTTTCTGATTACCTATCTTTCTGTCTTCTGCATAGAACTGCTTAGAGAATTATGCCATTATGTCTCTGAAAAAATGACCTCTCCTTAAATAAAGTGACACTTCTGACTAACGTGGAATTGACTAATGTTGAAAGCTGATTTAGGCATACCTTAGTTTTTGAGTACAGTTTCCCCAAAGCATCTAATTACTTGTTGTTGTTGTTTTAAATAATGGATTGCTTCTTCAATTCAAATGGTTGTGTCCACAATAGTATTTTTACTAAGTATTTCTATTTCCTTGTGAGCTTCAAGGTGTGGAATCTCCTGATATCTCAGATTTATAAAGTACGGTGAGACTATAGAATATATGTGCAGAGATCAGTTGAAGTCTGCAAGGGAGATCCTAAATTTGCTGTGGTGTAATTCAGGATGGAGATGAGTTGAAAAAGCTTATTGGAAGGCTGCCAGGATTGGATAACAAACGTGACCTTGATCTTTAAAGCTCTTCTCCAGATAAATGAGAGTGCCTTTACAAAAGATTTGACCTGCTGGCTGCTTTTTTGAAGGAGAGGTAACACTGAGATCTTCTGGGGCACTGGCAGAATTATTTCCTCTGCTACGCTGCGCTCAGTTCTAGACAGCAGAATGATAGTTCACTTTCCTAAGTGTGAAACTCCCCAGTTTTAAAAGTTCTTCCTCTCAAAGCGCATGCCAGAGACATGTGTTAATTACAATGAAGAGTCTGAACATTTTAATTTGGCAGTGGCATAATTGCCAGAGTAATCAGTAACAGCAAGATACTGAAGATGCAGCTTTCATTCCCCTACTGACTGTGATGTTCTTTTTGATCCAAACACATAGTCCAAAGCCACTGTAATTTGTCCCTTCATAAAACAACCTACATTTGAACATAAATGAGAGTAGCTAAATCAGCCGTGTGATGTTCAAACAAACAGTTTGAACATACTACTCAGTTGTAATTTAAATTGTCGTTTTATACTCATTCTTACATAATTTTATGTATAATTTATAATTAACCTTCAATACCTTCCCAAACCCTTTATGTCCAGTGGAATAACTCATATGAACTATTAAAGAATAATAGCTTTATTTATTTATTTATTTATTTATTTATTTATTTTTTCAAATACTGGCTTGCTCATAGTGTTCCCAACTAGTAGATTTCTGGAAGTTATTGATGAATAAGCATTAATAACACAAATCTCTGGAATGTAAAAATATATCCAAACAGATGCCCACAGCATTTACAAGAAGAGATCCCACAGATTTGATACCTGCTTTTTGAATTGGTTTGTCGCAGACCTCAGTATGACAAGCCTCAAAGTGACACTTTTCTGTTATCTGATATTTAGCTGTTAAATTTGGCTATTAAGAAATACTCCTACCATCCTTGACCATAACAACATGGATGACTGTAGTGGGTTTACGTGGCAAGGTTTTAGTAGCAGGGGGCCATAATGTGGCTTCTGTGAGAAGGCCATAAGGTGGCTTCTGCCCCATGTTTGGTAAGGGCCCCACTGCTGACCAGAGCTGAGCCGACAAATTATGTTGTTTTGCACCTCTGTGAGAGCATATTCAAGACAGAAAAAACATGCTGTGCCACACAGCAGCTGGGAGAGTGAGAGGTGTGAGGAACAGCCTTGCAGGCGCCAAGGTCAGTGAAGAAGGAGGGGGAGAGGTGCTCCAGGTGCCAGAGCAGAAGTCCCCTGCAGCCTATGGTGACAACTATGGTGAAGCAGGCTGTCCCCCTGCAGCCCATGGAGTACCACAGTGAAGCAGGGTTCCATGCTGCAGCCCGTGGAGGAGACCATGGTGGAGCAGGTGGACCTGCACCGATGGAGACAGCAGCCTGTGAAAGACCCCTGCTGGAGCAGATTCTAGGCCAGACCTGTAGGCCATGGAGAGGAGACCACGCAGGAGTGGGTGACCAGGCAGGAGCTGCTGCTTGTGGGGTACCCAGGTTGGAGCAGTTTGCTCCCGAGGGATGGACCCCATGGTACGGGGCCATATCTGGAGCAGTTCTTGAAGAGCTGCTGCCTGTGGGCAGCCCACACTGGATCAGTTTGGCAAGGACTGCATCCCATGGGAGGGACCCCAGAGCACAGGGGACGAGAGTGATTGACAAGCAGCGGCGGCGAAGAAGTGCTATAGACTGACCATAACACCCATACCCCCATTCCCCTGCGCCGCTCAGGGGATGGAAGAGGGTGGATGGGGGGGGAAGGTTTCTTTCCTTTGTTTCTCACTTCTCTAGCTTGTTAGTAATAGGCAATAAATCTTACGATTTCCCTATGCTGAGTCTGTTTTGCCCGTCACAATAATTACTGCACAATCTCCTCGTCCTTATCTCAACCCTTGAGCCCCTTTCATCGTATTTTCTCCCTGTTCCTCTTTGAGGAGGGGGAGTGAGAGAGTGGTTGTGGTGGAACTTGGCCGCCCACCTAAGTAAAACCACCAGAAAGACTTACTGTAAATGATTTATAATGAAATATTTTTTTATTCGGGCTCAAAAATTTGGGGACATTTTAGTACTTTTACTCTTGGTAAAAAGTACTGCAGATATTAATGAACAGTACTACAGATATTAATGAACAACTTTTTTATGGCCTTAGAAGTAAAAAATAAGTATATCTGTATAACAAATGAAAAGACTGAAACATAAATGTTTTTGGAGCTAGACTGACAAAGTCATGTTTATATTGCCAATAGGGTGCAGATCTCAGTGAAAACTATTGTTGCAATTGTACCTTGGTTTTCCACCAAGAAAGCTCTGTCCATTCTATTTAGAATAGATTTCCTGGGTGCAAATTAACAAGTGCATAACCTGAACAGGAGGAAAGGATACACATACAGGTTACTAGCCCTTCTGGGTACTTATGTGCATAATTCAGATACTGAAAGCTCTTTCCTGGTGTTGGATGTGCTCTCATCGTACTCACTTTCCCACCACTAAAACTCATTAAGCACCCAAATATCTCTTCTGACTGTGCTTAGAGGAGGACAAGACTCCACAGAGCCTAAAGCCCGGCCGGCATCCCTCCTTGGACAGCATTTTTCTCTGACTAAAGTGTAGAAAAGACACAGTCTCAGTGATGCAATTTGTACCCAATGATACTCAGTTAGGACTGTAACTCATCTGTAAACATTGACATTCATACTACAGTTCCCCTTAAACTCCTTTTTCTTCATGAAGCGTATTCTCATTTTTTTCTTGTTTGACTATATATTCTTCTTTCTTGCTAAAAGCAGTAAAAACAGAGAAGTGATGGAAAGAGAGCACTTTATAGATCAATGTAATTTGCTCCCCTGCTTTCAAGTCAGAGTTACTCCCTGTATTGGTGAAAACTAAATTGATTTTTTTTTTTGCTGCTCAGAGCCCTTACACATGTTAAAGTGGCTATAGACATCACTGACAAAATTATTTACTGTGTTTCAATTGGAGAGTTTACACTAACAGTTATTTCAGAGTCATCACCAGTGTGGCAGCTATTCAGATGCCATCAGGCTGGGTCTGCATCATTGATAATTAGGAAGTTAACTTCTTAGTTTTGAAAAGTGCAAATTGATCCAAAAGTAACTATGAGAAACTGAATAACAAACCATACAAATTAACACATTTAAGACTGTGCACACACTGAATTCATTTACATATTTAGTAGGTTTTGTTATATTTTTGAAGTTGTAAGTCTTTCTAATCATGGAAGACTTTTTTTATATTAGCACAGCATCTGAGTGCCTCAGTTATTGACGTATTAGTGTGTTAATCCTCATCACACTCCTGGGAAGGAAGATAACATCTCTTCATTGTTCTGGGAGAATAACAAGACTGACATATTAAATATTTTTGTTAAGGTTAAACAGAAAATGCATTGCAGAATATTTCCTTCATATTTCATGTTCTATATTAACAATCTAATTGTTAGTACATCCTTTTGTAATTCCTTTTTTCAGGTATATATATATTTTCAGTTTGAAGGTTTCTTTCTTTGTGTATTCAAATGGTGAGGAACACCTGGACTGTTATGAAAATGTCCAATTTAATATACTTTGTCTTACCTTAAAAATAGATAAAATACTCCAGTGATCTTTCATCCTAAAAAGTAATCACTGACATTCACTAATTAAATGAATTTAGAATCACTTGATCTGTGGGAGGAGGACTGCCTCTGAGAGTTTTGAGTATAAAGTTTTGAGTATAAAGTTTGGACATGATAAATATAAGTGAAACAAATGTGCTTTGGGGGCATAAATTCAACAAATGATTTTTAAAATTAAGAAGTCCCAAATATAGAACACCAGATTGTAATAACAATAAAAAAAACACAACCAACAAACAAACAAAAAAAAAACCACCACCACCAAAAAACCCTACCTTTCTGAGTTGAGTGTTCCCATCATAACAGCCCTTTAATAGCAATCTTTTGTTGGATGCTGGGCAGATTGCTAACTTCTTTCTGGGAATTGATTGAAATAACATTGAAGCTACTGAAGCTAATCAGTAATCAGACTTCTCATCCTCTATTCAGGACTTTCTTTTGGCTATGTCAAGAGGGCTGTAGCACAGTGACCCTGAAACAGTCATCTACAGATTACATGCCTTTGTAAACTGTACCTTGAATGGAGTAGATTGAATTGTTGGAAGTAGCTCACATCATCTAGTCAGCTTCACAAAGTCAATATTCTTGATGTGGCTGGAAGATCTTGAATTTTCTGTCACCCATCAGCTTTCTGTAGTAACCCTTTCAATGCAGCTCCATGACACCCTTTCCAAATAAAGTAGAACATAAAACACTCTGTTGTTCAGGAGGAGTAGTCTATATATTGAGTGTATGGGCTCAAAGCCTTCAAAATATTTCAACACTGAGATAAAAACCTAATGCTTCTAAGACTGTGGGTTCTATGTTTGGTTTTAAGGTTAAGCTGACATAATGAACAGTCTAGAGAATGCTAAATGAGATTTAGGCACATGAAAAAAAATATGTATGGTGCTAGATGTAAAAGGTCCTACATATAAGGTGGTTTGGTACTTGCCACTGAATAGAAATCTAGCTATATTATATATTTTCATGTTTAAGAACTGAAAACTGATAAATGGAAGAATTCAAAATATTAATGACAACTTTATCCTTTTCTAAATCCTAATAGATCAAAAAATATTATTTCTGCAAGCATTTCAATGTTACATTTGACTAAAGCAATTCTACTGACTTACTGTGGAATAATCAATTAAATAACCCTACAGTATTTGATAAGTTGTTTTTCAATGCATGGAGGGTTGTTTTTGTGTATGTGTGTGTTTTGTTTTTGTTTTTGTTTTTGTTTTTTTCTTTGCACAGGATTTTTTTATGTAGTTTTGTAAGCATTTTCCTTAGAATAACAATCATGCTGCAGAAGAGTTTTTGAAACATGAGGCAAATCAAAAAGCTAAGTTGTGCTTTCAATTGTGCACATCCTCTGAAAAACAGATGAGATACACATTACACAGGGGACAGACCCAAACAAAATTTCAAAAATAATGACTGAGCTTCATTAAAGCACTGGGAAGGATGCTACTTGAGTTGGCCAGGCTTGGGTGGGAAGTAGGATTAGAGACCCCACAGATGAATGCATTATAATAAATGCAGTAAGAAGGTCTCTGCTTCGAATTCCTGATGTTATTTTTCTTCCTTTCAACTACTTTTCAATGCTTTTAAGAGTCAACTGAGGCAGAATCAAGTTCTTATAACAATATGTCATGCTGGATGGAAAAGACCTAGTTTAGAATTGGAGGCTGAATAGCTCTGTTGTATTTTGTTCATGCTAATATGTGCAATTGACAACAGGTTAAGAATCACTAGGGAATAGATAGAGCCTTGGTTTCAGTCATTCCCTAGTGCAGCAGGTGGACACAGTGATGAATCAGAATGTGGTAGGTTTTCTAAAGGCTAAAAGTGGGATTTCCTTCTCAAGAGAGCTCTGGAGGGATTGTATCCTGAGAAGCATCTGTGAAATATGCAATTGTTTCTATGCTCTTATGTGCAAAGCTACCTACAATGTATTATTCAGGACTGTAGCTGATGGAAAGTCCAGGCAAAAGCTTTTCTTAGCAAAAAATGCTTCTGCCGGAAACAAATCACAGTTTCATTTTAAATTTCTCACAGCGCTTAAGCTAAATAAATAAATAAATAAAAAATGGGTAGAAAACCAGAAAAACACTAGGAGTTTTGACTTGGCATGCCAAAATGATGTTTTAATGCAAAATGCACCTAAGTTTAATAAGAAGAACAAAATATTTGTTTAAAAAATTCCACAACTAAAGCATTATTTATCAGCTTGAAATAAACTGTTCATTCAAACATTTAATTTCAAGAGCTCTTCCTTCCAGTGTGAAAAAAATTGAAAGAAAGGGTATTTGACAACAACCTGAAATAATTTTCTTTTTGCAATCTGAAATAGAGTTGTTCATTCAAATGTATTTAGGCCTGCATTTAAAGACTAGACTAGCTCTAATATAAACTCTTTCATACTTATATGATAAAAGTATTGTAGCACACTTCTTTGTAAGGTGCAAAATGTTTTACTTGCAAGGACAGTATAAAATGCTTGATTAAAAATTCTATTTATTTCAGAACTTTAATCTGATGCTCTTTGAACAATCACTAACTCAGGGCTGCCAGCTGCACAATTATTAGCTATTTACAATAAAATCAGTCCCATTAGTTTCCTAAAGAATTGATATTGACTTAAATTTTTGTAAAGACATTTAAAATTTTGGCAACGTTTCAGAAGTCATTGTTATCTCATTTCCAAAAATGAACATCAATGAATTTCCCTTATTGTATAAAATGCAAAAATCAATTAAAAGAAATCTAATTGGTTTAATACCACCTGGTTTCAAATTATGCTGATGGCACCAGATCAAAATGTCTAATCCACTCTCCAATTAGGGTTGGAAAGTGGATAATTCATTTTACTTACTAATATGATGTGAATAGAATAATGGTAAATAAAAGTCTAGAAGCAAATTAGAAAAAATAATACATTTAATCAGAACATTAGAAGTGAGTTGAAGCATACAGTAGTAACAGTTCTAATGGGCATTTTTCTCCCTCCCACCAGTGAATTTGCTGAAAACAGAGGTTGCAGAGATTGCATAAAAGGGATTAAGGAATCTGGGAAGGTGGGGGTGGGGGGAAAAAAAAGGTTTCTCCATGAAAAAAGTCACCTAATAAAAAATGAAAGGTCTTCAGGTCTCCTCAGGGATAAATTGTTTAGAGGAAGATTTCTCAATATTTCTATACAGCTAGTGCTTGCTATCTGAGAGGAAGAATGTACTAGTGAAAGCTTTTATGATAACCTTATCACATCAGAGTCTTGGCTAGTAGTCTCAGGAAACTCCAAGAATTTTGAATGCTTCTTTCTGCCAAGAAAAGAAGCCCAACCCTGCAGCCTGTTGTGGTCCCTCTGAATGACAGCAGAGCCCCCTGGGGGTATCAGCCACTCCTCCCAGCCTTGTGTCATCAGCAAGCTTGCTGAGGGTGCACTCCATTTCATTGTCCAGGTCATTGATGAATAAGTTGAATGTTATTAAACAATTATTCAACATAATTGAACAACGTATTAAACCATTTTACTTTAGTAAGAAAACTAAATGTAGTTCTGAAAAGTGGAACAAGTACTTTTTGCCTCACCTGCAGGCTGTGAACCTGGAAAATTACAGTGGACCCAGGCACTTTTTCAGAAAAAGCTCTTGCGAAGCTGTCAGTCTTGTGGTTTCCATGCTTACTGGCCCAGCCTCATCCCTCTTCAGTTTAGTCACTTAGCTGTAAAAACTTAGCATGTTGGTTAGTAAGCTCCTTGTACTGGAGGAAATGAAGGGAATCTGATGACTCTGCCTAAAATGTTACTCATTCTCCCAAGACGCTGATCTCTCTTCACTGACTAGCATGAAAGCTTACACCCAAGATGTAAGCTTTATTTTTTTTTTTATTTCTCTGACACACAGGAAAAATTAAATAAACACCTCATCATAAAGCACTATCTCCTCAGTCAGTGTGATCTTGTGAAATATTTTGATTCAGTGAATACCCTAAATAAGTACTGTTGTTTTATAAATATTTTCTTGTCTTTTATACATGGTCAGAAACAGAAATGTTGTTTCTTCCTATCTCCAAGCTGTGTACCCATCTGACAGATTCTTCTCTGGCCCAATAACTTCTGAGTCTGTTGGACAATTTCTGCTATATCAACTATTCTGTCAATGGACAGGACAGTCAAAATTCACCTTGGGAAGGCAGCTTATCAGCAATATTATTAGACACCCACAAATTCAAACAGGATCAAACCACAGAATCTTTTTGTTTCTTGTGCAGCTAATCAGTGTATTTCTAAAAGCTCTTAGTTATTAGATTGCTGGGTCAGCCTACAGCTCCAGTGTAATAAATAGAAAGAGTCTTAAAGACTTCCATTATATCACAGTTTGTTCCAGAATATATCTTAGGTCTCATGACACACAAGCTCAGAATGCACTCACAAACTGTCCTCTGTAGCTCTGTAGATTACCTTTTTTTTTCCTTTTTTTTTTTTTTTTTTTTTTCTTGCTGTTCTCTGAATTTATAGAAAACTGTAATTGAAAGCACCTATTGTTTCCAAAGTACAGGGAAAAATACAGCTAAAACAAACATAATATTCAGAGACAATAGTCTGAGGTATTGCTTTTAATTAAGGCCACATATTTATACTGGTCTACAGATACTATTATTTTTTTTTTCATGCATCAAATTACAACTTTTTGTTGCCTATACTTTTCAATGGCAAATTATTTCTTGAGTGTTCTAGAGAAACATCAGACTACATGGAATCACTTACGTGTTCAAGTTCCCATACTTTCCCTAAAGCATTAGACTTTAGACTTGTTGAAGTTCCATAGTCACAGCACAGCATGCCTACCTGAACAGGTGGAAAAACGTAGGGCCAATTCTTCATGCAGATTGGTCTAATGTCTAGATGTCTAATTGGTATCTTCACCAATCACAAGTCCTTTGAGGTCTGTTTATGGATTAGAAATGTTAAATAGATACATAAGAATACATATGTTTATGTATATATATATAACATGTGCCACTCTATTGAATTAGGTCTATAATGAATGTTTACTAATGAAATTTAGAAACCATAAATAATTATTTTTATTCTGGGCATTTTTAGGTGTTTCTTATGAAAGAAAGTATGTCAAAGTTTTGATGACTTTTCTGTTTTAAATTTTGTCTTAGAAAATGCAACTGGTACTGTCGTGTATAAAAATAACAGAAATATAGTACATTTACTTCTTGTTTATCTGCATTGTGTTTTAGGGGACAATTCTGTTCTCAATTACAGTGGCTTTAATTTGGACTAAATCCAAAAAGTAAATAACTTTCTGTTCAGATGTATAGATTTCTAGATGAAAGTAGAATTCATTTGACTTTCTAAAATGCAAATAGTAATTTCTGTCATTTCTATGATACATAAGTGATACTGAAAGACTGGGGAAATTTGCAAAAGAACATAAAAGATTATTATGAGCCTGAAGGAGCCATTAAAGAAAGATTAACAGAAATCAACATGCTCGGTGTTATTACAACACAGCTGCAGGAAAGTATGATGCTTATTTGGTAACATTTTTAGTCTCTAAATGTTTAGTAGAGGAAGGGTGTAGTGTAGTATATGTTCCAAGCAGAAACTGAGCCATCACTTTCATTTAAGTAACTTAACAGTGGAAAAATATGCAAGAAGTAGCAGGTGAAGTTTCTTAAAGCTGGAATTTGTCTGTGTTTGTAATACTTTCCAAGGGAAAGTGGGGAAATAGCCTTTGAGACACTAGGGACTAAAACAAAACAGACAAAAGCAGAAAATTAGAATGTAGTTGGCATAATGTTAGTAAATGCTTTGTTGAAATTTGTTTATCTGATTTTAGAAACACTTGCAAAACTGAAAGAACTTTGGGAAACTTTCAGTAAAATGTTGTCATTTTCTTTGCTTTTGAAAGTACTACTGAGATTAATACTGTTTATTATATGTGGTGTCCTGAATGATTTATAAGCATGGTGCTTTATCTTACTAGTCTCAAAAATCCTGTAAATTCGGCTTTAGGTTGCCAAATAAATAGTCTATTTGTGAAAGCCAATGAAAGCCTACTGGAAAAGATACAGTGTTTGGGCTTTGTTTCAGACTTCTGGTGAGTCACCTGTATCCCAAAGTAAATCAGTTTTATCCCCTATTCATGAATGCTCATCAGCATTAACTGTTTGACAACAGGACAATGACACCAAGAGGCCATTCTAGAAACTCTAGAGAGGAGCACAGTGCACTCCTGTGGGTGGTAGAGCACATCCTTTCCAGAAGCAGACGTATTTCCTCGAAGCAGAACAGGCAAGCATAACGAAAACAGGCTCTGATTGGTCAGGTAAAATCAGAGTAAAAGAAAGAATTTTCTTATTGGAAACATGCAGACAATTACTTTGTATATTTTCACAAAAATATTTTAAAATCGTTAGCTATCTTTTCACTAAAATCTCAAATAGATCTAGCTCCTTACAGTTCTGGAAATCCTGTCCATAATATCAAACATCTCTGGAAGACAAATAGGGCACATGAGAAAAAAAAAAAAAAAAAAAAAAAAAAAAATAGGACTTGTTGAGAATTGTTCCCAACCTTAGCTTTCCTCTGTTCCTTGTCTCCCATTCCATCTGCCAGTCTTCCTGCCTGAGGGTCTTTATCTTTCTCGCTGTAATTCCAGAGGTTATATAACACTTTCATCAAAGCAAATCTAAGAGAATCATCACCACTCTTCATTTAATGGCATCTTGAAAAACCTTGTCAGCCTTCTCTTTTATCTCAGTGTCTGGGAGAAGAAAAAAAGTCAGATCCACTTATCATCATAGCCATTTTTTAATGCATCCTTATAATTAAGAAACTTTTGAAAATGAAGAAGTGTTACAAAACTTCCTTGGCAAACTATTATGACATTTTCTGCTTGCAACTGACTTTTTAAAGTGACTCTTAAGTTGCTATGCATAACTTTTTAAATTCTTACTTTTTTAATGTATGGTGGTTGGTTAAAGGCTCACATTTTCTGTGATCAGTTTCCTTGGTTGGGGATGCTTTTTAGCATCATGAGCTAACAGATTTACCAGATGAAGTATAATCTTTGTGAATATGTAACTTTTTTCATTTGTAAACCATCAACATAAATGTTATCTGTATTACAGAGTTGTGAAGGTGAGGCACAGAGATATTAACATTAAAAACATCCAGTAGCTATCAGTGTGTCAGATTTGGGAACCAGTTACTTGGTATTTATTAAGTAATGATACTTAATGTGGGAAGGGAAGGGAAGGGAAGGGAAGGGAAGGGAAGGGAAGGGAAGGGAAAGAGGAAAACAGAAGTATAAAGGGGAAGGAGCTGAAGGAGAGAACAGGGCAGGGAAAGAGGAAGAAGGGAGAGGACAGAACAGGAAAGGGGACTGGAGGGAAGGAGAAAGGCAATTTCATTCTAATTTCATCCTGACCATGATACAAGTAAATGCAAGGGAAGTCTTAGAAGCAGAAGTGACGATAACCTTAATATAGCTTGTACTACCAGTCACACCTGTTGTATTCAGCAATATCCAAGATTGAACTGTATTCTATATGTGGGCTTAGTTTTAAAAATGCTGACATTTATGAAGTGTGTAAATTCATATCTAATTAACTTGCTTCAGCTATCTTGTTAAATGCCAATTAAATACATTAACTTTTGTCACAATTTAATGTATCAATAAGAATTTAACTGTACTTTACTGTCAATGTAATTCTGACTTAATTACATGACCAGATGATTTATTATTTGCATAATTATACAGCCTTACTCTATGTTCTCTTAAACAATCAAACTGGGATTGTATTGATTGTCTACAGCATTTGATCTTCCTCTGTATAATTCTTTACCTCTATCAAGACATCTGCTACTAGCACACTAAAATCAGAACTTCAGACCACTCAAATTAGGAATATTGGTTGTATAAAGAGAAATTGAAATGAAACCTATTTCTAAAGTTATAAGGACATTATTTACAAAACTCATGCCTGGATGATTTGTTCTCAAGCTGAATCTTCATCCTGTTTTGGGGCACATAATGCGTACCCACTACAGGAAATAACAGTACACATAAAGAAGCTACAAGTTAGGTAATTAATAAAGAATTTGAGAGCAACAGCTGAATAAAGTATACATAACGTGAACTGTGTGGACTCTCTTCTCAATGTGATGTTCTACAAACATCATTCAGCAAAGAATTTACAAATATAAACTTTATGTATCATTGTTCTTGGCCTTGAGTAGAAATATTCACAATATTTGACCTAAACGTATGCTTACAGCTTCACTGCATCAGATGAGAAAATGAACTCATGTTTCGACTAAAGTCAAATATATTACAAATGGGATTCAGGGGAACAAAGTAATCCTTAAATGCTGCAAACAATGTATGCTAGAAAAACAGGGAAACGAATACTGAAATACTGAGGACAGGAAGCCACCTGTCCTAACAAAGATGTCTTACAGCTACACGTTTAAGAGTAGGCTGCACTTTAGGTTTCCCTTTTACACACTGAAGAAAGAAGTAGAGAACTCTAGAGAATAATCCATCACCTTCTAAATTAGTTGGCTAAAGTGACTATTTCTCTAGACTAACATAGACTTAGATGAATCCTGCCCTTTGACATTTAAAGTTGTTATTGTTTTTCTTTATTTATTGTTTTTGTAGATAGCACTTACTTTATTCACAAATCCTCTTAGTCCCCAAATGAGCACATTTATAAGCTTAGTATTTAACATGTGTCTTTTTAAGTCTAAAGCACAGAGAATTTAATCCTTGCTGAATAATTTCATTTTGGAAACACAGATAAAAAAAAAAAAAAAAAAAAAAAGAACTGTAGATATATATATATATATTTCAAAATTAGATTTTGTTTTGTTTTAAAAACAATCTCCTTCTTAAATTAAGTAATTAATTCTGAAAATAGAACAGAATGACAGCCTCAAATTAATTCCTCTTCATTGTATTGAAACTCCTTCTCTCAGTTTCTCCACCTACAATCCATTCCAGTTCACTCAGAACTTTTTCTTTCATTGCTTGCCTTGGTTTATTGACAAAGTTGTAGTATTGAGACTGGCTGGATCTTCTCACCTGTAAAGGATTACAGCCAACCATCTCTGGGGTGGAACATTGCCAGCAACAGAGGAGGGTGCTTGTGCTTGCAGCACTGAAATCCTCATGGGGTCAGGGTTGTTGTAGCATCTTCTGAGTTATGAAGAACTTGAGGAGGAACCTGGAGAGCATTGGAGACAGTGCTTCCCAGTGGTGTCCCCTGCAAGCAGACTCACATTCCCAGCCATGTATACGTATAATGTACTAAGGCTATGGGAAGAAGCAGCTCTACAATAACTAATTATGCTACTTTCTGATGACTTGAAATTCAGCTTTTCCCTGCAAACAAGATAAGGAAAGTAACTCTACATTTGTGCCTTCAGTTCCCCAGAGTTTAGAGTGTATTAATGGCTATTGGATTCAGAATAAATAAACTGGATGGAAAAATCATTATGTGAGGTCCATTTTCTGAATATCAATTTAGTTTCTAAGCACTTCAATAACTTATCCTTAATTTTTAACTCGGAGCATCTCTGAAAATAGTAGAAATTTGGGGCATCATTGCCTTTTCTCTTTTTATAGTAATGGGATATGAATGTGGTAGCTGAGCTTATTGAATCTGACATTAGAAGTTGATTCATCTTTTAAAAAGCATTTTTACATATTGAATTTTGGCCTTTGAGGAATAGAAAACAATCAAAATGTATTGAGACAAATTGAAAAAAAAAAAAAAAGGAATTAACTGAGAAAGATACGTGAATAGCCCTCTTCATCTCCACAGCACCTTTTAAAAGAAAAGTGTGCGCATAAGATAATAAATAGATTTTAAGGTATGGTGACAGCAACCTCATTTGCCAGAGCTGTGAACTGAGGAGAATGAGTCCTTCAGAAGTTTGTGAGAATGACAGGTCTTTGCTTGCATATGAAGTGTGTTTGTTTCCCCAGCATGCTGATACTTTGTGTGTTATAGATGCTCTGTGGGCTGCTCTGCCTGCAGCTCGACTGTGTGTTTTTACTGTTTGTTCATATGTACAGTTGAAACAGAGGTAAAACATTTGGATGGGTAAATGTTAGATATAGTCATGCACGTATACTTATTTAAAACATATGTATGTATGTATTGGGTTTATGTGTCCAGATGATGGCCACAGGGTTGGAGGTGCAGAGGCCACCTCTGTGGGAAGGAGGACATCAGGGCCCTGTGCCAGACATAGCCAGTTCCAGCTGTTTTTAGCTGGTTCCAACAGCCCCACCGCAGGGTGCATCCGAAACCATCAGAGAAGCTTGTGGCTCCTCTGTGAAAACATGTTTAGGAAAGGTCAGAAAATGCCACAGGGAGAGAGAGAAAGAGGAGGGAACAGAAAGAGTGGTGAACATCAGAGGAAACACCAACCTCAGATGAGGAGGAGGTGCTCTGTGGCAGAGCAGGTATCCACTGTGGTCCATGGAGGATCCCATGGTGGAGTAGGTTCCTGAAAGAACTGTGGCCATATAGAGCCTGCACCAGAGCAGAGGAAAAGTGTGAGAGGGATGGGGTGGCAAAGAGAAACTACTGTGTAGTACACGAATGAAGTTGAGTCTAGGAAAGAGGAAGGCAAGGTGTTTTCATATTTGTCTTTTTATGTTTAATTGTTTATTTAGTTCATTTTCCCCAAGTTGGGTCTGTCACTCACAACAGTAACTGGTAAACAATCACCCTGTCTTCATCTCTACTCACAAGTTTTCTTGCTCCTGCTCTCCTTATCTTCTCCCCGACCCCACTGAGGGCAGAGTGAGTGAGTGCCTGGGCAGGAGTTACCAAAGCTAACCCACCACAATATTCATGCATGCACAAACACACATACATATGTAATACATAGGCATACACTCCAAGATGTATATTTACAACATTAGGGTGAATGAGAATCGTATAAACTACATGCGCTGTAGTGCATGTAAACTACATGCACACCCTTCTTGTTCAAGCTCTTTAGGGAATGAGAACTCACCACAACACACTCTCCAAAAGCTGAACGCGTTTAGGGGCATAGGAAGAACAAATGTCTGCAATTAGGCTCTATTCATCCCAGAACCATACATGCAGACTGTCTTACCAGTAGACAAGGGAAACATTTCATTTACCTCCTGTTTTATAACTGACAGCTCTTTTCCTTCCTGGTGTTGCAATCTGTTCTTCTCTCTTTTCCAGAGTGAAGTCATTCTCATTAAATGAAGCACCTTCTTGCTCGGTCCTGGGCTGAATCAAAAGCATCTGACAATGTAACTTCCCCAGCTTTATATCGCTCTGTTATCACCAGTCGACATTCTTCAAACAAATCAACAAGGAACGTTTGTAGAATAAACAAGTAAGAAAAATAACGGCAATTCAGGAAGAAAGTAAGAAAGGAATTAAAAGCTTAGATAATAAGAAAGCATGAGGAGAAAGCCAACAGATTTGTGCAGAGCTATGGTGAAAGTGATATGTGAATCCTCAATTAAAAAAAAAAAAAAAAGTTATGTAATTCAGTGTGATACTTTGCAATGACCAAAGGCATTCTGTTTGTCTGTGTGTTAAATATATAATATGTTATTAAGAGTGAATCCTGGGGAAAAAAATTCTGAATAAATTTGTCCAAGAGAAGAGCACACATTATGTACAAAGAGGTAATTACTACTGAATGAGAACCTCAGATTGAACAACTATACTGTTATCACATGCCTTTGGCATCAGAAAAGCCAAGAGCTCTTTCAAAAAGCAAAGCAGAAAATACCTTGAAGAATGTTATATGTATTCTTCAAAACCTCAGATTCCTGTCACTCTTTCCTCTAGAAGGGGGTGTCTAGTCCCCAGAGTGACCTCGGTGGTTAACTATGGGAGTTGTATTTTTTCCCATTTCTTCTTTGCTTTGACCATAGCCACATGCATATGACATTCTGTCTGTCACACTTTCATTAAATTGTCCTTGCTATTTCCTTGTGCTAATACCCAATCTAATTCCACAGTATTGCAACATCCTGAATAGATAAGTCAAACACTTACTTTTTAGGAAACAATATTATAATACAATAGTGAATTGCACACAGACAAGGAATTGTTCAACATTCTTGAAGGATAAAGAATGTCACATAAATAAGCAAAAGAAAATGGCAGTAATATAACAGGCAAGGTGATTTAGATATCCACAACACTGACTTCCTGGGCTTGACTCTTATCTACCTCCATGCAGATCAGTAGTTACACTGTTGTAATTTTTTTTGGCTCAAAGTCAAGTTCAGTTTTTCTTCGGAAAACAGTTTCCATAATAAGACTAATAGCAAGAAAAAAGAGCAATAATAGCCAAAGACACAGTAGAGTTGATGAGAGTGTAGCATCAGAGTACAGCTCTCCCAACAGTTAGTTGCAAGCTTTGATGTCCACATTACACAACAGAACCTCACTAGATAGTAAGTACTGAGTATCCAAGTACCTTTAGCTTCAGAATATTTGGACTTAGGGCACAAATTGCCTCAAGTCTTATAACGAACTTCTTCCTACAAGTAAATAAGATGAGCCAGTGATCAGACTGAAGCCCTGATACACAGCTGTGCATATGACCTGATCACTTCATACACATACTCCATGACACATTTTTGGCTTGTATAAACTGTTATCCTCACAATGACTAGGTTTATTTCATGGCATGTTGTTGTGGTTTAACCCGGCTGGCAGCTGAACACCACACAGCCGTTCGCTCACCCTCCCCCCTCCCTCTCTGGGATGGGGGAGAGAAACGGGAAAGTGAAGCCTGTGGGTTGAGATAAAGACAGTTTATTTAAGAGAGAAAATAATAATAATAATAATAATAATAATAATAATATGTACAAACAAGTGATGCACAATGCAATTGCTCACGACCTGCTGACCGATGCCCAGCCCAACCCCGAGCAGCCGGCCTCCCACCCTGGCTGGCCACCCCTATATATTGTTCAGCATGCCGTCAGATGGTATGGAATACCCCTTTGGCCAGTTTGGGTCAGCTGTCCTGGGTCTGTCCCCTCCCAGCTCTTGCTGCCCCCCCAGCCTGCCCGCTGGCAGGACAGAGCGAGGAGCTGAAAAGTCCTTGGCTTAGTGTAAGCACTGCTCTGCAGCAATTAAAACACCAGCATGTTATCAGCACTCTTCTCATCCCAATCCAAAACACAGTACCTCACCAGCCATTAGGAGGAAAAACAACTCTGTCCCAGCTGAAACCAGGACACATGTGTGTATCAATGACTACTCTTACTGTTCAGTTTGGATACAGCCACCCAATTCTGGGAGCAGAAAATTGTAGATATGCTGTTGTGAGTCTAGCCTTGACATATGGCCTCAGGGCTTGGGGACAGTCTTTGGATTGTTTATTCCATTTGGGTAAATGAAGCTTCTGAAAACTCCCAGAGAATCTGGGAATAAAATTCTGAAGTGTAAAACCTGATTCTGTGTTCTCATAGGGCACAACACTCTAATGCCCTGTTATCTGTTAACTTCTAGCTTATATGAAGATTTACAGAGAGCCACATGAATAATTGTTTTCATATTTTATCCTGCATGTCAGAATGCAATGCTGAGTGAGGAGATGCTATAAGTCAAAGAAGAGTGATGTGCTGATGGTGAAGTAGCAGGTCTAAATAAGTCTTGTGATTATTAGACAGAAACTGAAAAGTTTTTAGAGAAGCCTGCAAATAAGCAAACTCTCAGAACTCAATTACTGTTCAGTCCAACTTTGTACATACTTGCATGTATGGGCCACATTTCCAGTTTTGCTTATCTATAATTACTATTATTCCCATTAAATCAGAATCTGAGGGTGATTATGCTGTACAAAACAGTGGTATATGCTGTTAGGAAAGATAACTTATATAACTATGGATTAGCATATTATGCTAAGTGTTTAGTAATAAAACTTGCATTGTTTTAATTTAGATGTTGATGGTGGGTAACCCTTTAACTGTTCTTCTTCAAACCCTGGAGTGGAAATCCATGAGATAAGAGAGGTTTGAATGTTAAATCTATTTCTTGTAACTAATAACTGTGGATTATCCCATTCATGGAAGAAATGTATATATATATATTTAAGTCCTTGTGTTGCTAGGCAGATCTATTTATTTATTTATTTATTTTTGTAAAAGAAGACAAAAAAGACTTTAAGGTTGTGGACCTGCTTATCTCTTGCTGACTCACTTCACCTCTTCTGGATTCTCTCTAGAGATATTTGATGCCTCAGTGAGTCCTAGAGGTGCAACTGAGTAGACAGTTGAAATATTAAACTACCTGTCTGAGTTGCAAATGATTTCCAAAGCCACATAAAAGGGCAGATCTTAGGGATAAAAAGGGATATCTTAGGGATAAAAAGCTGTTCATTCTGTGTGAAACTCTGAATACTGCTGAAGTAGATCAGTCACAGCATGTAAAATAAAGGAAGTCAAGAAAATATAGTAACAGATTTTAGCCCACCAGAGAAGACTCATTCATGGTAGAGTTCCTCAGATGAGCACATACTTCCTATGAGGATCTGGGCAACAAAAGGATGGGGTGAGCTGGAGGGTTGAAGGGTGATGGCACCCTTCAACCTTCAGTATTGTGACTGAATAGTTTAAAAACTGAGGAGGATTAACATAGAATATCATGAGGATTTTTTTCTCTGTTTTCAAATGCATATTTGCTTTACTTTATCTGCATTGTGTGGGGATGTACAGTCTTGGAAAAATAGTTTTCAGAGCTGTGTTAAATGTAATTTTAGCAATGGACACTACAGAGAGATAACATGGACATTTATGAACAATGCTGGATATGGACAAAGTAATTTGCTGTTTTTGTGGAGGTTGAAAAAGGCTTTAATTCCTCATTATTGTTATTTTCCTGGCCTCTCAAATATAACTTTGGTGGGTTGACCCTGGCAAGCCACTAAGCTCTACATACAGGAGAGAATAGTAAAAGCAAAACCAACAAAACTCATGGGGCAAGATAAAGACAGTTTAATAAGTGAAGGAAAGAGGAGGGAAAAAAAGTGGTCCAAAGACAATCATTTACCAGTTCTCACAAGCAGACTGATGCCCTGTCAGTCTCTGAGCAATGGCTACCTGCCAATGTACCCACTTTTCTGCCTCAATTTTAGTTACTGCGCATGACATTATATGGTATGGAATATCTCTTTGGGCCAGTTGTCCAAGCTATATCCTCCACAGGTTCTTGCCCACTCCTAGCCTACTTGCTGAGTAGGGAGCTGTGAATATAATTAACGCCTTCCCAGCCAGAGCCACTGCAATAAATAAAGCTCCTTCGGTTAAACTTGTATCCCCAGTTACAGACAACTCTTTAAATCAAAGCACTGGGACTCTAAATTTAGAGTGATTTAGAAAACTAAGCATGTTGAGGGGTGTTCACGCAAAACTATTTCAATCCATACCTGTATCATCATATTTTCTCAGATCAGTCTTTTTAGTATATGTTAATAAATTCTGTACTAGGATCCAGATAGGATTTCCTAGGAACTTTATAGCCACACTTGTAATTTAGACAGATGAGGACAATCAATGGAAACAACAAAAGAGGCAGAAGGCAATCAGTGTAATGAGCACTGAATACCTGAAAACAAGGTCTTTTGGCTTCAAACTATAGAGCAGATTGTATTATGTACCTGAGGTACAATTGATATTTTCAGGCTAAAACAATGTAAGTACATTATCTTCTCAGGAACATATGATTTTTAATGGCCACAGTCACATGGCTGGAGGAAAGGGATTTGTACTCCCAGAAGGACACATGTAGTTCGTTGTATATAGAAAGAAATAAAGAAAAAAAAAAAAGAAAACACATTTTGTGAATAGGATGAAATATTTTATGGCAGGATAGGGAGAGAAGACAAGAGTGAAATCAAGGTTAGAACTGACCCTCGGTGTTGCAGAGCTGCAAAAGGCATAATTGTAGAAGGTCTAAAAAGCCATGTTTTAAGCTTATGTGAGGTTCTGAGCTATTGCCAACCAATATGAGCTTCAGTGGCTCTAGCATAACATTGCAAACATTGAAATGTTCCAAGATTTTGAATATATCTGTTATAAACCATAGACAACACTTATCCCTCCAAATTTCAACTTCTTCAGACCATAGTGGCTGCATACATATTTGGGTTCTTTCAAAGTGCATTCTGCTTTTTTCATTTTCAAGCTGTTTTATTATTATTAATAATTATTATCTACACAAAAGTGATTGGAAATATATATTGGGGATATTAGATAGAAAATTGTTACACTAATAACATGGCATTTAGAATCAAATAGTGATGATAGGTGATATTATTATAAATGGTTTTATGCAGAGGAAAGCTAGATTAGTAATTAGAATAATGACATTTGAATCAGTAAGAATCAGTTCCACGTCATGGAGCCTGTAAAGATGCTGTGAGATGTCTTAGGCAAATTTTATTAAACTGTATTCCCAAGAAGATTTAGACCATAGCTCTGTATGACAAAGTATTCTCCAGCAGCATTATCTATTAATTCATGGCATCCTACATATACCAAAACAACAGTCTAAAGGGCAATGTAATGAACTAGAGTGGGAAAGTCTGACTTACAGAAACATGTAAACTGTTTCATTTTCTTTTCAAGAGAGAGCCAGCATCTCTCTGATTTAAATGAGGTCTCTTAAAAAAAAAAAAAAGAAAAAAGCATCAGTTCAGCTGACAAGAAGGTGAGTTTCACATGAGAGCAGTAGCACTTTCAGGTTGCAGTGGCACAAAATAGTCTGCATTATAAGAACATGACTTCACAAATTTAAGTTTTTAAAACTCTTTTCAACTTGTGTTTTTAGTCTGAAGAAGAGGAGGCTCAGGGGAAACCTTACTGCTCTTTACAATGTTTGGAAAGGAAGTTGGGGGGAGCTGGGAGTCAGCCTCTTCTCGCAGAAAACTATTGATAGGACTAGAGGGAATGCCCTCAAATTGCACCAGAGGAGGTTCAGGTCAGAAATTAGGAGAAATGTCTTCTCAGAAAGAGTGGTTAGGCATTGGGACGGGTTGCTCAGGGAGGTGGCGGAGTCACCGTCCCTGGAGTGTTTAAGGAAAGGTTGGACGTGGTGCTTAGAGACATGGTTTAGTGGGTAATATTGGTGGTGGTTGGGGGACAGTTGGACCAGATGACCTTGGAGGTCTTTTCCAACCTTAATGATTCTAAGAGTTACTTCTCTTCATCAATGAGACTATCTGTGTATAGAGTCTTGGCAAAAACTTGATGGTTTACCATATATTCAAAATATAAAAAGGTATTCAAAAAGGTATTCAAAAGGTATTCAAAATACTCATGAACTCAGCATTCCTAATCTAAGAGATATTTTCTAAATGTTCATGTAACAAAAATGAAGTAATAAAAAAAGCCTCTGAACCTGCAATCATACTGAGGTTCACATACCTTTTGTAGCACAAATTTTTTAGATACTCATGCCAATTTTTCTAGAAGAGTGCAGTGTAATTCTAAAAAGAGCTCACTCCGTTTCCCCTGATGACTCTGCTGCTACTTGTAACGATTAATTACAGATTTTTTCTTCTTGCATAACAGAGACAGTTAGAATGATTCAATAATCAGTTTGGTTGGCCTTATAGCAAGAAGAGGGAGTAACCATATTTTAATGCATGCATCACAAAATACAGAAGGATTTAATAACAAAATAAATTGCATCAATAATCTCATAAGGTCCAAGGAGCAGGAAATTTTGTATGTGACAAAGTATAGTCTTGAATTAGGTTTCTAGCATCAGGAAAACTTAAAAACAGAAAATCTGAAGCCTAGGCTAGTGTGTCTTTTGAGCTCAAAAGAGACTGCTGAGTGATTTAAGGACTACCTAGGAAATACAAAGATTAAAAAATGCCTCACCAGCAACATTCGAAATAACATATCAGCATGAAAAGACTCCCAAGGAAGCCTGTCCAAAACACTGAAGCACTCCTGGTGAGACTGACTCAATTATCAGCTGTAATAGCATCAGGTGATAGACTTCAGTAAGCAAAGTGTTGCACAGTGAGAAAATTCTATTAGAAAACACCAATTTACACCTCTGAATTGCTGTGAATATTCGTTAACATCTCCTGTATGCTTTGTAGCCATTAACTGATTAATGAAATCCTAAAGAGAAGCAAATACACAGTATGTGGTGAGCAGGTGTTACCATTCCCTTTTTGCAGGTGATGGGGAAACTGAGGAGAGACTTACTGTTGTCTTACCTGAGACCAGACTGTTGACAAACTGGAGATGTTCCTGAAGATTGCATGGTGTGACAGGTGCTCCCACAGAAGCTTGTGAGTGCTTATCCACCATCTTATCCCAAGATTCTGGTCATTGTCCCTTAGTTCTGCTTGCATATATATGAGGTCTCCTTAAAGCAATCAAACAGATCTGTACTATGCTGAATGAACTCTTTAGGAAGAAAGGTTTTCCATCTCTACAATTTTGATAGTGGTTGTCCACAAACACTTTAAGTTGTCTTGGGCCCCCGGTGATAATAAAAGAAGTTGTCTTACCTTTTCTTTCCCTCTTAGCTTCTCACTTCTTTCAGCAGTAACAGATTTTTTTTCAGTAGCAGAGCATGTTCACTTCTTTAAAATACTGGAGAATGCTCTTTCTGTGGGTAATCTTTGCAAATCTAACAACATCTCTTGCAGAATTTTCCTGAACTCTCTTGATAACTCTTATTCCTAGATTCTCACTTAAGGGGCTTGCGGGTGCTAGACTGACCCTTTACTTTGCATGGGTTACCCTCAACAAAGAGGAATAATGGGACTGATTGGATGTGACTTTGCTGTTATTGCAAAAAATCCAAACTGTCTTTTCCAAAGGGTTTTGTATAGAGTAAAACTTAAGCTGAATACAGATTTCTGCATTGAAAATAATTGTATTCTCTATCACAGGATTTGCTCTCATACTTATTCCCATGAAATCAACCAAAGATAGATGATCAAATCAAAACCTTGTAAATAAACAAATGAACAATCCTTTCCAAAGACAGTTGCTCTGGGATTAGATGGTTATCCAGTATAGCTCATGTATCCACAGTGTTTTGTTTCTCTTACAACTGTTTCTATCACACACTACACATACCTACAGCTCCTGCTAGGTATCTGCTTGTGATCTTTATCTCAAATCCCACACTTTGAAAAGAGATTCTAATCATTGCAACCACAACTGTTGGAACCATAATCACCATCATCATAAACTAGCTCCCATTAATAGCCATTTAAGGATCTTTGGTGTCTGTTAAACATCATGATTTCCATCTTCATAAATTAAATTTGTATTGTGTTCTCAAACTTATTTTATTAAATTGTAACATTTTGTATATGTTTTTGAATACTCTATATGTTTCTATAGTACATAGAAACTCCGTATGTTTCTATAGTAGATACAAATATAAAAATAAATATTTCTATTGCTGTGGGTGGGTGTGCAGAGTTTCTAGATCAGAAGTGTTGTGTCCAACATGCAAACTGTACAGGCAGAGGAACCTAGTTATGCCTGTATCCAACTCTGTAAATATGCCTCTTACTTCTGATAGACCCTGTTGCTTTAGGGTTCAGTAGAGGGATTTATGAAAATGGGGCCTAATTGTGATGAAAATTTGTAGGATCTAGTGTCATAATATTAAACAAATATGCCTTGTTCTATCTTTGTTGAGGAGTGTAAAGGAATTTAGCAGCTGAAGCAGAGCTCGAGGAAACCTTTGATACTGAAATAACGGGTGGCCTCTAACTACACATACAAGGTTGCAATTCTCTCCACAGGACTTTTTTGATGACAGTTCTCAGTTCAGAACTGGTTGTGATCAGCCCTGAGAGTGAATTACAATTGCATACAGACTCTGTGGGTAGCTACTACAAGATATTCTGACAAAGAAAGAAAGCCTTTGCAACTCTGTCCTCAGTGAGAATGGTATGTAGTAACAATAGGAGACAACTTGATCTTTCCACCACAAGCTCTTTTGAAGTCCATCCTCCTCTTTTGCAGCACCCATAGGTGACAAAATACAGAAAAGAGTGAACTCATGCCTTTGTTAGAATTTGTCAAAGAGCAAAGAATTTTATGATTCTATGATTCTATTCTACAAATAAGTGGATTGCAAATGGAACAAACAAACAAAAATATTAATAAATAAAAAAGAGGGGTGTGCCTGGGTGTGAGAGAATCTTCCTGGAAATAAAAGGAGCTATTGGTATGTGATAAAGTGCTCTTCACAGAGTATGCAGTTGTTAAGTGCTCAGAGAGCTCTGTGGAGAGTACATCTATGTATCTGAATAGATAATATTAAATACAGGGATGTTCACCCGTTATTGAAATGCTCTTATCTCGTGACTCAGGCTATGAAAACATTAGTCCTTCCACCTCAAACTTGCTGATGTGTGTTGCATGCTGTTAAATAATAATAACAACAGTAATAAAAAATATAATTAATAATAATAGAATATTCTTTACAATTGCTAATGAAGGAGATTGCTAATCTCCTGCTGGTAGCAGGAGAGTTTTTTGTCTCTGCTGCCAGAAACATATTACAACTTGTAATTAATTAAGAAGCATGCTGGGTGGGATGGCAACACACATTATAAGTAATGTAATAAGAAAGAAAGGCTTTGTAAGTAGAAAGGTGACAGAAGATTTTGCCAGAAATAACTGTTAGATGATGATGCTAGAGAAGCATGGCAAGTTTTCTAACCTATATAGAGCACTGTGAGTAAAGAATTTCACCTGATTTCATCACTATTGACTATAAAATTCATATGTATCCTTTCCCTACAGCCTCAAATCTTCTTTTCTCCCAGAGGCAATAGCACAACAGAGGAAATGGAGATTAGTGGTTACAACAGAGGACTTGGAATTTGCTATTTTGAGCTCTGCCACTAAATCATTTCCTGACCTGGGCAAAGTCAATTAAAGTAGCTATGCATCATTTTCCATCTGTAGTATGGGAACAATCACAATTGCCTCCTAAGATTGTTGCAGTGTTTCAGGAATAATAGATTTATAAAGCATGTACAGTTCGCAAAAGGAAAATATCTTGGTGATAACGAACCTTTATGACTGAACCCCTAGAAACAAATCCAGGTGGAAAGTCAGAGGTAATACTTTTTCCAACTGTTTTCTGAAATAGTTTTTATTTGCTTTTCCCCTGTTCCTACAAGACAGAAGGAACAGCAAAACTCATGCCTACAGTAATGGGTCTGCATTTGTTCTAGCTTGGAAATATGTTTCATCATCCTACTCTAACTGGAGGGCTAAGAGCTTTGCAGACCCTGCTCTTCTCATTCCCACCCAAGGTGATTGCTTCCAAGCTTGTGGAGGAAGCAATGGTAATTAGGGAGAGATGCAAAGTGTGCTGGTAAGCTTAGTCCAGCGCTTCAGGAGGAAACAGATTCATCACTACATTTTACCTAGCTTCTGTTCCAGCTGCCACCTGTGCTTGCAGTATTGGGCTAGCTGAACAGACAGGGAGACAGGTTTCTTCATAGCTGGAATAATCATATTAGAAATGGATGGAGCCTAGTTTACATTGCCACAGCTTTCATTACATTTTGCTCTGTATGATGTACTTTCTGGAAGACTGGTCCAATCTGTGATTAAGAAGAAATTTCTTCTCATCATAAATGGTACAATACTGGCTGCCTTGTCTTCTCAGGCACCTTGAGCTCTGTGTCTAAAGTCACTTTCTGAAATCCTGATCATATGTCTTTAGATCCTTTCATATGTCTTTAGATAACTTCTAAACTCATTGCACATACTTAGTCCCAGCCAAGGGCAGCCTCTTATTGGCAGCATGAGATATTAGCATTGCAGTCCTGTCTGTGAGAGATTTCACCTGTTTTCATCAAACCCTAGAGGAAGTGATGGGTCCAGCTGCTGAAGAGCAATATTAATTCCAAATGTTGGTGTCATTCAGCACCTATTTCATTTTTTTTGAGACTTGGAGATGCTAAAGAATTTTGTACCTTCTTCTGGATTGTGTATGCATTAATACTTACATTTCTACTACTACACAAACATCATTATTATTTTTCTTACTTATTTGTAAGTAGAAGTGGCCTTTCTTTGTCCTTGTGTACTGATGGGAACTGCTAAGTAAATAATAAAGCTGTACTTACAGAGGCACAAAAGCTACTTTGGTAAAGATAAAAAAAAAATAATCATTTGTTAGCAAAGAGAGACACAGTCCTTCTCCCCAAATACTGGAAGATTCTTCAAGTAAGTGATATTGATAATGGCATTGAAATACATGTTTATTTTAACAGAGAGGTCAAAATGTACATGTACTGGAACAATGCAGCTATTGAACATTAATTTCACTTGGGATTAATCAATGATGAAGAAATAAGACTCTCTTCTTTTTAGCCAGAGAGAAACTGCTGCCTTGATCTATAGCTCAGTCAACAGGCTGAAATTGTGAATAAGTGTGGGACACATTGAGACAACCTTTTGATCTCAGCTTGAATGCAATAATTGTAATGAAAAAAAAAAAAAAAACACAGACCTAATATTATTATCAATATCACTCCTTGTAGATGGTGATTTGGTTTGATTGCATTACTTTTACAAAGAACAAAAAGACAATGTGTTGTATTCAAATTACAAATGATCCATTCAGAAAAATTAAATTATATGGGACCTCATAATGTGTAGAGAGGTATTAAAAATATAGCTAAATCACTCTGTGATTGCTTATTACAAATGTTATAAAGCACTGAGTAATCATATGTGTATTTTGAAATTGCTCAGTATCTCAGAAGTAACTGGTTTTATTAACAAACTGTTTGCCTGCCATGTTTAAGAAGTGCTACGATCAGCTGTCTAGTGAAGCCTGAACCTGTTTGGGCATGTAAATATCTCATGGTTTATAGAAGACAAAGATCCGTCAGAACCAAGAGAGTGTTTTGTTCTTTTATCTCTGGGTAGAGGTAACAGCTTTCATTAGCAGTTACTGGAATAATTTGTGTGCATCAAGGGACTTGCATCCTGGTATCTATTCGTTTATGAATTTACTGTAATACATTCCTATAACATTGCAATACAAATTATAGATGAGAGGTTTTTTATTTTTATTATTTTACTTTTTAATCTCCTGATAGCTGTTGTGGAAAACCCTATAAAATATATTGGTTTTATTCAGTCTAAGGGCAAATCTTTTTGAAATGTGTAAGGGCTTAGGGAATTTTAAAACATATTTTAGAAAGGATACAAATGTTTAGGGTTTTCATTAGCTTTGAAGGGGGACACAGTTTTATTAATGAGAGTGGGCAAATCAATTGTTTGTGTATTTATGACCTCCATGCTTTGCTCATTTCTACTCCATTAGCTGTGTAAATACAGTATTGAGCCTTTGGTGATACATCCTGTCCTGTTGATCAGTTTGATATAATGATGTTAAGAAAATACACTGTGAAAGATACATCTTGTAGGTACCCCACACCAGTATTTGTGACACAGTGAAGGTTTCGTTGCTCCAAATAAAGTTTTGAGGAATGGAATGGTTCTTAGCATTAGAAATACCAACAGACATGCACAGTCTCATATCAATGTGAAATAGTTAGATCTCATTCAAGTCTGAAAAGAAGATGGAACCTGTACATAGTGTTACCTCTGTTATCTCATTCAGTCCAAGCACTAGGTGCACTTACACTTAAGCCACTGGACTTCAAATGTACACCCTTATCTGGCTTTTTACAGGTCTGACAGCTGTGACCAGCTCAGTTTTAAACAGATTTGTAAGGATTTGCTGCACCCATGCAAGGGAAAAAGCAGAGAAGCTGTCTGACAGCTAGGAAAAGCAGCTAGAATCAAACCAAAACCTCCTGAAGCAGACATGAACGTACTTCTCCCAGAATATAATTGTTGAGCTGCTGTGCCATTGTAAGTATCACCAGAGCTAGGAAGGCAGATAAAATGTCTCTGGACAGCATCTAGGAAATTCCTCTGCATTGGTCTTTATAATCTTAATTCTTATCTAATGTATACCCACAATATTACATGTATGTATCGATAAACACTGTAATTAGAAAATTCTGAAAGAGGACATTGAACGAAGAATATAAAGGAAAAAATATTTTTATTCTTAAATATATATGGAATGAGAATGTAATATACGTAAAAGGGCAGGGGTAGATAGGAAGGTTGCTAAATCAGAAGTTCAAGGAAACAGAATTGTTTTGCATTTCAGCTTGATACTGTGGCAAAGGGCTATAAGGGAATCTGGAAAAATAAGAATAACTTAATGTGCTTAGAATTTACTAAATCTTAAAAATCCAGTTCAAAGTACTCATTAATTCTGGAAATGCTCCACTGAAAACAAAACAAAACAAAAAATCTGTGAATAACCTGTGAAGTGAGAATTACAAGTTTAGAACCACTCCGCTCAATTTAGAAAGAGGGGAATAAATCTCCCTCTCAGGTGCAAACACTAGCTCTAATCTAGTTTATAGAAAAAGAAGTATCATTGCTACTGGTTTAAAACAGAACCATCTCTGAAAAGCTTCTCCATTCATGACAAACTGTCAAGGCACTTCAACCTTATATGAGTGCTAAGCATCCTTAGAAAAACTCAGACTTTTGTGGGATGAGTTGCAGGCCCTTATCAAATCCAAAGGCAAGACTTCCAAGGCCTAAATGGAAGGGGAGAACAGTGAATGTGGTCTACCTTGACTTGACAAAAGCAAGGCTTTTGACACTGTCTCCCATAACATCCTCATAAACAAGCTCAGGAAGTATGGCCTAGATGAGTGGACAGTGAAGTGGATTGATAATTAGCTGGATGGCAGAGCTCAGAGGACTGTGCTCAGTGGTGAAGTCTAGTTGGAGGCCCGTAGCTAGTGGTGTCCCCCAGGGGTCAGTACTGGGTCCAGTTTTTTTTCAACTTCCTCATCATGACCTGGGCAATGCAATGGAGTGCACCCTCAGCAAGTTTGCTGACGACACAAAGCTGGGAGGAGTGACTGATACCTCAGTGGGCCGTGCTGCCATTCAGAGGGAGCTCAACAGGCTGGAGGGATGGGCTGAGAGGAACCTTGTGAAGTTCAACAAAGGCAAGTGCAGGGTCCTGAACCTAGTGAGGAATAACACCAAGCACCAGTACAGGCTGGGGGCTGACCTGCTAGAGAGCAGCTCTGCAGAGAGGGACCTGGGAGTCCATGGGTCAGCAATGTGACTGTGTGGCCAAGGTGGCCAGCGGTATCCTGGGGTGCATTCAGAAGAATGTTGCCAGCAGGAGATCCTCCCCCTCTGCTCAGCCCGGGTGAGGCCTCACCTGGAGTACTGTTCTGGGCTCCCCAGTGCAAGAGTGATGTCGAGCTACTGGAGTGAGTCCAGAGAGGGCTACTAAGATGAATAGTGAACTGGAGCACCTATTGTATGAGGACAGGCTGAGAGAGCTGGGCCTGTTTAGCCTGGAAAAGAGAAGTCTGAGGGGAGAACTCTTCAATGTGTTTAAATATCTGAGGGGAGGGTATTGAGAGGATGGAGCCAGTCTCTTTTCAGTTGTGCCCAGTGACAGGATGAGAAGCAATGGGCACAAACCGAAGCACAGGAAGTTCTGTCTGAGTATGAGAGGGCATTTCTTTCCTGTGAGGGTAACAGAGCACTGAAACAGGTTGGCCAGAGAGGCTGTGGAGTCTCCTCTGCAGATATTCAAACCCCGCCTGGATGCCATCCTGCACAATGTGCTCTGTGATCTTGCTCAGCAGTGGGGTTGGACTAGATGATCTTCAGAGGTCCCTTCCAACCTCATCCATTCTGTGATTCTGAAATGATTTCAAAGTGAATTGGGTAAGGAGTAGTACTTTAGTAGTTTACTTTATTTGCCACATACATGAATTCACAATTTGAGGGTGTTCTGTTTGTTTTAATGGGTGAGATAAGCAAGGAAGAAAGTATGAAACTGGCCTATGTCCGTTGTAGTTTATAGTGGACTTTGCAGTCCAGTGCTCTGTGAATAGGATTGACAGTTTCATCTCCTTACCAAGTCTTTCCAGGAAGAAACAGTGGGCAGGCTCAGACAGAGGAGACAGTTGCTTAGTTTCTTCTTGTGCAGTAAAATTATTGTTAGATCACTCTTGCAAATAATTAATTCATTACCCTCTTTTCCCTTTTTCCAAACTCATGTCATCCAGATCAACTTATGCTGGAGAGAAGAAGTAGCGTCTCAATCTTTCCTGCTGTTGCTTCATATTGCTTTTCAAGGGAGCTAGTTGTATTATCTTTGGAGAAGGGGGCTGTAGAGGATGTAGCTGTTTAACTGGGACAAAACTGATGTGACAGGCTAGGCCTGTCCAGAGGCCATCTTGAGATACCTTTGGAAATTTCAGCATTACAGTGAGCCATGGCTGAGGGCTTTGAGAATATTTGTTTTGGATTTAAACAGCTATGTAATTTGTGGCTCATCATTAATGGATGTGCCAAAGATCAGACAGAGCTCAAATGGCAAAACAGGGAACAAAATCCAGATCTGAACAGAGCACACTCTCACAGACTTATTTGGTTCCAGAAGTTTTTCATATTCTGACAACGTATCCTCTCACATGCTGTATTGCATTAAACTCAATATAACAACCTGTAAGAAAACAAACTACAGACTCAATAGTCTTGGATGCTGACATCCCCTTTAAATTAATGTCCTGAAAAGTTAGCCTTATAATGTATGAGAACATTAGGAAAAAACAAACAAACAAAAACAACAAAAAACAACTGTATATTGACAGACTTTTAAAGGGCAAAACCATACAACATGGTTACCTGCTATTTTGTCCTTGCGCAACAATTCTGAGGTCTCACTTATGCTACTTCTTACATCCTGATGGGAAGCATGCTGGCAAAGGACCAGTCAGGCCATTTCACAATGTCATTTTCATAACTCTGAACAAATTTTCCAAACAAATGTGGATACATCCTCATCCAGGTTATTGAATTAGTCTCCCCTAAAGGATCAATAAAAAGAAATACAAGTCCATAATCAGAACTTATGAAATTGATAATCCTTTTAACTGCAATAACAATCTTTTAGAAGCCACATTTATTCAAGACTGCAGCGAGAACAGGGCAGGCTTGTGTGTGTGTGTGTTTAATGGCTTCAGGTTTTTTAGGGATATACACAGAGAACAAAGTACTAAAAATTTTAGGGAACTGGAAAATTTGTGGAAATAAAAATGACAAAAGATATTTATCCTTCAATTAGTCAATTAACTAATTGAAGTTAATTGAGTCAGTCAATTAAAAAGAACATGTGAGAGTACCTTTGACTTCCAGGCAGTTGCCATTGCAACATCCCTTGGAATTAAAATTATAAAAATTTCAAAGAAGTACAGAGAGACAGAGATTGATTCCACCAGAAGTAAACAAGAATAATTTTCCTAGCTGCTTAAATCCAAAGTTTAGATCCTTCACACCTTTGCTTACCTAACCTAAGGATGTCTAATAATCAAAGACATTTGTGTTTCTGAAATTACAGCTCTTAGGAAATTAAATGCCATTTTTCTGGCAAGTACTGTAATCTTAATCCTGCTGCTGAGTTACAGTTAACCTTATAAACCTGATGGAGACACATATGTAAGGTATATGTAATGTATTTTTCATTACCTTTACCTGTTACCTTGCTAATTTTTCCAGTACTCTGTAGAAGAGTGGCTTTTAATCTGACTGCCGGAAATAATGATCTCACAGTGAGTCAGACTTTGGAAGTTGAATTGTCCAACTCTTTTCTTCCATTCATTATCTTCTGTTTCATATTTAGGAGCTAGTAGATTGAAGTAATCAAATACTTTGATTAAAACATAATGAAATTTTGAAAACAATAAACCCAAATACACCTACATTAAAATTCAATGGAATAAAGTTGTTCAGTAATCTAAAAGCACTGCATTTTGATGAGTAGTTGGAATCAGAGTCATTCCCTTTTCATTGAACTGTTTTCACTGAGATGAATTGTAAATGATGTATTGTAGATGAATGTATTTTATTATGTCCCAAATATAATTTCTTAATGTTAATTGTGCTGTCAGAAAATACCTCTGTGTAACTTATGACCTGTTCTGCTTTAAGTTTTTCTGTTGTTTTAGCTGGAATGATGACATTTGATTTGAATTGGTGATCTGTTCAAAGTGAAAATCACTAGATGAGTCATTGGTTTCTGCTCAAATGCTTTCATGTTTACTCCCTAAAAATTTTAAAAGGGGCATGACAGTAAATTTATTAGCACCAAGCTATTTGATCTTATCTTGCAGTAGATATCCACTCAACTGAGAATTAACAATATGCTTTCCATATCCGTTTCTATGAGATGCTTCAAGTATCTTTCATCTTGCCATAATAATAATAAAAAAATACATATGCTCAATATTTTTTCTGAGTATCAGCACGGCACTTGTAATAATTAAAAAATAATAATTATCACTATTCATTATAATAGAGCAGTTGTTGCGGGAATTAATAAGAGAATGTAATGTATATCCTATAGGAATAAAATTATTTTTAATTTATCAGAAAGATGTGGAGTATCCCCAGTATTGTGAAAATTAATAGTGTGTGTCCATCTTGAGTGCAAACAGAATTGAGAGACAATATCTTCATTACTGATGACAGTGATTATGAATTCTTTGCAAAAAGTAGTGCAAAAACAGGGCCACTGGATTGATAACTATATGAGATTAGATAGTTTAAAATAATTGCACCTCTATTAACAACAGAAAGACATTTCCTAAGAATTTATCCAGATCATTGATATTAATTTTAATAAATAGCTTGGAAAATTGAAGATATTTCAGAGCCAAGGGAGGAATCCAATACTAGAGAATTGCAAATATTAAAGAAGATTACTAGACTCATTATAATTCGTTCAGTTTGAAATTTAATCTGAGCACCTAATGAGCAGGCTGTTACATGCTACAGATATAATAGTTGGAGTTGAGCTACAGCTATTTTTCTTTTTAAAGAAATATCCAGGATTAGTTACAAAACATACTTAGTGCAATACTTTTTCTTCTTCCTACATGTATATCTAATGTATTTGCTTTTATCTAGTTATAAATTCCACCTTTTGTATCTTTTTACATTTGTACATTAGGTTGAAAATAACCACTCCTTTCAACATTAATTTCCTAACTATTGACTAAAGTTTTAGTCTTTCTTTTCAGAAATAAAATCACTAGTGTTATCTTCAATGTTAAGGTTTATTATTTATTTATTTTATGTTCCTGTCTCTCTTATGTGAAATAGCGCTAATACATATAAAGGATTTTCACATAATCTGGAAGCGAAACTATGACAAATAGTCAAAATACTTGTGGTGGAGGATTGAAGAAAAGGAGAAAACTCAACAGATTTTACATGTATGTTATGTATTCATTTACCTTTCAATTAATTTTTGGCCCTCCTGCTTTTCAGGTAAAGAAACCTTTATCTTATTTCATCACAGCATTAACTACCAAGCTTTGAGAATATTTTGCTCATTGCTTCTGAGGATAGAGTTCTCTGTCCTGTGTGCCTGGCTCATGATCTTAATTCCCACATTACTTTACATTTGCTTCATCAAAATATATGCTGTCTGTACATTTGTCTGTACAGGTGAAATCAGAATCACTCTATGTATTGTCTTTATCAACCAATTCTCATTTTTTTGAGCCACCTCATTTTTTTTTTTTTAATTTTCTTACAGATTACAAAAAAAAAAAAAAGCAAAAAACACCAAATACCAAAAAAAAAAAGCCAAAACACACCAACAAAAGGAGTAAGTTTTAAATAATAATAAAAAATAAGAGTGCCATTAGCTAATAATTTACATTTCTCTTCCTGTTGCATGACAATGAAGCTGTATTTAGGTAGAGGATTGAAGATCATCACTTCATGCAGGTCTTATAAGTAGTGCCCTGAAGCATGGTGATGAAGTCATATGTTCTCCAAAACACAAAAGACCCCAGTAGGAAAACCTAGTTGCATTTGTACATCCTCGGAGCAGTGAATTGCTTCAGCTGCTTCCTTCCTCATGAGAAGCAAATATGGCAATTCTCAGTAGAAAATAACTATATACTTAACTCTCTAGGCCAGAGTGTTTTCAGCCAGGGAAGATGGTTTATAACAAAGCTGATTCACAGCAAGAATATCTGTGAAGAAGAAATTTCAAATATCTAGCCACGTTCTCGCTGATTCTAACACAGTAATTATGAGCTTAGTTTATTTTGGTGCTGAGTAGCTTCATTTGCCTATCAGAGTCTATACTAATTCATCATTTGCATTCTGATAATATTCCCTTTACATGAAACTGAAACAATCAGTTTTTGCACTTACTTTAATGGTGACAAATATAGTGATGCAGGTACATGTGTGCCTATACAGTATTTTTAATTTGTTTCCTAAAGTTTAACAGAGCATCTTGCCTAGGGTCCACATAAGGTCTGACTTATTTCAATTTCAATGGAGACAAAGCTGAAACCCTCATGGATGTTAGCTCTTCTAGTGAGGAAAATGGAAGATGTTGCAAATGAGCAGAACTCATTTCAGAAGACAGAAACTGTATCTTACAAAAAACAGTGTAATTTGTGGTAGACAAAGGTAAAAAATAATTAATGGCCTTTATCTGGGCATTCATTCATTACTTTAATCAAGAAAATGCAACATATGACCTCATGAGCTATCCATCTATACTCTTTTCCATAGCAGCTGGGACTAAGGTTGCTGCCAACTGGTTCACGTGAGATGGAGTTATCATGTCTCCCTGCACCGTTCTGTCTTTTGGACCCCAAGAAGAAGAATGGTTAGTAGCATTAATAAAAAGGTATATGTGTAAATAAAAGTGCATGAAAAAATCAGTTTATTTATATGGCTGTCAGGAAACAGATACTGTCAGGATAAGTGCTCATGTTGGAACTATGTAGTTGGTCCTTGTTGGTTGCCAGGTTAGTGACAGGCAGTTAATTTTTTCCACACATTTCCTATTTCTTTTTCTCAAAAGCTTTCCTATATAACAAAGAGAGCTTTGTTATGTCACTGAAATAGAATACAGAAAATAAACTGGCACACTTATGCTGGGTGATCTTCTCAGTCTCATTTATGTGAGATATATATAAATTTATCATATTTTAAAGAGCAAACTAAATTTAGAAAATATTGAATGCTTTAAAGTGGGTTATAATGGCAACTGATGGTGCATATGCATGCTTACATAGAAAGCTTTATAGACCAAGAACTCTATCTGACAAAGCAAACCCATTGTGGTGTTTGTGATCCCACCCTGCACCAGAAAAATATTGCCTGTGAAAAAATAGTGGTTTAGTGGGACACAGCAGTATACCACAATTTAGTGCAAAAATGAATGGAAGTATTGTATGCAAGGATATCACAGGGGAAATTTTAGTAAAACAAGTTGGAATCTAGCCAGAAAAAAATGAAATTAATATCTACACTT
Source organism: Heteronetta atricapilla (assembly GCA_011075105.1). Lineage (NCBI taxonomy): Eukaryota > Metazoa > Chordata > Aves > Anseriformes > Anatidae > Heteronetta > Heteronetta atricapilla. Next base: position 44,052,195 of record CM021735.1, read on the forward strand.
TAAAAAAAACAATAACCAACCAAACAAACAACCCATGCCACTCCCCAATAAAATTAAAAAAAAAATAAATCCCAGTCACTTTAGTATTTAAGAAGAAAATAACAATAATGCCAATTAATTATCATCTGTCCCTAAGGGATTTTAGGTGAATGAGTGATTCTGCTAAGTTCAACATACCTGAAATCAGGCGTGTACCCAAATGATTTGCACCATTAGGTCTGCAGACCCAGATCACTGAGTCTTAACTGAGGCAGGACAGCACTTCTACTGCTGATGGCAATATGCATGTCATATAGGAACCTCATGTACTGTTGGACTCCGGTAGTTCGCCAGAAGGCAAAGTGCCTGTTTTATTGCTGCAAAAATGTAGAGTTCTTCTTCAGACTGGCTAGTATGCTATCACTGCAGGATTTATAGTTCTTTGTGTAAATGGTTTTCCTGATAATTTTGACTGTTGTCAAAACACTGGCTTGTTTCCAGTGGTGGAATTGTCTGTGACTTTCCCCAATGCCTTCAGCAACTTTCTATTTTAGATATACCTGTCAATATGGGGACAACCTGAAGCACAGGAGGTTCCATCTAAACATCAGGAAACACTTTGTGAGTGACTGACCATTGGAACAGATTGCCCAGAGATATTGCGGAGTCTCCCTTGGAGATACTCAGATGTCATCTGTACATGGTCATGGGCAACCGGATCTAGGTGTACATACCTGTGCAAAATGATTGGACAAGATGACCTCCAGAGGTCCCATTTAACCACAGCCATTCTGTGAACAAACAGAGTTATCACTCAGGTCCTTCGGTTCACTCATATATGCTTGTTGGACAGAGCAGCAAACCTGTAGGGAAGATGCTATGTCACTTGCCCTAGAAGAGTTTATTAGCTATGTGCAGTTTCTGTTCACAGTAATGTCTACTCAGTGCAGGATTTTCCTGCAAAATGAATTTACCTGGAGAAATGTAATAGAGTGGTGATGACCACTCTCTGTGAAATTGACATTGGAAAGATTAACAGTGTAATTCTTAGACATCATTACTGGCAGAAGCATGGTATTAAGCAAATGAAGTCCCTGGTGTTTAAGGTTCCAGGAAGCACAGATGTACAGAGAGGTTTTCTTGCACTGGGGCAGCTTAAATGTCTCAATTATGCTTGTATTTCTATTACAGCATCTCTTTGCCAAATGTAATTCCCAGACATTTGCCCATACTTATGACAACATCTTTATCTTGGCAGCTAGAAAACATCTAAAATGTCCATTTGACATTCTAAGTAGAGATGCTCTTCTAATGGGATGCAATACTTATTCCATGAGGAAAAAAATCTTGGGAGGTGTGATGTGACTTTTTGGAACTTAGTATTAATAATGAGAGGAAAAAAATGAAAAGCTTCTTATTTTACATGATTCTAAATCCCTTGAAAGCATTTAACATGACCTGGGAACATTTTTTGAATGTTTCACAAAATTCCCAGTGAATAACAAGGGCAAAATTAATCACATAAGTAAATTATTTGCTTTTCCTCACTTGCTTTCAACATTCCTTTACTTATCAATTGCTTTTCCTTTTATCAACTTTTCAGATTTGCCAAAACAGCAACTGAAAACTGAAGGTGAAATAAATCAAATCCACTGGTTAAAAATTTACACCTGCTCACCTCAGTTTTTAATTTGGCACAAATGGTGACACTGTGTTGTCCCATGTTACCACTCAGGCCAGACCCATGCTGAAATGGGGGCCTGGGACAGGTCTGGTGGTGGAAGCAGAGGGAATGGCTGGGACATTAAAGTAAATTGGTGCCTCTAGGGCCCTGACATGCACTGTTCAACCTGCCACCAAGTAAGCAGAAGTACATGAACTGGGTCAAGTGCAAAATTCTACACACATAGGGGCTTGCTCGACTTTTCTTGCAGATTCATAGAATCATAGACTGGTTCGGTTTGGAAGAGATGTTAAAGATCATCTAATTCCATCCTCCCTGCCATGGTCATGGACACCTGCCACTAGATGAAGTGATCAGCTGATCAACCTCCTGTTAGATTGGGTTGATCAAAGCCTCATCCAACCTGGCTTTGAACACATCCAGGGGTGGGGCATCCCCAGCCTCTCTAGGCAACCTGTTCCAGTGCCTCACCAAGCTCAGAGTAAATAATTTCTTCCTAATATCTATTTTAAACTTACCCTCTTTTAGTTTAAAGTCATTAACCCTTGTCCTATCTCCCTGACAAATAGTGTGGGAAGCCCCAGCTTTCATGTAGGCCCCCTTTAACCACCGGAAGGCTTCCATAATGTCTATAAGGTCTCCCTGGAGCCTTCTGTTCTACAGGCTGAACAACTCCAACTCCTAAGCCTGTAGTCATAGGAGAAGATTGTTTTACTCTTGCATCAAATATAACACCTCCAAGGCTAATGACAATGTAGGTGATGGAACTACCATTACATTCAATGAGAACTGGAAAAAAATCTTTTTTTGAATTTTGCTTATTTTTTTATACATTTTTTCAGCTAGAACTCCTTTCTGATTACATCTGCTGAATCACAAGGTGGGTGAAGTGTATGGTAGATTGACAGATCCAAAGGTTAAAATACGCAATAGAAAATAGTCTTTCTAGGCAGCAATCCTAGGTATAGAATTAGTATAAGACCTGTTGGTTGGCCTATAGTGACAGTTTTACCAGTAACCTCTATTTGTCCTTTAATTAATTAATGCATGCATATTAATAAACATTACCTAAAAAATCAGAATTAATTCCATACATGAATTCTGATGTACCCATCTATAATTCCAAATGAGACATGAACTAAGTTCTGAAGCTGCTGTTAAGATATTTATCGATTAAGGTAGTTCCACTAGAGTGAGCTCAACTAAAGGCTGTTCTTAGTCCCCAGCTTTTAAAAAAAATAAGGGTTACACTGGTATTTCATTCAAGAAAGGGTGTTCCAGAACTGAAATACATGAAGTATAATTATATTCAAGATAAGACAGTCCTGTGAGCTGCCTCCATTCTATGTTTCACAGTTCTGAATGATATTTCTACAATACTAATAATTTAGTGTTTAACTAGACACAAAGTTTTTCTATTAATAAATTTTGAATGTGTGTCTATGTTAATGAGAGCTAATGACAAATTGCATATGAAAAGATAAACAAGAATACTACTCAGATTCTGCCCTTTGAATTAAAAAAAAACGTATACATTTTTGCAAAGTGCTGTCAAAACACAGGGTTCTGTCTTCTACATTGTGTTTGCATATGTATATTATTTAATTTTGATTTTAAATTTTATATAGTCATAACAAATCTGGGAGGGAAGCAGATTTCCTCTTTCTGTGGAAACATCTTGAACTTACTTGTTTTCTTCTTCCTATGCAGTGAAAAGAAAACAAACACTCTGATGTTCCCTTTGAAATAAAAGTATTTAAAATTTCAGATAATTACAAATATTTTATTTTAGTAGAGCAGAAGTAATTAATGTTGATATTGGCGTTTAAAAAGGTATAATAAAACTGAAAGCATCATACCACTATGAATGTTAGAAAGTTATTTTCTTAAAAACATTAACATGGAATTTTTCTGCATGATGTCTGCAATTTATCATGTATCTTCTCTCTTCAAGAAAATTATTCAAAATTGACACATTTCTGTTAATCTTGTGAGTGACCTTTGTCATCAGTTTTGGGGCTATTTCTACCTTAAAGACATTTTGCTATGAACTTTTAGAGACTAAAATGTCAAACAACTTCCCCCTCCCAAAAAAACAAAGCCAAAACACTTCTATCATGTAACATTTTATTTTTAGAGATCCACATGAATAGCCTGATTTGCAAAAGTGCTGCTCATTCAGCATTATCTATCTGTGGGAATTGTTGGGTACTTGATGCTTTTTAGAAATCACAAGAGGATCAGCTGAAGAGTAATACTTAAGAGGAAGAAAACAGGATATTTCTATGTGAACATCATGCCCTTGTGATAAGCTTCTCTGCAAATTTGTCATCTCTGTTGTGCTACATAACACTTGTCTCCATATAAAAAAAAATTAATGAAGGGCACATGTATTAGTTTAAATAGTGTTAATTTGAACATCTGAATCTAAAAGAAGGAGCGTTCTTTCCTTTAAAAGTTGTTAGATGAAATGGTGCTGAGTTATGCTATTTTGTTTGAAACCAAAGGCCATGTCATAACTGTATACATTTGAAATATATCTTAATACCTCCAAATTTTGATATCTAAAATAATCAGTCTGTTTTCTGTGTTCAAAGAAAATAAATCTCTCCAATGTTAGGATTCCTATATATTTCAATGATTCTTTCCTCACACTGTCTTTCACAGGCAGGTGGAATAAATGTCGTGAGTTTGCCCTGAAAGTCAAATGGCACTGCAGCTGAGATAGAGTTCAGGTCAGCATTTGTACCTTTGATCCCCATTTTTGGACTGAAATGGTTCACACTTAAAGACTTTTACGCAGAAAGCCTTTGTAAAATGTAGAAACATTTGTAGGTTTCTGCACCTACTCATGCTATTGTGTAGAGGGCTGTGTGGGAAGACTGTACTGGGCCCTTATAGAAATCTGCTGGACAGGGCTCTGAGAGAGACTGAAGTTCCTTCCCTTCCCTTCCCTTTTTCATTTCTTTTATTTTATTCTTTTCTTTTTTCTTTTTCTTTTTCCTTTCCTTTCCTTTTGCAGAGCACATCACACTAATGTATCTGTTCTGTAGGTCTGCAGTGAATTTCCAGGCAAGAAAAAGAGTAAGAATCTGGTTTTACAGTTTTGCCAGTCATTCAGCTGATTAAAACATTTAGATAGAGGCAAATAAATGGCTTAAAAATAAACAAATAAATAAATATGAAAAAAGTTAAGACAATGAATATGTCATGGGTTACTCTAGTCTATCCAACAGGAAAACATATTCCTTATTCTTTGATTAGTTCCTCTCTTTTTTTTTTTTTTTGAAATACTTTATTATCTGCTCTGATTTTCTCTGATTGATTATCTCTGATTTTTTCTTCTCTTTTTTTTTATCAAATCAGTTAGTTCACACTGAAGTATGAAAGTACATTTTAGCCAAACACCTCACTTTCCATGTGCATTCATAAGCAGCACCCAGTTTATGTTTGAATAATTAAATGAAAAGCACCATTTTAATTAAAATGATAGCAAAGATTATAGATCAGGAAAGCGTTTCTCTGTGCTTTGATAATATGTAAGGTATTAAATATTTTTGAAAGCAAACCAGCTCAGGGACATAATCAGTAAGGACAGACTCTATTTAACATTTACTCTGAGCTGTTGAGTGATTTTTAGAACATTGCTATCCTTGCCAGGTGTATGTTGGTTCGTATATTAATTGCATATTTCAGGAATAATGTGTTTTTAAAATGATATTTAATTTTTATGTGGGCCTGAATACAAAGATTGAGTATAAACCTACAGCTCCAGAAAGAGACAGAAAATACACCAGACTTAATAAAATTCTTGCCTGAGTTGCTATTGCAGCTGCATATCTAAAGCAATACTAATAAGTTGAGTATTTCAACCTGGAATAAAATCTGTTGCTTAGTATATTAAAGAAGATGTGTGATGTAATTGTTACTATTAGCAGCAAAGTATGGCTTGATGTGTTTGGCTTTTCAAAACTCACATGTCCTGGGTATATCTCAGCTAGAGCTGAGTAATAATCCAACAACTCTTTTGAATTTACTTCCATTGTTAATAAATTTTCTTAAGATAAATTCTCAGAACTTTAGCATGAGATTATTGATAATCCTTATCCTTATTACTTTTTTTTTTTTTTTTGTATACTAAAGATGAATTCAGTAAATAGATTTACCAGCAGGAATTTGTTTGGAAGAATACTAATTTGCTGCTAGGCAATTGTAAAGACAGAAGAAAGTCACTAAGTCTTTGACTTAGGATAAGAATTGCTCTGGAACAGCTAAAACATTGGTGTATTATCAACATTATTCTCATCCGAAATCCAGAACACAGCATCATATCAGCTACTAGGAAGAAAATTAACTCTATCCCAGCCAAAATCAGGAGAGGATTAGATAGAGGAGTAGCTAGAAGTCTCTGGTTTTGACTCCTTTTTTACAAATGTTCCAACTTATGTAAGTGAATATGCAGAGCAGAATCAACCTGCCCTTGTGACGGTGAAGGTGTGTATCTGACTTCCCTGGGATGTACTACTGGATCAGCAGCACTGAATTTCTGACTTGACATTGCTACAGAACCAGCAAGAATCCATGATGTCTGTGGAAGCAGAGCAGAATTTGTGAGATGTTGTGACAAATTGACTTATGAAGAATATTTTTGTTGAAAGACAGAGACTAATATTGACTATTTGGCTGAGTAGTCCATTCTCCCAAGATCATGTTCTTTGGAAATGTTCAGGACTTTCTTGCTCTTGTTCAGGTTTGGTTCTCTACTACAGCTACAAGGAACATTTTTTTCTTATGAGAAAGAAATAAGAGAGATGGATAAAAATGCAGAAATATGATCAGAAATACAGTAGTGTTAAATGGGATCGTTAAGTATTGTGAGTAAATTTTTAGGTGAAACAAACTCATGTTGCTTTGGTGTGTTTGTTTATTCATAATAAAATGATAAATAAAAATAATTCTCTATATAGAAGACCACTTAAAGTATATACATCTTTATTTATAGGCTAGATACCTTAGTTTTGTAGAGCATATTATAGATATATAAGGAAGTTAATTTCTACTCCAGTATATTTGTACTACAGCTAAGTTCTGTTAACCTACATAAATAAAAATTAGATCATGATAAGATTTATAACAATCTTGTGGTATGCTTTCAAGATAGTTAATATAAAATCTATAGAAGCACTTTCTAACTGAACTTATTTTGTCTTAATATCTCCCTTGATTAATTTTGTTTGGTCTGTCTGCTGCACATGTTATCTTGAATCAACTACCGATTGAATGTACAAGTCAACCATCAAAAGATTTGTTAGATGTTATTTGTAATGACTAACTTAATGAAATTAGTGTAAGTTTCCATCACTGACAAATGGTAAGAGTTTTTTGTATCTGTTTGTAAAGTCTGGTTCATTACTGACACTCCATTTTCAGTTTAACGTCTGATTACATCCATTGTGCAGATTTTTTCAGTTCCCACCAAACTCTTCATTCAATTTGACCTCCAGAATGTCCATTTGTTAGGTCCTTTTTATTTTGAAGCACTGCAGTACCTTAACTTTTGCCCAAAACAAAAATTAGAAAAGTTGGGATACACTTCTTATAGCTACTCATTTTCACTTCAGTTTCCATGCTTACAGTAAAAGATTCTTGTGTGAAGTCTGACCTTCCATCTCTTTCAGGTTTCTGTATTCTGTCCTTAATTTGTTAGCTGATTATTTCCCGAGGAAAATAATAATAATGAAAAAAACATTAAAAAAGACTTAAAATGGCTGCCTTAAAATGGCACAGCCAAACCCTGTATGGATGTTCTTATCCTGATGAGAGATCAGACATCAGAAAGACATGAGAGACCCTACTGATTTAGTAGGTTCTGCCACCCAGCCTTTTATTGTAAAATAGTTTTTTAGATGCCACATTTAAGTAGAATTTTGAGCAGCCCTTTTGTTGATCTAACTCCTTTTGCTTTAACTTGTACTGATGAAATGTACCATAAAATCAGAAATCTATGAACATATAAAACCCTATCTTATTCCACTTACATGACTCACCGTTCCATCCTTCTTCCTCCCCAAACAAATTAACTTGCATTGGGAAGAACCCACCTGGTTTATGGATAGAGCTGAAAGCAGATTTGAAGAGTCATTTGCATTGGCATATCCATTCCCATAATAACCTACCAGAAATACATATTACAGAAATCTTATGAGTCTGCAGCTGGGAGACAGCCTCATTTGCAGACTGAGTCCAGGTTCAGGAGGAAATCTGATAGCGTAGGTAGTGATAGTGACTGAGAATTAAATTCTCTGCAAATATTAGCAGAAAGCATTTCATAGACATTTGAAAGTTTAGACCATCACTGGACAGTACAGTTTATTATAAATTTTGTCAGGTTAAAAAGCCCTAGTCATTTTTGAAGAGTGGATACCCTTTATATTTTGCCCTTTATCTGATTTTAGCAGCTTTGTTTACCTCTATAGAGATATTATTGTTATTATTATTATCATTAAGTGCCTAGAGTGCCTTAAAGTGCATGCTTCTACCCACTGAATATAACAGAATCCTGAAATGGAACTGGGACATGGATATCCACACTACAGATATCCAGAGTTATGTAGAATAATCCCAAACAAATTACATGAAACAAATTTGAGTTGCTGTGTTTCCATTCAGTTCAGACATCAGTCACACCTGCTTATTCTGCAAGTTTTATTTATTTATTTACTTATTTATTTATTTAACCATGTAAATGTAACATCAGAAACCTCTGAAAATTTGAATGCCATTATCCTCTAATGAAAGCTTAGGCTGCATCCTAAGTATTCATGTGTCTTTTTGTCAAAATTCAGAAGTTCTCTTTCCCATTTGTTCTCCTGTCACATTATTTTTAAAAATGATCTATTTGTCTCTTTGAAAAGAACTAACTTCATGAGCATTTTGTTTGTTTGTTTTGGTTTTGTATCAAGAACTGGTTTAGATACCGTCTTGCTCAAATTTATTTTACAATTTTTTTAATTAAAAAAACTAGACAAGTAGACAATTATTTTAATAGGCTTGCATATTACACGCTCTTTACTGTGGTGCCTTCTGCTTTGAGTAATTTTGAAGTAAGTTGATCAATTATTTTACAATTCTGTGCATTTATATGCTTAAGGCATTATTTTGATAAAAAAGCAATAGACTTTGTCAGAGATGGATCTGAAATGTAAAGACATGATCTAAATTTCTTATGCCTGCTGTTAGACATGCAAAAACAAGCTTTACAGCTAATCATAATTAGTTGAAAGCAGCTTCCTTGGAGTTCACTGAGATAGATTTTTTTTGTATGTATGTACACATATATATGTATTTAACAATATGAAAACAGAAACTCCCACCCATTCCACTACAAATACCTAGTTTATCTTACTGTTATGGATTTGGATTTTGGAGCAGCTGTTGACATAAGCAGGGAGTGATATTAGACACCTGGGCAAAATAAATGTCAAAAAATGACTAGCAATTCTGTGAAAGACTTGTGGTTCAGGTGATATAAATGCTATATTGTACAAGAAATTCCTTGGTCATCTCAACCATCTCTATTCTATATCCACAGCAACTGTCTGAACACATTGGACACTGAGTCACAGTACTACCCCAAAATTTCCACACATTTCTATCTTCTAGTCCTGAAGATGGGCCATAATATTGTATTGTTTTTCTGGACACAGCTAAGAAAAAAAAAATAAAAAAAATGCTCTGAGTAGCTAGTAAATTCCAGTCATATAAGTGTGACTGTTAAAATGGAATTGGTTAAATTAAGTGAATAGCTTCTTCTCTGTATAGGGAAAGATACCAGTGTCATATTGGCAACCTGCTGATTGAGCAAAGCAACCTGGCTCCTGGCCAGAGCACAATATACTATTTACAAGGATAGTAATTAAAGAACGAAATGATGAATGGACTTGACAGAGTAAAGCAATCAAAATAGAAATTTAGCTTCTTATCACATTCCCTGGTAAAACAGGATACAGAGAAACACATTCCCATCAAAGCTAACAGCAGTGATTATTGTAAAGTAGATTTGAGGTTTAACTTACGTTTATTTAGTTTCATAAATGCTGCAAGTTTGCCTTATTGAAGTTCTAAGTGAATGTAGATGAGGGGTCAGCAACATCAATACAGACTAGCAGTGAAGAGGCAAAAGTCAGCCATGGTATACAGATCCACACAAGGACATTTTGTACTACATAAGCCCTGCTTCTGAGAGGAAAAAGATGTTGTCTACACTTAGCATTAAATTGAACATATTTACTCAGTGGCACAGAATCCTTTCTTACAGTTTGCATCTATGCAGTGCTAAGTCAGAAATAAAATAAATCATCTCTAGAAGCACTATACAATTACCTCAAATTAAAATTTCCTTAGTTCAAGCAACACTTTGAAAAGTCCAAGGAAACCATGAATTATCAGGGCACAGAAAAGCAATTTGCTTTCTCCTGTAATAGACTAAGTTTCCACGACTACCAGTTATACATTGCTAGGACTAATTCCTTAAAATTAACATTCTGTATAATGCACAATCCAACCATTTTTCTTCATTCAAATATTTTGAATGCTTGATTTCATATAATGCAAAGAGTAATTCTATGTATACATAGAATCATAGAATGATTAAGGTTGGAAAAGACCTCCAAGATCATCTGGTCCAACTGTTCCCCAACCACCAGTATTACTGTCCTGGTTTCAGCTAGAATAATTTTTCTCCTGGTAGCTAGTATGGTGCTGTGTTTTTTATTTTGGATGGGCATAATGGTGTTAATCCATTGATGTTTTTAATTGTTGCAGAGCAGTGCTTACACTAAACCAAGTACTTTTCAGCTTCTCACACTGTCCTGCCAGTGGGCAGGCTGGGGTTGCAGCAGGAGCTCTGGAAGGGACAGACCCAGGACAGCTGACCCAAATTGGCCTAAGGGTTATTCCATTCCATACCATCATGGTGAGCAATTACACGGGGTGGCTGGCTGGGGTGGGGAGCTGGCTGCTCAGGGATAGGCTGGGCATCGGTCAGCTGATGGTGAGCAATTGCATTTTGCATCATTTGTTTTGTACGCATTATTAGCAGTACTATTATCATTATTATTTTCCTTTCTTTTCTGTCCTAATAAACTGTCTCTATTTCAACCCACAGACTTCATTTTCCTGATTCTGTCCCCCATCCCAGAGAGGGAGGGGGGAAGGTGAGCAAATGGCCATGTGCTTAGTTGTCGTCTGTGTTAAACCACAACAATTATGCTTTAAACCATGTCCCTAGGCACCATGTCCAACCTTTCCTCAAACGCCCCTGGGACGGTTACTCCACCACCTGCCTGGGCAACCCATTTCAATGCCTAACTACTCTTTCTGAGAAGAAATTTCTCAGAATTTCCAACCTGAACCTGCCCTGTTGCAACTTGAGGACATTTCTTTTTGTCCTATAGTTAGCTGTCTGAGAGAAGAGGATGACCCCTGGCTCCCCACACCTTCCTTTCAGGTAGTGGTAGAGAGCAGTAAGGTATCCCCTGAGCCTCTTCTTCCCCAGACTATACAACCCCAGGTCCCTCAGCCACTGTTCATAAGACTTGTGTTCCAGAGACCTCACCAGCTTTGTAGCCCTTCTCTGGACACGCTCCAGGGCTTCAATGTCTTTCATGTAGTAAAGGGCCCCAAACTGAACACAGTACTCAAGGTACTCAGCTTGGACTCACCACAGCTGAGTACAGGGGGTATGATCACCTCCCTGGTCCTGCTGGTAACATTATTCCTGACACAAGCCAGGATGCCATTGGCCTTCTTGACCACCTGGGCACACTGCCAGCTCATGTTCAGGTGAACATTGACCAACACCCCCAGATCCTTTCCTCTGAACAGCTTTCCAGCCACTCTGCCCCAAGCCTGTAGCACTGCATGGGGTTGTTGTGACCAAAGTGCAGGACCCAGCACTTAGCCATGTTGAACCTCATCCCATTGCCCTCTGCCCATAGATAGGGCCCTCTGCAGGGCCTTCCTACCCTTTGGCAGATCAACACTTCCCCCCATCTTGATGTTGTCTACAAACTTACTAAGGGTGCACTCAATTCCCTCATCCAAATTATCAATAAAGATATTAAATAGGATGGGCCCCAACACTGACCCGTGGGGAACACCACTTGTGACCAGTCTTTTAGAAAATCTAAAGGCAAACTAAAGACACCTTCCTCCCCATCCACCTGCTTCTACCTCCTCCCCCCAAGCAGTGCAGGGGACTGTGGAATGGGGGCTGCAGTTAGTCCCTAACACTTCGTCTGCGTGGGCTTTCCACAGGCAGCAGCTCTTCAAGAACTGCTCCAATGTGGGTCTGTACCACAGGGTCCACCTGTCAGGAGCAAACTGCTCCAGCACGGGTCCCCCACAGGTGGCAGCTCCCCCCAGGTCCCCTGCTGCTGTGTGGGCTCCCCTCCAAAGGCTGCAGCTCCAGCCCAGGGCCTTCTCCTGCGGGGGCTCTCCATGGGCCGCAGCCTCCTCCAGGCCACATTCACCTGCTCCACCGAGGGCTCTTCCATGGGCTGCAGTGTGGAGATGTGTTCCATGTGGGACCCATGAGCTGCAGGGTGACAGCCTGCTCCATGATGCGCCTCTCCACAGGCCACAGGGGAACTTCTGCTCCATGCTTGGAGCACCTTCTGCCCTCCTTCTGCATTGACCTTGGGGTCTGCAGAGCTGTTTTTCACTCCTCACTATAGCAGCTGCTGTTGCACAGCATGTTTTTTTTTGTTGTTTGTTTGTTTTGTTTTTGTTTTTTCATTTCTTAAATGTGCTCTCCCAAAGACAAAAACAACATGGCTTATTGGCTCAGCTCTGCTCAGTGGCAGGCCCCTTTGGAGCCAGCTGAAACTGGCCCTTACCTAACCTGGGGCAGATTCTAGATTCTTCTCATAGAGGCCACTCCTGAAGCCCTTTGTACCAAAACCTTGCCACATAAACACAATACAGTGGGATGGCAGTGGAAGTGCCACAAGTTTACACTGCAATAAGCTTACAGAAGTCTGATGTAGGAGCTTTATGTGAGACTAAACCAGTCACTATGGAAATAAACAGAAAAAAAAAAAAAAGTGGCTTGAATCAGCCTTCAAAAGTTTAAACTAAGTCTTCTACAGATGGCCTTCTTGTTGCAGGATAATATTATACAAGAGTGTGATTATTATCAGTAGAATTTTGCTGTTGAATTTGGTAGTTCCTTTAAGTGTGTTATTTTCAAAGACTTACTTTATTGTTTTTGAAAGGAGACTGCTGGAGTACCCAGCGTCCAATTTATCATGACAGAAAATTGTGGTGTAATGACCACACGGACACCAGGGTTCTTTTAGGATCAGTAACTGCTGCTACTTTATTGATGGCATAACTTCATTATTATTGTTGCATTCCCATGTTGAGGACAGGCCCCCTTCTTATAGTATTTGCCCCAGAGCAGTCCTTTTCCACTAACTATTCATTGGTCAACAACTTTGCCCGGCAACCACAAACACCCAGCAACCCCGATGCCACAACAGCTGGAGAACAAGCAACCGAGATGGCAAGGTGTCTCCTGAATCACCCTTCTTTGTTCCCTCTAAACCCTTGATAGCCTCATCGTTAAGAGTCTGATGATATCAGCAACCATGGGGCTTGCCGACCCCCATGGCCACACTCCCACAGATAATTTCCACGATTTTTGAGAGAGGCTGCTCTCTGATTAACCATGGTCGATTTCTTTGGGCAGGCAGCCATGGAAGAGCTTGGAATTGAATCTGTCTCATGTTCCTGAGTGTAGATGAGGTTCAGGATTATCCCTCTTAGGATCTAGTTTCAGGTATTCTTTAAGTTAGCACACACTAATGCTATGAGCAAAATCATTTTGTTACTTTACCTACACATTTGAAAAATCAAACATTTTTGATGTTCAGTATTAACAGTTTTCTCACTGGTGATTGTTTCCTGCATTGTTTAAGCACATCCAAAACTGAAGTCTAATAGCAGAAAACAGTTTAACTACTTATTTTCTCACAACAGTCAGGTGAAATGTGTCAGTGCAGCCATCAGGGGCACCCTGAGACCCTTGTGATGCCACCACAGAGTCACTGTCACCCTACGACCTCACAAAAGGTGGCCATAAGCACCCTGAGCATCGTGCCTGTCCAGTCCAGCTGTTGCTACTCCACGGAGCTCGAGGGTCTGTTGCTGGAAGGCGAGAGGCGGAGGTGTTGCAGGAAGCACACGCGAAGCCCTTCTTGTTGCACATGAGCCATCGAGGTCCTTTGGTAATGTTATCAAATATATATATGTCTATGTACTGCATCTGTCCTAAGTGTAGTCTTGTGAAGTATAACCTATCATCAGCATATTTGCCATTTTAATAGCAATGTTTGTAATCCATACTAAGAACATTTACTGCTACAGTACTATAGACAACTTGGTTGAACCTAGGAAGCTAATGCATATTTGCTGATAGAATGTTTTCTTCCTGGTTCCATCTGTAGTAGTCCTGCTGGTGGCACGCGAGACATCGACGTCCAGCCAACGAGACGTGAGGCATCTAGTTCCTGCTGACGACCTGCTGGTGAGGTGCTGAGGCCAGCAGGCTGCTGAGCACCAGCAGCAGCAGCGACGGCGGAGAAGCCCCTCTAGCTATCGGTCCTGCAGCATCTCGCCCAGGTGCAGGGAGCACAGCGCCTCCATGGCACGACAACTCACATGAAGCTTTTCGTGGCACTCAGGACAGGAGGGGCGCAGACTGCCACAGTCACAGCAGGATGACAACATCGGGGACACATCCTGGCTGAGAAGGGCCCAGCAGGAGCAGCCGGGGTTTGGTGACCATGCATGCCGCCAGGCCGGGCCCCAAACCTGAGCAGGACCTCACCTGGGGTGGGGCTGGGGGCAGCAGCCACAATTACCCCCGGAATAAATTGACTTTTCCACCTTGCAAAGCCTCTGCCTGCACTTATTCCTGCATTGGTCAGCAGGGGGGGCTGAATGCAGCCCTCTCCTGCTGCCCGCGCAACAAATTGGTTTGGGGATGTCTGCTCTTGATGGGGAATGGCTGCGGGACCAAATCACACACAAAATCACACAGAATCATTACAACGTTATATATGGTCTTATTAAGACAGATGTGCATGAAAGCTGTACTACTATGTCAACAATTCTATATTTTTTACTTTTACAGACTTTTAACTAAGAGCTATACTTTAAGGTACTTTTGTCCAAAATCTTGGACATCCCTTGATGTCCAGATCTATTAGTTTTCTTGAACACAGATTTTAAAAGCACTGAAATCCTCAAATGCTGAAGATCTGCAGAGAATAAAAGGCTAAAGTGCTTAAAGATCATCCCATTGAATAGGCCCACAGCAGGGAAAATTCTGATCAGCTTCATTTTGAGTTATTTCATTTGAAATTTCTGGAACATGGAAACTTTTCACACACTTTGCTACTGATCATCTAAGTACTACCTTGTATTTTTCAGCTGTTGTTTGACCAGATTATTCTGTTGCTGCCATTTGGATACTTCTCAATGACACAAAATTCAATTAAAGGTCTACTAAAGTCTGTTGAAGGACTTGCGGTGTCATTAGATGCTCAAGTTAATATATTTGTAAACTGGAACATTTTTATGTCGTTTCTTTCTGTCCTACTCCAATACTACACACATAAGACGAATAAAATTCTAATTCCATTAATGAGCATTATTACTCCAGTTTTTGTCTGCATCCACTGCTTCATAATCTTCCATTCATTTCTTGCTGATTCTCCTCTTTGAATTGCTCCTTGAATATCTGTGCAGACAGTTAAGTACACTAATACTCTGCATTATTTGTATTGTGTTTCAAAACAATCCATCTTCAGTCACTTTTGCTTACTGGATAGCTGTGGCGTTATGACCACACAGACACCAGGGTTCTTTTAGGATCTGTAACTGCTACCTCTTTATTGATGACATAACTTCATTATATATCTGTCGCCTCCACATACTGAGGACAGGCTCCCTTCTTATACCATTCCCCCACAGCAGTACTTTCCCACTCACTATTCATTGGTCAACAACTTTGCCCAGCAACCACAAACACCCAGCAACCCCGATGCCCCAACGGCCGGAGAACAAGCAACCTGAGCCAGCAAGGCATCTCCTGAATCACCCTTCTTTGTTCCCTCTAAACAATTTATATTCCTGATGGCCTCATACTTAAGAATCTGATGTTGTCACCAACCATGGGGCTTGTCGACCCATGATATGATAATATATCTACCCATGATATGTCGATATCATATCATATCGACATATGATATTATCATATTGACCCATGATATGATAATATCATAACTATAGTCTGCTGCAGGTTGAAAAGTAGCCTATGCCTCAGGTACTATTTTATGCCAGTGCACAGTCCAAACACTTCTTAAACTCCGGCAGGCTTGGTGCAGTGACTACTTCCCTGGGGAGCCTGTTCCAGTGTGCCACCACCCTCTCAGTGAAGAACCTCCTCCTGATGTCTAGCTGAAACCTCCCCTGCCTCAGCTTGACACCATTCCCATGGGTCCTATCACAGGTGACTAAAGAGAATAGATGGGCGCCTGCCCCTCCACTCCCCCTTGTGAGGAAACTGTAGACTGCAATGAGGTCTCCCCTCAGCCTCCTCTTTTCCAGGCTGAGCAGGCCAAGTGACCTCAGCCACTCCTCATACATCTTCCCCACTAGGCCCTTCACCATCTTTGTAGCCCAGTATCTTACTGACTTGAAGAAAGAGGCTTTCATCTATCCTGGTTTGTTTACTAACAAAGGAGCACGAAAGAGATGCATGTCCTTATCTCTGAAGAGGAGGTGAAGGAACAGCTAGTGCAAGGAACACGAAAATCGGTTGTGCCAGACTAATATGTGGTTGCAGTTGAGTTGCTTGGAGACTGCAACCCTCTTCAAACTTCCAGATCTAGAGGAACACTTTGGTTGCAGCCTGAAAGTCACATATATGTAAGCTCCCCCAAGCCAGCCAATCTTCTTCCCATGACCTGCCAGGAAACAGCAATGTAGGCATGGAACCAAGTTAAAGCCCAAACCTTCAGCCCAGTCCCTGACCTGAATAGTGAGTGAGGATCCGGATCCTGGCATTTATACATAATAGTTTATACTTAGCTGAAGTAAATAGTGTAGTCAGAGGTCACGGGGCTAGATTTTGAAAAGTCCTCCATAAAGATCTCAGAAAAGCAAATTTAACTAACATTAATGTCAAGAAAAGTAATTCTGATTGCTATATTCTTTATCTGTCGTGACTAGACGGATGAAAATCTATGATAGCAATTTTGCCTTGAAGGTCATTTTCTTTTCTTTCTTTATTTATTTACTTATTTATTTTGACAGGCTCTGTAGTAATTTTCCTCACAGAATGACTAACAGAAATATGACCCTTGTGTACCTTTTGTAGTTAATTCATTAGGTCAGCTCTAACCACTAAGCCCCTTGTCAGGTTATTTCTCTCAGTGATAAGGAACAATTGACCTTAAAAGACTGAAGCCAGGTAGATGAGCCTATTCCACAAGGTCTCTTGGTTTCTGCCTCGTTAAGTGAAATCTACCAGGTGTGGATCATTTGACCTTTGCTATATAGGAAGCACAAGCAGTTGTAAAAAGTTGTTTCTCTAGGGGAGTTTGAGGCTCAGGTTATCTAGGGTGCTTTTCTACCGTGGTGAAATGGACTGTGTTCCCCAGTAGGCTGCTTTTTCTTCATGTTTTCTACCCTCTTTGTGAAATAGTTTTAGTGACTCTATAAGCTAGCTACGTTGGTGGTGCCTTCTCAGTACAGTAAAACCCTGGTGGTATGACTTCACTGTGAAATAGTTTGGAAGTGACTCAAGCTCAGAAGCTAGCAGGTAAGGGTTGCCAGGTTCTACAGTTGTTTAATGTTGAGGAGTTGGAGTACTTTCTTCACCTTGTCTGTTTTCAGTGAAATTACTTACATGGATTCTAAGCTTCCTTTCCAGTCCTTAAAATGTAATAATAATAACAAAAAAATCAGAAGCTGAAGTGCTTACAGGTAAGCCTAACTTTGAAGAATGTTCTTAAGTATTTGTTAAGATTGAACAACAGATTGTGTAGAAAAAGTGCCTTAATGTGAACTCAAATTATGCCTTGTGGTAAATAGAAACAAATTTGGATAGATACAGGTGGCATTATCACTACCTTCACTAACTAGAAATGGTGAGGATGTGCTGTTCATTAAAGAAATGCTGTTTTCCCAATATGCAAGTCAAAAGCCTTTAGATTACCAGAAGTTATAGCTTCAAGGAGATACCCACAGTAGATGAATTTGCTAAACAGCCCTGGCAGTAAGAAGAAAGTCTCCCCTCTTTCCTACAGGCCTGCGTCTCAGCTGTAGAAAAACTTATGGAAGAGGTCCACCAACTGACAGAATTTATCTTCCTCACCATGTGTATAAATGAGTGCCTTGATATAAGGGGTAAGTCTTCTTCTGTGCAAGGAACATGACAAAGTGAGGACATAGCCCGTGGCACTGTATGGCTTTCCTAATGTGAACATGGAGAGGACGTGAAACAAAAAGCTGGAAATACTACATCAAAACTAGAGGAACAGGTACAAGAGTTGCGAACACAAACAATGGGGGACAAGCGGGTTGTGTGAGGACTGTGCTGCTCCAAACTGCAGTAGGCAGTCATCAGTGTGGGCTAGCTGCTAGATGTGGTAGCGAGATCTGTTTCACCAGGAACTATGCTTCTCCAAATTGCAATGAGTCGCCAGATCTGGTTGCCAGGATTCAACCAATTTAAAGCTTTTGACAGTGACAATTATTTGAAAACATTCCCACAGGTTTATTTGCTTGATTTCCCTTTGTTTGCTATCTCCACCTCATTCAAAGCAGTCAGGTCTGGTTTGCTTCTCTCTTCTCTGGAAATTTGCATTAGGAACCATTGTTAGAATCAGAAGTCTGATCTAAGAGTGCGATGAAAAATGCTGCACTCCACGTTGCAATTTGGAGAGTAGTTACTGTTCCTGAAAGAACCCTGGCGTCCATGTGGTCATTATGCCACAAATGGTGCCCAAATAGGGACCTGAAGAAAAACAGGGATATGAAGAACACGTACAGGCTAACAGAACAGGGACAAAACTAAAAAAGGAATGAGTAAGGACAGGCTAGCAGAACAGGGACCAGGACAGGAACAGGGACATTGATCGCCTCATGAAGATAGGTTTGGCGAAACTCAGCGTGCCCCTCAAAGAGGCTCATACTGGAAGTCGCTGGAAATAGGTGCACTGGAGCTGGAAAGAGGCTCAAGCTGCGGGAAGCGGACCTGCACACATAACTGCCCCTCAATGGCCAACAGTAAGCAGTTGTGTGCTATGGGGAATGTTATGTCCTTAGAAACAAAGAATGTCCTGGTAACCTTCCAACTTATTCCCTTTATTATGAATCAGACAGTTTACGATCCTGAAACATGGGACCAAATTGAGTTCAAGGTTTGGGACTCTGCTGTTAAAATCAACAAGTTGTGGTGGGATTGCTTGGCAATCTGAGGCCTTAAAGAGCTGTGTGGGACCACAATAAGAAATATGTGGTTTGCCAGAAAGTGAGGGAGCTGTGGGCTCGTCTGCCCATCCACCTGCTATGCCATTGTCTCCCCTCCAGGTACTGCCATCGCAGGCCTTTGCTGTTATGCCCCCTGATGACCTGGTTGTTCCTTTTGATCCAGGCTTTATAGGTCCTGAAGAGGAGCTGGATCTGTTTCCCTTTGATCCGGGAGGAATAGGATACATAATGCCCAAAGGTGGAGTTGCTTAACAACTTCAAGCAAGACATTGTTCCCACGACTAGCCCTGGATTTCTCCAGTGTTTGTAATGCAGAAAAGCAATGGAAAATGGAGACTGGTATCTGAGAAAAAATAATGAAGTCATGGAAGGTATGGGAGCACTTCAGCCAGGATTACCTTCTCCAGCTATGCTCCCCCAGTCATGGACATCAATAGTAATAGACTTAAAGGATTGTTTGTTAAACACTTGACAGAATTCGGACAACTTTGTTTCAATTGATACCTTTTCTGATCGTATTTTTGCATCTGTTCATGCAGGAGAAAAGGAAAAGGATGTGTGTAAGCATCTTCTGTCAGCTTTTGTGAAATTAGGAGTTACAAAAATGATTAAAATAGATAATGGGCCAGGATATGGGGCCCATGCAACTTTCTTTTTTTAAAAAACAAACAACAACAACAAAAAAACACAACAGTGGGGTATTCAACAACTGACAAGTGTAACTCATTCTCCCCATGGGTCAAGCAATTATTGAACAGGCCCATGGTACCCCAAAAGGTAAGCTCCTAAAACAAAAAAGGGGGAGTAGGAGTGTGACCCCCTAGGAGAAGATAGCTAAAGCATGCTATGTTATTAAATTTTTTAATTGATGGACAGAGGAAGGGCCTTGCATCTGTCCATGCAGGAGAAAAAGTCACGGACAGATCTGGGAGACAGATCTGAGAGAAACTCCTTTAAAGAAAGGGCACAAATGGTAAAAAAATTAAAGCACCAATCATTGGAGAGGGCCCTACACTCTAATAACTTGGGGCCGAGGTTGTGCTTGTGTTTTAACAGGAGCCGGTCCTAGATGGGTGTCAGCATGATGGGTTCATCTGGCTGTCTCAACATCTGCCTTACCATGATCACAGTGCTTTCCCCCATGGTTTGGACTCCAGCTCAAACAAAAAACAATGTATGGGAGGGTCCCGCTGGCATACGCAGGACCCACAGACAAGGACTCCAGGAGCTGGAGGGGCGGCCAGAGCCCCCCCAGCTGGGCAGCACTCAATGCCTGCCTCTCCTAGGGATGTGGTTACAAAGTTTGCTAAAGATAGAACTACTATGCCTGGTAGTTTTTCTTTGTGTTTTAGTATGTATTAATCGTGCTTTCTTAATTTGTGTTAATGGCACTTCTTTATGTTAATAAAGAAGGGGGAGATGTGGGAGTGTGGCCATGGGGGTCGACAAGCCCCATGATTGCTGATAACCTCAGACTCTTAGAGATGAGGTCATCAGGAATGTAAAGAGTTTAGAGGGAACAAAGAAGGGTGATTCAGGAGACACCTTGCCATCTTGGGTTGCTTGTTCTCTAGCTGTTAAGGCATGGAAGTTGCTGGGTGTTTGCAGTTGCTGGGCAAAGATGTTGACCAATGAATAGTTATTGGAAAAGGACTGCTGTGGGGCAAAATGGTATAAGCAGGGAGCCTGTCCTGAACATGGGATGTAATACGAAATAATGAAGTTATGTCATCAATAAAGTAGCAGCAGTTACTGATCCTAAAAGAGCCCTGGTGTCTGTGTGGTCATTATGCCACAGAAAAGTTATAAGTTACTTGATAAAAATAAATTCAAATCGACCATCTATTCTTTGCAATAACACAAATATTGCCAAATTGAAAAATTCCAATCTATGGTGGAAATCACAATTTATAACCAGCCTACAGTAAGGATGTGGACCTAAAACAACGGGAAGTCTTTGTATTTTATTTTAATTAAATGAATGGGTGACATTCCATGTTCTGAGTTGCTATAGAGAGACATCTTTTATAGAAAAAAGGTGGGGAAGTTGGCAGAATAATATTTTGTGTCCATGTACTTGCCTGCCTGGTGCTGTGTAATCACTGAAGTTAACAGGAGCTAAGACTAGTCAGAAGTTTATAAGTTATACCCTTTATCTTGTTCTCTGTGGATAGTGCGTGTGTTTTTTTTTCCTATCTCCCTGAATAGCTCTCATAATGGGATTAGGTGCATCTGTTTACATGCCTGATAAATAATCAGCAACTGCTGAGTTGAGGGTACACTGATACATAAGCAAAGTTTATGTCTCTTCTCCTTGCATTTGATCTTTATAATGTGAGTGGCCTGATATTATCCAATATATCTTTATGTAAGATACTCAGCACTCATAAGGTTTAGCTGTAATTTACTAGGTTATAAGTATCTGTAGTCTCTGTGCTATCTGTAGCATTTTGAAGCCATAAATAATTGGATAGCTGTTATTGCTTAAAATGCAATGAATGCCTGTTTTCTGTGTCCTGTTTTGTAACATTCATGCATTTTGAATAAGTAATCACAAAAGTAAATATATATTTCATGTATAAATGTAGTATAATTGAAGAAGGTAAAAGATGTGTATTTTACCTCTCTAGGTTGCCCACAGTCCCTAGTCAAGCTCATTTAAATAGATCAGAAGATTATCATTGACACCAATATGGTTTGAATTGCTACCAATATTATTAAAATTAATATTAGTGTTATTATTGTTATTTCTTAGCGCAAAGGAAGGTTTTCCAGTTGATATACCAAATAAGATATTACTGGTGAAAACTGAACCAGGCAGTAACTTGTCTGTTTGGAATAGAACCTCTAGCCTTAAAGCACACTCGTATTTCTTGTAAAAATTGAGTAGTCATACTTTGGATGTATTTTGCTTCCTTTTTTTTTTTTTTTTTTCTTTTTCCCCCACCACCACCTTTTGATATTTCTCTGAGACATACCATGATAATTCTGATATACCAGTCTTGGAAAAAGAATTTATAAAAGGAAAACATCTTACCAGATTCCAAGTATATTTGAATTGTGTGGTCATATTTCAGCTTCAAAATATCTCTCAAGAATTCAAACTAGAACCTGGACAGAAAGTGGAATAGTTTCTAATCCACGTGCTTGATCTCCATCTTGCATCAGCAAATCATAGTGAATGTTGGGGTTTTCCTTTGAAAGGGAATAGGACACGTCTAGGGAACACACTTTGCTCCTGGAAAATGCAGGAGCTCTTACATTCTGCTGCATGTCATAAGTAACTCCTCAAGGCACTGAATAAACTACTCAAATGTTATGTATAACAAGGAAAAAAAAACACATTTTAGCACTTGTGTTTCTAGCCTTGTGGTTTCCAGAGAAGTATTATATGAGAAATTTGGGCATGAAACTGAACCAGTCATTTTCATATTTGCTTACTACAACACATAATATGGTCTGCCACTCCAGAAACAATTGTGGATCATTAGCTTTAATATGGAAAAATGAGTTGGTGTTGTGCATAAATGGCATCACCTACACAAATGGTTTTGGGGATCTGGAAACCACTTTTTTTTTTTTTTCTCTCCAATCTGTGCTTGCAGCACAGGCCTCGTACTCCCCCCAAAATTAATTGCAGTGTTGCAATTTTCTTCAATGGGACTAAGATTTAATAATCAACTTCTTGCTTTGCGTTTGCTGTGTTTTCTGTTGTCTTGCAGGTATGCATGCACTTCTGTGATTTTTCAGTCCTTAATTTGCATATTTAGGTGTCCTGTGATAACTCACACCATTCAGAGAACTTCTTTTAAGATGTATTTTGGAACCCATTTGGTAGCACTATTAAATACTTATTAAGTATTTAAAAAACACTATTTCCAAGCATCAGATATTCATTGTGCATCTAACAGTAATATACCTTTTCACAGACCTTTCTGGTGAACAGAAACCTTAAACATAATGAAAGGGCACTAAGAATAAAAGCTGTGGATAATGTGGAGAGAGGGATTTCTGCACACAAAAATATTGGCTAACACTAGAGAATAAAGGTAATTTGCTACTTATGCTTCTTTTTTATAAAATTTCTCATTATTAAAATGTGCAAAGCAATTAATGTAATTATGTTAGATTAAAATGCAAGTGACTGAGCCCTAGCAAAGATTGCTTAGAAGGGATGTGGAGTCTCTCTACTTAGAGATATCAAAGCCATCTGAGCATGGCCTTGGGCAACCTACTCCAGGTGTCCCATCTTGAGTAGGGTGTTTGGACAAGATGACCTCCAGACATCTCTTCCAACCTCAAGCATTTTGTGAGAGTGTGATTTTGTGATCTAACTGACTACAAATTATTTAAATGTCAATATGTAGAAAACAGTATTGCAGAATTTGCAACTTACTTTGTGCCAATCAACAACACTGATTACTTGATTCTTTTAGTAGGAAAGTTTTAGTAGGTAACTAATCAAACCAGCTGGAAATATCAGAATAATGAATATTGAAGTAGAATTTAGTGTCTGAATTATGAGATGGGGACATATGGATACTTGTTCCAATAGAGAACAGAAAATTATGTACAGAAATGGATTCCACATGCTGTATTGAGTTAAAGAATTGGAGCCATGCTGCTGATGAGTATCGTATGAGTTACAGTCCTAATTTTGCTTCTCTACTTCAGATATAAAAATTTATAAATATAATATAAAATTTGATATTTGTACAATAATATTTCAGATGTCAATACCATTGTAGCATAAGTTTCTCTCTTGTGAGGACATTTATTAGTATTCATTATTTATGGTTTGAGAAATTTAGACTATTGAGAAAAATAGTCATAAACGGATGGGGTGTTCTGTGAACTTCTGAATCAACAACACAAGGAATAGGAAAGGATAATGTTAAAAGATTACGCAGGGAAATATTTTCCACAGAATTAGGGACTTTGTATAGCAAAGCATCCACTTAATATTTTTTGTAATAATTGTCTGTGATGATGGCATCCAACTTAACTAAATGTTCAAGCTTAATCTATTCTTTCTGTGTTGAGGGATGTCCTTATATCACCAACTTCTGTCACACAACAGGATTCACTGTGCATGTTCAGTACAATCCGTCTCATTCTACACAAACTGAGCAGAAGCAGCAGGTCAAGCAGTATGTACATTTGTTCCATATATTCCAAAGATCAAGCAGCAATTTCCCACATTAATATTTACAGCTATTTACAGCTGTTTTCTGCTCATGCCCATTTCCCACAGGCCTTAAAATTTCTAGAAGAGCTACAAATTTTCCGTATGCTTCCTCTCATTGTCTATTCTTCTTATGGATTTCTTTGTATTTGAAGATTCCCATGAGAAGATGGACAAGGAATGAAACTGATGGAGTCCTAAAAATTGTTCCATTAGGTGAGAACTACTGAATGTGTTGGTAGAATAAATTGGAGTACACAAAGCAAAATGTAATAATGCCAAGATCTGAAACACTGTTACCCTGAAGAAGTCATTCTTCCTTTGGTGTCCAAGTTGCAGCCATGATGAGGCTTTCCAATACCAGTGGGATAATACAGATGACTCTTCTCTAAAATAAATTTTGACAAATGCAGCTTGCTGTTTTCCTGAGGTCTTGGAAAACAACAGAGATAAGGAACAAACCAACAGAATAAGGTTCTTCATTAAATGCACAAAAGGTAGACAGACTTGTAGACAGACATTTTTTGTCTTTTAGGTGGCATTGTTCATGTGTAGTGTGGGGAGTCACACAGCTGGGAAGTTGCATTGCTGAGAAGTGTAATTGGTGGGATTTGAAGCAGCTCAGGTAGTGTGGAGATACAAGGTAGCTTTCATTATCCTACCTTTTGTTTCCAAGTGGGTCTTATATAACAGCCTTTGTGTATTTTGCAAATTTCTGCTTTTTTCCTTTTTCTACCTCCAGGATATTATTTGCCAGTAAATGAACTGTGCTTGATGTGGTTATGGTTATTAGCTGGAGATTTTAAAAAGCCCTGTGGTAAACAAAACATCTTGTTATTAATAATACTAATATTAATTTTATTTATAGAACACTGGCTATCCACCTCCTAATGTGGTTGGGGCATTAGTAAGGTATTCAAAGAATTCCAAGTACAATCTGAATAAAACAGAAATAAAAAGCTATTACCTTGATCACTGAGGATAGGTAAACTTCAAAACCAAGAACTCAGCAGTTCAATCATATATTTATCTAGGACTTATTAAAATCTGGTGAGACACAGACACACACACAAAGGAAAGTAAAAAGAAGGATGGACATATTTTTTTATTGTTATTAAGTTTTCAGATACTTTCAACTCTGGTCAAGTTCAATATTATATAAAGTCACCTGTAAGTACAGGGAAAACTACCTTTCCTGGGACTTATTAGAACTTCTGATTCTGCTCCAAACCAAAGTTTTCAGTGCAGAAGCAGAAACAAGAGGAGAAAATATAATGGAAAATAAAGAAAGAAAGAAAATAAGTAAATAAACCAACCTTATTGTTATAGTCTAGCCAAAGGGATTTGATGGAGAAATCGAAATGTATCCGTTCCAAATCTCACAGTGAAAGCTCATTTCTGAACTGGAGAATAATAGTGTTTCAGCCACATTTAAGCCATTCCAGTGAGCTATTTTTTATTAAAAGCCTCCAACAATGTTTTATTTCTAGCTTGTATGGCAACTGTCTAATGCTTGAGTATCAAGTATCTGCACTGTTACTGTCCCAGGATTCTTCCAGAGAACAGATAGTACCTTTTTTCCAAGGTACTTTTTCTTTTTATTTGAAAAAGAAATATTATGCATTTACTTTTATGTCAACCTTTTAACTTTTGAACACTTATATTTTATTTCAGTCTTCCTCTTTTTATTCAGTTTGTTCAATCATTCTTCAAATGTAATTGTGTTTGGACTTTTCCTGATTCCTATGGTAACCATGAGAAGGGAACACACATAAAATCATAGAATACAGTAGATTCTTCTATTTATTTACCTATTTATTTAGGAAATTCAAAGTTCAAAACTAACTACATCACTCAAGTTAAAGTTTTGATATTGTTAGTGTTAAGAGCAATAGAATAGGAGAAATACTGCACGTGTCCCTCATGTACATATCCTGACGGGGTGCCTTGCCTTGCCTTTTTTTTTGCCTTTCCTTTGCCTTGCCTTGCTTTGCCTTGACCCTTGCTTTTCCTTCCTTTCCTTGTGTTGCCTTGCCTTGCTCTTCTTGCCTCGCCTCACCTTGCTACACATTGTCCTGCCTCATCCTGCCTTGCCTTCAGCAGTACATGCTGAAGCTGTACTGAGGGCTGTGACTTTCATAAAGATTTAGTCTACCGGTGTCTTTCCTTTTTCCTCAACAAGTTTCCCACCCCATTTTATATATTTTTTATTACTTTTTTTTTTTTAAATGTCAGAATGGGTTTATAGAATCAGTTAGAGTTTATACAATTCATCTGCACTTCTTTATTAATGTTTCATCATCTACCTCAAGGAATTTTAGCCCTCCACAAGGTTTCTGAAAAAGCAAGCAGAGGCAGAGTTTAAAATTATTGTTTTCCTCCCTGCTGAGGCCAAACATGTATATGATACATTGAATAGACCTCAGTTTTGATGTGTGGCTTAATTCTCCCATTCCCAAATCGCTCAGTTGCACATGAGCTGATCATTATGACTGACATCCAGCCTAAATCAGGATAATCAGGATTACAGTTGTTGGGCTATGCTTCTGAACAAATATAGAAATTCTTGCATTTCTACTACATAATGGCGCATAGTCTATTTTTTACTTTGAACTAAATCAAATAAATAAAAAAATAAAAATAAGAGAGTTCCCCTGGATCCAAGAGGTTACATTACTGATCCTGAACTTCAGTGAATAGATACCAGCAACTTTTTCTGAAATGAACATAGAACCAAAGAGCAAATAATACTGTGGAAAATCACTGAGAACACAATACAGGGCATTCCAAGTCTCAAACCATTACTTTTCTGGGATAATGAATCTCTGATAATGCAAACAAATTCTAGATGGCAAATAATTCCCTTTCATGTTAATAATCATCATAGAATCATAGAATATCCTGAGTTGGAAGGGACCCTTAAGGATCATCAAGTCCAACTCTTGACACCGCACAGGTCTACCCAAAAGTTCAGACCATGTGACTAAGTGCACAGTCCAATCTCTTCTTAAATTCAGTCAGGCTCGGTGCAGTGACCACTTCCCTGGGGAGCCTGTTCCAGTGTGCAACCACCCTCTCTGTGAAGAATCCCCTCCTGATGTCAAGCCTAAATTTCCCCTGCCTCAGCTTAACCTCGTTCCCGTGGGTCCTGTCGCTGATGTTAATGGAGAAAAGGTCTCCTGCCTCTCGACACCCCCTTACGAGGAAGTTGTAGACTGTGATGAGGTCTCCTCTCAGCCTCCTCTTCTCCAGGCTGAACAGGCCCAGTGACCTCAGCCGTTCCTCGTACGTCTTCCCCTCCAGGCCTTTCACCATCTTTGTAGCCCTCCTCTGGACACTCTCCAACAGTTTCATGTCCTTTTTATACTGTGGTGCCCAGAACTGCACACAGTACTCGAGGTGAGGCTGCACCAGTGCAGAGTAGAGTGGGACAATCACCTCCCTTGACCTACTAGCAATGCCGTGCTTGATGCACCCCAGGACACGGTTGGCCCTCCTGGCTGCCAGGGCACACTGCTGGCTCATATTCAACTTGCTGTCTACCACGACCCCCAGATCCCTCTCTTCTAGGCTGCTCTCCAGCGTCTCATCGCCCAGTCTGTACGTGCAGCAGCGTTGCCAGGTGTGAAATATAGGAAAAATTGCAGTCACAATACAAGTGAGCTTGGGGAAGCCACTTGTAAGCCACAAAAATTTCAAGTTTTTTAAAAGACATGTATCTGTGGGCTGCTGCCATTTACATCCTACTCAACCTGGGAATTAGATCTTGATGATGTATGGTAGCTATTAAATTGTGGATAGTAGGGCTATGCTCTGATACCTACAGAGCCACTAATTTAGTTGTTCCTATATTAATAGATAAATGTTGAATATAGCTGTAGTGACTAAAAAAGATCTACAGTTCCCAATATGATGGGAAAAGCACAGACTCAGAGCAAATTTAGCATTCATTCACCCTGTTATGGTTCCCATCCTCTGGTAACATTTCAACTGCTTTTCTAAATGGTGACAAATGCCTGAAGCCAAGATATCTAGAGAATGAAATTATTTTCTCAAAGTTAATTCCTCTAAAGAATCACTACCTTAAAGGTTGCTGTCAAAAGCAACTGGATTGAATTATGCTACGTACTGAGGGAAAAGGAGAGAGGATATGGGCAAGAGAAATATGTGACTGATTCTAAATTTGTATTTCTTTGTTTTTACAGTTAAGTACATTAGGTTTGATAATTTTCAGCAGGCAGTTTTGTGTTTTGCTAATTGGGTCCATATTTATAATAATTATTTTAATTATTTCTGCAGCAATTATCACATTGTTATTAGATATATAATTATTTTATCTGTAATTTTTTAGGGATTAGAGTTCAAATCTGAACTTATAGAATTATAAAAAATACTGTGTGGGAATAACATACAAGAGGTCATCTTATTCAACCTCCTGTTATAAGTAAGGCTATCTATGAAGTTTTGTTGGTTTGCTCAGAGCATTGTGCAAGCAAGTCTACGCCAAAAACTGAGATTCCACAATCTCAGGTATAAGTGACTGACTTTAGTGGTATAATTCAACAAATAGAGAAATATTTTTCAGAGAAAAATTGGGTTGCAAAATTGAATTGGGTCCAAAGTGATATCTCAAGAGCAGGGGGAAGTGTTCTTCTCACTACCTGCTGATATGTATACATGTTGATATGTTTATCCCAAGAACATACATTACAGATGAGCTAATCTTAATAGAGCTTCTTTCTTCACATGCACAGTTGTTCTTCTCTAACATATTGCCCTTGTCAAGACTTCTTCCCTTGACCAATCAGTTTTGGTTCTTTATTTTCAAGAATAAATGAAAAATGTATAGTTTATGTGACAGAATATATATGTCTACATTTGAACAAATTTTTAGACTCACTTTATAGACAATGAAGACAAAGGGGCACTTTCAGAATAGGAATTATTCCATAGTAAACTAGTTGCATAATTTCTGTCCTGGACAAGTTTTCTCTACTTTAATTTTTATTGTTATTTTTATTATTTTTTTATTTTTAATTATTTTTTATTTCTCCCCTAGAGAATTTAAACAGCTAGCTCACATTCAGATGATGAATTCCACAAAACTGTACCTCTAAGCCTTTATGGACAGCCCTCGTATATACATAAGTAAAGCTTTTCGCCTTTTCCACAAGAGATGATCAAGACTAGCATTTCTTAGATGCTTAAACTGTGACTGAATGGTATAGGCCAAGGGTTCTGATTGTCTCTAATATATAGTACAGTCATCTCTGCATCATGTATATTCACAGGAAAGGGGTTTTTTCTTAATGCTATTAAGCACATAAGAAAAAATGAATAGTGGGAAACAAAACTGTTCAGAAGATGTTTTGCTGTCCTGAAAAGCTTCCCAAAATTTCAAAACTTTCTTTTCCTCTAGTGTAATTTGGGTACATGTCCTAGTCATAAGTGAGTCATTATTCATGCTCTCAGAATTTTGCTGGATCTAAAGGACTTTTCTGCAAAACTTATTTTCAAGAGTTTTTCTCCAAAATTTTGTTTATTATATTATTGGTTAAAATATTATTGGTCAAAAACAAAAATAAAACAAAAAACACAATCAACCAACCAAACAAACAAACCAGCAAAATAATCCAAACCCTTCTGTCTAATTCTAATTAAAATTGTATATTTACTTTGAAATAGTAAGCATGGAGTTGATTTATAGTCATTCTGAGATATTTTTCCTCACAAACAACTTCTTGTTGCCCACAACCTCTTAAGATATGCAGTATGGAATATCATCAATAAACTCATTTTCTGAAGGGCACTTTGGTAAATTCCAAATAGTCCAACCTTGCTAAATGTTTAAGCCCACATGGAGCTTTCAAATTGAGACAGTAAGTGCTTTCCTCAGCACTTACTTGTATCTCTAACATTGTCTCTGATATTTTAGAGACAAAATATCTCACATGAGGAAGCAGACTCCATCTAGCTGGTGAAAAATCTACTTTTTTTTTTTTTTTTTTTTTTTTTCTGAAACATTTTTATACCCTTTCCTAGAAGATCGCATTCTAAATTATGCTTCATTGCTAATCTATGTGCAGTATAAGAGTTTCTCCTGCAGTATTGTCTCGGTTCTTTTATCTCCTTCAAGTGTCTCTGCTTTAGCTGCTCTGTTTTCACCCATTACAGTTAACTGGACATTGAAGATATATAACAAGGAATAAAGGAAGTATGGTTTAAGTTGCCAATTTGTAAGTCATAAATAAGCAGTCTCGAGATATCATCAAAACTAATAGAGTCAATTACATACTTAAAAAAGGCCCTGAAAGTGCTTCTATGATCATCTAGATAAGAATGAAATAATAATTACAGGAATTTCACAGTGAATCTATTACTTCATCCAAATACTAGCCGCAGGGACAAAATGATACATGTATATAGGTCATGTGAATTTCAAAAGAAAATGCTTTATAAAAAACAGAATAGCATGATGGGTAACAATGCAAATTACCATGTCAGTAAGCCGAATTAAATTTTTCATACATAGTTTCAACATAGTTCCCCTTATTTTAGTTGCAACATCGCTCAAGGTCATCAGCCCTGGGCCTACATCTTCTTCACAGTCCTTCAAAACCTGAGTTGCTCATTGTAATTAAATCATGCCCCTTCTCACTTAACCATGACTCCACAGGTTCCATCACATGCTCTCACTTGGCTTGACTGTGAGAGATATTTGCTTCCAAACAGAGGTCAACTGACAGGCTTTGTGTCTCACTAATCTAAATAAGGGTTAGACAGTGAGGCTTTATCAAGAAAATAAAAAAATCTTGGTGGATTTTGTTTTCATATGCCTCCTGTGAATGAGTTCAGTAGTCTTTAGAAGAAGAGACCACTAGGTGTAAAGCAATAGGTAAAATGTTGTAAACCTTCACCTACTGTTAAGGATGATTTTCAGACCTCCTTGACTTTTTGCAACAAAGGATTTTTCCTGTCTTTTTACCAACATTAATCTATATCCATATCAGTGTGCAACCTTACTTTGTCCTATGAAAAAATTATAGCTCAGCTTCCTCTGTTGTTTGGTGGTTGTTTAGCTGTAATGTTATCAAGATGCTCTCTTGTGCCTGTGTGCCATCTGCTTAGTCTGTGGACTCTTCTAACAGTTGAATTATTAACTATAGGTTTTTTTTTTTTTTTTTTTTTC
This sequence comes from Heteronetta atricapilla, assembly GCA_011075105.1. NCBI lineage: Eukaryota > Metazoa > Chordata > Aves > Anseriformes > Anatidae > Heteronetta > Heteronetta atricapilla. Next base: position 44,083,797 of record CM021735.1, read on the forward strand.
CCAAACACATAGGCCTTTTATTGCTCTTACAATTGTCTTCACTGTTCCACTGATCTTGTCCTAGGTTGGGAGTCAATGGTTTACCATTGTTCTGCATCCCATTTCTCCCCCAGTCATTCATTTTTATTTGTTTATTTATTTATTTATTTATTTTCAGGAAGTGACCAGGAAATGTACATTTAAAAAGAGGTTATCCCTGGGGGAACAAGTCATATTTGTAGTCTGCATGGAATAATGACAATTTCAGGTCATGATGAGTCATCTCTAGTCAGGCACATTGTGTTTTTTCCTGGTGTCCAAACATGGCACTGTCCAAATCAGTTCATGGCTGTTCTTTATGGTACTGCCCAGATTGCTTTCATGTATACACCAGAATGCAGGGAAGTCTGATGCATTGCCAAATATCATCCTGATGTGGAGGTCCCCGTTAGGCTTCTCATGTGACCTGAAAATGTCACTATGCTAAACTCAACATACATTTCTTTTGTACATGAATCCAACAGTCAAGAAACAGAATTACAATATTACATATTATCCTAGTCTTTATAGTGGGAAAAAAAAATGTAATAAGGTTTGAGTTTGTATTTCCAAAACAAGAATACACTCCTGAGAGATTAGGTGTTTTCCTTTGAATTTCAAGTCTTGATTGTATCAAATTAGGGGCTCAATGTGTTATGATCATGTGTCCACAAAATAAGGAACAGGCACATCAATAGGTCTGATAAGGTATTGTTTTATACAGGTTTTCCAAGAAATATAATAACTCTCTCACCCAGTCAAATCCTTTCTGGTGATTAATCTGCATTTTTGAGTATGGACAAGTTTTATGAAAAGGAATTTAGCAAACAAAACCACATTCTGGCCTGAAAATGGTGGGGTTGGTGCTGGCAAAACTGCATACATTTCTGAAAATCAACTAACCCTTAGCAGGCTAAAACATGTCTGAATTAGACATAATAAATTTAGTACAAAGGCAAGAGTTCCATATTGGTCACTGTCACTAATGTTTATAATGGGTGTTCTTATTAGTTAAGCTTCCTGTTAAAAAAAAAAAAAAAAAAAAACACAACACAAAAAAAAAGACAGCTAGAAAGACATTGAATGTATTAAAAGTGCAAAAAGGTGCATCTCATATATAGACTCAAGAATCATAGAACCACTAAAGTTGGAAAAGAACTGCAGGATCATCTGGTCCAACCAATCCCCTACTACCAATATTACCTACTAAACTATGTTCCACATGTATCACATCCAGCCTTTTCTTAAACACCCACAGGTTAAGGAATACTACCACTTCCATAGAAAACCCATTTCCAATAACTAACTACTCTTTCTGAGAATAAATTTCTCCTAATTTCCAACCTAAATCTCCCCTGACACAACTTGAGGCCATTCCATTTTGTCCTAATCACTGGAATAATCACTGGAAAATAAAATCTTCCTTTCATATAAAGTAATTTTCATTCCACTCAGAAAAAAAAAAAAGTGTTATATATATATATATATATTATTTTTATGTTTCTTTGAGGGTAGGGGTGGAGAGGGTGGGGTGGGGAAGAAACTAAAATCAAAACAATATAGTCTGAAAAACCAAAACAAAGAAACACAAAACAAATGGGGATTACAGAGTAACAAAAGAAGATTGTTGAGTACAACATTACCCAGCACAATCCAAAAAAAAAAAAAAAAAAGAATCACATTCCTGTTTTGCAGACTCCAAGGAAGAGGTTCAGTCTGGAACTCCTCCAGCAGTATTCTTTGTCTAGGTTGAAGACAGGTATGCTATGGAAAACATTTTACTCCTTTTAGAGACCAAACATTCACTGGTCCAAACTGTCTTTCACTCTACAGTAAAGTGTTAAGAATGTTGTCTCAGATGTTAGGTAATTAATTATTAGTCTCTAATGCAAATCTGTTTATAAAGACACGTAAACTTGTTGTAATGATGGTGGTTGGTAGTGGTAATGGTATTTGACTTCAAGTTAGGTCACCTCTCACATCTGAGAAAACAATTCTATGTCATGTCTGAAGTCCCTTTCTGATTACTTTTAAACCATTTATTTTTTTTTTGGTTTTAAAATTTTTCATTTTCAATGAATTTTTTTTTTTTTTTTTTTTTTTTTTTTTTTCCTATGAAGAAAAAGAATGTCCCATCATTTCCCAATGTCCCAATCATTTCTATTTTGATGTATTTCAAATTTTTGGAAAGAATAGCAAAGTATATCTCTGGGGAATTGCTAAAATGGAAGAAAACAATCTAGGGGAACCTTTTTATAAAGAATGGATATTAATTCCTGCATACATACCAGTACCAGTATTTGTTCCCTGGGGAAATAAATTCTAATATCCACACAGTGGTGAAGGTATTGCTCAACACATTTGTATTTGTCACTGAGCAGATAATGTTGAAGTCATTGTTTCATGGTGCTTGGACATGTTGGATTTAAATTACCAAAAGGCTTTACATAAACAATGGATGACTTAGACAGAAAGCCTGTTGCAATTTGCTGAAAAACATCCACATCTTCTGCAGTGGAAATGAAAAGTGTAAGGTGTCAATGAACTGGAAAGCACAGGATACATTTAAAGGAGGCTTAATCAGTTGGGAAGCTGAATGGATTCAATAGCAAAACCTTCCATAGTCTATAGATACTTAAGTATGCCTCTGTTAGTACATCAGTATTTTTCAAGGTGGTTTTTTTTTTTTTTTTTTTTTTTTTTTTTTTTTTTTTGCATCCATTTCCCAAATGAATTCCTATAGTCACACTTTTCTTCCTAATTAGTTTTTTTCAATTTAGACTGATACAGCTATCCTGCTTCAGGTACGCAGAACTCAGAACAGCCCCCTTAGCAATTCAAACAGACACCAAGTAGTTGAGCTCACATGGTTGTTTGAGTTGTGCTTAGAATCAAAACACTATTGTGCTTTCCAAAGGTGGAAATGTTTGGCAGTACAGGTTTGCTGCTGTAAGGCACAGTTTGTTAAGGCTTGGCTGCTTTGCTCTCCTGAAATGGAAGTTCTGTTTGAAGTTCCTTCTGTAGGAAAACATTGACCTACTCCTGCAGCTGCTTTCGAGAAACAGCATGAAAAAGACATAACTTGGATGAATTCTCTTTTTGTTAATGACATCTTAAAATGTGAAATGTAATTATGAATTAAAAATGTGACTATCAATCATCAACTCTTATTTTATGGATCCAAGCATGTTGTGTTCTGCACCTTTTGATGCTCTTTTATGTATATAAAATTTCTTCCCAGCACTGTATAACCATAAAAAAACAGGTTTTAATTTCTAAGAGTACATAATGGAAAATTTATATTGGCTCAAGATGTTGCAGAACCCAGTCTAATCAGATTATTTATTACAGGTGTTCTTGGTGAGCAGTGCTTCTCCACTTGAAAGCTATGAGTTTAAAATTATTATTATTTTTTTTTTTTTTAAAAAAAAAAATAACGTTATTAAGGAAATACAATAAAACAGCAACTTGGGAAAAATGAAAAAAAAAAATATCAGCAGGAGGTGTGATTACCACATCTAGTGTACTTTGCCAACGTTCTTGAATGTAGTCATTCTGTTGATCTACCTGTGAGGTTGACGGGGTGCTATCTCCTGCCTTTCTCTGTTTTTACCTTTACTCCCTCTTCTTTGTACATTAATCTAGGCAATGTGTCTCCTTTTGCTTTCACCTGGAAATTATCTTGCTCTTCTCTACTAAACAAAGCTTTCTTTTATTTTCTTTCTTTATTTATTTTCAAATTTTATTTTATTTTATATTTTTCATTTCATTTCATTTCATTTTAATTTCACGTAGTGATTAGGAGACAGGCCAGTTCCTACACATAACAGAAAACACAGACTGAAATCATTACAGAACATTTATCACTGAGGCTAGAACAAGGCTGAAATTCCTGGACTGTCATTGGTCTGGGTGCTCTTGAAAGCCTTACAATGTCCATTCAAAACCAATTCAAACAATGTGAAAATTATGGACTCAATTACTCTTGACTAGCATCTTAAGCTATGTGTTTTGTAGGTTTAAGTGCACATTCATCATCCTGTTTTTTAGAAAAATTAAAAGAAAAGAGATTTCTTCTCATTAACTAATGAACACTGATTGAAACATTCCCACTTAAAGAATAGTCATTTACCTTTGGCTAAACAAAAGGGGATCACAGAGATAAAGTTAAACTTTGGAACAAAATTAATAATGCTAAGCATAACTTTTGCAGTTCTTTAATTATTGATGCCACAATACTGCTAGCCTTAAGGATTCAAGCATTTATAAACACATCTCTGTACGTACAGCTGCAAATCTCTCTGGGCTGTAGCCCACTAGCTGAAATTTCTAATTTGACAAAAATACAAGCAAACAAAAAATATTGTCTGTTTACACAGTTGTCAGATAAAGTCACTTTTAGAATAGTGAAAATGAAAAACTTTATTTCCTTGAACAGTATGAATTTAAATCAACGTCAGTGAAATTCCTCTCTATTTGTCCAACTCAGAAAACACATATTTTCTTCCAGTAAGCAGGTACAGCGTGAGCAGAGGTAATCATCTAATAAGACTGAGAGTAAAAATCATGTTCCATCATTCAGTTATCCTTATGAAATTGATGGATTGATGGTCTTGTAGCATGTCTCTGGACAATGATATCCAATATTTCTGCAGTAGTAGCAATGATTTTAAGTAACATTGAACCTTTCAAGTTAAGCTGAATAAAACCCTGAAGAAGCAATTATTTATTTCAGTGAAGAATCCCCCCACTTATTTCCAGAAGTGACTGTTCTTTACCAGAGAATCTAATGGAAGAGTCCTCTAATAACTGCAGCTTTCATATTGTGTTGATGATTTTACCAACATTCCAAAAGCAGAATGTAAATGTACTGTCCTCACCTACTTCATATGTACATATTATCATTTTGTGGATTAAATCGCCATTAGTGAATGGCAATTCTGAATGTTATTTTTTGTTCTTGTTGAACTTCCACACAATTCCTCATCCATAGCTTTTAAATTTCTTTCCAAAGTTGAAATTCATCCCTCGCTTTTGCAAATGGAGATACCAGTGCACAGAAAGGAGCAATTAATCCTTAACTCTGTGTCAGTATATACCTTCTAGATGCCATTCATATCACTCTTCAATAAAGGTATAGCAACTCAACATTGAAGTTCATTTATTTTGAACTGCACACACAAAATATGGAAGCTCATCTGAGTAAGTGAACATGCATGTTTAAAATTGTTAACAGTATCTGCAACCATCAGATGAGCTGTACAATTATATATGTGATAATATGAGCAAATAATTTGGAATGTAAAGGTTAGCCTAACCATGAAATGTTTTGTTACATATTTGAGTATTTGAGCATGGAAATAAAAATTACATTTTTCATCATGTTTTTTTTTTTTTTTTTTTGAGAAGCAGATCAATGATTGATTATAAGTGTCTATATATAGCAATAGCAAAAAAAGTAGTGCTCACACATCTATTTTGTGTATTTTTTTTTTTTTTTCCAATCCATTGCTGATACATATTACTTCTGGTATCAGTAATAGACAAGCACAACATTCACCTTATGGCAATGTCATCAGTCAAAACATATTTCATTCCATATGTAACTACCTTTAAAAATCACTATTATGTTTCACACTTGATCTGGATTTATAACCTTTAATTTTCCATTATGGCTCAGGGCACTATTAATTTATACAGCTCTTTGTTACTGTATTCCCATTAATTTATGGAATTGTACTTTTATAAGTGTCTTGAAATTGCTTGTTTAATGGAAAATGTAACTCCTGAAATAAGAGCTTGTATAAATTTCTTTGTTTAAGAGTAGATGGTTAACCTTTTATTATTTTTTTCCCAATTGCATAAACATGTGAGTTAATTTTCTGGCCCAAGATCTTGGTAATATCTACTAGGCTCAACAACAACAAAAAAGGAAAATACTGCTAAAATTGCTGACTGCCTTCAAAGTTGCATTTATGTCATATATAAATTGACAAAAGGTGAACTTGTAGGAACTAAGCAGGATCTGCAGGGCTTTTCTTAATTTCAGATGTTTCAAGTCCTTAAGTCTCTCTTATCTTTTAAGAATGCTATTCTAATTTAGGGAAAGCACAGGTGTGTGCAAACAGAGAAAAAATGTCTATATGTTTTTACTAATAAGTTCTATACTACACAGTGTCAAAGATCTGAAACCCTGAGTTGAAGGTCTGAGAATGGGGGAAGAAGGAAAATAAAATCACTAACATAGCTAAAAGAAATATTTTGTAAAGGAGAAGAACAGAAATAATAAGGTGAATGTGTTGAAAGAAAAGATAATCTAACTGGAGCTCCTGGGAAGGTACTTAAATGGTTTACTTTGAGGCATTATGCAGATTTGGATTTCTACTCTTCTAGTGGGTACCATACGGGCAAACAGGGTGTGGTGCGTCAGAAGGGCATGGCGTGTCAGAAGGGCGTGGTGCATCAGAAAGGCGTGGCGCGGCAGTTCGCGCAGGCAGGGCGAGCAGGAAGGGCAGAGCGTTCCCCCCCGCCCATACGAACACCTCCTGTAATGACAGCCGTTAGCGAGGCGATAATGGTCTCCACCAGGCACGGTGCGCTCTCCAGGAAGTCGGTACACACCCAGACCGACTACGCGTTAAAAAATGCAGCGGTTCAGGTCACCGGATGCAGGGAGTGTCTGAGCCTGTTCCTGCCATTGGCGGGAGGCAGAGAAACTGCGTGCGTGAGGTACGAGCAGGTGGATGACCTGGTCTGCATGGTGGCGGAGCTCAAGGAGGAGTTGGAGAGGTTGAGGGATATCAGGGAGTGCGAGTGGGAGATAGACTGGTGAAGCGACTCCCTGCAGGGCCTCAAGGAGAGGTACCGAGGTGAGACACCCCAAATGGGGGTGGGCCCCCTGCCCTGTCGCCGTCAGGCAGAGCGAGGGGATCTGGGAGTTGAGGAGGAATGGAAACAGGTCCCTGCTCGACATTGCAGGCGATGCCCTCCCCTTCTGGCCCCACCTTCCCAGGTGCCCTTACACAACAGGTTTGAGGCCCTGGAGCTTGAGAAACGGTTGGGTAAGGAAGAGGTAGCAAGTGTACCCAGGAGGATGCCTAGGGTGAGGAGGTCGACTCCACGCCTCAGGACTGCCTCCACCAAGAAAGACAGAAGGGTTATTGTTGTGGAAGACTCTCTCCTCAGGGGAACAGAGGGCCCTATTTGTAGGCCTGACCCTACCCGTAGGGAAGTCTGCTGCCTCCCTGGGGCCAGGGTCAGGGACGTTGCCAGGAAGCTTCCCAACCTGGTTCGCCCCTCTGACTATTATCCTCTTTTGATAGTCCAGGCATTGATGGCAGTGATGACATTGAAGAGAGAAGCCTGAGGGCTATCAAACGAGACTTTAGGGGACTGGGACAGTTAGTGGATGGAGCGGGAGTGCAGGTGGTGTTTTTGTCCATCCCTACGGTGGCAGGGAGGGGTACAGAGAGGACACGGAAAGCCCTCCTGTTCAACACGTGGCTCAGGGGCTGGTGCCAACACAGAAATCTTGGGTTTTTCGACCATGAGGCACTTTACTCAACACCTGGTCTGATGGCTGCAGATGGGTCCCTATCTTTTAGGGGAAAACGGATCCTGGGCCAGGAGCTGGCAGGGCTCATTGAGAGGGCTTTAAAGAAGAGGGATGGGGCTGAAGCAAGGATTGTTGGAGCTGTGCCAGGGGGAACAATAGCAAGGCTGGGGGATAAGGCAATGGCCCAGCTGAAGTGCATCTACACCAATGCACGCAGCATGGGTAACAAACAGGAGGAGCTGGAAGCCATCGTGCAGCAGGCAGGCTATGACTTGGTTGCCATCACGGAGACGTGGTGGGACCACTCTCATGACTGGAGTGCTGCAATGACTGGCTATAAGCTCTTCAGAAGGGACAGGCAGCACAGAAGGGGTGGTGCTGTGGCTCTCTATATTAGAGAGTCTTCCCATGTTGTAGAACTTGAGGCTGGGAATGACAAGGTCCTTTGGGTTAGGATCGGCGGGGCCAACAAGGCGGGCCCCCCCCCCCCCATCCTGGTCGGGGTCTGTTATAGACTGCCGAACCAGGATGAGGAGACGGATCAGGAGTTCTACAGGCAGCTGACAGAAGATGCCAAATCTTCAGCGCTTGTTCTCGTGGGGGACTTCAACTTCCCTGACATATCCTGGAAGCACAACACAGCCCAGAGAAAGCAGTCTAGGAGGTTTCTGGAGAGCTTGGAAGATAGCTTCCTGACGCAGCTGGTTAGTGAGCCTACCAGGGGTGGCACCCCGCTAGACCTTCTCTTCACAAACAGAGAAGGACTGGTGGAGGATGTGATTGTCGGGAGCTGACTTGGGCAGAGTGACCACGAAATGGTGGAGTTCACTATTCTTGGCGAGGCCAGGAAGGGGACCAGTAAAACCGCTGTATTGGACTTCCAGAGGGCTGACTTTGTGCTGCTGAGGACACTGGTTGGTAGAGTCCCTTGGGAGGTGGTTCTGAAGGGCAGAGGAGTCCAGGAAGGCTGGGCGCTCTTCAAGAGGGAAATCTTAATGGCACAGGAATGGTCTGTCCCCACGTGCCCAAAGACGAGCTGGCGGGGAAGAAGACCAGCCTGGCTGAACAGAGAATTGTGGCTTGAGCTTAGGAGAAAAAAGAGGGTTTATAATCTTTGGAAAAGTGGGCAGGCCACTAGGGAGGACTATAAGGATATCGTGAGGCTGTGCAGGGACAAAATTAGAAAAGCCAAAGCTCATCTGGAGCTCAATCTGGCTACTACCGTTAAAGATAACAAAAAATGTTTTTATAAATACATCAACACAAAAAGGAGGACTAAGGAGAATCTCCATCCTTTACTGGATGCGGGGGGAAACTTAGTTACAAGAGATGGGGAAAAGGTGGAGGTGCTTAATGCCTTCTTTGCCTCAGTCTTTAGCGGCAATATCGGTTGTTCTCTGGATACCCAGTACCCTGAACTGGTGGAAGGGGATGGGGAGCAGGATGTGGCCCTCACCATCCACGAAGAAATGGTTGGTGACCTGGTACGGCACTTGGATGTGCACAAGTCGATGGGGCCGGATGGGATCCACCCAAGGGTACTGAGAGAACTGGCAGAGGAGTTGGCCAAGCCGCTTACCATCATTTATCAACAGTCCTGGCTATCGGGGGAGATCCCAGCTGACTGGCAGCTAGCAAACGTGACGCCCATCTACAAGAAGGGCCGGAGGACTGACCCGGGAAGCTACAGGCCTGTCAGTTTGACCTCAGTGCCAGGGAAGCTCATGGAGCAGATTATCTTGAGAGTCATCACACAGCACTTGCAGGGCAAGCAGGCAATCAGGCCCAGTCAGCATGGGTTTATGAAAGGCAGGTCCTGCTTGACGAACCTGATCTCCTTCTACGACAAAGTGACACGCTAGGTGGATGAGGGAAAGGCTGTGGATGTGGTCTACTTTGACTTCAGCAAGGCTTTTGACACTGTTTCCCACAGCGTTCTCCTCAAGAAACTGGCTGCTCTTGGCTTGGACTGGTGCACGCTTCATTGGGTTAGAAACTGGCTGGATAGCCGGGCCCAAAGAGTCGTGGTGAATGGAGTCAAGTCCAGTTGGAGGCCGGTCACTAGTGGCATTCCCCAGGGCTCGGTGCTGGGGCCAATCCTCTTTAATATCTTTATCGATGATCTGGATGAGGGCATTGAGTGCACCCTCAGTAAGTTTGCAGATGACACCAAGTTAGGTGCGTGTGTCGATCTGCTTGAGGGTAGGAAGGCTCTGCAGGAGGATCTGGATAGGCTGCACCAATGGGCTGAGGTCAACTGCATGAAGTTCAACGAGGCCAAGTGCCGGGTCCTGCACCTGGGGCGCAATAACCCCAAGCAGAGCTACAGGCTGGGAAATGAGTGGCTGGAGAGCTGCCAGGCAGAGAAGGACCTGGGAGTGATGGTTGATAGTCAGCTGAATATGAGTCAGCAGTGTGCTCAGGTGGCTAAGAAGGCCAACAGCATCCTGGCTTGCATAAGAGACAGTGTGGCCAGCAGGGCTAGGGAAGTGATCGTCCCCCTGTACTCGGCTCTGGTGAGGCCGCACCTCGAGTACTGTGTTCAGTTTTGGGCCACTCGAGTGAGTCCAGAGAAGGGTGACGAAGCTGGTGAGGGGCCTGGAGAACAAGTCCTATGAGGAGCGGCTGAGGGAGCTGCGCTTGTTCAGCCTGGAGAAAAGGAGGCTCAGGGGTGACCTTATCGCTCTCTACAGATACCTCAAAGGAGGCTGTAGCGAGGTGGGGGTTGGTCTGTTCTCTCACGTGCCTGGTTACAGGACGAGGGGGAATGGGCTTAAGTTGCGCCAGGGGAGTTTTAGGTTGAATCTTAGGAAGAACTTCTTTACCAAAAAGTTTGTTAGACATTGGAACAGGCTGCCCAGGGAAGTGGTGGAGTCACCATCCCTGGAAGTCTTTAAAAGATGTTTAGATGTATAGCTTAGCGATATGGTTTAGTGGAGGACTGTTAGTGTTAGGTCAGAGGTTGGACTCGATTATCTTGAGGTCTCTTCCAACCTAGAAATTCTGTGATTCTGTGATATATACTGTGGAAGGTGAGTGTTAAAGATACCAAAAATGCTCATAATCTGATTTGACTGCTCTGTTCTAACTTTGAGAGGCAGTTAATGTCTGCTGATAGTGAAAGGCAATGAAACAATTAGATACTTATATTTAAATAATTCATTTACATTCTGAAAAATAATCTGTCATCAACTTTATAAGCTGCATCTCAATCACTTGTTCTAACTTTTGTGCACTACATTTTTCATTTTCTGTTTTGTCACCAAATGAAAGTCAAGAGACAATTGTGATTTTGATCTGCACATTGCAAAATAATTAATTGTAGCTGACGTAAGTATTGGGAAGTTTGTGTGGAGATGGAGTGGGGAGAGGGAGAAGGAAGAAGAACAGTTTGACAGGGAGAAAAGGAATGGAGATTTTTTTTTTTTTTTTCTGTGAAAACAGATTTTTTCATGCTTCAGGACAGAAGAAGAATAATCATTCAAAACCAATAGGCTATGCTATTTAATTACTTTAGAAATATCTAGCCACACTGAAATGAAAATATTAATAGAAGAACTGGACTTTAATGAGTTTTCAATAGCAATAGTAATAACTAAGGAGATATGTGCATTATATGATTTGGGAATATTGGTTGTAGGATGTTTGCCCAAATTCTTGACGTTGTCATCTGAAAAAACAATTATGTATAACAACAAATGGGGATACCCTTTGCCTGTGTGCACCAGAAACACACTTGGGACATGTGAGGAAAGTCAGGAGTGTAGATGAAATATGCTGTACTTCAATAATGATCAGCCAGCCTAGTGGCCCTTCAGAGATTGCTAATACTTGTGGGCACTGGGAAAGAAGCAGTTCTTTGTGCAAGGATACATACATATACAAGGAATAGGGACTAGAAAAGGGGACATAAATGTGGTTTAGAGATAGACTGAGGCTGGCTCGCACAATACTGCTATGATTGTATTATGATTGTATGATGATGCTTTCTTATACTGTTTTTGCCCCTTCAGATTTTACTTTTTTTTTTTTTAATTTTTTTTTTTTTTTTTAAGGACAGAACTCACCAGGCATGCAAGTACTTAAAGTTCTGATTTATGTATTTTATTTTTGATTTATGTGTTGAGATATCTAACTGCTGATCCTTTGGATCCTGACAGCAGCCACAGATCAACTGATGAGTGATGATTTTGACTGTAAGTTGGCTAATGGTAACAACTCCGAAAAGAACTTTTGAAACATATTACTACTATCTCCTTGTTCTGAACTGCTGCTTGTTACACTTTTATATTCCATGATACCTTAAGAATTATTATTATATTTTAGTCAATTTCAGTAATGGATTGACTGGGTAAAACGTAGTATTCTAGAAGATAGAAAATTGTTACAGTTGGGTTAACTATTCTTTATGTACAATTGAACGGATTCATTAATTTTTTAATTTTTTCTTTTGAAGTGTACAGGAGCACATTGAGAATCTCCCATTTCTGTTATTCAGGAGGGTAACTGGATTAAGCAACTGGAAAGAAGTAGAAAGGATTCTATAAGTAAAAGCAAGTTTTCTTGAATCATACTAAATTTGAAGTAACGTATGTGCGAAGTTGACTTACTTCAACAAATTAGTAAACATTGTCTTCTGACAGCAAATCGGACTAAACCTCAAAGAAATTGCAGACAGTTGTCATCTCTAAAGACTGGACTCTCTTAATACAGTGTTTGAGTTAGACCTTAAAAAATACCTCTAGGAAGGGAATAGCTGACAGATTTATTTATTTTTTTATTTATTTTACTTTTTCTTGAATAGTTCCTACTTTTATTTTGAATCATTTCCATATGAAGCAGATATGTTGTAGAGGAATGACAAAGGACAAGAGGGTATTTCAGCATGTGACAAAGGAAGACATGGAATGGTTGAGTGGCAGCAAAGCCAGAAATACAATGCTGCAAATGATCTGAAGGACAAGTGAACAAATAAAATTTTGCAAGCTGACATCAGCAATAGAACCAACTAAAGAGTTTAATCAGTATTTTAGATCTGTGATGGTAATCAGTTTAACAACATGATACCCTGTTACTGTCAGAAGCAAATGTAAACTAGAACAACAGTAGAGAAACAATACTTTGCCAAATATTACTGATGCAGAAATGGCAGATGGATCTCCTACGGGGGACAATTGGAGCTTGTCTTACTATTGATGTGCAGAGGCATAAGAGTTTGATCCATTGCTGCATCTAGCATGGTGTCCAGCTGGGTATGGTTCATATCTGGCCTTGCTGAACCCAGGCAGAGAATTCTGAGCTCTGCCTGCAGCCACCAGTGATGACACAGGACAGATGCTGCTTCTGGTGGCAGATAGTGTTTCTGGTACCAAGCACTTTAATTAAGATGCTTACTGGAATTGTTTCATATGGGCTTATTGGAAACTTGAAAAGTGTCTAATAGGTTAAGCAGCATAATCCAATGTTTACAGTGCATATGGATCTTGATCCCATTTTATGTCTTACTTGCTGTGTGACTTTCATCATAAAGCCCTCTGTGGCTCAACCTCATCTTGTGTAAAATAATGATAATCATCATCTTTCAAATATTAGAAAAAACTTTATTTTGTCTAGAAAATATTGCCATTAGTTGTTTTAAGATATTGGTTCCACCAAAGAGCTGTCTGTCTCTTTTGACCTTGAGATTCAGGGTTGCAGACAGACCATCAGCGATCACACTCCATAAACAGAGAATTGTGGGTGGTTTCATTTCAAGGAAATGATTTTCTTACAACTTGTGATACAGTTTCAAGTTATTTAGGTAATGAAGATGACTAAGGTCAGAGCCAAAGTGAAGTAGAAGAAAGAAAAAGCTGCATTGTAAAAGTGGATGCTTCTATTAAGCAGTTTAGACAAACATTTTTGAAAGACTGTTTTTGCTTGAGGAATGAGTTCAGATGTCATAGAGTCATAGAATATTTGAGTTGGAGGGACCTACAATGATTGTTGAGTCCAACTCCTGGGTCTCCAAAGGACCACCCAAAAAATCAGATCATGTGGCTGAGAGCATTGCTTCTTGAACTCTGGCAGGCTTGATGCCGTGACCGCTTCCCTGTGGATCTTGTTCCAGTACCCTGACACCCATTGAAGAACCTTTTCTTGATATCCAGTCTGAACCTTCCCTGTTGCAGCTTCAAGCCTTTCCTTCCTTATCTCTAGTCAATAGACTTTACTGGTTAGATTTTAACTCTGGAAAGCAGCCGTTTCCTTCTAAACAAATGTGCCAAGTTTGCTTAGTTTGGTTTTAAAAAACTGATAGCTACTACAAAATTAAAACAATACAAAATGAACTAACAAACAAACAAAAACAACAACAAACAAACAAACAAACAAAAAACACCTCCTGATTCCCCTTTCCCTATCTTTCTAGGATGTAATCACATTTCAGTGTTCAAGGACACAAGGCTTCCGATTAACAATGCTATGACTTGCAGCTTGTATCACAGAACTGCCCCAAATATATGTAATAGTTTTTGCCTTGTCAACATACACTCTACTCAGGGCATGGGTATTTGGATCCAAATTACACTCTTTAAAGATGACTTGTATTCTGATACCTCAGTTATTGCTAATATATATTATTACATTCAGTAAAAATTATTAAAGCTGAATAAAGTTGTGGTGTTGTTTTTCTGACTGAAGAATTCTTATTACTTGAGAATAGGAAGTAGAAATCATAGAATCCATTGCTGAATTCTAATAAAGTAATCTGGATTCTTAATACTACTAAAGGAGGATCAAAACTTGTATTATCACTGTCATCGATAGCTTTTCATGGGGCTGTTTATGGCAGATCTGTCTTTCCACAGAAAAATACCAGAGATAAATGGATAAACAGCACAGGCTAAAGGACTTTACTGTGTAACCTTGTGAAATCTTCTTTAAAATGCTGTAAGAGCACTCAGCTCATGCACAATCTTTCCACAAATTAATCCCTATGAAGGTAGTTTAGGATATTTGGTGTAGAGGTGTTTTGGGGTGTGTTCAACACTTACATAGATCCAACTAAGGTCAAAAAGAAAAGTAATCAGTTTTCTTATTTAATTCCCTAGTTTTCAGTATGTTTAAGCACGATGAGTGGACATTATGATTCATGTCACTTTGCTTACATTGTTCACAATGATTTTTTTGTGAGAGCATCCCTTAATATTACTACTTCTGATTTTGTTATAGTTAAAAAAATGATATTGTTAGGAAGAATAATGGGTTCAACATTCAGTGCTGAACAGTTCTTTGCCGTTTGAAAAGTTCTAAGCCCCTCTGACTGTTTTTTGTTTTTAATCTTATCTAATTTATATACTTGTGGTTAAAGTTTTGAGTCACTTGGGAAAACAAAAGATAATGACCAAGACAGATGCATTTGGATATTTTATTTCCAAAGTTCTGTCACGTTTGATTATATGTTTATCTTGTTGGTACTTTCTGAATTAGAGATGAGCTTGAATGATGAGCATGATCGCTCTGAAATATTAGGATGTTTGGGATTTGGCCAGATTTCTGCCCAGCACTTAATGCCAGGGGTAAAGCTGGTTTTAATTTGCTGTACTGAAATTACTTTCATAAAATTTTCCTCTTTGTCTCTCTAGAATCTGCTGAACATCAGCTGAACAGCAGAAAGGAGCCAAGTAAAAGAAAGCCACCCAGGCCCAAAGAAGTTTTCCTGCTCACTTCTAAGTTAAATGACTCAAGCTGAGTTTTAATTTACATGTTAGATTTAATACCACATTCATTGTATATTAATTAAATAGCAATGGATCATCTACCAGCCCATTTAATGAGGTGTAACAACAGATGAATATAAAATATACAGGTACTATTATTACATGGTCCTTAAACCTCAATAAATCTGCTTGAATAATTATTAGTGCTTCAGCAGTATATGGTAGGTAATGTATCTCATTGATGCAGCTGATACAAATGCAAATTGATATGATGCAATTGATACAAATTGGTACCCACTCTCTAGACCATGTTCTCCTGTCCATCTGTATAATCACAGAGGACATCACAAGGTTCATCCCTCCTATTACTTTTAAAACGTTTTACTGTGTCAAAACCTAATCATAAATGAAAAGGGTATGAATCAAAATCTAAAAGCAGCTATATTTAATTTTGTTTAGAGTTCATATCACAAGACTGAGTAATTGGTGAAATTTCTGTGTGTATTGATTATGTCATGACTTATTATGGGCAGATTAATAGCAATAGTAAGTGCTGTACTGTTAACACTATAAATTCTGTCAGTCTGGAGGTGTCATGGATTGAGAATAACACTAGAAATATTGGATGAGACTGGCTTGTGTTATTTCTTGGATAGAGGTACCAATAAAATGACTTCTCTCTTGCTTTGATTGCTAGCAAGTGAGGTCTGAGCAGACAACTGACACAGAGAAAGTGACATCTTGATTGATGGTTATTTCTCACTTCATCAGGACCAGTGGCTGTCTCATGGCCATACTGTAAATACTTTTTTTTTTTTTTTTTTTTTTTTTTTTTCCTGCCAGGTAAAATTGGATTTAAAAACCCAATATTTTATATTTGTGGTCACCTATACACCACTTAGAAACTACTGTTGTAGTTACAAGACTGCTTTATGTAAATTATGTAAACCCCAATCAAATAGCAATTTCCAGGTTATATATATATATATAGGTTATATAACCATATATATATATATATATTTATATATATTTATATATATATTTATATATATATAAATATATAATATATATATATATATATATATATTTCAGGTGCTCTTTTAGCAGTACCACCTCGGTTGAGTCACTTTCAGCCAAGCGACAATGTTCTGCCTCAAGAGTTAATTCTGAGTCAGGGCTCAGACACACGCATGATCTGATTATGAGAAACTGACCTATTTATTCTGAAAGCTTTAAAAGAAGCATTAAGAGAAAGAAAGACTTTTCCTCACCTATAGGTGGGAGATCTGTAGAGAAAAATAAGATGGAATAGGTTGAAGGTGTTAGCCTGCTGTTTCAGATATCTGGTGTAATATAATGATTAGACAATCTAAAGTTATAAATATTTGGGCATTTCAAAACCTTAGCTTATTCTACTTGTCTATTATTTAAGGAGCTGGGAAATGCTGTCTTCTTGACTGATGAAAACAATTCAACTTTTTTTAATGAGTTTAAGTTTTTTTTTTTTGTCGTTTTTTTTTTTTTTTTTTTTTATGTTCTTTTCAAATTGAACTTACTCATTGTTTCTAGAACTTGTGGTCTTCATTTTCCAGAACATTACTTACTAGCAATGGGAAGGAGGAATTAATTTCCTTATCTATGTCCTCACTGTGTGAAAGGTCCTAAATTAAAACAAACAAATCCACCACCTTAAAACACTTATTTAAAACACTTTAAAACAGTATTAATACTGATGTTTGATTAATCTCTGCAGAGGATACTTTTTTTTTTTTTTAATTTTTATTTTTTTTTTTTTTCTCAATTCACTGTTGGGAAATTGGGAGGGGGAAAGAAAAAGGTTTGAGGAGGTTTAGAGTGTTACCAGAAATACATCAGTCTTATAGCTTACTTATAGCTTATCTTCTAACCACTTAATTATTTGTTAATTTTTCTTCATGTTCATAGTCATATACCAGAATATAATTTTGTTTTGTGGTGCAATTAATACTAAAATACTTGAGTAAAACTTTGAGGAAAAGGAAACAGATTTCCTGCCAGCAGCAAATACAGGAGAAAGAGGGCAGAAATCCAAATTCTTGTCCAATTTGTATCCTGTCCAGCATCACAGAGTTCAGTGTGGAAATTTAGGGACTTATCATTTGCAAGAAGACCAATATTTTAAAGACTATCTGTTTATTTGTTATATTTCTGTATAAGCTATGAGAAAAGAACTGGCTGCACAAGTCTGTTTTATCTCTGACAGTAGCTAGTGCCACATATTCAGAGAAAGAAGCAAACTGAGAAAATCTAGTTAAATCTTCTAAGCTATTATTACAGGTTAGAATGTAATTTCTCCTCTGTCTCAGCTATATGATCAGTTTTTATGCCTGGATCTATGTCTAGGTTCATATCTCATAGATTTTTTATCCACAGTAGTCTAACAGTTCACATTCATACATTTTTTCACATAAATATTCCTCTTCCTTCTTTTGCACAAAGTAGGAACAAGTTCTGAGTGCTTCAGAAGCAAGATTGAAGAAAAAAAATCCCAGGTAATTTGGAGACAAGAAGATATTTTAATTAGAACTGGCTGACCTTCTCTCAGTCTTTGTGTCCCACCAGGAATGACCTTTCAGTTTACAACTTTGGTTGGCCTTTTCAGTTTGGAAAACCATTACACGTGGTCTGTTCTCTCTCTCAGCTTCACAGACAAACACTACCTATATAAATCGTCTGACAGAAGCTGGTATTTTGTCACTTTCTGACAGGCATGGGCTTGCTAACCATGGCATCACTTGTCATAACAAATGGGCTAGCTAACACAAAACGACAGTCCCAAAGCTGTGTCGCAGTATGATAATACTCCAAACTCTCCTCACAGTTATATCCAAAAATTTCATAATCACTGTCACTAGGCTAAAGGTAAACCAAAACTGTTGAGGCTGATGAACCTTGAATTGTATTTGAACTCGTCAGTATGCTTACTTCTGTTGTTGCTTGTTTTGTACATTGATGATATATATTTGGGAACAGGTAAGATCTGAGTACAAATTAGACTTGCACTTAAAGAAAGAATTTGACATACAGTTGGTTCAATTTCTCTCTCTCTCTCTTTCTCTTCCTCTCCCCTTTTTCTAGTAGATGGCAATATTCTAGAAGTTTAAAAATTAACATTTTTATTATCAAATTATTGTTTTCTTATTTGTTTTCAGTTGATTTTTTCTTTTTTTGTGAGAAAGCATATGTGTGAGATTTGTGATCTGAGTACAGAAACCTCCTTAGTTTATTATTATTATTATTATTATTTGCTTGTGTTTTTTTGTTTTGTTTTGTTGTTTTGATAATTTTTCTGCAGATGCTGATTTGTTTTCAAGTACAGGTAAATGAATGCAGCTTTGTGCACACACATGCATGTGGAAGTCAGAGAAAAAGCTGAAAAATACATTTGCTTTCTCTGTGCTTTGTGATAATGTTTTTGCAGATAGAAGTTGCTGTGTAGGTACTGAATGAAATAAAATAAGAACTACAAGATAGAAAATAAAACAGAAACAGAGTGGGGAAAAAGCAACAAAGAGAAGATTACATACAGAAATTTATAAAATGGATGAAGTGATTGAAGCAGAGAACATAATTCCGGATGTCAGTAGCAGTAAGGGAGAAGGTTCTTGTAAATTGTGGCAATCAAATCATGTGAAAGTGATGAAAGTCAGAAATGTACTAGGGAAGAGCATACCACAGTTCATTATCAAAATTATCACCATTGCAGTCTCTTGCTTTAGTGGTTCCTTCTATGCAAAAACTACATTACTGATGAGGGCATTTCACCTGGGTGCAGTATCTGAAACATCACAAATAGCTGTGACACCACTGTAGTAATTACAAGACTTTTTGGGTGTCTGGATCTTACGCTTTCTGTGCCTTAGTTCCATCCTGTAAAATTAGTTAAATTAAAATTAAAACATCCTGTAAAATTAAAATTAGTTCCATCCTTCTTTTTTTTTAAAAAAAAAATTCTTTCTTCCTTTAAAAAAAAAAAAAAAAGATAATAATAAACTCCAGAAATAAATACATCCCTGAAATAAAATAGAAAAATATATCTATTTGTGAAGCAAATTCCTTCTTTCTTTGAAGCATTCAGAAAGTGATTAAAAAAAATGGCTTTTCTGTTGGATTTTGGGTAGCATGAAAGAATAAAAATGTCAAGGAAGGCAGACAAATAAGAGATAACTACTGTTAAATTATCACCAAAACACTTATGTAACAGCTAGTATAAAAGTTTCAGCTGGTGAAACTTTTTCACCATTTCCACTGTGAGAAGCTAAACAGACTAATAGGAATATTTAGAGATTCTCTGAAATGTAAATAGGGAATATCTAAATTAAAAAAGCAATCCCTCTAGTTAGTCTCTGAGACTCTGATTGGAGAGGTGTACCCACTGCTCTGTTTAAGCAGACTTCAACTTCCAGGTCTTGAAATTGGCAGGCTTTGCCAAGTAAATGATCTGAATAATGATCAAGGACTCACACATGTATATAAATGCTCTCACATATATAAGTGCTCTCTCTCAGCATTCTGGGACCTACAGTGTGATTTACTGTGAGAGGAAAGACTAGACAAATGTATACTAATTTCTGACAATGTTGTTCTGTTATTTTTAAATGGAATTTGTGGCATTAAAAACAGCAGCACTAAGCATGGCAAAAAGTATTCGTGGTGCTAATAACTTTTCAATAAGTTAAGTTTTTAGTCTTTCAAACAGCCTAAAGCAGATGAACATCAGTCTCATTACTTATAAGATAAGACCATTATAAATCAAAAAAGCAAAATCCCGTAGAGAGAGAAATCTGGGAAGATTTCTGTACAGTTCTCTTTTCAGTGTATATTACCATATTAGATGGAGTTGTATCAGGTAGCCTTCTGGATGAGCAGGTGAGCTCATTCCTCATGAATTAGTGATAGATTCAGACAACCCATAGATAATGAAAATTCCCTGCTCTTCTTGAAACTCTCCTCAATGTACATCTGACAGTTGCTGCTGGATCAAAAAGGAATGATGTAAATGTATTGAGTTTTGATGTAAATTTTACTTTGAAAATGACTTGGTAAAAAAAAAAAAAAGGAAATGTGGAAGGATATTATGTGGAAACATTTGGTATATCTGATGTGAGCATGGACCATAGTTTTTGTTGTTTGCATGCATTTTACAACACCTCCAGTGAATCTTGGGTACTAGAATGTTTTTCAGGGTTGAAGACCTCTGTCATTTATTTACTGAAGTTTAGGGAATGAAGAATGGAAAAAACTCAGACTGTACATTGAAAGCCTATGATTTGAGCAAAATTTATGAGCTGTTTTGGACTGTGACTTTATACAACTAGAGTGTGACTTTAAGTCATATAGCTCACTTATGCCTGATTTATTCACCCCAAAAGTTAGACAGAAACAGAGATTTGCAAATCACAGACACAATGGACTTTATGAAGGATACTAAAGTCAGAAAAGCTATAATTGCTGTCAGTAACTCATGCTTCAATTCTGTAATTTTAAGAGTGTGGGTGGGAGCAGTAGAGGACAGTTAACTTGTCTCTGCAAACATCTGGGTAAAGCAAGAATTTCACAAGTGAAGCTTTGCCCAGTGGGTGCATGTATATATTTACTCTACTGTGATTCCACATCCCATTGTTAATTAGCTGAAAGATATTATGTTGCTTGGAAAAGAATTGTATTCTTATCCCTATCCTGCTATTTCAAAGTATTTTTCAAACTGTGTGTTCTTATTGGATTGGACTTTAAGATCCTTATGAAATATGGGAAATTACAATAATTTTCACTTCTCCTTTATTTTACTACCCGTGTTTTGAGTTCAGCATATATTTAACCTTTTTTGTGTCTGTTTCCTAAAGTCCTTAGTTTATTTTTCCTCTGTCACTCATCAAAAGCTATCGCCTATGTCACCAAATTCTCTCTCACACACACAATCTGGGTGAGCTTTGTCACCAGAGAATGTGTATGCAGATATTTAACAAAATAAGACAGATATTTTTATGGCCACTAAAATATCAATAAGATATGAGGGGATGAGTATTTTCTAATTTGTCTGGAACCGAACCTTTCTGATTTTAACATGACAACCATGCACAGATGTGGGCAGCTTGCTGCAACTTCTGTTTGCAGTGTGTAGCCTACAAAGGTTTCTGAACTGTTAAATTAATTTTCTGAAGCTGGAAGATCTGGTCAGAAAAGTGTGTACTATAACTAAATCTCTATTTGCATTTGATAGAAGGCTGCAGAAGGAGCAATAAGCACAGTATGCTCACAAACCTAATCGCTTTCCAACCGTGTCTCTTTACTGTGCTTTTTTGTGAAACTGTGTAATGACTCCTTCTTTGAACTCTGAGTATAGATATTTGATAAATACAATAGTCAGCAAGGAGTGGATTTAGAGAGGATGAAATTACTCTGCTTGTCATGCCAGAATACTGTCTCCTACCCTTTTATGGTAGATGTAGGGACCGTAGAATCATAGAACAGTTTGGGTTGGAAGGGACCTTAAATATCATCTAATTCCACCACCTCCTACTGTGGACAGAGACACCTTCTACTAGACCAGGTTGCTCAATACCTTTATGATCTTGATAGGCTAAAATGCAAATTAATTTTGCTTCTGTTAATAATCAGCCTTCAGTCACTTTAAATGAAAGAAATTTAATATTAGCTGGTGGAAGACAATAAGTGGACACTGGCTAACATAACTAACATTTAAACTGCATAAAAATGGGATTCAAAGGAAACTAAGCTTCTCTACAGTATATATAGAATTGTTTCTCTACATTTCCAATGTGATTTTTTATTTACAAATATTTCTTAGGTATCAACAGCACAGACAGTACATAATTATCCTATAGCTTACTGGGAACTAGATACTGAAAAAGAATACTTTAAAATGTTAATGTACATATAAAGAATCACTCAGTTTCCACAAAGTAAAATAAACAAATTATATAATTAAAAAAAAAAAAAAAGGATTAGATTCCCAAATAAGATCAGTCATGGGTGTATACAGTTACTGTTAATATTATTTTCATTTGATGACATCACTTTATTTATAATCAAAATTAGGGTAAGCTGAAGAAGCAGGATAATAAACTCTCAGACACAACTGGACAAGCAGAAGGGGAGAGTTCCTCACTGTAGTAATCCAAATTGTTAATTTCTGTCTCTATACCTCCTTTTCATTTGAATTCAGAACTTCCTTAGCATAGTTCATTTTGGCTTTGGTGTCTCGTTTTTTATGACCAATTGATCTCTGGCAGACGAAATCCCTTTTCATCTGTGAGCTGGTTTTGCCCATTTGATTGGTGTAATTGTCAGCTGCACCAAGGTCAAGGGCCTGCTGCTAGATAAAATCAGCATTTATATAGAATCCTTGGGAGGTCAAATATCTTCATCTCTCAACAAAGGGGAAATAAGTCACAGAGTTTATTTATAGTCCTTTTTTCTTTGCTTTTGTTAAACAGTAAATGGGCCATATTCTTAAAAAGATTTGGTAATGAAAGAGAAGAACAGATGTCAAACACACAGCATTTTAAGAGTCTGCAGATCTGCTATGTTGTTTCAGATTGTTATAAAGATAGGAACTGCTCATAGAAAGATTAGGCCAGCCTTTTTCTATTCTGTTGTGAGGTATTTGTGTTTTTGTCTTTTCTTTTTGTCTGTTTATTTATTTATTTATTTATGATTTTTATTTTTATTTTTGTGTCTGAGAGCTCGTAGTATCTAAAAGGTGTATAAGGCATGATAAACTAACCTGTACATGGAAATAAGTTTTTGCTTTGGATTTAGCCTGGTATTAATTTAGCCTGGATTTAGCTTGATCACCTGCTTACAGATTATCTGAGAGCAGAT
This sequence comes from Heteronetta atricapilla, assembly GCA_011075105.1. NCBI lineage: Eukaryota > Metazoa > Chordata > Aves > Anseriformes > Anatidae > Heteronetta > Heteronetta atricapilla. The sequence goes on from CM021735.1 coordinate 44,106,954, forward strand.
TATCCTGAGAGTCATCATACAGCACTTGCAGGGCAAGCAGGCGATCATGCCCAGTCAGCATGGGTTTATGAAAGGCAGGTCCTGCTTGACGAACCTGATCTCCTTCTATGACAAAGTGACGCGCTGGGTGGATGAGGGAAAGGCTGTGGATGTGGTCTACCTTGACTTCAGCAAGGCTTTTGACACCGTCTCCCACAGCATTCTCCTCAAGAAATTGGCTGCTCTTGGCTTGGACTGGCGCATGCTTCGTTGGATTAGAAACTGGATGGATGGCCAGGCCCAGGGAGTTGTGGTGAATGGAGTCAAATCCAGTTGGAGGCCGGTCACTAGTGGCATTCCCCAGGGCTCGGTGCTGGGGCCAGTCCTCTTTAATATCTTTATCGATGATCTGGATGAGGGCATTGAGTGCACCCTCAGTAAGTTTGCAGATGACACCAAGTTAGGTGCGTGTGTCGATCTGCTCGAGGGTAGGAAGGCTCTGCAGGAGGATCTGGATAGGCTGCACCAATGGGCTGAGGTCAACTGCATGAAGTTCAACGAGGCCAAGTGCCGGGTCCTGCACCTGGGGCGCAATAACCCCAAGCAGAGCTACAGGCTGGGAAATGAGTGGCTGGAGAGCTGCCAGGCAGAGAAGGACCTGGGAGTGATGGTTGATAGTCGGCTGAATATGAATCAGCAGTGTGCTCAGGTGGCTAGGAAGGCCAACGGCATCCTGGCTTGCATAAGAGACAGTGTGGCCAGCAGGGCTAGGGAGGTGATCGTCCCCCTGTACTCGGCTCTGGTGAGGCCGCACCTCGAGTACTGTGTTCAGTTTTGGGCCCCTCGCTACAAGAAGGACATGGAGGTGCTCGAGTGAGTCCAGAGAAGGGCGATGAAGCTGGTGAGGGGCCTGGAGAACAAGTCCTATGAGGAGCGGCTGAGGGAGCTGCGCTTGTTCAGCCTGGAGAAAAGGAGGCTCAGGGGCGACCTTATCGCTCTCTACAGATACCTCAAAGGAGGCTGTAGCGAGGTGGGGGTTGGTCTGTTCTCTCACGTGCCTTTTGACAGGATGAGGGGGAATGGGCTAAAGTTATACCAAGGGAGGTTTAGGTTGGATGTTAGGAAGAACTTCTTTACCAAAAGGGTTGTTAGACATTGGAACAGGATGCCCAGGGAGGTGGTGGAGTCACCATCCCTGGAGGTCTTTAAAAGACGTTTAAATGTATAGCTTAGCAATATGGTTTAGTGGAGGACTGTTAGTGTTAGGTCAGAGGTTGGACTCGATTATGTTGAGGTCTCTTCCAACCTAGAAATTCTCTGTGTGTGTGGTTCTGTGTAATTCCTTTTAAGCTTCTTAAGCAAAGAGTGCTGTATAACCATACATTTTTGTTATTTCACTCAGGAACACCTCTTGCTTTTCTAGCATATCTATTCACCTTTACTACACAGAGGCAAGAACAATTTAATTAACTTTGCATCATCCTTGGCATATGACTATTTAGTTTTATCTTTTAGACAAAGAGACAAAACTACAATTGGAAAGTTGTGGGAAGCTGGCAGCAAAGTGATGATGTGTTCTTAGGAAAGTTCTTCAAATGCAGGGCATATGGCTGGTTGGGCAGACATTTAATTTTTTTTGGCATAGCTCCTGTGATCTGCAGCACTGAACTTCTCCAGTGAATGTAGAGAGCAATTTATCACATTTCTTCCAGTGTAGGAGACACATTACAGAAGGAAAGGATATTTTCTCTCTGAGAAGTATTTGTATTCTACTTTACAGAGACCCATCAATGAAAGGTTTGAGCATCTGTGTTACAAGTAGTTCTTTAATACTTTTCTAGACAGACAGCAGAATGAGCAGAGACATGAAGTTAAAATTAAATAATATATTTCTTAGCTTCTGAATACAAAAACACGCCTTAAGAGCAGGGATTGTATTTTTAAAGGTGTAAATGCGATATCAACATTTTATTTTACCTAATATTGTCTTTTAAAGATATTTTAAAGATTGCATTAACTTTGCTGGTAAATCTCTGTATGTGCAGATGTGTAGTGTTTGACTTTTATTTCCATTATAGCCTTGAACTGAAAGCTCACATGGAGACAAGTAGCTAGATGAACTTTAACCCCTTTCTGATCTGTCTTTTTTTTCTCAAGATAGATTTCCCCTCTTATGGGGAATGATAACTTACCTTCTCTTACCTCTTTTGCCTACATTAAGTAGGTCTTTGCCTATATTAAAATAAATATTTTTAATGTAGTCTCTTTAAACATTTTTTTCATAAATCTAAGATTATCTAAAAGTCTTGAACACAAAAATTCTTCTGCACTTTAAAATCATGTTTATTATATTGATCAGAAAAAAATATAGTTAAAAGCATGGTTTGCAAGTGCAGGCAAAGCACTGAGGTGCATATAATGTACCTCACTGCAACTAGGCTTTAGACATTTTAAGTCTACTCATACATTGTATCACTCATGATAGATCATACTTACAGTATCTTTTATCAGTTATGTCTTAACACATAACACTAAAGTTATTACCTTTTAAAAACTACTTATCAGAAAAGGACATTTATTGGAGGCATATCTTTGCTGGTAAAGGTAATGCAGAGACTCCTAAAGGCTTCAGATTAATCCATTATCCACATTAAAAAAGCAAATTAGGTACTGAGTGTTGTAGATAAAATATGTAACATTCTGAAGAAGGAATCTGGCAAGGGAAACCTTTCAGTCTGGACAGATTCTGGAACAGTGGAAGAATTGACAGGTGTAATGTAAAACACGAAACTGAAAATATTTTTGAAGTACCCATTGGTGGCTTCTCAGATGGTGTTATTTATTTATTTTTAGCATTTCTGCTGAGTAAATTTCATTTACTACCTCTCTCATTTCACATCTCCCTAATGATATCTGCCCACTATTGATAATTAATCTAGATAATGACACTCCTGGATATGATGCAGCATCTCTGGACACTGAAGTGTGTCCAACATGCCATTAAGATCCCATTAAAGCTTTATTCACCAGTCCCGAATTAAAAATAAACACTGATGGTACATATGAGAGAATGCTGATTGCATTAACCTTGTAATGCACCTTCCAAAACTGTAGCAGAAAGGACTTTCATGTGGCAAACTGAGATGGTATTTTATTTGTATTTTGTGTTCTAGGGTAAACAGGAGTTATTTTTTAGGTATCACACTTTGAGTGTGCCATGTTTAATCTACTACCCAACCAAAGCAGAACATACGGGGTCAGTTCCTGTGGTACTTAATACATAGTCGTCTATGGGTAACACAAGAGTGAAGAACACTAGTCTCTTCTTTCTGGTCAGAGGTAGGAGAGATTGGTCAGATATTATTAGAATAAGCTTTGGTTTATTTTAGGTGGAATAACAGCAAGCAGATAAAAAGAATCATCTAGGCCATGACTTGGTGTGTCACTGTGATCTAGATATACGTCATGAAATTCCCCTTTTGCATCTTCCTTGTTATAAGATTGAATACCATCTGTTTCAGCTCAGCAAATAAGGGCATTTAGCCAGTGCTCTACTTCTTCTTTCACTTACTACACTTGTTTCTGATGTTCACAGATCTGCACTGAGATTTGGAATGCTCCAGTGCTGTGAAACTAGAAGACAGTAGGGAAGCTGGATGGAGAAAATATTAATTAATCCATTTTGTATTTTTGTGTGGATGTATAATATGAACAAATATGTAGCCTGTTAACTTAATTTTCCATATTGTATGTTTTAACAGATATATACATTTTTATATATTAAGTAAAATAGAGGAAAATCTGGTTATTATTGACAGGTGGATATGGAATTAACTTTTTCTTAGAAAAATTTATGACTGTAGCTGTATTACAGATAAATGTCTTCCTACTTGCCTGTATGTATCATAGCCACAACACATTGAGTGAGTACATAGTGTAATTTTAAACAGCTTCTAAGGGGGCAGGTCCTTACTGTACAAGTATCTTTGTTAGTTTAAGAAAGTGAACAGGTATAAGTCACTTCTGAAACTGTGATCCATGGTCAGTTTCATTTAATACTTACATATTTATTTAATCCATATAAAATAATGTCACATTTATATAAGTTTATAGCAATGACTAATGTTTCGTGTGTGACATAAAACGTGTTTGGCATCCCCTTAAAAGCACAGAAGTCTGCAAAGGGATCTTGCTGATCAGAGTTAAAAGTAGATGGCAATTAAAAAGCTCAAATTAAATACAAATCACCATTAGAATGATACAGTAATCAGAATGCTCTATATCAGAATAAGATGTTCTATTATATATTGTAATTAATTCCAGGTTTTCAAAACTCTCATAAATAATAAAAAATTACTTTAATTAATAATACTTGTAGATAACATAAATAATATGATTTTCTTTTAAAAAATGAACAAGTTAGAATTACATCATAGATCCAATTTTTATTCCCATGAGTTCATCTGTTTTCACAAATATATTGAGGTGAAATTGTAAAATCTCCAAGTGCATTCTAAACACTAATTCATGTTTTATTTTTTTCCTTAATTATCCAAAGGAAAATAATAAAATATAAGATTTCTCAATAAATTTATCTAATATATCATCTGAATAATTCATAGTTATTCTTAGACTCTGTTATGTCAGTTCTGAATGCCAGAAGATATATTTTAGTGTTTCACTGATTTGCAAATTACAGCACTATAAGGATCTGAGTAAAAGTCCTTGAGTACCCATTAAAGAAAACTACATTTCAGATTGTCCAAAATACTGGGTTTAGGAACATTTTCTTACATGAAGAATGTTTATCATATGATATGCAATGTACATTGAAATGATTTTAATTTTGTCATAATGCATTATTCTTTAAAATAAACTGCGCAATCTCTAAACTATGAAATAACTTAAGGGGTAAATGGCAAACCACATCAACTGCTTATCGTATGGAAAAAGTGAACCTATATATTATTCTTTTATTTCACATTGTGTTGATTGTATTTTCCGTTTATTTATTTATTTATTAATTTGAAAATAATAATAATAAAAAAGCACCTATTCAGAGGCCAAAATAATATTGGATACTGGACAGAAAATATTTTTTTTTTGAGTAAAATTCTTCATCTTAGTTTAGCTGAAGACATAAGAAAATCAAACTAGTGCCTGTACCTTTCTGTACCCCATATAGCAAATTGTAGCACTATTTCTTCCTTAAATGCTAATTAAAATGCTAAATAAAGAGCCTTGAATCTATTAAAGCTTTGTTAGTCAAACTATGCCAATCCCTTACTAAGGCAATACATTTCTACTGTTGCTAAATCTGGAGATTCTGGAGTTCAATTCCAAAGCTCTTCTATTTTTCAGAGCAAGGAAAAAATAATGACAAGGGTTTTATTTGTTTGTTTGTTTGTTTTGGTATGATTCTAAAATATAACTTCAATAAAGTAAAAATAATCCTGCCAAGTCCCTCCAAGATTAAGCTGCAGCTGAATACATTTATAAATTTGAATATAGATTTTGGATGCAATCTCCTTAGTCCCTCTTAATTTTTATTTAGAAAACCAAAAACCCAAGTGTTATTTAGAAATATGGCCCTAATACGGTTGAAGAAAAAGGTGGGCTATTATGAACATCTCTGGGGTTTGTAAGAACTCTGATAAGAAGGTAATAGTTATGATTTTTCATTCTTTATAGTTTCATTGTGTAGTGTGACTTTATGGTGATGCACAGACATTTATAATTTTATATGTTTACTCACTTTTAAAAAAATCTTTTCTAAAAAACCACAGTCATCTTCTTAGCCAATATTTCAATGTCTTGGTAATTGCTTCTTGACCTATGCTCAAAGATTCTTTCATTACAATGACAGTATTTAATGTTTATACAGAAGTTTTTGTGGTGAAAACTTTGGGTGTGTAGGGGTGAGTCTTGTATCTAATAATTATGTCAAAGTCGTAAGACTTTGACATAAAACAAAACAAAAACAAAACAACAAGAACAACAACAACAAAACACAACTTTACAGAGAACCATCCTGATCTTAGGGATGACCGAAAAATATATGTTAAATTTTCATTACAGTTTTGAAGAATATTTAGTGAACAAATAGGAAAAAAAGTTGCAGGTAATTTTCTTAAGGATGAGATTGTATTGTTAAGAAGAAAGTGATAGAATGTTTCTTCAAGTATGAAATGACAATTTTGAAGGAAGAAGTAAAACAAGGATAATTTATCTTGTCACTGGGTTCAATTTCATGGGAAGATCTCACCCTCATACACAACTGTGAATCACAAGAAAATGAGAATACGGTAATAATTTTCTAAATTCGTATTTCCCCAAACACTGTATTTTAATTGAAAAGTAAAAAAAAAAAAAAAAAATCCTACTTCAAGCCTATGAAGCAATTCATATGGCTATAAGAAACTATGGATTGCCTATAAATATGTGTATATGTACATTTCTATATCTTAAGTAGTTAACTTGGAGGAAATCAGCTTTGTGCCACAGACTTTGTAATCTACAAATTGATTTAGGTCTATGCTGTGAAACTTTGGGTAGTGTTTGTTATTGTACAGTTAATATAATAATAATTATATTATTATATAATATCTTATAAGCTAGTTTCTTCACTTTCTCAATGAAGAAAGACCTGTGTTTTTTCTAAGCATGTTGCAATTACCTTCAAAATTATGAATGTGAATATCAAGCTACAAGGGACAAGGGCTGCAGTTTTCTGTGATGGGGTCTTGTTATCCTACTTATTTGGATGAGGTACACAATAAAGCAAGGTTTTGTATCTCTGATCTGTTGGTTTCTTACTGGGAAGGCAAGTCCAAGACACTTCTAAAGCAGGTGTTATCTTGCTAGGAGAAACCCAAATAAGTGATCCTTGATTTCATTAAGGTAACTTAGCTGAAGTCATCTATTTGCTCTATGTGGTGCAGATTGCTCCATTTAACAGGCAGTACACACTGTAACTGCTGGAGAAAGTGATGGTCAAGAAGCATCAGCTAATATACATATAACTTTGAAGCTTTGAATCAGATGAGTGGAAACCTTATAGCAAGCTTACTTAATTTTTATTTTACTTTGTGGAGGCCTTTGTCTATCTTCTAATTGAAAATAAATAAATAAATAAATAAATAGAAATCTGCTAGTCTTTTTCCACACAAGACAAAGTGAAAAACAAACAAACAAAAAACCACAAAGCACAGCGAAAAATAGACTGCCACTCTGCATTACTGTAACTCTGTAGATGATCAAGAACAAACCAGACAAGATAGCAAAATAAAACAAAACAATTAAATAAAAAAGTGACTTCCACAACCAGCAAAAGCCAACTTATAAAGGGAATTGATTGGAATTAAATTAGCTGAAATTTTTATATATTTATAACTTATTTCTCCTAGTTCAGAAGTCTAATTAGGAATGAACTCTTAAGTTCCCCTGTAAGAATGTTGGATGTAATTGGAAAGAGGGGGAAAAAAAAATCCTATATCCTTCTGTAATTGAGCCCATACAAATAATAATAAAAATAGTTTATAGCAATTCTTTTCTTATTTTATTCCTTCACTATTTGTGCCAACTGATACATATGCAAAACCTAAGTGAAACTTGTAGATAAAACATTTATTTTTCTGCTCTAAATGCTAAAGACAGTCCAATTTAAAGTGAATCCTAATAGTTATACCTCCATAATTCACCTTAGAACCTCCCATATTCTCCTGATGACCCACCAAACCTGTATGACTTGTACAAAATTTAGTAAGAGGACAAAAAAATGTTCATCTTTAATTCATATTCCTAATTGCAGCATGGGAATGGGTAAAATAAATATTTGAGAATACAATAATTGCTCATATTTCATGATTCCTGGATTCATTTTTCATGGGCTAGTGATTTTATTATTTTTGTTTCATTTTTTTTCTACATTTTGTTTCCATTGACTTGCTAGACTGTTAGCTGGTAGGGAATGTTTCCAGAAATAGCTTAAGTAAAAGTGAATATCGAAGAAAAAGAGTACTGTAACTCGAGGAACCATGACTGTATCTGCATGCTAATCCAAATTATCCAATGGTGAAAAATATGTTGACCAAGAACTACATGGTAATGAATTTCAGATAAACAGTTTATATTTATCAGAAGCTGCAATTAAATATTTAAGAAAATCTAATTCTTAGGGAAACATCTCAAACATCATGAAGCAATCTGTGGCATTAATAGGTTGCTATAAAATATGCAAATGAAGCTTGAGGAAATTTTTGTGCTGGGGGTGATAAAACTGGAGCACTTTTGTGTGTGTGTGAGAGAGAGAGAGAGTTTTCACAGCATATGAGTGGAGATTCAAAGATTCAAGCCTAAAAAGCCTTCTTTGAATCAAGCCTAATTCAGAAGTGTAAAACAAAAGGTACAACAACAGGCAATAAGTAGCCAGTGCAATTAAGTGTAGCAAGGTATTTAACTTCATTCTTCACCCTTGCTTCTGTTACAAGGAATTGCTGCAACTAATGTCTTTGTTTACCCCTTCTGCTCTATTCAGTTATTCATTTGCTAGCCAAAGAATTAATTTCTGCCAGTTTTTGTAGTTTCAGCTTTTTTCTAAAATGTCTACCCCAGGCAAACAAAATTACCCTTTCCATTTTGTTTAAAGAAATATCTACTATCTAATATCTACTATGTTACATTTATAACTTTATATACAAGAACAGAGATTTAAAGTAGGAAGAGATGATTCTAAATAAAACATGGAACACTAGTGTATCTGTGCTTGTTTACTTACGGTTACATATTTCAGATGGTGGAAAAACTGCCTGTGAGAACAAAACCAAAGTCAAGTATGGAGCACAGCTTCTCCATCTGGAGAGAAAAGAACTCTTTTTAAAAAGGTCAAGAACAAAGTGACAAAGACACTTAAAGATACATCTATTAGGACTGAGAGCAGAAGAGGGCCAACAGATGAAAGAAATGCCAAAGAATAAAGGTGTACTTCAGATAGACTTTTGGAAATGATGGAGAAAAAGACATATGAATATGATTATGAAAAGGCCTCTAACAATTATTTTGCTATTGGGTGCAGAGACAGCAGTACAATGCGTTAAGGAGGTTAATCTATGAACCAGCAAAAACTCTCAAAAGTAGCAGAAAGCCACCAGGCACTTTCCTTGTTCACAGATCAACAAAGATTATCCCAGGAAAACAGCATTGCACATGGATGTGATTTGGGCCTCAGGTCACAGGAGGTGATCTCCTAGGCTGAGGAGTGCCATGTAAGCCTAGCTGGAGCAGTTTTGACCATTCTGCTGAACATGCCATTGTCAGGCAAAAACTGTCACCCCTGGGGTGATGGTTGTGCAGGTCTCAGAGGTAGCTGATTACAGTGGTTGAACAAGAGCTCAGGGGTAAACAACTGCTTATATGCTGTGCTTGCTCAGGGATTCTGCATAAATTTCTTCCTGCTGTGTTTAGAAGTTTTAAAATAGCACTGATTCTAGAACAATCTATTTAATTTGCCCATAAATTGATAGGTAACAGGAAAAATAAAGGATTCTAAAAAGCACTGAAAATTGGGTTGTAACAAACATCTAATCAATTGTTTACAACCCATTTTGTTTTCCCTTCTCTAGAGGATTAGAATGAAAATAAAAATAGTTTTTTTTTTTTTTTAAAAATAAATTTGCATGAACACATAAAGACCTGATAATTCTTGTGAGTGAAAATTACTATAAAGAGAACAAGAATTCATGATTTTTCCTTGCATGAATGCCCTCCAAGGCTCTGTAAATTTTATTTATTTATTTGTTTGTTTGTTTGTTTGTTTTCTTCAGAGTTTGTGCCCTAAAGAAACCTTTATTATTGTTTTAATACTGAACCAAATAATGTTCCTGGAATATAATGTAAAGCAAAGGATCAAACTGAATGAAAACTGCAAAAATCTGTCTTGAGATTTCATCAGATAAATAGGTGTCAAGACTTCTCTGATGGCAAATTAGAATGGTGGACCATCACACCATTTTTCTGCTGAATTGTTTTTGTGTTGTGATAAGATTTTGTGACCTTATCAAAAATCTTGTCCCCTCTGGAGCTGCTAGGACACCTCATAATTAATTAATGAGGATTTTTTTTTTTTTTTTTTTTTGAATTATGGCTGCTTTTTAATTTCATTCTAAAAGATTAAGGAGTATCTGAGTGAGACTATATCTTAGTTGAAACTTTAGCAATACTGGGAAACTTGAAAAAAATGTGAGATTTGTTTTTCCAAGTTTTTCAGTCCTCATATTTGAGCTCCTTTTACCAGGGTCTTGAGGGCACCACCAGGACTGAGAGCTCCTGCCCAACCCTCTGGGACTCCCCAGATGCAACCCAAGGCCCAAGACCCCATGTCAGCCCCCAGGGCCATAAGCCCAGGCCCCATCGTGGCCACAGCAGGGCTGGTGTACAGTTCCCCACTGCCCTGCCCTTCTTGTCCATGGGTCCTGCTGTGCTGGGCCCACCCTCGAGCTCATGTCCCAGCTTTGGCACAACCCCATCCAGAAGGAGGAGCCTGGGGGCTGCCTCATTGTCTCTGGCTGCCCTGTCCCTGGCTGTGATGGTTGAACAGGGACAGGATAACTTCTGTAAAAAACATCGGGTTGCCAAACTTTGAGTAGATCATTGATATTATAAAAAGCTTCATGTAATTATTTACTGATTTTTTTCAATGAACTCCCAGTGACTGAATAAATTTTGAAACAAACAGACAAACAACACCTCCACATGCCTCAAAGTTCTGAATTTTCTTTCATAGGAACTTCAAATCCAAACCCATAGGTAAGATACTGAAATTAGTGGAACAGTAACAGTTTTAAGACTCATCAATAATAGATTTATATATAACTGAGACGTTAATTTATGCATTTAGCTGTTCTTCATATTTTTATTGTAAAAAACAAAATAAATTGTGTACATTTACCTGTGTACAGGAAGTTTATTTCTTCTAGTTATTTTTTTCAATGCTGTGACACCATAGGTTAATAAAAATGCCATGGAATAGTCAATTTGGTCTGAGATCTGCAACATCACTCAAATAAGCAGAAAATTTTAGAAATTGTTTTTATTCTTAATTCACAGAAACTTTAAGTTCACAGTTATGTATATCAAACCTGTTTCACTTTTTTTTTTTTTTTTTTTTTTTTTGAGATGAAGATGTGACCACATAACACATTAAAAACTGCATCTGATTATTTTAATTTTTGGCAAAAAGCAAACTAACTAAACATAGTTTCTGCATAGATGAACATATCAAGACTAGGTCAGCTAAGCAAAAAAACATTGGAAAAATCTTGGGTAAATAGAACACCTATTAATGTCTGACATGTGAATAGGCTAAGGAAATTTCTTTCTTTAACATGTTATATGCTATTTGGCAATCCGTTAAATAACTAATATTGCAGGCATTAATAGTCTAAGTATAAGTTACCAGTTACTCACAGTGGCCAGTGTTAACTGTTTTACCAGTTGGGTAAACTATCAAACCAGTTGGTTGGGTAAACTCTCTCTCTCGGTCTTTTCTCATTTTTTATTTTTTAATTCTTATTGTAGATTTGACTGCAGTTTAATTAATTAAAAAAAAGGGGGGGGGTGAGAGAGAGAGAGAGAAATCCTACTTTCATAACACTGGGAGGAAGATTTTCATTTATTTATTTATTTATTTTCTGCATGCAGTCCAACACAGGACATAAGAGCTTAAGAAAAGAGTAACTGGCCAAGTTTGAAAACCTTAATTTATAAGGTTTTCTTCATGTTCAAAAGTAACTCAAATATGTTTACAGAAAAAAAAAAAAATATGTATATGGTCTCTCTGTGTTGACTATAATAAGCAAAGTAAGCGCTAAATGAGTATATTGATAAATAAGTAATGACAGTTCATTTTTGCTGCAGACATTAAGTTCTTTTTGTACAATATAGAAGAAGTACTGATAAAGATGCTAATATTGATGCTAATAGATCTTTCTAAGAATATTCTTGGGGATGTTTAACATCCTTCTGCAAAATGTAAATAACAGAAAAGGGTTTTTGTCTTAAAACAGCTGTCAGAAAGGATATAACATTGTAGTAATGTCTTAGTACATATAGTTGAATGGGATACCTTTCTTAAGCAGGTATATGCAGAGCTCAATTGTCAAATTCTTAAAATAATGTCTTGGAAAGGGAGACAGGCCCATGATTTCCACTTTATAAAATTGTGTCATTTTCACCAAGTGACAAAAAAAAAAATGTATGTGCTTCTCTTTAGAGATGGCCAAGTCATAATGAACCTCCTGGTTCTGGGCAAGTTTGAGTTTGAGGCATATCTTATTACTGAAAGGGCCTTGTGACAACCAAGACATATAGAAGATAAACTAATTCTGTATAAAGTAAATCAAATTTATAAAGGTTTCCTTAGATAAAGAAAGCACTATAATGATGTCAGACTGTGATTTTTGTATTCTCATATCTCTGCACTATGCAGATGAGCGACAGCTGGGTTACTGAACCAGATGGAGAATGAAAAATCTATCATTAGTCTCATCAATACCGCATGCTGGAGAGATCCCTTGAGATATTTGGTGGCCAAGCTAGACCCCCTTATCTGTCAGGGATACATATTTGTTGTAGTTTGAAGGAATCCAGCAGTGATTTGTCACTCAGATTATGGCTGCTCAAGTGAACAGTGCAACAGGGATCACAAATGGACAATGTAGGCTTGTAGACTTTGATGAAGATGTATCTTTGTATTGGGAAGCAAAAAAGCTATTATTGCATGTAGGATATATGATTCACTGCTGGAACATTTTTAGTCCCCTGTTGTGGTGCAGGACACCATACTGTGAATGAGGAGAGAATTGTGAGCAAAAACCTGGAAGAATTAGAAGTTTAGAAAACATGCACTACACAGAAAATTAGAGTATCTGGACTTATTTGACCTGAGAACAGAAGACTCAGGGAAAACAGAAAAAAATATGGAATTGCAAAGGAAGAATGCAAAAGAGAAAATAAATAACTAAAGGCTCTTTATAATAATTTGGATTTTTTTTTTTTTTTTTTTTAAGGATAAGAATCTTGGAGATCAGAGAGTGATAGTATAAATTTTGAAATACTTAAACATGTAGAGGTCATGGAACCTCCCTTGGAGACTTTAATAAAATGCTTGGACAAATGTATTGGGATACAGCTGAGATATAGCTGGTCTTGACTTTCTTAATAAAAACATAACAAAATATTATGTGTTAAAAAAAAAACCAACAACAAACCAACAAACACCCAAGTTACTACTAAAAACCTTCAGAAGTGTTTTTTTGTTTCTTTCTTTCTTTCTTTCTTACTTCCTGTGAATGAAAATAAATCTAAATTTAGCAAAGTTTTCCTCTAATTTAGTGGTATTTGCACAGTACATTGTACTCAAATTGCCAGTTATTGTAAGTTTCTCATGGAACTGACTGTGTATTTGTTGTACGTCACTTGAGCAGGCAGATGCTGGCTTTTTATCCAGTGTCGAGCCTATTTACCCTTATAATGGATAATGGTTTTTTTTTTTTTTTTTTTTTTTTTTTTTTCTTTTTCCTGAGAACTTTTCCTTTAACACACATTTTAATGTCTTCATATCATCCTTTCTTCCCTCATCTTTCACTTTGGAGTCCTTTAAATGTTCAAAAATGAAATAAGAAGAGCACAATAGCTTAAAAATCTCCACACAGTCAAACCTCAGGTAGGCAAGAGTGTTTTAGGTCAGCTTTTCTACTGACAAGAGAGAAGGGAACTACACATCCTGACTGTGACCTGCTAAAAACTACTCAGTATTTTTTTTTTTTTAACATGATTTCCTCTGCCACATACAGTTAAGTAGGAATTGATTACTGTTAATGACTCAAGTACATTTCAATTTAAGAAGCTGGTTTACTTCTAAGTTTACTAGGTTACTAGGTTTACTTTTAAGGATGTAATTTAGAACAAGAGAACTCTTCTGGATGAGAAAGTGGTAATTAAAGGGAAAAGGAGGAAGAAAACAAATGGTAACATACTTACCAGTAATATTAAAAAAAAAAAAAAAAAAAAAAAATTCCTACTAGCATATACTTTATTATTATTATTATTATTATTATTAAAGTTTTCTGCAGTCTGTCGAGTGTATTTCCAATGAAAATCCTGATTTTTATATTCTTTACCTCCCACTTGACTTACGTGTAACTTGCAAACATAAGGAGAACACTGTCTATTCAATCATTCAAGTCATTATAGAAAATATTAAGTTGCGCCAACTTCAGAATAGACATGTCCAATACTATATTTGATACTTCCTTCCAGTCCCACATTGCTTTACAGGTAGTTACCATGTGACAGTGTTTTCCCAGCACATGTGAGATGTGCTTAGCTTTCCCACTTAGCTTTCTCAGCCTATACTTTGAAATGTGATGTGAAGCAATGTCAGAGGGTTATTTAAACCAAACTGTGTATCATCTATTGTCTCCTTTGTATATATAATAAGGTAACAGGTTATGCAAGGAATTTTGATTTTCCATGATTAATTCCTTAAAAAATAATGCCAGCTGTTATTTATCTACTCTTCTCTATCTTTTTAAAGTAAACTTTAAATCTATTTGATTATTCTTTTTCCAGCATTCTGAGGATCCAAATGGTCTACATTATATTCTCATATCAAATCTTTTACTATTATTATTAAAAAAAAAAATTATTGTGAGTGCTATGGTTAGGAATTATGCAATTACACTATTTATCTATAAAACTTTACGTAACTAATCTAACATAGGAGTGTAGTTGTCATAGGTTAGAATAACGCTGCCTCCATTTTAACCTGAATTTCTAACTTTTTGTCACTACATTCAGTTAACACTTTGATTCCTGTTGATAATCATAGTGAAAGCTGAAACTAAAAAGATATTAGACACCATTGCATTGTCATTTGCAAAACAATCTTCTGTAGAAATTCCTTGTCAGTGGAGCAAAATTCTTTCCTCCGTTGAGTGGAGGAAACATTTAGGTTTAATTTTAGTACTAACGTACTTACAAAATGCACATTATGTTAGTTGTTTCAGAAATGATATAGAGGAAAAGCTAGGATAAAAAACAACAACAACAACAACAAAAAGTAGTTTCTTATTATTTTGTCAGGATTTGTCTTGTGCTATATCATGTAGGAGGTTTTCAGGTTTTTCTACAACATTTCTTAATCTGTCAGCTTCAGCTGTTCTTCTGCAGAGGTGAATGATAACTGTGAGGTAATCTTTAACTTTCTGGAGACCCTGAGGAACTTGGACCAGCTCCCTCTGTCATATAATCTATGAAATATTTGGTGTTTTGCTAATGTGTGAAAAAAAAACTAATAATAATAATAATTAAAAAAAAAAAAAAGGAAGAAGAAGAAGAAGAAACTGTTGCTCTCTTTTAGGGTCTAGCAAATTATACAGTGTTCCACTGTAAAATCTTGACCTGTCAGAGACATTCTGTTAGGACTGTATAATACCTCTATGTACTAATAAATGTGTAATTGTTAGGTCCTTAGAATGACAGAAATAGAATAAAGAAGATCTCAAACTCAAATCCTTTTCTGCATGACCCACACTCTCTTTTGTTTTGCCATCATCCTTGCAAAACGGTAATAATTAGTTGTCAGTGGCAGTGTGTAGGAGTTTAACAAATCAAATATCTTACTTGAGAAGGTGAGTTCTCCAGGCTAAGAGAAATTTGAACTGGAGTTTGACACAGAAAAATAAAAAAATAAAATAAAATAAAGTACATAGTAATCAAAGACTATGTGACAATTTCCTGTTTTCCTGCTCCAGCACAAATCACGAGCAATTTCACAGAAATGGACTAATTAGTGTTTGTTTGTTTGTACAAACCCATATGCCTCCTCCTGATGTTTGTGAGGACTTCTTACTGTAAACACAGCAAGTGGCCCTTCTTGCCACTTTAAATTAATCCATTTATGGTTAGCTTTTCTCCTTACTGTCTTAGAATCAAGTATCAGCACTTAGGAGATAAAAGAAAAATCCAATGTCTGTACCATAAAGAAAAAAGGTTTATGTATATTTTTATTGTATTACCTGTTGTAATGCAACAGGTACAATTACCATTGTATCTAGATTTCTCACCTTTTTAATCTTTCTATTAGCTTTTGTTAAGCATGATCTCATCAGGAACATGTTTTGCAACATAAGCCCAACTGAGCATTTCAGGAATCTTTGATCCATTCCAAGACCGGTATTTATTCAACAGGATAAAAATGAAATACTAGCCTAGGGTCAATCTCATACCAAGCCCTTTTGATTTTGGTTAGCAAAGCTAGAATCAATCACTGCAGTAAAACCTTCAGCTTACATTTTCCATCTCTGTGTTGTTCCATTTACTACTGACTTGACTGCACATTTGCTACAGAGCAGCATTTAGGGAAGAAGAGACAGAGCACTGAGCCACTGAGCCATGGGCAAAGTATATAATGTTTGTTCTGTTTCTTTCTTTCTTTTTTTTTTTTTTTTCCCTTTCTTCTAGCTGCTCACGTTACCTTAGTGATGCAAACACTCTTTTCATTTGCTCTTATATCTCTTACATATTGGCACATAGGGATGCCTACCTTCTAAATCATTTCTGAGTAGAGACAATTAGACAGAATTTAGGGTGAAATTTGTCAAAGTGGGGAAGAATGGAAAAAATCTGTATTTACTGGTAGGGTTAACAAAGTTCCCTAGAAGCACTGCATGCTTCATAATGATCATTGCACACTGCAATCATAGTTTGCCAAGAACTTTTTTTTTTTTTTTGGGCAGGGGGGACAATAATAATAATAAAAAGTATCATAGAGTAAAACTAATGTTTCAGTGGGAAACACAGTGATACCAAAAACAACTTCTATTATCAATTTCATTATCATCATTATTATGCCAACATCTTACATTAATGGGAGAGAAAATATGTAAGGATTTCAAGGAAAGGTTGGACCTGGTGCTTAGGGCCCTGGCTTAGTGGGTGACATTGGTAGTAGGATGATGGTTGGACCAGATGATCTTGAAGGTCTTTTCCAACCTTATTGATTCTATGATTCCATGATTTCAGGAACAATGACAGATCATAAAGTTATGGCCTTACAATTTCTCACACTTAAAGTCTGTAGATCCGTATTATTATAGAATGTTTTGAGTTGGAAAGTAACTTAAAGATTAAGTTACTGTTATGGTCCTTGAATAACCCTAGTTGAAATTAAGCAGGCAAAGAAAATAGGGAGTAGGGAATAGGGAAAGAATTCACGCAGTAAAGGGAAATCAGTGCTCCAGCATATGGAAGATTTGACTTACCCACAGAAAGTATTTATCTTTTCTAAATGGCTAGCCAGAAATCCAATTTAGGTAAAAGTTAAAGTTAAGAGCTTGAATTAGATACAAAAAATTACCCTAAGACTGGTTGAATATTCACTGTTGATTTTTTAATTCACACACACACACACAAAAAAAAAAAAAAAAAGAAAAGAAAAAAAAAGTAAAAAAAGTATCTATTTGGCTCAATTTGGAATAGATGGGAAAGAAACTTTAACGTTTTGAACAGTAGTAGCCAAAAATGCATAAAAAAGAATGAAGTGGTGTTGGGGGTTGGGGATGGGGGAGAGAAAGAGAGGAAGAAGTTGTATACAAAAAGAGTAACACAAATCCATAAGCATTTTCTGAGTGCTTAGTTGCGAATACATTCATAATCAATCACATAAGGCCTCAACAAATTCAGGATGCTTTGAAGAAAAATATATATTGATTTCAGAGTATCAAACTATGAAAATTTATACTTTAATCAGTTTAGAGAACTTTTCATCATGTTTCCTATTTGTGCTGATTTCTACTTCAATGATACATTCCTACTTTACTCTCTCTACTTTAAAGGAATTTAGGAGAAGTACAAGGTGTAGATAGTCTGAATTTGGAAGACTGAAGTTTTGTAACTATCCAGAAAAAAAAAGATCAAGACTGGATTCTCCTCAGTGATGGAGCAATGTACTGACTGCCCTTTCAAACTGAGAAGAAAAATTACTGCTCAGTATGAGAACAGTAGCTAGATCCTGCATCAGTGACAATCTTTCTGCTACTTGTTGTATTACACATAAACAGGAGATGAAACCACATAAATGGTATATGAAACTAAGCATCCTCCTCACACAAGGAGAAGCAGCTTTATGATTATGCCCATTTTCTGACCATTGTGCCTCTCCATTCCTAACCCAATTTTCTGTAATGAGACTTAAGAATGACACTGAAAAGTGTGGGACACATGGCTGTTGGCAATCTAGTGTGATTAGGGTCTCTATTTTTGAGCATAAGGTTACAAGTAGAAAGATCATGGGATTTTAAAACACAAGAAATTGTTCACCTTGTCTGTAAATCTGAAGAAGTAAGGAAGTCATTCTATTATAGTCAAGAAAAAACTACATCAAAGAATATTGCTCACAGGCAAGGCTTTTATATGTGTGTATATAAAATATATAGTTTTGTCTGTCCTGTATTGGCTTGATGACAATTTTGTGCTTTGAAAATATTTCTGTGTGAATTTTATGAGTGAAAGCCATAGGCTAGGCAGCAATGTTGTCTTTGTTGTTGTTGTTGGTGGTGGTGGTGTATGTGTGTGTATATTCTGGCTTCTTGCTAGAGTTGTTCCAGAGCAATTAAAGGGAAATTTGATCAATACCTTTGCTATTTTCCATGGCCTACTAACATCTGTGTGACACCAATTTTTCAAATATTAAGTTAAAAATTAATTATTACTAGCTCCTGCTATAATTATTTTGTATTTATTGATGTAGAGGGCCCAGAACAGGTTCCCAGAGTGTTAGAAATTAGTGCATCAGAATCTTGACAGGTAAGACTGGTGAGGTATTACCCCACTGGAGGTGTGGCTTTATAAGAAAGATGGAGATAAGTCCAGGGACATCTGGATCACTGAATTACATGGAAATTTCACCCTAAATTCTGTCTAATTGTCTCTACTCAGAAATGATTTAGAAGGTAGGCATCCCTATGTGCCAATATATGAGAGATATAAGAGCGAATGAAAAGAGTGTTTGCATCACTAAAGCAATGTGAGCAGCTAGAAGAAAGAAAAAAAAAGAAAATTAAAAAAAAAAAAGGAAAAAAAAGAAACAGAACAAACATATACTTTGCCCATGGCTCAGTGGCTCAGTGCTCTGTCTCTTCTTCCCTAAATGCTGCTCTGTAGCAAATGTGCAGTCAAGTCAGTAGTAAATGGAACAACACAGAGAAGGAAAAGAACAAAATCAGCTGTTAAAATTTGTGCAGAAGTTATCATTAATAAGGTCTATTGCACAAATATAGAACTAAGATCATGAGCATCACACAGTACTCCAAGGATTTAGCTTAGGAATGTTAAAATGGGATAGTGTTTTTTTCTCACCTTTGCTAGTGGAGAAACTTCATGTCATACTGGACACAAACCAGGCATAAACTGACGTGAGGAGATCCTTCAGCAACTGTACTTTCTCTAACACTATGAACATGGTAGGTGCTTTCCCATTTACACAATGCAGTTACATGTACTGTTATATCATCATCTTTCTTTCCCTCTACTATTCAAATCTCGCATCTTTCCAGGATCTTAGTGTTCTGCAAGTGTTCTTGTTTGTACAGATGCGAATACATCTCTTATATTCTCTCATGTACATTTTAGAGGTGCATGGGAGAATAGCATAACTGCTCAAGAACCTGGCTGTCTTACTTATCCAAGTCAATCCCTCACCTGAAAAACTAATGGCAGATCTGATAGTGTTTATTGTGTAGCTTTGGCTTTGAAAGCAAAAGTTACAAAATTCTGACAAGGCGAGTGGCTGTAATTTCACCCCATAACAAGTTTCTTAAGGGTATCTTATGGACCAGAACATAATAAATTCTAAAAATGTTATATTTTGAAGGACTTTGTAGAGAACAGGTGATAATGTCAGACCATCAGACCTCTCAAATGCAAATAGATTCTCTGTAAGCTAGTAC
Organism: Heteronetta atricapilla; assembly: GCA_011075105.1. NCBI lineage: Eukaryota > Metazoa > Chordata > Aves > Anseriformes > Anatidae > Heteronetta > Heteronetta atricapilla. The sequence continues at coordinate 44,126,939 of CM021735.1, forward strand.
ACAAAATGTAATAACCTCATATTTTGCAGGTACAGAGGTACAAATGTATTTCTAAAGTATTGCTTGCTGTAACATGTAGGATTTGTTTTTGTTTGTTTGTTTTTTGCTTCATAGATTTTTCTTTTGTTAGAACGAATGGAAGTATTTTCTCCATGTTAATTTATCTGATGTCAGAGGAAACAGGTATTTAATTTAATTCTACTCTACGTAATATATATGCCCCTAAATTTATTTATAAAGACACAAATGGTTGGCCAGAAATTTAGGGTCTCTTACAGGTAAGCAGTTGAAAAACAAGTGCTTTGTTTACATCCACAGCCTCTCAAATGTTTGTCTCTACAATGTTTTATAATTAACTTTCACTTTGGCATGTAAATTTTATGCCCACTTCAACTCTATTTTGCATGTCCCTGATTTTTTTCTGTGCTAATCTTTTCTATCTGCAGGAGGTACCTGACTTAAAAGTAAGTATATGAAGATTAATGACTTACTCCTGAAGACTTTGCCCTCATACAGTAAAGAATTTAAGCACACTGATTTATGCATGATGTATTTCAGCTGGGTTTGAAGGAATGATGTTTTGGGGACTGGATTATTCTAATGTTATTTATTTTGTTTTTAAAAGACATGGCATGCAGTTCTGTCAGCAACACTAAACAAACTGATGTTTCCCAGATTTGCCAGAAGGGGTTGAGAGAAACAAGAATTTGGTCATGTATTGCTAACAAACTGTCTCTAATATTTCTGTCAGGATTAAATGCAGCAAACCATCAAATGACATTAAAATAATTTATAGAGTGAAGAATTTTCCAAAAAAAAAAAAAAAAAAAAAAGTGTCATGTGTTCATGTATGCACTAGAGGGCAATGCAACTATTACAATTTTGACAGGTGATATGGTGATATTCCAACATTTCTTTCTCTCTGTCCTCTGCAACATTTTGGTAAATTTTTGTAAGATACAGAAAGCATATATTAATTTAAAATATACTTGAGTGGGATTGTTTTGGAAGTACTTGGAACGTACGTGTTTGTTAGATGTTCACTGTGTAATGAATTTTTCAGATGAAAAAAGAGCATGGACTAAACTCTTTCATTTACTTCAGCACCTTAGGGGGAAAGGAGAAATAATTCAGAATCATTGCGAATAACCTTTTAAGTATATTAGTTTACATTTAAATGAAAATACCTAGAATGTGAGAATTAAAGATGCTTTCAAATTGTTGTAGACATCTAGCCTGAAATGTCAAGCCGAGGTATTTACGTTAATTAAGGTAAATGGGTTGACAGGCCTATTTGTAGATGTTATTCACTTTTACAATGCTCTCAGCACTTTGATGCTTTGCGTCCACAGCACAACTACTAATACCTAAGCTAGTTACTGTTGGTACATGAGCTCCTGAAGATGTACATGACTGAAGGGCAACTAGATCCCTTCTGACTTTTGGCAATCTTCTAGGAAGATCAAGAGAACATGGAGAAGCATCAGAACTTGACTTCTCTCAACCCTGCCACTCTGCTTCCCAACCCCAGAAATCCACTTGTAAAGCTTAAAAGAATAAATTTATAAACATAAGTCACCAGAAATAAAAACATCCTTTCATTCTGTTTCCTGCAGTGACAAGAGATACATATTCTAGATTGTAGACAAAGCTGCCTTGCAGATAAATTGTCTGATTCAGCATCTCAGCAGCAGATAATAGATTCCCCTCAGAACCACATAATTAAAAAATGACATTTCTGCTACAGTGTGCCAGCTCGGCATTGCCATTGCCCTAGGATTCTGGAGACAGAAACCCTGCAGGGCACAACAAAACAAATCTTACATTATTCAGGGTGACAAAGTAAGGTCGTGTAAACAAAGATAAAGATTCTTTGGGGGACTGTGATTCTTTGGGGAGACACAAAGGATGTTCCTCTTTCTTCTTTCCTTCTATTTTGAAAAGGAAAAGTCTGAGGAAACCTGTCTTTCCTTCTATTTTGAAAGGGAGAAGACTGAGGAAACCTGTTTATTGTAAAAAGTACACTGAATGAGAGCAAACAGATGCAGAGTGGCAGTAGAAATTAAGACCTTAATTTCCATAACAGTTTAGAGATCAAGGATCTGGTATGAATCAGAAACACTCCAAAGTGAAGGACTTATTTTGATGGGTTTTTCCCCATATCACAATATTTTGTTCATGTATAGTGGCCACCTTTTTTGAGTTTTATTGAGTTGTACTATGTCTTGAGGTTTTATTGCTCAAGAAAGCAATAATTTTCTTGTAGTTAAACTTACTTGGTTTTAATATTCATAATGAGAAAAATTCACCATGCACATGATCCATTGTAGTATATTAGTATTTCCTAACTGTAACTGGCCTAGCAAAGAGGAAGTTCTAGGCTTTGGGGCGGAATGGTGATAGGCTTTCTCAGATTCACACTGCTTGCATGAGTTTTAGGAGTTAAAAATCTGGGAACTGTGATTCTAACTTGTCGGAATGGGAGTGACCCGGAGTAATGACGCAACCTCGATGCGAGTATAATCGTTCTCCTTTAATCAATGTTCTAGCAAGGTATATATATGCTACCCCTACAGCATGCGCAGACAACAACTTATAATTGGTCTAGCTTCTCTATGCACACGTCTCTAGCACTAATACAATTGATACAATGGTGTCGTCTCTCCTCCTGAACATAGTTCCGCATATTTTAGTTATAACATCACTCAAGGTTATCAGCCCTGGGCCTACATTATCTTCACAGTCCTTCAAGGCCTGAGTTGCTCACTGTAATTAAATCATGCCCCTTCTCATTTAAACATAGCTCTACACTAACTTACACAAGATGCTTCATCAGAAGATGTCCGTGGATGTTAAAAAGCTTACAGTAGAGCAAGGTACACCCAATGAGAGCTCTGATAGAGTGAATGCCACCCTTGGTGTGCAGTGGGCTGGGTATATAAGTAGACTTGGGACCCTGAAGTGTCAAACTGAAGTCATAAGGCAAAACTCTCTTTGACTAAAGTGTTTTGCTTGAGTATGTTTGGAACAAAGCAAATAAAAAATAATAAGCAAAAAATCTAGGAGCTCCTCATACCTTCTCCTAAGTTTTTCTCTTCTAACAGAGCCAGTTCTGCACCACTTGCATGGAATTAAATATGAAAATAAGCAGAGAACAAGGAAATCTCCTCTGTGATTTAGTCACTGCTATTTCAAATGCTGGTAACATTTGGCATTCACTACTGAGCATATTGCTAGCATGAGCTGCTAAACTGTCATTGGTGTTATTATTGTTATTACTGACAACTGTCTAGAGCTTTTCATCTTGAGAAATTATACTATGTAGATCTCCTCTATACCTTTACAGAAGGACAGACCCTGCTCTCCTATCTGCATCTGATGAACACTTGTGAGAGTCCAATGGGGACTCTTTCTTGAGTGAAAGCTGTGGAGCAGTGACAACTACAATTGAACTGGTCTATAGTGTGTAGACTGTGAGCAACAGTCCATTTCCCTATGAAATATATCCTTTGCTGGGCCTGAATAAGCCATTAGCAAGGCAAATAATAAAATGTTTCAGATTTTCAGTGCTGTTCTAAGTGAATAGCTGTTTTAAACAAGTTAATTGTTAAGCCCATTGTTCAGAGCAAGGGGTGGAGATTTTCCATTGGGAAATCAAATAAGTAATTTTAACTAAGCAGAAAATTTGACTCCATCTTGAATAGAAACTATTCTCTATTATTATGGTATTTGGAAATTGGAATTTTGAGTGATAGAACACAGAGACGTCCTCCTAACCATGAAGGGAAAACTGCAGGTCTAACCATGATGATGATACATTGAGTGACAGGAATACTACCAAACCATTGCCCTGAAAGGCAGTTGCTGATGCTGAGGTAGCCAAGTGTATATACTTACACACATACACACATACATATATATATATAAACCTTGTTAGTGCAGGTAACATTGAACTTCAGGCCTTCCAGTCTTTTGTGACTCAATATTTCTTGAATCTGATGAGTTCTGTTACTATTAAGAGAGAGAAGTATCAAACAGGAGAAAGAAAAGGAGAGAACTAAGGACAAATGTGAGCTGATAAAATGTTTTGTTTAGGCCAGAAATGAATAGAATTATTATTATTATTATTAACAACAACAATTAACTATTAATAATAGAGGGGAAAATACAACTATTGAGAAACAAAAAATTAATGTGTGCTTAAAAGCTGTAGAGGTAGACAAAAAAGTGTTCCTGCATCTTGATGCAGGGTGAAACTTAAGGCAGAGGATAGAGCTGAAAATTTTACAATGAAACAGGGCAAACTCAGAAACACTGTGACTGAAGAAAACAAAGGGAGATAGTGAAAAGAAGAGTGTAAGGAAGTCTGATAAATACTAGAACTACATTTTTCCAGCTCCAGAATAGATAATAGAACTGTTCTGGGATCTTAAGGAGCAGGAGACTGGTGGGGGAAAAAAATAATAAAATAAAATAAAATAAAATAAAATAAAATAAAATAAAATAAAA
>CM021735.1:44135969-44169916 GCA_011075105.1 Heteronetta atricapilla
CCTTCCTTCCTTCCTTCCTTCCTTCCTTCCTTCCTTCCTTCCTTCCTTCCTGTCTTCTCTCTCTTTCTCTCTTTCTTTCTCTCTTTCTCTCTCTCTCTTTCTTCTTTCTGCATACATATACATGCATATATATGTGTACTTTTGTGTTTCTTTCAACACACACTGATATATCCATTCCATGCTTGTTATGTTTAATTAAATAGTTTAATCTGTGTTTTCTATGTGCCTATTTTAAAATTAAATGGAACAGAGTATAGGCATGCTTTCTCTCTTTTTTATGCTTTTTGGTTCTCTATTATTTATTTCATTGAATTTACACAAGTTAGTCACCTGCACATCTGCTAATACTGATTAAGTAATATATCAGTACTATGTTTTGCCTTATATGCTAACAGTACATTTGCTACTGCTTTTTTTATGTACTTTCAAGAAAAGACTTGCTCTCCACTCTGAGTCTTAATATGTTGTAAGAGTCTAAAAGAATGTAGCAGAAGATGGACCTGACAAGTATTGTTTCCTAAAATGACAACATTTTGTATGCAGTGAACATTTTTTTTTTTTTAAGAAACATCATTTAGACCTTGAGCTTTCAGCATCATTTTAGTTATTGTTTCTATGTGTAATTATGTACAGCATGAAGATGAAAAACAACAACAACAAAAAAGCGTGGAATTCACTGAGATGGTTTTTTTGTTGTTGGTTGTTTAGTTAGTTTGTTTGTTTAGGTTGTATCACACTAGGAGCAAGTTAAATCCATCTGTGTTTTTAGGTTTCATGTTGCAACCCCTCTGTTAATTGCATTCTCAATGGGGGGTAAAAGAGTTCCTCACATGCTCTTAAACACTTCTGTTCTTCATCCACAACTCAGCTGCATTTAGACTCAGCTAAATTTAGTAAGCAATTGTGTTTAGTTTTCTTCTTCACCTATTTTTACTGCAGTAAATGATTTGGCAGTTTCAGGACTTCCTTTCTTCAGGCACCTGGATGCTAATTCAAATGCAGTGATTGTATTTGAATGGATCAGATAGGGCTTTTAAGAGCTTGATAAGATTGTCATTCTTCATGTAAATGAGCATTTCTCTATTACTGATATGCTACATTTTGTCTATATTTGCAGAGAAAATGCTAAGATTTTGAAGAGATGACTAGGTTACAAATGAGGAGTGAACCCAATAAAAGAAAAGAAGAGACTCAGAGACAAAATAGCTCAGCAGTATAACAACTTTATTTTTACTATCTGCAAGGATATCTCTGTTAGCTAGGGGTGATATGTTGTTTTGGTTATCTTTTGACACATCTCTCCAAAGGCAAGATGGGAATCTTACTTATATACATGAAAAAGGGGACCAAATTCATTGGTCTTGTTACTTGCACACACTGATGTAAAATCTGTCAAAATGAGAATAGAGGGTTTAGGGAAATCTTCTCTTTCTGAGGTAGCCCAATAGACTTTGCTGGTGACTCATGGCTTACTGAGAAATGAGTAAGAGTAGGAACAGGCTCTGGATTTATTCAACAGATTTAGAGGGATACATTTTCTGAGGAGAAACTGGTATTCACAAAGCAGATCCTTTGATTGAACTTGATGAGTAATTGTTGCTGGCTGTCTCAGACTTTTCTGATAAGTGTGAGGAAGTACTGACATTGACTTCAATGCAAAGGAAACTGTAACCATCAAGTCTCTGTGTTCAGAGGCACTGAGACTTACAGGGGTTAAGTTGTGAAGCTGGTCAAGCCACCCAGTCTTTAAGTGACCCTTGACAAGTACCTCTATTTTAGATAATAAGTAAAATATAAAATATACTAAATAAAAATGTACCTCACTCTAATGATTTTGCTGTGAAAATATTGACAGGACATGCAAAATATGAAGCAATGAATGAAATATATTTTTACATAAGTGATTGTTGAGAAGAGTTGTACTTGTCATACTAAAAATTGAATTCTTCTAAATTTAAGGACATATATGTCCTTGTGCCCAAATGCAATCTAAATGTCCCTTTGTGTATCAGTTCTTCTTGATAGATTCTTAAAGAGTAGAGTTTCAGGTTGGGTGATGGCTAACTTAACTACAAAAGGGAACAAGTGAAGAAAAGTGATCAGGAAGTGCTGGCATGTGCCAGCAGTGTTGTGTGAACCTTGTGCAAGTAGTTTGAAATAGGAGCTCAATGAGTCTAACCCTATTCATTACAACAGATCTGGAAGATGGTTCCAGGCTACTGTCACTACTGAGTCACAGCTGCTGCTGCTGCTCCACTATCACTGGTGATATCAGAATAAACTCATTTTGGGCAGTGAAAAGATGCATCAATGTTAATGAGGATAGGGAAAAAAAAATATATATACCTTCTCTCTCAAAATATGATTTCAGAAGATATAATGAGACAGATATAGAACATATGCTGGTGTCTTTTGTATTTTCTCATATAAATATATATATTTTTTTTTTCCACAGGAGTTCTAATGTACCACCTAGGAAGAATGATGTTCCCAGCATTTTGTTTTCATTTTAAGCTGTTGAGAACCCTCTGATAGTGATGAGGACCACAAAGATTGGTATTGCATCTAATGGCCAGTGACATGACAGTGACAACTGAGTCATACTTCTGAGGCAGTTTTAGACTTTTGAAGTGAATGAAGATGTTCTTGTTCTTATTGCTTTAATATTTCAAAATAATGTTTATTTGTGTTACAGTTGTAGGAGGAGTTGTAGGCCCCACTGAGGGCCCAATGTGCCACAGGTATTGTTTCTCTCCTAGACTGTTGCATCTTAAATGGTCAACGCACATGCACACACAGAAAAATCTTTAAAATCCCAGAAACAGCCAAATGAGAGTTAGAGTGTTTCAGGAATAAAGTCAGAGAAATGTAGGGGTTTTGCTAACTTTCCTTGAAAAACTGCAGGGTAAGTTTCAGCTGAACTCCTGTTTATGCTGTTTTATGGGAGATAATACTTCCTGACCTCTGCTAACAGTCATTGAACATGTGGGGTACAAAAATAGACATTGTCATTTCTGTCTTCCTTAGTATAAATACAGAGTCTCTTGGTTATAAATGTCTCTTCCAGTTTGAAATGAAGCTATCTCTCTGCCATGAATTGGTTCAATTGATTGAACCAATCAATTGACTAAATTCAGCATTCTGACATGAAAATCTTCCCTGATTAGGGGATTTCATAGTGGGCCATTGAGATAATAGAGGAGAGGAAAGGATAATCTGTTCTTTAGGACAACAAAATCATTTCAGTTTATGTTTTAATTTCAAGTAATTTCATAACCATATGAAGTGCTGTTATTTCTCAACTTCCTTTCATCTAGTTCACTGATTACATTTTGTCTTGCATAAAGAGTGTCTCCTGTTAAATTTCTTACTCTTCAATTGACACAACACATCCTGTCTCTCTCTTTTTACCTCGTCTCTCTGTTGAGATCGGTTCACACAATCATAACAAAAAAGTAATCAACACACACTAAAGAGAGTGCAAGTACGTCAAGGAAGGTAAATAGAAGCACTGAATCAGGAGATGACAGTGGATGAAAACATAAGAACCATACATTGAATGTTGAAAACTGCAGGGATGGAAACGTTTATGGAATTAACCTTCCATACTGTGGGTGATCCTAAGCTCTACAGCTTTATGTGTGTGCCTGTTACATAGTTAGGGTGGGAAGGAGGAAGATTGTTCTTTATGAAAATTTTAAATAAAAATAATAATTAAACTGTACATACTTTTTTTGTTCTTTTTTTTTTTTTTCCTCATTGTGAATTAAATGAGCAAATACTGGCTTACCATCTGCTTTCACACACACGTATTTTCACACCTTTTTACTCTCTATTCTCTTGTTAAAAGGCATTAAAAGTCTTTTGGAGTGCAGAGATGGAGAGCTTAATTACAGTGCTCCTAAAATGCTTTGAAATCCTAAAGTGAAAGATGTTATTGTACCATGGATCTCTTTTTTTTTTTTTTTTTTTTTTTTTTCCTCTTTTACTCACTGCTTTACAAAGTTTATTTTGAATTCATGACTTTATTTCAGCACCTGCTTTAAAGGGGGATGGGCTTCTTATCTTACTAGCTCCTAAAACAGAATGTAATCTGCTACAAATGATTAACACTAGAGATAGCTTTGTAAAATACAGTCAGAAGAGCATTATTCTTTGATCTTGAATAATTTCACATTATATTTAAGATTTACAGTATGAACTTCTGGAGCTTCTGGAATGTAGATAATCTGAAATATTGCTGGTAAGCTGTTGAAATATCTCACAGATATGAGATATTGACTTTGATCAAAACATTGGCTCTATGTGATTGGAACTGATAGTTACATTATAACATTAACCCTAGCCTAGGAAACTGAGAGAGAAAACCATTTCTTTGGACCTTGATATGATTCTTCACCCCTGAGATGAACATCTGAAGTATATGAACAACGGCAAGGGAGGCCAGCATTATCGTCTAGCAGAAAGTTTAGCTTCTCTTCACAAAACCAAAAGCACTCAACTTTGTTGATCTGTTGGCTGTTAAAAGAATTTTTGCCACTGAGAAAACTGATGGTTCTGAGCTCAGAAACAAAATTTTAGGGCAAGTCAAATAAATATTTTCTGAAATTAAGGTGATCTTTATTTACTTATTTATTTTTTTATTTATTAAAAGGACTATAATCAAACCCAAAGCTTATAGAATTACTTCTGTCCCCTGTCAAAACAAGTAGATCATTTTTCTAAAGTACATCAGAAGTGTATGTCCAAACAACTCCACTTCAAATACATATGTGGTCCTTTGAATGTTATAGAACAGTACTTTATTTCCTCTACAAAGTGAAGGATATTTCACTAGCTAGTCATGACTTGAGAGATGCAGAGATCTTGTGATATGTTTATCCATTTCCAGTAGGATGACATTGTATGTGTTGGAGAATTTTTCAGTTGCTGTAGATTGTTACAGAAAAATGCATGAGCAGTTAAAAACTGTGTTAAAACTCTCTTGTCCTCCCATCCTGTTCACTGTAAGGAATTTGTTACATATCCATACCAATGTGCTGCAATACCATCCTTCAGAAGGGACAGGGAGAGAATAAAATAACTTCTATATGGTCTTACATAAGTTCACAACTAGTGGAAAATATGTCTTCATCGTTAGCAGTTTGTTATAATTTGCAGTAAACCCAGCTGCCACCAAGCCTGAGCTGTATGCAGTCAGCTCCTGCAACATTTCTTTCTTTACATGGCTCTATTCTATCTTGCTAAATCATCAGTGACTTCTTGACAGTCCCTCATCACATGAGAGGGTAGCAGCAACAGCCACTCAATCCAGAAGTGATTAGAGTTTTTGCTTTGATTCTTCAACTGTAGTCATTTTTACAGGTTTCAACAGCCTGTAAATCACACTGGTGAAACCTGCAGGTGGCTAGAATATGAGTAATAGTTTGGGATGCGTATAAACACAGAAATGATCACAGGAAAGCATATCTATCTGTATGAAGAAGATGAGGGAACCCAGCAAAGCAGGATAGTTTGGTTTATATGTGTTTGCATACATACAGACATACCCAGCAGCACAACCTCCTGTACTGAACATCTAAATCAATGGTCAGTTTTCAGTCACAGAACATAATCAGAATGACCATGAGATTGTCAGAATGAGTTTTCCTGTTCTTTTTCTACACTTTTATTTTCTTCTCCATTCCCCAAAGAAAATGTCCACTTTAGCATAATCCTACAGTGGAAGAAGGTTTATTGCGAAAGAAAAAGAGAACCACTTTGCTGTCTAGTCTTGCAGACTTTACTCCACACTGTTGCAATTAAGAATTAGGGTGTGATATTGTCAGTGACACACGCTTAAGACAGGGAACAGTGTTCATCTGCACAGTGATTACAGTGTGCACAGTGTGACTTATCTTGACCTGAGCTTGCCAAACCTACAGAATGATTTGTAGTTGACAGTGAAGTTCTCCAGAAAGCATCTTAACTATAAGATGTAAGATTCAAATCACCATATAGACATTCATAAAAAATTACATTTTTCCTTGGGCTGGTTGTAAAGCTCTTTTTTTTTTTTCACATTTCCTAACATTCTATTACAGTATTTGAGCCCTTTCATGTATCATATTTTAACAGATTATGTTTGTCCTGTGGTTTTTAGAAACAGAAAGTTCTTATGTGAGCAGATTCAGATCCTACCAAAACCAAACTAAATTGGTTTTGTTCATAACAATAAATTAATTTGGCCCTGTCGTTTCCCTTTTTCTGTTTTGCTCTTTCAGATGAAAGGAGAGTTGTTTTTCTGATCTCTATAAGCAGAACCAGAACCTCATCCTACATCTGTTCTTAAGCAAACTGTTTCAGTGAGTAACCTTGAACCTAGGCTGCTTCTGAGCCCTTGGTCTTGTTCCTCTCAGCCCTCATACAAAGATTGGCTAATTGAAAGAAAGCAAGTTGCTTGCTTTCGCATACGTAGTACTAGCATTTAAAGCAACAGCTCTTTTGGGATACTAGCAGGAGATAAGTTGACTTGAAGAGATAAGTCCAGCACATCAGACTTCCTACAATGGTACCACAGAAAGTTTTCATCTGATTTCAGATCTCATGTTCTTCCCCTTGGCATTCTCTGTGAATCATATTATACTAATCCCAACTGCACTCTTAAGGAGTAACAATTCAGGATCATTCTCAAGTATTACATTTAAAAGACCAAGAAGATATAATCCAATGGTGTCTAAAATGTATGTAACATACATATTGCATTTATGTTAAAACTGATGGGTATTTTATGTCTGGCTGTTCCTGAACCTTCCCACTATCACTTCTTTTTGTGTATTTTGAAGGAAAAAAGAGTAAATACTAACTCATTAAATAATCCAAAACTGATTAGTATATACAGCTGGGGGCACACTGGGACACAGTCTAAGAAATTATTCTTATAAATACAGAGTTACTACAAAGTGATTTGAAATCAGTGGGATTTATTTATTTAGCAAGAAGAGAAGTCTGATGTCTAGTATACAAAATAGGCATCCTATTAGTTGGGAACCTGTTCTAATTTATTGTTGTCAAAATCATAGACAACAGTTTGATCTACTTTAAATGAGATACAGATGGTTGCAGAATTGAGTTTGAATTTATTGTTAGCTTCTGTTTGCCCATTTCACTCACTGATACACTTGTTTTTCTTCTGTTACTACTCAACAGCCCTTGATCTGTCTGCTGTGTGTTTTGCCAGTGTCAAGAAATCCATGGCAAAACAGCAGCTGACATATAAGGTTGGGAGTTTTTTCTATTAATGTAACTTAACCTAAAAGCTAATTTAGAAACCAGTGGTTTTAAAATTACCTGCTTATTGTGTTATGTTTGTTTGGTGGTTGTTGTTTTTACACTGAATAATTTTATACCAGTTGGTAGAGAAGATATTCTCTCAGGTTTAAGAATTATATATTGTATTTATTATATATTGTATATATTGTATTTACATCTATTTGCTTGTGAAAAAATTTCAAAGCAGTTCAGAATAATTTCTGTCAACAGCAAAGGTCTTTAGCAAGTAAGAACAAGAGTAGTAGAAAATATACTTTGTAACAAGAGTGGAAAATTAAGGGTTATATAATTTCTCACGCTGCAATTTGATTAGGACGTAAAAAACAACACTGTGACCCTTACGCACACAGACAGAATATTTTTAGTTTAGTGGCAAATTACCATTGAAGTCTTTGGTGTACCTTAAAAATGTTTTTTGGTATATGCTGATGCTCTTAAAATAGATCAAATGTTTTTCAAAACTTAAAACAATTTTACTTTCAAGGTGGTATGCTTTAAGTTATGTTTTTATCTTCTGAAAAGTCACTAGTATTCAAAGTCATTTAAGTTACCTATATAGCATTCATTAGAATAGAATTGCTAAACCAAACAGTGAGTTTGTGTTCACAAAGTTCAGAGACAGATGTTCATAACTGACCAAATATAAAGTGTAACTCTTCTTGTTTTTATAAATTTTGAATACTTGCAAGGCAGTGATCAATTAAATCTATAGAATGACAGTAATCTACAGAAATTATAGATCTCATTTGAAATAAATATCTACCCATACTTATTGCAGGGAAAAATGAAGGACAGACATGAAAACAAAATTTATGAGAAATTACATGCAGTGTTCCTTCTATAGCATTTATATAGTCTTAATTTACACAGAATTACCAAATATCATTTCCTTTTGATAGTACAATATGAAATCTGTCTTGTTCCTTCTCTACTGACTGTTATTTTTCTCAGATTGAATCACAGAATAATTTAGGTTGGAAAAGACTTTTAAGATCATCAGGTTCAACTGTCTATCTAACAATACCAGTCCACTGCTAAAAGCTAAGAACTTCTCTTAAATACCTCCAGGGAAGTTCCACCACTTCCCTGGGCATCCTGTTACAATATCTAACCACCTGTTCCATGAAGAAATTCTTTCTGAAATCCAATCTAAACCTCCCCTCGTGCAACTTGGGGTTGTTACCTTGAGTCCTGTCACTTGTCACAACAGAAAAGAGATCAGCACCCTCCTTGCTGCAACCTCTTATCAGGTAGTTGTAGAGAGTGATGAGGTCTCCCCTCAGCTGCCTTTTCTCTAGACTAAACAGCCTCAGTTCCTTCAGCCCCATCATAAGTCTTGCTTTCCAGACTCTTCATCAGCTTAGTTTACCTTCTGTAGATGCACTTGAGCAACTCAACATCCTTTTTTTTTTTAGTGACAGACCAAAAATTGAACACAGTGCTCAAAGTGTAGACTTATCCATGCCAAGTACAGAGGCAAAATCACTTTCCTGGTCCTGCTGGCCACACTACTTCTGATATAAGTGAGGATCCCATTGATCTTCTTGGCCACCTGGGCACACTCTTCACGTTCAGCTGGCTGTTGACCAGAACCCCCAGATCTTTTTCTGCTGGGCAGCTTTCTAGACACTCTTCCACAAGTCGATACTGCCACATGCAGTTATTACCCAAGTGCAGGACCCAGCATTTAGCCATGTCATGTGACTGGATATGACCAATTGATATAGCCTATCCAGATCTATCTGCAAAACTATCCTCAAGCAGATCAACACTCCCACCCAAACTGTTGTCATCTGCAAACTTACTGAGAGTGCACTTGATCTCCTCATCAATACCACTGATAAAGATATTAAACAAAACTGGCTCCAATGCTGAGAGCCTGGGGAACATCACTTTTGACTAGTTGCCAACCAGTTTTAATTCCATTCAAAACGACTCTTTGGGCCCAGCCATCCAGTTCTTTTTACTCAGTACATTTGTCAAAGCTGTTGAGCAGACAGTTTCTTCAGGAGAAGGCTGTGGGATAAATCAAATGCCTTGTTAAAGCCGAAGTCCAAGTCCAAGTAAACAACGTCCACAGACTTTCCTTCATTTCACTGAACAGGTAAATAGGCTTGTCTAACCCTTACTCAACCACGTATCCCAGTACCAATTACTCTATCCCAAAATATAAAACATTGAAGATTCAAATGGATGATTTATTTATTTATTTTTCAGATTAAAGAAAATAATAAATACACTATAAAAATAACCAACTATAAGTCTTCATGGGCAAAACTAACTGCGAGTCTCTCAGTGGCATTTCATACTTGTCCCAGCAGGACAAATGGAATTTTTAATAATACTACTAGCCAATCTTACTGGCTGGGGAGAGGATTAAGTGTCTTTTTTCAAGTATAGATGCAGTTACAAGGACCATCCTAAAATCACAGAGAAACTGCAATAGGCTATAAGGCTCTGAAGTCTAATAAGCACAATACAGAATGATATTTTTTGAGTGCATAATAAGAACTACCACCAAGCCCAAAGTGACTACCCTGTTCAATGGAAAGGGGTCTTTCCCTTCCATGAAGTCAATAACAGCAAAGGTTTCAGTCAGAAGTTCATCTGACAGAGATTTATTCTGAAGAACATGTGATGTGATCTGTTTTAATATTTCATATGACATTTACATCCCACTGATTCTGTCCAGAAATATCTATACAATTTATATAGCAGTCTTGAGCAGATATTATTTTAGTTTTTATGGGCTGGGTCAGGGTAGGGAGCCTGGACAATATTAAAGCATTTAGTACCAACAGGTTAATCATGCCAACCTCTGCACTGGTTATGCAGTCTTCACATTAGGGACTATATATATATTATTGCGACATCAATTTTGTTTATGACTGAAACCAGTTTCTCAGCTTTATGTTTTAAATTACTCCAGTGTTTAAACCTATGCCCTCTCCCCAGCTCTGTGGCCAGGAAAGAAGTACAGCAGATATAAGTGGTGCTTTTAAAATAACAACATAATTTTAAAAAGAATGTGGAAAGAGTAAGAATGAGAACAGCATGTTTGTATCTTTGTTACTAAAAGCATTTGATTAAATGAAATCTTAAAAAGAGACATTCATCAGACATTTTAAAGATTTCTGGCTCTAGGATTTGCTGTTTCTGCTTCATCCTGGCCTGTCATAACCTAAAATGTAGTCTGATATGCTCAACAGCTTATGTGTTAGCAGTTCAGTTATCCACAATGCAGGATCTACCAATCACACGTAATAGATTAAAGTGGACAGAAATGTATAAGCCCAGTTTGTTCATATTTCTGTGCCCAGTCTCAAATGGGATTTACTCGTTATTGTGGTCCAGTGATAAAAATGATCGTTTCTGATTTACATTGCCATGTACACATGGAAAATCAGGCTCTATTGATTCAATTTATTGGAATTTGTTTAGTAGGGAAATATTTAGTATTCAAGTATGTGAAAGAATGAGTGAATTTGTCTCTTTTATAGGAAAGTTGATATTAAATTTGAACACAGGATCTTTAGTGCTGTCATTTAAAATTCTTGTGTCCCATTCTCAGCTCAGTTCCCAGTATATCTCTGAAGACTTCTGTTTAGTAAATGTTAGAAATATATGGATTCTTGACTTTGTGCTGATAGTTGTGTATGGCAAAAATGGGACTACTCAAAGCTTTGCAAGTGGCCTTTATAAACAAGTTGCCTGTACAGGAGCTTACATCTTGGCAGTGTTTACAGACTCAGATTTACTTACTTCCAAGTACCATGATTGAGCAGGCTCCCCAAGAAAATCTTCCCCAAGGCAAACAAATTAGTTGTAAATAATTCTATAAATGGTCTAAGTTTACTTGTTCTTACAGTAATGGCATTTCTAAATAAAAACATATTATGTAAAAATTATTTATGAGATGATTTGAGTTGTTTTCTCCTCCAACTGTTGCTTATTCTGCAGTAATATAAATGCACTCTCACCATTGTATAACTATAGTTAGACACATTCACAAATTGAATAGTCAAATACATTGACAAGTAATATAACCACAAAATTTAGAAACTAGTCTGAGGTCATTTTAGAAATTTTCACATGGATCAGTGTCCCTTTAGGAAAGAAAAGAAGCCTACCCATTAATAGATGAAGTAATTCCATGTGCGTTTCACTACAGTGGGCTTTCAATAAGGTGTCTAAGAGGGACCGGAATGCTGAAACTATGTGACTGAAAACCAAAGTGAAAATTAGAAACTATCAAAAACCTTCTCCAGTTCAATTTTCTTCTGCATTCAATGCAGCTGGAATGCAGCAATGACTGTGTTCTAGTGTGCTCTTTTTCCTCAAAATTGAATTGGAACAGAAATTAAATCAATGAAAACATTTGGAAATTAAAGCAGTTCAGCTCTGGTTTTTATCCATTATATCTTTGTCATAAAACTGTAAATTTTCATGGTGAAGGGTCTACAGGGCAAGACATATGAGGAGTGGCTGAGGTCACTTGGTTTATTCAGCCTGGAGAAGAGAAGACTGAGGGGAGACATCATCACAGTCTACAGCTTCTTCAAGAGAGGGAGCAGAGTGACAGGTGTTGATATCTTCCCTCTGGTGACTAATGATAGGACCAAAGGAAATGGCTTGAAGCTGCAACAGAGGTGGTTCAGGCTGGATATCAGGAAAAGGTTCTTCACCAAGAGGATGGTCGGGCACTGGAACAGTCTCCCCAGGGAAGTGGTCACTGCACCAAGCCTGTCCGAATTCAAGAAGAGTTTGGACAATGATTTCAGACACATAATCTGATTTTTGAGTGGTTCTTCAGGGACACAGGAGTTAGATTTGATGAGTCTTGTGGGTCCCTTCCAACTTGGGAATATTCTATGATTCTATGATAAAAATCCCAATATAACTAATCCTATAACTTAAGCTATAAAAACTACAAATGAGAAAAGGCAGAATCTGTGGAAACACATTTTAAAATTGGCCTCAAGAAACCAAACTTTGTGGCTGTAAGCAACATTTGGAATAAATTCCTAAAAATAACTTTGAAGTCATATTTAAGTATTTGAATGATAAAGCATGCAATTAGTGTAGCTATAAGTAACTGTATTATGTGGATGAAACTTGAAGTAAAATACACGAATCTAAAGGCTTGCATGAATACACTCTTTAAATAGATCTACAGAAGAATCTGTGGAACTTTGCTTTATGAAGGTAATTGTGAGGCTGGAATACACAATCTTACATTCAATGTGGACAGTAGTTTGGCTTCATGCAGGCAGGCAAATCTGGTAGCAGAACCACCAGTACAAATTTGATAATTTCTGTCTCTTAAAAATATATATATTTTTTTCGTATGGTTTCCTTCTCCCTGTCCTTTTAGAGACCCAATGATGCTTACGCTATTGTAACATTAGTTAACATTGTAATGTTAGTCAGTTAGTTTGTATTCACATTGAACACGGAAGTATGGACCAGACCTAGAAATCCAAAAGAGATACACACATATATGTGTAATGGTGAGGATGATATAGCCAGTAACTAAATGGCCATCTTCAGGGCACTACAACTGCTGTTTAGACTCCATGAAATATGCTGAGTAGGTATACATTGACAATAATGTGTCAAGATACCTACAGTAGGTGTAAAAACTTACATTCAGACATATAAATTTATGTGTGTTAGTCTCAAAATTAATTCTATCACAGAAGACTAAACCACAGAACATGTGTACTGAGATGACCCAGATTACTTAGTGGAAGTATGAAAGAGAATAAGCATTCTATTGACATAGCAAGAGGAAGATGAGTTTATCTTGCAAACCCCTCCTGACAGGTCAGTCCTCAGTTGTTTTATCAGATCCATAAAATTTACTGAACTTAATGAATGAAAGGCCTTCAGTCAGCTCCCAGGAGTTGATGGGGTAATTTATTTTACAGATAAATTTCAAGATCTGGACATGAAGGTGTCTTGAGTGGACATATTGAATAGAGGGACCTAATATAACATTTTTGATTTAAGGGTATACCTAAGGGATCTGACCAATCATTTTTTTGGACTGCCTTTTTATGTATAACACATTTTTTTATAATCATTGTTTTTAATCATTGTTGGATTTAATGAGATGCAATGTCCCTTCTGTAAATATTTCAATGAGGCTGCATATAGTATGAATTTATTACAGCTATATCTGTGCAAAAGCAGAATGTTGGTCTTAGACTGTGAGCCAAAGTGCATCCCAGATATCCATCCATCAAAGGAAATAGTTATACCTGGCATGACCTTTTCCTTTGCTTTTCAGCAGGGGAAAGGCTGGGACAGATTTAAGGGGTGGGGAACCTAGAACCTAGAGCTAATCTGTTGCAGACCAAATTCAAAATCTGACACTGCTATCAAATTTACAAGCAAATACTACCTGAGATAAATTGAAGACATTCAATTCAAATTTGACCCTGAATATCTAATTAACTTAGTTAGGAATCTGGTCTGACTGGAATTTTGGAATCTACAAATTCTGCTGTAGTTAAATGTTTTTATCAATAATCCTGTTGCTTTAATCAACAACACTGTTAATTCATAGGGAATAACGTGATCTCAGATTCATCGGGAGACAGACTAAACAGGAAATATTTGTATGACTTTAAAAGCTCTTTGGAAGAAATATATATACATCTTACATCCCTTTTGTCTTGACTGATTTCTCCATCTTCTGAAAAACCGTAATGTAAAGGTGCTGGTTCCTTTGTTGTTCATGAATAAAACACTCTATCTTGGGAGGGACTGAAACCTACAATTAGGAATGGAGTCTGTAGTTCATTGCTATTCAAAGTGCAAATCTCCTCACCTCTCTTAGTCATGCAGAGAATGACATTTTGGCTGTTTCTTTTTAGCTGAGCTTTTGTTGACTCCTGGCAGAGGAAGAATAAAGAAAACAAAGATCTTTTCTCAGCTTTCAAAAACCTCTGACTTCTCCTGAGGCCCAAGCTTGTGAGCAAACCTTACCATAAACTGAGTTTAATGGGTGTGCTTAAAGAATTTCCCCCTCTGTATTATAAAACATGTTAACCTTCTGCTTCTGAAGTAAGTAATTGAGGATATTAGTGAGCAACTGGCTCTGCTCAAATTCACCTCACTTTTGAGTTACAGTACAGTCTGCTTTTCCTGTATTTGAGACCCCACACATATCTGTCAGTGCTCAATATAATACTTACTTCTGGCTGTTCCCTTTATCCCTCTAGAGCTCTGCCAACACAGCAAGTTTGTATCTACAGCTCCAGTGACTCCCTATCCATCCAAACTGAATTCCCAGCCACATCACCTGTGAAGAACTGGCTATCTCCTGCTCTATCTGTAGATGCTCTGATGTAGGTAACTGTCTGTTGAAGGGTAGAATAAGTCATTTATCTATCAAGCAAGAGGAAAGAAGCAAGAGGAAGTGTTAGTAATGGGAAGTATCCTTACTGAGCAAACTGCCATTGGAATATCATGGCACTTCTCCACCTGCAGATTCATTGAATCTAATTCAAGGGAAAAATGATTTTTCCCACGAAATTTTAAAATTCTAGACTTAAGCCCAATTTAAGAAAAAAAATATATATATATGTTATTTGAATCGAAATATCTCTGGAAATGAAGTAAACATTACAGTTTCTGAACCTCTGCATTAATTTGACAGCATAGTGTTGGAAAAAGCTAACAAGAAAAAAATGCTTTGTTTCATTTGGTTTGGTTTTGTTTTTCTTGATAAAGTCATATGATCTAAGCACTAAATTTTCCTTTTACAAACATAGTATTTGAGTTCAAATACTCTATTAATCAGAACATTTTTTATTTTATATTCATTATGAGAAATGAGGATTAAAAAGACCAAGAATTTGGCCTGCTGGGTGAATGAGTATATAATCAGTTAGGACTGGAAAATATTCACAAGACTGAAAAGATCTGTTGTTATTCCATATGTTCCTGACTTTATATTCTTGCCTTGATACTGCTGATAGCTCCTAATCTCTGTTTAGTCAATGCTACAATCAGGATGTTCAATAAAAGAGTAGCTCAAAAGACCATTCAGATTATTTTTGGATCAGAGACCTTGATATGTTTTTAGATAGTATGAAATATGAACTCTTAGTTGAGTTAGTATCGTGAGTTTTTAGTTAGTATTTAAGCATGGTTAGTTACTTAAATCTCAAGATTGTAAAGGTACTTTCCTTTTGAACTTTCTATATAACAGTGCTGCTTTCTTGAGTCTAAGACAGAAAATAGTGAAATCCACTGAGACTGTGCACCATAGGAAAATAAGACTTGAGGTAGAAGCAGAGGGAATGATGTTAGGTTCCTTTTACATGTTCATGGGTTGTTTTGAGTATAATCTGTGCCTAACGGCCATTTTCTGTCTCAGTAAAATTACATGCAGCTCCCTTAAAGGCTCTCGATATTTTATGTTTCTGAAATTTAAATGCCCCTATATGGTTTGCCATACATGTCTTTCTTTATTTCTCATTTGCAATCCACAAAATAAAATAAATAAATAAATAAATAAATAAATAAATAAATAAGTGACACAGCCATGCTTTGCAAGCACAATTGCACATTTCTGAAAAAGATGGGCATAACATAATCATCCCATATAATTTTTTGTTAATGGTAATTAAAGTGGTGAAGTCAGCATACACCAGAAACAGACATAAAAGTCTGTGTTAGCAGCCCAAAACATATTTGGGGACCATTTGACATTTGAACAAAAGGCTGCTTGAGAGCTACTTATACCTGAAATGTCTAAGAAATAAAACTACTGAAAAGAAGCAGTTTACTTTGAATATACTTCAAAGTAGTAGAAAATAAAACAGTATAAAAAATCCTGCAGTTGTTACCCCAGTACTGTTACTGTTGGCATTTATCACCTTAAATTAACAAGGAATGCATATGTTGCAAAATTGAGACACAATTAAAATACAAAGATGTATTTATGTGCTTCAGCTCCTTTTTTAACCTTCAAATTTCTCAGCTGTGAGTGTGTACTGAAGTCACACATTCAATCTTCTTGTTTCGCATAAAAAAAATAAAAATCATTTAAATGTTGCATCAAACATCTTCTAGCATATTCATCCAGTGTCGAAAATCCACTGGAAGTTAATGTGTTGGTACTCTAGATGCCTGTGTCTCAGATGACATCAGTAGGATTTGTGGGTTATTCTGAAAATCAATTTGTAAATACTGAAGAAAACACCTCAGTCCTAAAGCAGAGTCCTAGACAAGTTTTTCTTTCCCTTTGGGTTAGTATTGAAGAGATTACTGTACAGTTTTTATAGTCCAAAAATCTAGACACTTTCAGGACTTTATTTACTCCCAGACTGTATCAGCATGTATAAACCAATGACATGGTACCTGCCATATTAAAAACTGCATGCAGTTAATGAATTTATAATGATATGGACTTCGTAAATGCTATTGATGTTTCATACAGTGAAGTAATGTAATGAAAACTTTCAAATTCCTGCTTTCTAAAGCAGGATAATTAATGAAGCATAGTTTAGGTGTCAGATCTTCCTAATCAATAACATTAGCTGGATTCAATTTTTCATCCTGCTCACAGCCCACATAGAAATTGAATTGATAGAGAAAAATTGTAGTAATTAAACAAAATTTTCTCTGCATGTGAAATACATAATGAATGGGCACCCTGTTGGCTGTTGTAACCATTGCTTTAAGTCATTATTAAATAAAATTTCAGAGATGATTAAATAATGAGCATTCTTAATGGCTGATTGAGAAATCATCCTGCACGTAACTAATTTTAGATAGTTTGAACTGAGGATCAGAAGAAAGAAAATAAGAATGAACTACACTGAAAATACTTGAGTTTCTGAGAGCATGGGAGGAGTGTGTGATCCTTCACAGTGCAAAAAGGTTATGGATTTCCAAGTGATGATTTTAAGATAACTACACGAAGAACTTTCTGATAACATAAACATAAACATAAATGGATCAGGAAGATACAGAAGATACATCATTTAATGATATTATTTGGTCTTCCTTCAGGGAAAAAAAAAAAAAAAAAGTTTTCTTCTTATTTCTCCATTTATTTACTTTTACTTTCTGAAGAAAGCTTTTTCTTGTTCATTGTAACCATAATAATGAAAAGAGAGATGTTCTAAGATATACCTATTTCTTTCCTTGTACTTGGCAGACATGAGCAATGTGTTACATCTCCAGCAATATCCAACTTGAATATTCTGTCAGGTGAAAGTGGGTACAAGTATGATGCTGATAAAAGAAGGGTGGAAGTGTTTAGTGGTTCCTTCATCATATAACATGAACTATGTACTCCATCATTACTAGTTTTCTCATTTTGAGCCTTTCTAATCTACTTTCATCCATAAAACTCCCACAAGACATCAGTGTCTTCTGGACACATGCAAAAATGTTGCTCCTTAATTTGAGGAGTTTACTATCTACATAGATGGACAGTATGTGAAAGACTCATCTGATAAGTTTCTGCTTATCTAAAGCATTTGTATGTATTTTAGCATTTAATCAGTTTGTTCTGATCTCCTGAAGAAAATTCCAGACCCTTGGTTTAAAAATTTTACCATGTAAAACTTTACTTTGGATTTTATCACATTTTCAGTAGCCAATAATATTGAGAGACAAACCAAGAAGAAAACTGAAATTAGATCATGTGAAGTAGAAGGTACATAGGTACATTTGAACCCTGGCTATGAGGAACAGAGATGGAATATAGAAGATGGAGGAAACCTGAAAGAGAATGGAAGCATTGGAGGGAAAATCAAGAATGACTGTGAAGGCAGAAAAGGAAGAGGTTTACCAGGGACACTAAGCTGATTTTGAATAAGGAGGAGTATATGTCAGAGAACTAATTAAAATGACAGGAATAATTATGTAAATGAGGTAATATATACTGTTACATAATGGCAGTTAGGTTACTGCATCATTTGTATCATCAAGTCCCCAAAGTCACTAACACAGAGGACATGCCAAATTTTTTGAAAATCCTAGAATGCACCTAGGTCCAGTGGAGCTTAAGATTTTATTGTAAACATTTGAACAGCTCTTATTACAGGTAATTGAAGCTGTTTTTTTGATTACAGATATTCAAAGTAGTCGTGTTAGAATGACATTTCTCAGAACAGGCATTGTCTGTCCTGGATTTCTGTGCTGCTTTTTTTTGTAAGCAGAGAATGACATTTATTCTTCAATAACAAAACCTTCCATTTTAAAAAGTTACTGGCCTGACCACTTATGAATAAAAATAATCTCAACAGAAATAATTGCAAGACTGTATATACAGCATTGAGAAACACAATTAATGACTTTTTCATTCATATAGTATGAAATTTCCTCTGATAGAGAATTTTGATTGTATTCAATATAATGGGACCTGATTTTAATTGAGTTCTGGGCAATATCAAAACATAAATAAAGAATAAAAATCATGGTATGACTTCTGTCCTGTGCAGCCTTTCTGGCTGCACACAGACCTCTTAAGTCAGACCTCTGCAACAGGCATTGTGAAATCATGATCAAAAACATTTCTTTCTGGTATTTTCTTTCCTACTTTTAAAATTTGAGAGTGAAGAACATTTCTGTACTCCTTAATTAAATCAAGAATAAAAAGATAGACATTCATAAGATTCATGGACTGTGTGGGTGTCTCTATGTGGTTTTAGGGCAGCTCTGACTGAGGTTGCTATGAAGACTATATTCAGAGGTTTTAGCAACCGTCAAGCTGTGTTCTGCTTGGCACAAACACATATACCTACAGATCTCTGTGTCTAAGCCTATGCAGAACATATGACATTCTTAATTCCATCCCTAAGCACTCTTAAAGTATGTAGAAAACAGCCTAAAAGTGTTAATTCTGTGATTCCCATGAAACAAAATAATTTCAGCAAATCAAGTTTTAGATACACATGCACTATTTATGACAAAATTATGAGACCTGGTTGCTCTGAAATATAAGGCTTTTGTTTGTTTGTTTGTTTGTTTGCTTTTTCCTAGAGAAGATGCTGAAATAGTTTGTAATGCAAGAAACCACCTCTCGATGTGGTAAAATAGATACTGACATTTTAAAAATAGTTCTCTAAATAATTGTGACCTCTGTCTGCTTTGTTCTAGTAAAAAATAAATAAATCATATATATATATATGTTTGAAACTTACTTCTCTATTAATATTCTTTATTTGGAGGAATTGCAGACTTCTAATGAAAAATATTACTGTGTTGAAAAATTCCTTACTGGAACTTTTCAGCATGCTTACCACTTACCACTTATTTCTCAGAAGACTGCCACGTACTGAACATCAGAAGTTGGTGTTGGTATACCTGGAAGAAAGCTTAGATGCACAAAATATTTTTGTTTGTTTGTTTTTGTATTGCAGTTGTTGTGTCATCCTAAGATCTGAAGAATTATGTTAGAATTGAGAAGACTAATCCTTCCTGATCATTTATTTTCTGTAAACAGCAATGAACTACACATAATATAAACGTCTTGGGTCACATTTTTTCTCATTAGTGTGATCTTGTGACATGTTAGCTAGCTTTGAGAGATAATTCCTACAAAATTCAAAAGCTGGACATGTGGAAAATTTCCAGTTTTAACAAAATTGGGAAGAGTTCTCTTCTATTCACTTTATGTAGTCCATGTTTCTACCACTAGTTATTACTTGTTCTTTTTTATTTGTGTTGCTAGAAAATTTGACTTTTAAGTCCTTTTGGAAAGACACACATGTTGTTTGTCTGCAGTTTGCATTATGTCAAAAAAAAAAAAAAAGATTTGTTTTAACATAGTATTTTTAAAATTTCTTTCCAATATGATGGCATTTATGCAGAACTTGGTGTGCCATTTTGAAAAGGCTTCCTATACTATATTATGGTAAAAATCTGTTCCTCCTCCTGTACGGTCAAGACTAAAAGGAATAAGCACAGAACATATGATACTTAACTAAACATACCTAACAAAATCAATAAAAGCATAAGATTTTAAAACTGCATGGAGAAGTGGCACATGCTTCTGCAATGAGCTTGCACAAAAATGACATGCTCAAATTCTCCTAACTAAAAGAAAGTAAGATCAATAAAGAATAGATACTGGATTCTAAATGCAGCCAATAACTTGTTAATCTGAACTGACACATTGTTAAAGCTTGAAGTGAACCAAGGCAAGTACATTTCCTAGAATTCCATAAATAAATTAAAAGTGAGGAATCAGTATATCTTGAAAGTTATTTCTTTAACAAGTCTTACTAGAAAAATGGGGTATATTATTTTAAATGTAGGGATTTTTAGCTGTAGTTTGATAACAGATGCAATGAAAGAAACTAGGTAAAAAGCAAATGTGGCAATCAAACCTCTAGTAATGGACTTAACTGATAAATAAATGATTAAGCTAATGTAGCTCTAGAATCATTGGAGATTTATAAGGATGAAACACAAATGGACTATTTTTTTTTTTAATAATATAATTTGTAGATATAGGAAGAGTAGGAGATAGACATCTTAAATATATTCATTCTCCTAAATTCATGCAATAGAATATTTTTGCCTTGCATAAGATAATCTAGTTTTAAAGTCTTCATATATACGTTTACACACACACGTATGTACATTTGAGGGGAATGTTGACTCTGTCAGGAAATACTGTAAGCAGGTGAAGTTTCCATTCAGTTTGAATGGAAACAAAATATATTCTACTGTGCATCAATGATGGAGTATATGACAGTTTATTATCCTTGTTTATAATATATATTTAAAATGGCAAAACTTTAAAAGAAAGCAGTGCATAAACACATCTGAATAGTATCCCATGTGAACTCAAAGCCTAACATTATAATCAAAATGTGTGTATATCAATAATGGCATACATGTAAGAATAGACTAGATAACACCTTAAACTTCCTCCTAGATCTAGTTTGTTATAAAATTAATGCAAATTGAGATATGAGAAGAATTGTTATATATCTGATAACAGATTTGATTTAGTTTCAAACCTTTGATCAGTGAAGGTTGTCTATCACAGCAAAATCTTATCTCTAGTATTGACAGTGGCCAAACTACTGTCAAGATTTTTTTCTTGTGTACTTTATTTTTTATCACTGTGTCTGATAAAATGAAGTGACTTTTGTTGATGTTTTTGATTATGTGTGTGCAAGTGACTACGAAGTAATCAGTAAGAATCTACAAATGGCTCTGTGATTCAAGAAAACAATCAAAAGAGAAAATACTCTGGTGAAGTGTTTGATATTTTAATGAAATCACCCATGCTATTAAAGATCTAATTTGATCCAATAACAAGTTTAAAGATCAAGAGATATTTGCAGAGATTTTTCTCTTGCTCTTGTTTCACGATGTTTTTTAAACTATTCTCAAGAGAAAGAGCTGTGTACTATCCTACTTTAGTCAATCATAAAATTTTATTAAATGGCCATAATAATGTACTATTTTTAATAACATTATGGAACATTTTTGTTCCATAATGTTCCATTTTGTTTTTGTATGGGCATATACTTTCAAACTACCCATTGTAGAAACTGTGTGTCTTACATAAACAAAAATGTCTTTTGAAATTTCAGCTGGTGGTGTTCATTAAAGAAAGTGAAAACACATATCTTATTAATTTTATAAAAGTGAAAAAGCAAAAACCAGAAAATATTATAGTAGTAGAAACAGTAGAAACAACTGCTGTTCTAGGTAACACTAAGTAATATGAACAGTGTTATTCAAGCCCAGTATGTGTGAGACAATATGAAGCCCCCTTATGGAAGAATGAGTTGATTGTTAAAACAGAAAAATGAGATATGTTCCTGAGACTGTTTTCTTGTCCTATTTCTGCCAGTGATGCATTCTCTAGCCCTGGCCAAACTTCTCAAACTTTCTGTCTTTATTTATTTATTTCTCTCCCTCTCTCTCTCTGTGTTTGTGTGTGTGAATTGGGTGCTGTTGTATCTCTTTGTCTGAAAAGGTGATTTAAGAGGTGATGTTTGAAGTGTTTTCTTTTGTTTTTATGTTCCTTGACCTGAAGAACTGAGTCTGTCTTGATTGGGATTTCAGTTTAAATCCGTAGCAGCAAGTAATTTTCAATGTGGAATTATTTTCAAGTAATTTTCATAGTGAAGCATGTGGCTGGGATTTGAAATGTTAAATGTTAAAATTGTTAAATAGCTGTAAAGGATTTGGGGATCTCTTGAAGAAAGACCAATTGCACTACTATTTCCCAGAAGCTCATCTTGTGCTCATACATGTAGAAGCTAACAAGACATAACACTTTACTAGCCTAGCATTAGTGATATAAAAGACAGTATCAGAATTCAAGATGAGAAGAACAATCGGATAAAATCTTGTATCCTACTCTGAAAGGAACAGCAATGATTTTTTCCATTGGGGGAAAACAAACAAACAAAAAACAAACAAACAACAACAACAAAAAAGCAGGTGTATAAAGCACTGACATGAGATATCAAATGTGCTATGGGTTATTATCATTTGCTATACTTGCATATAACATAGGTCCACTAGCAGAGATTTCCGGTGTCATTGCCTTTAATCTTCACAGTTGTCTTGATCCCCTACAACAGTAACTCATGTTCCAACAGTCTGTAATCAGATGTCTTGATCTTATTTCTCCCTAGGAGCCATAAGCTGTATTTTCAGATTTTCTGCTACCAACAATGTAGCTGGAAAATGACAGAATCAAGCAGTTGCAGCTGACTTTGACTGCTTTGACTGTTCTTCATCTCACAACTAGTCTTATGGACTTGCAAAAATTTACTCTTTTCCCTCTTCTTACCCCATTTTTTTTTCCTAATACTCAGTGCTTTCACTCAGCTTTGGGAATAACCTTAGAATTAAATTTAAGTGCAGAAAAAAATAAAATAAAATACTAGTTTAAATAGTCTTACACAGAGAGGAAGGAATAGCCTTACGGAGAGATGAAGGGAATAGAAGTAGCATTTTTAATTTCAATTGTTTCAGTACAATTACCAGACAAAGGAGTCATTATTCAATTCTTAGTGAATACATGTAACCAACAGATCTGTTTCACTTTTCCTCCTTTTATCTGATGCCATACTTCTAACCTCTGTCTTAGGTTGTGGCTTTCTTGGGATAAGACCTACATCATATAATGGTTAGAACAGTACATAACAAAAGTGTCCCAGACTTGCGCTTTAGTAATGTAGATAATTATTAAGAGTAGCCAGTAGGCTCCATAATATCATTGTTCATGTAAAAAAAATGCAGTGACTTTTGACTTTCCCAAACTGATATTTCATGCTAATGAGAATGCAAACTAGAGAGCAATTCAAAAGGAATGGGATGGTTGAGAGGGTTAAAAAGGATGTGCTCCCATTCAGCTCTTGTCAGGTGTTAGAGGAGGAAGAGTAAACAACCTTTGCAAATTCAGTTTGTAATGTAGATAAATAATGGATGCAGCTAGTGGCCTGAATGCATTTAGAGAATCCCAGCTGCTCCACTCAGTGTTTAATAGGCTGGAGGTGCAATTTCTTGTTACATAAATATTCAATATATTCCTATATCCCTGCCACATAGGTGTAAACAACAATCATCATAAAGAGGAACATAAATGTTTATTATAGGCTTCATTTTAGCAAACAGATGCTCAGTGAAAGGACTGAAAGTTAAGGTAAAAAAATGACTCTGGAAAACTTATCAATCTCAAAATAATGCTATGAAAGCAGCTTCATCTATACAGGGAATCTATCTGCAGGAGATTTGTGCTGTTTATTGAAAGAATGAGCTAGTTAGTAGTACACTTACATCAGTGCAAATATCTTATGGTTGATAGGGAAAGCTGAAGTCTGCGATATTACTTTGATTCTTCTTACCTTACAGTTAAGTTTTCTCTGGAAATCTTTCAATACTCTCCTGTGTGTTATTTAAGGATAAGGATATTTTCATTAATCAATAATTTAGTATAGTGCCAAATTTGCCTTGAGATCTGAATATCATAGGAATGGTGAAGTGTGCACTTATTTTTTTCTTGTTCAGCCATTCTCAATCCAGTTCAACAGAGGAGAGAAAGAACTAGAACTTAGATGCATACTGTTGTCTTTGATATCTGTATAAAGATGTACAAGGAAGGCCATAATTAATTTTATTAGAAGTAGAAATGGGCAAATGCAACCTATGCTAACTAAAGTGTTTTATCTTTCTTTCAGATTTATTAAGAATGGAACTCACATTAAAAATGAATTTTTTTTTTTTTTTTAATAAAATAAAATAAAAAGTTGATGCTTATATTTTAAAAATAAATAAATGGTGTGTACTCTACAAAGTAAATTGTCAGTGTCATTTGCTGCTAAACATCTCTTGCTCAATTAGAACTATATCTTTGGGATCTTAATGCTGTTCCTGTTAAGTTTTATCAACCTCTTGTCTAAATACTATTAAGATTTTTTATACAAATAAACTGCTCAATCAAAAAGTAATTCCTCACTTCCACATGGAGAGCTGCAACAGTAGTGTAGGTGCAAAGGTGATGAATGAGAGTGTAAAAAGAATTTATTGATTTTTATGGTTAAGCTGTTTACACTTACCATATATTTGGTTATTTTTGTTGCCACTAGCCTTAGCATTATTTCATAAGTAGAAACATAAAATCTTTGGGTCCTGCATCTTTTCAGTAAACATGCCCATCCCACAGTCAAGGCTTCAATCATGTACCACTTTCTTGCTATACCACACATTTTTATTATTATTATTATTATTATTTTCTTTCTTTCTTTCCAGTAGCACTCCATTTTTCTCAGGGGATTATATCAAGAATTCTATATATATGCTGCTGGAAGAGTCAGAATTTTAGGATTAAAACCTGTAAAACTGTTTACAGCCATTTTGTTTCAATGGGTATTCAGAATTCTTAACAATTATCGTCAACAAACAATGTTACAACATGCAAGCCTTTATGTGTATCAGAGCAACAGTAAACTAGACAAAAGACAAAGGAAGTAGTCATTTCATGGGGCAATCTTAAATTAATTTTTTCTTGGCATGCACACTTATGATAATCTTCCTTAGTATATCACATATTTAGACAGAACAGTCTAAGACAACGGTGCCATGGTTGAAATTTGAACTTCACAACAATTTCAAAATTCAGAAGAATTCAGCATACGACTTTTATTGACCTTGCCACAGCCAAGCCAAGGCTTCTGTTGTTTTCATCTGTTAAGACAAGGTGTGTGGTCTATGAGTGTCCATGAAATTGGCCTGTAGTTGTTGTTGTTATTATTATTATTATCTTTGTAGCACCCTTATGATTCTGTAGAACACCCTTATGATTCTCAGAACAAAGGTTTTTTTTTTTAAAAACTTTTTTTTTTTAAAAAAAAAAAAAAATTTTTTTTTTTTTTTTTTAAAATTTCCGAAAACAACATACCTTTGTACTTATTTTATCCTAAAATTTGAAAAAAAAAATCTCTGCCCATCTCTCAACCCAAAGAGACTAATACTGTAGATATGATTCAGCAGTTTCTTCTGTATTTTGCTATGCTTTTTAATAGAACCTGTACATCTTTGATTTGCATGAAATAGATTAGTATGTTTGGCTGAGCTTTTGCAAGAGGAATAAATTTCCAGGAATGAGATCAGCTTCAGAGAACATACTACAACCAGTAACATTTTAGTTGGTATAACATTATACAATACATATATCTATAATAAATCGTACACATTATAATTGTCTCCTCATGTCATCTGCAGCTAATGTTAATAGCTAATCAATTACCCTTGATATTATTCTCTTATTTCAAGTCTCTGTGATAACAGAAAAAGTAATCCTGAGGAACCCATAACACCTTGATACAAATCTTCATTATTTGAGCCCAGGAATTGTATTGATGTTCCTATATTTTCATGTGTTTTGGCACGTAGTATTTGTAGCAGGCATTTCCTAATCAATGCCTATAAACTCTCAGATTTTCACAGCTAACATTTTTGTTTTGTTTTGTTTTCCAGTTGACTTAATGGTAACTGTTCATTCTGTACAACAACATTGTCAATCTGAGATACGATGCATTAAAGCTAATGGATTTTAAGAGCATTAAGAGTGAACACAGTTGAATAACAGCCAAGCAATTTAGTGTTGAGTGGATACTTAATTTCACTGCTAAGCGAGGGGTGCTATGCTGAATGCCACTGGGAGATTTCAATGTCAAAATAGATGAATGGGAAAGCTGAATATGAATGAATCAGTAATTTTTCATGGAGAGGAACTTTTTGTCCATGTCTAAGTATTTTGATAAATACATTCCTTTTCTCTTGTTATTTAAAATGCAGGTACAGTTAATAAGAATTTATTATTATAAATATAATGATTTTATATGTAGATTTTCAGAGTAATTTTTAAAAAGTAATGTGGTTTTAAGACTCCAAGTATATAATGAATGAAGAGAAGAGAATAGGTTGTTCTTCACATAACCACAAACAATTTAAACAGAAACAGTTATAATTTAGCTGTAGTATGGGAAATAAGGCAGTACTAGCAGTGTTCCTGTTATCAGAAGAAGCAGAAATTTCTAGGTTTAAATTAAGCTACCTCTCATTTTACACCCTGTGAGCTTGCTTCATGAGAGCTTTCCACTTAAAAAAAATAATAAAAAAAATACAGAAGAGATTACAAATTTAATGTGAGAATTTACTATTGTGCTGGTATCCACAGTTGTACCCAACAGTGCAGGCAGGGTTATTCTGCTTGTATGGCAGTCCATTTGGTGCCAGGAACTATGGAGAATTAATCAGTTCTCTTTAGCCCCATATGTAGTCCCTCCGTCTGGGGACTCTTGGGGTACAGCCTAAGCAGGCAAGTGAATATGGAGGAGGAACCATCTGAACAGATCAGGAACCAGGAGAAAGTTCTGAAGTTGCTGCTTGTCTCTGCTGCCCTTTGTCCTCAGTCTTGCATGGACAAGTCCCCACCCTTGAGCTGAGCCGGAGAAACAGTGGTGACAAGACCACAAAGGAACGTTGGAAAGCTGAGTGAGCTTGAGGCTTCAGAGCAGAGCTGTGAGATGGTGACAAACAGTTCATCATCTGGTGTTGTAGGCCAGCCATTCCACACCACACACATAACCTTAGTCATCTCTGTCAATATAGATCACTATGGATTTTTTAGTGTCAACATAGATTTATTTTTGTTTTGTATGTTTTTGGATGACCAATTACCAGATAGACAGAACAACTGGCTCTATGTATGAAAATGCTTTCACAATACTTCCAAATCATAATTTTCCTTTCTATCAACAGAAAATCTCCTCCATCACAGAAAACTTGACATCAAGGCAACTGGACATAAAAACAGTGACTTGACTGAATGCTTGTAGCATTGTTCCTCTTTCTGCATTTGGTTATCAGCCTTACTTGGGTCAGTTTTCCTGAAGAAGAGTCTGGGAATTGACCTGAAATGTCCCAACCTGAAGGGAGGTGAAGTTGACCAACACCTAAATTATTTTATGTAGAAATCTCAAAATAATTGCCTTAGAAATGCCAAGACAAACTTAAAACCTAACTCTGTTTTTGCATTTATGTCCTTCATAATATACAATCTTGTTTATTACCTAAGCTAAATATGATTTTTAAAAGTTGTATTTTTCTCTAGAACTTTGTCCTGGGAACTGTATCCAGATCCTCCACTCAATCTACCTAGTTTCAGCAACAGAAATATTATTTTTTCTATGAACCTCTCTTTCCGCATCATCAGAAAACTGTCAAAGATCATGGTTTCATGGGTCATGGGTGTATTTTTTTCTTCTAATGACACATCAGTATTACGGAATGCATAAATATTATGTATCATGGCACAATTCATTCCATATTTCTGTCTTTTGGCTTATAAGTCTAGTCAATAAAATATCAAGCATTTTCCTTAAAAGGCAAATTGATACCAAGCTTTGCTACTAATGTATTGTCAGAAGATTAACTTTGACAAATTGATATTAGTGATAGGAATGCAGCTATTTTTATTATTATTATTATTATTTATGAAGTCTTTGCTGGCCATTGTTGTTTTTATCAATTTCATTGCTATGTGGAAATATGTATTGAAAAATTTAGGAGAACACTTTATTCTCTACATTCAACATCATGACAAAACAGTCCTGGTCAAATGAAAACCATACACAAAGAAATACAAAATGGATATAAATTTTGACAACAAATTCTATATCTTTTTGCTGAGAGGATGTAAGAAATGGTGATTTTCTTCAATTTAAAGGTTTTTAAACAGAGAAATAGCTCCTTTCATTCTTTTTCTTGATGACAGTTCATTGTTTCATCTAGATTTTATCGTCTTGGAGAAGTTACTAAACTGAAGTTTATACATTAATCAGTATTTATCACACATTGATAAATCACACTTTGCATTATATGAAAGACCATTTGAAAAAAAAAAAAAAAAAAAAACTATAAAACCGTTTTATTATTTTTATAAAAATGTTACTTTAGTATTTTTATAACAATTTAAATATTTATAAAGCCATTTAAATGTTTAGTAATACTTTAGGGAACAAAGACACATGGAAAGCTAGACTTCAGGCAGGAAATATTTAGCAATTCAGTCTCAATGAACTCAGCTGATATTGCTGTCTGCATGCATCTAATACCACTGCATGCATCTAATACCACTATTTTCTTCTACTTATAAGAAATACAGGTTTTTGCTTAAGATTCAGCTTAAGATGTACCTGTACTCGGCTCTGGTGAGGCCGCACCTCGAGTATTGTGTTCAGTTTTGGGCCCCTCGCTACAAGAGCATGGAGGTGCTTGAGCGAGTCCAGAGAAGGGAGACGAAGCTGGTGAGGGGCCTGGAGAACAAGTCCTATGAGGAGCGTCTGAGGGAGCTGGGCTTGTTCAGCCAGCCTGGAGAAAAGGAGGCTCAGGGGTGACCTTATCTCTCTCTACAGGTACCTCAAGGGAGGCTGTAGCGAGGTGGGGGTTGGTCTGTTCTCCCACGTGCCTGGTGACAGGACAAGGGGGAATGGGCTTAAGTTGCACCAGGGGAGTTTTAGGTTGGATGTTAGGAAGAACTTCTTTACCGAAAGGGTTGTTAGACATTGGAACGGGCTGCCCAGGGAAGTGGTGGAGTCACCATCCCTGGAGGTCTTTAAAAGACGTTTAGATGTAGAGGTTAGGGATATGGTTTAGTGTGGACTGTTAGTGTTAGGTTAGAGGTTGGACTCGATCTTGAGGTCTCTTCCAACCTAGAAATTCTGTGATTCTGTGTGATTCTGTGATTAATATTGGTGAAGGGCCTAGAGGGGAAGACGTACAATTCTGATCAGCTTGGTAAAGAGGAGGCTGAAGGGAGACCTCAACACAGTCTACAGCTTCCTCACAAGGGGGAGTGGAGGGGCAGGCAACAATCTATTCTCTTTCATGACCACTGAATGGACCTGAGGGAATGGATTCAAGCTGTGACAGGGGATGTTCAGGCTGGATATCAGGAAAAGGTTCTTCACTGGGAGGGAGGTCACACACTGGGACAGGCTCCCTGGGGATGTAGTCATGGCACCAAGACTGCTGGAGTTTAAGAAGTGTTTGGACTATTCTCTTTGTAATATGGTCTGAATTTTTGGGTAGACCTGTGTGGAGCCAGGCGTTGGACTCAATGATCCTTGTGGGGTTCTTCCAACTCAGGATATTCTATGATTCTATGAACCTACACCCTCAATAGAACAAGAAGAAAAAGCCTTAGATTCACCATCAATATTTCTCAGAAAATTTTTATCTGTATCTTATTGATTTGAGTGAAAGGTATTTGTTCAGCTTCTTGCAATTGATAACATTAAAATCAATTGGCAGATCAAAACAAAGTGTTAAATTATTCAGATTTTTTATTTTATTTATATATATTTTTTCCCCTCTCAGGATCAGGCTCACTGGAATTTTCAGAGGGAACTTCTGAGAACAGAGGGTCAGCTGTGTTATTAATAATTATTTTATTTTAGACAGGATAGAGATAACACAACGTAAAATCTCACACTGCGTTATTCAATTAGCTATATTCCTAAAACCAACTGAACAGGTCTGTTTTATGTTATTGTTTGATCTAGATTTGCTTGTGCATTTCTCCCTGCTTTTCATTCAAATACTATAATTAATGCGAAAGTTGGAGTTTTTTTATTCTTCCAACACAGAAGACATTAATTTGAAAACGCAACACTTCAGATATGGTGGCAATCACAGAATCAGAGGAGTCCAGACAGGTCTTGAATATCTCCAGAGAAGAAGACTCCACAAGTTCCCTGGGCAGCCTGTTCCGTCACCCTCACCATGAAGAAATTCTTTCGCACGTTGGTGCAGAGCTGCCTGTGCTCCATTTTGTGGACATTGTCCCTTGTTCTGTCCCCACAAACTACTGGAAAGAGGTTGGCCATATCCATTTGTCTCCCACACATAAGGTATTTATAGACACTGATATGATCCCCTCCTAGTATTCTTTTCTCAAAAGGATACAGATCTCTCAGATCACACAGATCTCTCAGCCTTTCTTCATAGGGAAGATGCTCCAGGCCCTGTATTATCTTTGTGGCCCTCCGCTGGACTCTTTCCTGGAGATTCCTGTCTTTTTTTGTACCAGGGAGCCCAGAAATGGACACAGTACTCCAAGTGAGGCCTGACCAGACAAAAAAAAAAAAAAAAAAAAATATACAATCACATTTTTGTAACTAAGGCTGAAGCCATTTTGCAGCTAAGATTTGTGTAGAAGTCTATCTGCATATCCTTTAATATGGGTGCTGACTAGACCTTTTGTTTTTTTTTTTTCAGTGAAACGAATTGCCTAGTTTTACAACACAAATTATTTGTAGGAAACAGTGACCCATTTTGAAACAAGGTATTACTACTCCCAACCATGTACTTGCCACTTGGCAATCTACAAGACAATAATTTAATGGAAATTCTGATTATTTTTTTTCTCCCACTAAGAGATTTCAACCAGTTTTGAAAATGTCAGGATATATGATGGGGAAAGATGAATATGTGGTACTCTGGCTGATTCCCACCTGTAAGGAGACATTAATCTAGAAGAGCAATTTACAGGTATCTGCTAGTGTGAGAACAAAACACCAAACAATGAAACTTCATTTGGGGACTGTTAGTGTTAGGTCAGAGGTTGGACTCAATGATCTTGAGGTCTCTTCCAACCTAGAAATTCTGTGATTCCCACCTCCACAAAAAAAGTTTCCTTTCCTACATGCTTCCTGAATGGGGCTCATTTATTACAAACCAAAAACAATCCCTATAAATTATCTATGTTAGGAAATAGCAAATTACTTTTGTCTATGTAAGAGCATGGTCAAAACTTGTACAGGAAGTACAGGAAAGAGACACTTGGAGAAAATTTGTGTTTTGTTTGTTTGTTTGTTTGTTTTTACTTTGTTGTTGTTGTTTCCAATTCATTGTTCTTTTCACTGTGAAATAAAATCAGTGCATTGTTAGTATTGTAAGTACTGAATTATAGCATTTTAAAAAACTTACTGGAGTAACTGGATGAGAAAATTAATACACAATTTTTACATATCCAAGAGCTTAATATTTCATTTTTTTTCATCCTTAAAATATTTACAATCTAATTGAGCACATCAGAATTGGAGGGATTTGAAAGAGAAAGAAATATGCTGGGTTAAAACATATGTTCCAAGTTTAAGAGAAAGAATGGTAGAAAGCTAGGAATAAGAGAAGGAATAGGAATTCTTCTCTTATAGGAATAAGAGAAGGGGGTGATAATGACTTTAGCAAACAAGCTTTCTGCTAGCCAGACAAGATTCCTGTTATATGTCAAGTACACTCCACTCACAAACACACTCAGTCCTCTCCTTACACTTTCCTTGGCATGAAGTACAATGGGTCTAAATGGAAATTTGTCGCTATTTTGTTTTAGGCCTGCTTTATTCCTTTCAACCTCGCTACACTTTTAAGTACTGTTTAGTCAGACTCAGTACTGTGGCATGGAAAGATCAACCCAACACAGTATCTTTAATATGAACCCTCAAACTTTTAAACTTCAGAACTTGGTACCATGCTTAGGCTGAACACAAATTTAATGAGCTGATCTTTTGTAATTCCAGAATAGCTTTGGCCCAAATGCCACCCAAATATGTTACATAAGTTCCTATGGACTACTATTCCCCTCCTTGCCTGCTGTCCCTAAGTCTTGGGTTATGTGGATTGAGAAAGATCATGTATGCTTCAAATGTTGAAGCACTTGATCACCTTTATATCTGAAAATACTTAAACATATTTTTTTTTACTCCATGTTACATTTCATACTGTACATTTGATTGAAAGTTTTTTTTTTTAAAAAAAAATCATAAAATCAGTAAGCAATAAACCTCATCCAGAAGACTGTCAGGGAAATTCAGTGAATCAACATTTTCTTAAGAATTTTGCAATTGCCTTCCTCCAAAATCTTATGGCAAACATTTAGCAAAATACAAAGAACCCACCTGTAGATAACTACACCATTAAAAATAGAGAAAAAAAAAAAAAAAATGCTTACCTAACAAGACTATTGCCATTTCAGACATGCCTACAGATGATTAAATAAGGTGAAAAATGAGAACCAAACTAACTTATATTTTTCTTCAATATCATTTTTATTAGTGTTGCATTTGCTGGTATATTAACAAAATGTGTCTTTTTCTGTCATTCTTCAAGTTAAGGTTACTCTATAAAACTGTTTCTGCTTTCGCATGACCCAAGTTTCTATCCTTGAAAAAGATAATTAAAACCTGTTCTAACAAACAGTGCTAATAGGTATGTTTCTTGATGTGTGCTGAACTTCAGTATGTTTTTCACTTTCACGGTTGTCTTTCATTCACTAAATTCTTAGTACTTCCAAGGAAGACATCAATTAAACAAATAAACATACAGAACCTAAAACCAAAGCCACCAAGAAAAGCAACCCAACACAACTCAAACAATGAGTACTCTTTCTTTTCATTGGCAATTACACCTTAGATTAAAAATAACACATGGATTTACCTCCCCTCCCTTCTCTTTATCTTTCCATTAAGAAACATTTCCTTCCTCTGAGACTTAGTTTAGATTTGTCATCAAAGTTTATGCTCCTCCAGTTTCTTTTTGTATACCTCTGGTATACCACACCTTTAATTTATTATTATTATTATTATTTTCATTTTATGTGAATTATTTTGTCTGTGTCTGTCATGCAATCAGGCTCTGCAACTTTGTTTCCTTACTGTCATAGTTAACTGAAAAATACTGGAGAAAAACTATCCCACAACACTTTCAGAATCAGTTATTGTGAAAATTAAGAGTAAGTCCATGTTCACTTTCTTTTCCTTAACATCCCAGAGAAGATTCAGAAAAAAACAAGAGAATGTGCTAAATCATTTAGGAATGCTGATTGTGCATTTTTTTCATTAAATAAACAAAAAATATAATATTTAACCAAAGGAATTCAGCCTGCTTTTGTATTTAAAACAATCAATCAATTAATCAATCAAATGAAACAAAACAAAAAATGAACAATAACAACAAAAACCAATCCAAAAAAAAACTAAATAAAAACTAAATAAAATAAAACATCAACTAACAACAACTAAATAAATAAAAACATCATCCGATGGGTGAGCAATTGGCTAACGGGCAGG
>CM021735.1:44184916-44195825 GCA_011075105.1 Heteronetta atricapilla
GACCAATGACTGCTTTGTCCCCCAGGTGCGCCTCAATAAGTTTGAGATGCCATGCATGAATTATTTGTACAGATAAGATCCACCAAGAGTTATCTCTTCTCTAAGCTAAACAATCCCAGGTCTCTCAGCCTTTCCTCATAAGAGAGATGATCCAATCCTCTAATCATCTTCAAGACCCTTTAATGGATTAACTCCAGCATGGCCAACTCTTTCTTGTACTGGGAAGTCTAGAAATGGACAAATAACTCCAGGTATTCACAACTCATTAGTACTGATTACAGAGGAAGTATGACTTCCCTCAAATGGTCTACAACTTCCTCACAAGAGGGAGCGAAGGGAAAAATGTTGATCTTTTCTCCCTGGTGACCAGCAATAGGACATAGGGAGAAAGCGTGAAGCTGTGTCAGGGGAGGTTTACATTGTTTATTAGGAAAACGTTCTTCACTGAGAGGGTAGCTGGTACTGGAACAGGCTTCCCAGGGCAGTGGTTGAGGTACCAATCCTGATGGAGTTCAAGAAGCATTTGGACAATGCTCTCAGACATATGGTTTAATTTTAAGGTCATTATTTGTGGAGCCAGAAGTTAGACCTTTATGCTTCTAAACTGCTGTCAATGCTCTTCTTAAAACACAACAGGATGCACTTAGCCTTCACTGCTGTAAAGGCATATTGCTGGCTCATGGTCAGCTTGTCCACTAGGAAGACTGAGTCTTTTTCAGTCAAGCTGTTTTTCAGTCAGTCAGCTTCCAGACTGTACTGGTGGCTGGAGTTACTCTTCGCCAGGTGTGGACCTTGGCCTTTCCCATCGTCAAACTTCACGAGATTCTTGCCAGCACATTCCTCTGGCCTGTCTGGGTCCCCTTGAATAGCAGAACAATTGTATAGTCTATCAGCTACTCCTTTCAGTTTTAAATCACCTTCAGATTTGTTGAGGGTTCACTCATTATCCAGATCACTACAAAAGATCACTACACTCATTAGCCAGATCACTACAAAAGATGTTGAAAAGTATCGGCCCCATTATCATCCCCTGGGGTATTCCACTCATGACTGAAATCCAGCTGGTATTACTGTTACTGGTCATAAGACATTAAGCCTGGAAGCTTAAAGTGACTGGAAGTTTTTTTGTTTGTTTGTTTGTTTTCTACCTTGGTACTCATTTACTGAGTACATATTTCATCAGTTTGTCTATCAGAAACAAGAGAGCATATTTTTTTCTCTTCAAAGATCAGCTTGGTAAAGTTCTGTGGGAAAAGGGGGCACAAGAAGTCCAGTTAATATTCAAGGATCACCTCCTTGAAGGTCAAAAGTAGTCCATTCTTAAGTACAGTAATAAGATCTTTACACTTTCAGGTGCAGTGGTGAGTCTGAGGTAGTATTTTTATGGATTTAAAATAGTTTTTCACTGGTGAGACCCAGCAGGTATGCCTTAAAGATTTTATTTAATCATGAGATGAATAAATTATGAAATGGAATGAGAGGCTCTTGGTTAGCAAGAGGGGGTATCTCAAGCCTCATATGTGTCTTGCCAACTGCGAAGCTACTCAAGTTATCTGTTTTCTTAAACAAAATACCTCTAATTTTCCTGTTAAAGTGGGACCTTTGCTTTTATTCAATGAAACAAAATGTAATGAAAATCTAACTCAAGGAGTAATTTATCATGGATTTGGGATGGATTAGAAAAGGCAGGGCATGGTACTTGAGTGAAAATGACTGCAGGCTGGGAGTTTTTTTCTTCCCTCTTTAATTTCCTGGTTTGCATTTGGTACCAAAAAGACAGTTGACACTTTCTAATTTGGTGACATGAGCACATACTTCATGTAAATGTACACACATACAGTGAGTTGCCTGCTTAGAAACAAAATCAATAAATACCTCACCTATTCCCTTTTTCTCTTAACTCTTTCAGAGTTGCATCTGGGATCTTCTGTTTTCATTATGAAAAAATGCTAGAACATCTTTTCAATTATTTCCCAGTGTCACCAAGGGCACTTTTTAAACTCCAAGAGATATACTGTTTAATGTTGACTAGGTGATGTTGGAATAATGTCCTTTGTTTGCAGACCTGGAACAAGCTGCTTTCATATACATTGCTCTTATGGCAGAAATAGTGGAACTCTACCTCCTGGAAAGAGAGACAGAGAAAGAAAAAGTTTAATGCTTGTTAGAATTTCTTCATTCTTGTCTTTGTGAGAGTAATGACGGCACTATGTGTGAACATATAGCTCAGTAGACAAATTTCCTCAGAACATTTGTTGGTAAAAAGAGGTTTCTACCCCAATTTACAATTAAAAAAGAGATCTAGGAGAAGTGAAATCATTTGGCTTACGACATGCATTAAACCAGAAAGCATTTTTCCTCACATGATTTGTAATATATATATATCCTTTTCAGTCAAATCTTTTCTGGGGAAGGGGTTGATTTACACAGTGTTTTCACTTGTAAAAATTGGAAGCAATCAAAAGGTGTCAAAACATATTGCTTTGGTTTTTTAAATGAAGTATATTAACTGATTCAACATGACTTTTTCTTCAAAATATCCACTAATTAAAAAAAATGAAATAAGAATAACATTTATTGACACAAAGTGATTCTTTCTATAAATTTTGTTTAATAAAAAATTTAAGATTTTTGACCTCTACACCAGAGTAGTATTAGCATCATTATTTATCAGAGTCAGGAAATTCTCTTTTGGAGTGAGATTTATTATTACTGTTTTTAACTATCATTTTGTACTCCTGTGGTAATTTCAACCAACTCCAGTCCTGGTTGAGAGACACAAAGTTTTAAGAGTTACACAAATGAAATAAAATCAGAAACAAAATAAATTTATAATATTTTAAAATTTTATACTATATGTTAAGAAAAATGTGTTTTGTTTTGTTTTGTTTTGTTTAAAAAAAAGAATCATAAGAAAAATATATCTTACCAGTTTCAGAAGTTTAAAATCTATTTCATAAAACATGTTCAATACAGAGCCTTGAGCCATCTATATTCAGCGTCATTACCTAAACTGTTATGGCACAATTTCTTCATTGTCTCTGGCTTTGTTTCCCAGTCATAACTTAAATACACTAACTATCATATAACTTAGTTATCCTTTCAATAACCAAAAAAAGTAACAAAATTAGACTGACAGTGAGCAGAGCTATCAAGTCATTGTATCTGTAATGAGCTGAAAATGTATTTTGAATTGTAAATTATGGCTTTATTATTTTAGTCATGAAGCACTCTCAATATATTTGGTAGTTTAGCCCCTGATATAAAGTGTACAAAATAAAAAAAGTCTCTGCCACATAGTGCATGTAGTCTGATTTTAGACTCTTTAAAATTGTTGCAGGAATTTTCCTCGAAGAAAAAGGATCCATTTTCTTTTACACTTTAAGACATTGAGTCCACTAATGTTCTTTTTACTTCTTTTTGCTTAAATGTTATGACTAGCTGAGGAATTAGCATTAGAAATTGCTGTGAATCTAGCTATGCTGTTTCATCAGTGAGAGGAAAATAATAACCCATAATCTTGAAGTTGTCTGTTCAAATGAATCACTTAATTTCTTTTTTTTTTTTCAGATTTTTATTTATTTTTAGCTTAGCATATTTATAACTCTCACTCTGATTCTAAAATACATTTACATGTGAGAAACAATTAATTACATTTTTCTTGTCATTGTTTCTGTCTTTTTCTTCCCTTTTTTTGACCATTTTGCTGAAGCTGTATTGATATATATGGTTCACTCTTCCTCAGAATATCCAGAACATTTTTTTCTTCCCTCAGATCCATTCTCACAACTACTTCTTTTATCTTCTACTTTTTATCAACTACTGCCTTTATTTACTTTTCTTCCAGAACCTGAAGGGATGCTGCTGTCAGATCATCTTCCTTATTGATTGTTCAGATCATGTCACTGTCCTCTTTAGATTTCTTTACTAATTTTGTATCTCTATCACATTAAATTCTAGCTCCAATGCTTGCGATATGCAGCCAGCATTACTCGTCACCCTTTGTTCCAACCTCTATCCCATTTTTTGTAGCTTCCCCATAGCAATCATAAGTGATGACTTTTTATAATTAGTTTAGTTTATAATTAGTTTTAGTTTATAATCCACTTATGCAAAGATCTCTGTGGACCACCTATGTTTTATATTTTTGAGACC
Source organism: Heteronetta atricapilla (assembly GCA_011075105.1). NCBI lineage: Eukaryota > Metazoa > Chordata > Aves > Anseriformes > Anatidae > Heteronetta > Heteronetta atricapilla. Next base: position 44,189,072 of record CM021735.1, read on the forward strand.
TTTCATTAATTTTATTTTTCTTTAAAATGGTGAAGTCCTTCTAAAAGAAGGACTCTCCAGTGTGGATCAAAAGCTGTAAAACACTATGATGTGATAAAAAACACAGTCACACTTTGTTTGTTCTGTTCCTGAAACTTTACCTCCATATGGAAACAAATGGAAAAAAATCCTCAGTGTATTTGAGAATTAGGAACAATACTCATGAAGAATTGACATGGTTGGTTTCAGATGGTGAAAGAATTTGAGGTTTGCTGACAATAAAAAATCCAGTGTGGGTTCTAGTGAGGAGATAAAAAACCTCACTTCTCTGTGTTGATAAACAAAATACTTGAAATTCAGATTACACTGCTGTGGTTTTATGATTCCTTCCTCTCTTTTGATGGTAACAACTTCAATCACTAGGAATACTCTTTACGAAAGTAAGCTGACAGGATTTGCTTCATACAGATTTTAAAGTCATAAACAGAAATAAATGGGATTTTTACAAGCAAATCTCCTGGCATGCTTTTTAAGAGTGATTATCCTGTTGCTTATGTATTTCTTGTTTGCTTATAATTCGGGTAATTGTGTGTATTTATCTTTTGGAGAGGATGAATTGTTGTTTCCATTAATTTATGAGAAAATGCACCTGTGATATTAACACAAAATGGAAAAGATTAAAAAATAAAAATGCAAAGACAATTGCAAAGGCATATTCTAATTTTCCAGGAGAAAATACCTAAAGTTCATTTCTCAATCAGTTTGTGGTTTCACAGGGCAAAGAAAAGAATAAAGAGAAATGACCTGGAGAAAAATATATGGGGAAAGAAAAAAGGTCATGTACAGGAACAGAAGACAATAATAGATGGACTCTGTAATGAAACAGGCTATATTATTTATTTATTTACTTATTTACTTTCCATCAAACTAATTGCAGAAGTTTGCTAATTTTGCTTTCTTAAGTCCTGCTGCCTTTGCCTTTGCTGTCAATAAATTAATAATAAAATAATAAACCAATAAATTATTCTAACAGGAAACTCTTTTGTCACTGTAACTGTTTGGCTTGACATCATGTGTAATGTAGTCTGTTCTTGTGAAGATTTTTAAGCTCTAAAGAGTTTGGAGGTGTCTCAATTTCTACATACTTTTGTGAGATATCTTCTTAACTGGTTCTTGCATTCCTCTAACAATTCGTATTTCCTTAATTCACCAGGTTTCCTTGAAAAACAGCTAAAAATACCATGAGCATTGTTTTTGTCGTTGTAAAGTTGTGAGAGTACATTTTGCTTCTGGACTTTTTCTTAAGGGACTAGTATTAATATTTGATAATGCAAAATATATTAAAGAAAAATTTTGTGTGTCCAGCTGTAAAGAATAAGCTGGAATGACTAAGCATGGAACTCAAGATGCTTTTCAATATAAGTTTCAACATCTCCTAATGTATTACTTTCAGAACAATTCACCTCACTCTGTTCCTGTCATAAAGAGGGTAATAAAAAGAAAATATATAAATCATTTATATTTCAAGATTTTCAGATGTAAACTTTAAAACATATTCATTTGTGGTTTGACTTGCAGTTGCAAAGCAAAATCTGTTCATAAAACTTCTACTGTTTTGCTTTTATTTTATTCTTATGTGCAGATGTATGTATGTAATAAACATATATTTTTGTGGTAAGCTAGTCTTCCATAAGAAAACCTGCAAAGGTTTTGTACTGAGTATTTAAAGCACAAAACAAGAGAAGAAAGATATCTCAATACAGAAATTAGTCCTACTGAGCAAGAACAATGACTCAATTTCTTTGAATGTTAAGTGCATACATCCTTCCTGTGTTGATATTTACAATATTTTTGTCAAGAAAATTACATTCCAAAAACTAAAGAGCATATACAGGAACAGCAACTATTGGAGAAAGATTGGTAAAAGAAGTTTGTGAAGAAAGGTATAGCATCTCCAAAAATATATATAAATAAATAAATCTAAAGTATTTGCATCCTGTTAGGAAAAACTAGCATACCATGTTGTAAGCAGCACAACTTGAATTTTAAATACTCTCACTTTTGAAATATTTGGGAAAATCTTTACAATTGGAACTGTTAGTATAAATTATTTTGTACATCCTTTAAGTAATGAAAGTTGGATAACAAAAATGTATCAAATAATTTTTTCTTTGTTTTGGAACTGTTTTAACTTTCTCTCTTCCAAATTGGAAAAAAAAAAAATCACCACCACCAACAAAAAATCTTAAATCAAAATCTCTTCTATAGTCATGAAACAGTGATGCTAAAGAACAGAGAAAAATCAGCACTGATTTTTTTCAGCCTTAACTATATATTTGATTCCTATCCTGACACAAAAAACAGCAGAAAAGGATAAATCTTTAAAAAGTAATTTGTTTGACAAATCTGTGTTTTCTAGTAAGAAAGAAAACAGGAAAATTTCTGATTACTTGTACTGATTTTTGAGATAATTTTAACTCTCCAGATGGAGACTCTTCCAGTTTAACAATATTTATTATTAAAATTATGCCCTTCGCTCATTTTAGTTCCACTTCTCTTAACTTTCCTCATTTCCAAAATGTTGTAAAAATTAATCATTCTTTGATTTGTACTGCGGGTCTCTTGTAGTCAAAGAAGATAATGCACTGGTAGGATTATGTAAATTGAGATCTCGGCCCTTCGAGTGAGTTAGAATATATGCTTACAAATGAATGAATATATCATTGCAAAATCCTTAGTGTCACTGATGATGCCTCTGCTGCACATCATTCTATTCTCATATCCATATAACTATAAGCACAAATATTTTATACTTTTAGAATCATATACCTTTATCCTGGTGAGATTCCACTGGCTTTGTTATTGCCTCATAAACTGGAAAAAATCCATACTTTCTTGCACCTATAATATTCCTTATTGTAAAAACCCTTGTGCACACATAACTTTGCTCATTGTTTCTCTGATTTATGTGGCAACAGTTGAACAAAAAGCAAATAACTGGTTGAAATATTCCACCTTCTTTGTGACCTGATTTCTTGCACTGATTTCTTCATTCAGATAGGATAATGTGATTTTTGTGGTGGATTAAATTGGACACAGTGATAAAGACAATGTATTATAATTATTACAAAATTTTGGATAAGGAAAGAAATTTATACCTTCTGTCGATTGTATAAGTGTCCTTGCTTCATGGAGCTGTTTGACTCTCATCTTTATACTTGTAGCCAGAATTAAGTTTTGTCTTTGATTTAACACCCTGGTATATGCTTTACTGAATATACCAGTAAATCACTAATTTAATATGCAGAAAATTCTTGCTGGCAGATATTGTTTTTAAAAACATAGCATAACAGCATATTCCAGCAGATCTTTTCATGCTGACAGTAATCTGAGAGAATTGGACTTCCACTACACACTAAAGTTTCACATTGGAGATAGTTGGGAAGTTGAGGTAAAAATGAAAGTGAGGTGTTTTAACCAAGAATCAAAATTTCTTTTTATTTATATTACAATAATAAACAAAACAGTGTCAAAATAGAACCAAAGATTTGCTTAAACCTTGTGCACCTGAACAATTTCCTTGCATTCGATATCATGCACCTGCCTAGGAGTTTTATATTAATATATAAATAATTTATATTCTTATATAAATATTCATATTCATATATTCATATGCTCAATCTGATACAATGATTTCATTGTAATTAACCAACCTTACTCCAGCACTAACTCTTACACAAAACGTCCAACTGAATTAAGTCATGGGTGTATCTTAAGTATATATACTTTAGTGTCCATCTGTGACTTGTGTGTGGTTAATAACATGGCTTTTGTATGATTATATACCTTCTAAACATCATATCCTTGAAGTGTTGCACACTAAACTATGAGTCTTTGTTTTTCTCCAAGCAATGACTTGACTTTTACACAACCTTTGAAGTGTCTGCTAATTCCACTGTAGTCATTCATGGATCATATTCTGGATTGTAAAAGTAATATATATTTTGCTATCACAAATCAAAACACACAGCAAACTACATACACTGTTATTAATTTTCACAAGCTTCAGTTAACAGAATGTAAGAACACTTTTATATCATTTTATCCCCCTTCTGGAAATCTTTTCATAAGTCTCTATATATTCTCAAATTTATCCTTCCTTTTTGTACATACAGTCACTCTATATGCTTACTCCTTTAAGTCACGTCTCTGATAAAATACCACACATCCATGTTCTAGTATGCTACTTGTTACTATGAATGAAAATCCAAGTCAATGATGTAAATATGAAGCACATAATTCATTAACAACCAATGTATTTGGATTATGTGTTTTCTTCCTCTTTCTAATAATGTGTAGTATGTCAGCCAGTTTAAGATTTAAGAGCAAAAGAGGAAATGAAGTCATGAATGTGTTCTGTTGTCTTGTAGGTGGGATTTAAGCAGGCACTCTTTTCTGAGAATGATGCTGTTGACTGTGCAAATGAATGCACAATCAATGACGTGCCAAGCTACATCAAACTGTGTATCTTTCTCCAATTAGTTCATAATTTTTTCTGTCTTGTCAATGATCAAGCAAAACATCAAGACCAGATTAATGCATCAGTAAAGTTCCTGACAAGGCTTATATATCCAATCTTTTCTTAACAAGCATTCAAATATATAGCCCCAATTTGTCAAAAAGAATTTAAATATGCCATAACTTAACTCCTATTGTTTTCTGATTAAATCAAAGGAAAAAAGTCAACTATATTGTCAAAGTTAAGCCCACTCTTAGAAGGTAGATCAGTCGGGCCTCTATATACACTTCAATTGCACAGTCTGTTAAAGGATACATGTTTAATCTTAATACAGTTATCACTAACTGTATTACTGATGGATCACTCATGTAGTGAGTTTGAGATTAAATGTATGTATGTCAAAAAATAAGAATTGTTTTAGTTTTGAAAAATATATGATTTCCTTCATTTATGTAACTCATTCTCAAGCAGTTCACAGGAGAAGTTGTTTTTTAAATGCTTACTTGCGTATTTGTCAGCAGTTGAAATGAAGAGACAGGAAATTCTGGTTGTTTCAGAATACTCTGCCTAGTAAATACTTATATAGTCATATTATTTGCATTTTGAATCTTTTGAGATGAAAGAAATTAAATGGACTGTGTAACAAAAAGTTGCAAAAGGCATCAATGTGGTGACAGTGCAAGTATCCTATCATGTTACTAGCATGGCCATTCTGCCTTACCACATCCGTATGCATTTTGAGCATTCGCACTTTTGGAACAGCAGAAGATATTTTGACAATTAGGGTAAGCACATTCCAAAGGGAAATATGGTAGTAAGTTATCAATTGAGTCCTTAGATAAAACATGTCATTTCTAATGTGGTCTTAATGCTGTTCAGCCTTCCATTAGCAGAGACCTCTGCATAACCATAGGCAAGCATCAAATACACAGTAGTTTATAACAGTAATACATACAGTGGTAAAGCAAAAACATAATTATGCAATAAGAAAAGACACAAACTGAAATTTGCCTTCAGGCAAAATCTTTGTGTCTATAAGCAAATTAAAGTGCACCCTTTTCTTCATTGGTGTATGAACTTACTTGCATATTTTTTCTCTTCTCACCTTGCCTTTTTTATATGATTTAGAATCAGATACAAGTTTATCTGGTGTACATAGCCAGGAATTCAAATAAGGGCCTGATGCTGAAGAATTAACGATATTTGAAGTGAAAGAACTGTTTCTTCTTTTCCAAAGAATAAACTGGTATGTTGAATACAGTGGGGGAAGACAAATCTCATATATTATTTAAGCAAGAATTCTACCACTAATGGCCTATACAAGCTCCATGCAGTAAAAGTGTTGCAACATTCAAATACCTTCTCTTACATTCAAGAAAGCTAGTTAAATGGGTATTATTTTTTTTGTTTGTTTTCTGACCAGATTGATGAGAACTGTTTAGAGATTTCCATTTGTTGTTGTTGTTTGTTTGTTTTGTTTTGAAATAGTTTCTGGAGTAATTATTTTTTAATTTCTTAATAAAGGCATCTAAATTTTATTCTTAAGTTCCCAGTCACCTCTCTGTAATGCCAATATTTGGCATAGCTATACAAGCTGGTCACACAGTGCCTTGTAAATGGTCCTCAGATATGAATAGACAATGCAAAAGGGAAGATGGTTTAATTTGCTGCCAAATAAATTTCAGGACTACTTGCTTAAATTGCAGTCATTGCAAGGTAAAAGTGAACTAACTTGCTTACATCAAGGAAGCCTAGGCCAGTGAACTACCAAATATTTACCTTACAGCAGTGACAACATTGTCGAAACTTGAGCTTGGCAATCATGATGTTATAGCTTCAATAATTCTATATCCTTTCGAGTTACTCATTTATAAAGCATGAGTGTTAAAAGCCTTAAAGAACTTGTATGAAAAATTCTGCATTCATGGTTAACCAATCCATCTTCTTACTTATATTTAATGCATTGTGAAATTGCATTACTTTTATTCTAGAAATACACTTGGCCCAATATATATCTGGTTTTAAAAAATTACTTTTTGTTATTAATCCATAACCTTTTTCATTCTTTGAATTTAGGATCCACTGTCTGACAGTCTTTTGAATTAAGTTTATTGTGACTCTCCTGAATTATTAGTGTATTTTCTTCATCTTCATCAAATATAAATTATTTATTGAATCATGAGATAGAGCCCTTCCCTGCAAGGACTGATCATGTTTTTTTTTTTTTTTTTTTTTTTTTTTTTTTTTTTTTTTTTT
>CM021735.1:44195925-44223774 GCA_011075105.1 Heteronetta atricapilla
TTTTTTTTTTTTTTTTTTTTTTTTTTTTTTTCCTGAAAGCTTCTTCTATGGACAAATTATAAAAACACTTAAGTCAGCTTCTTCTACAGTAAAACATTAGTGAAGAATTTATAATAGGCCATCTTGTAGAGGCATTATGCTATCACTGAGAAACAGAAAATAGCTAATTTGTTTGCAAATGTTCTTAGGAAGGGTTTTTTTGTTTGTTTGTTTTTTTTCCATATAGCTACTAAAACTGCACCAGGAAAAATGGAGCAAGGACTTTATCTGAATAATTTAATTACTATAATTAGAAATAAGTAAATTATGAGAGGAATAAATTTTACTTGTGCTCAAAATAAGTTTTACCCAATGTACCTCCAGGAGCCATCTCTGGAAGTCATCTAGCAGGCCAAGTGGCATGCAGAGTAATTTCTCTGTAAATGGTTTAGATTACTTAGGGAACAAGGCTAACAGGTAAAAGGAGTCAAAGCCCACACATGCTCCAAAGTTATTAAAATGCATCCTCAACAAGCAGAGAATGACACTATCTAACTGGCTTAACTTCTTGGATTGATGAACATATACACAAGTACAATTTATTAGTAGGTTTGGTGTTTATCAACTTTCTGTTAATTATCTTCAAGCTTATGATTGAATTATCTAGCTGACTGATGAATTGAATTTCAGCATATATTTTGTAAAATTTGATCTTCTATGGTTAGAGATCAAAGAAAAGAAGATTGCAGCTGTCAGGAAGAAAGGATGCACTGACAAATACATTAAAGCTGAATTTTCTGAGATGAATGAGAATGTATGATGAGTGCTTTTTGATATAGTTATGGTTATGCTAGTAGTCAATGACTTTTAAGCCCATATTCTGTCCTGTAGCACTCCTTAAAATCAGATTTCTTGTGTGGACGATCTCATCCTTTTAATCATATGCTTCTCTTGGGACAGTAGTAGAACTCGTTACACAGAACCCTATGAGATTATTAAGGAGTCAAGATGAACATAATTTCATGTTTAATTCCCTGCCCACAGCTCCTGTGATCTAATCCTAATGGCCAGTAAAGATTCAGGATGGATGGGCATGACATGTTTCAGATTTAAATAGTAAAAACTATTTCTGGAAATAGGGCTTGAGACTGAATAATTTGGGAACAAAATGTACTTGACAGAAGTTATTACTACTTGTGTGCTGGTAGATTTTGAACCTTTGTTGCAGAAAGCATGCCACAGAAAAATATGTTTTAAAGACTTTTTTATTCCTTAATTTGAATAATTAAACAGGAAGAACTTTCTGAATTGGAATTGCCCTATGGGTCATGGATGAGCAATTCAGCCCAGCCTCAAAAGGAATGCAGGTTTGTATCTTAGAAATAAAACCTTGCATTTCCAGAGAACTGTTTCATCAAGTACACTGTAAAAATAATTGAAGAACAACAACAACAAAAAAAGAAAGCTGTGCAATTTATTTTTTTTTCAATATATAGGAACTTTGAAAAAATAAAATTTATGCTGCAAAGGTCATGTAAATATTTGTTTTATGAGGTTATAGGTATGAACAGGGAATGTTTATTAGTTTTAAAGGAACTGAGAATGAATTGAGATATTGAATCCTTCTCCTGTAAAGACATCTCTTCTTACATTTCTGGGTAATGCTCATCTGAGATCAGCATTTCAATGCCCTCTGATGCATTGTTCTCTTTACTTCTCTAGTGCAATCTTGTTCAGCAAAATTCATTGAATTATTCAATAATTACCTTTTCATTATATATTTCACTTATATATAAAATCATAATTTCTGTATAAACACATATGTGGATTTAAAACTATTACCTGTAAATAGTGAATATGAATTATGTTTCTACCTGGTTTAGGCCGCTCCATAGCAATGTTCACCATAAATTGTGTTACTCCCAGCTAAGAATGTTCAGGTCCTGTGGACAAAATAAATGATTATTTAAATCCATGTGCATTATGGAATTTTTGTAGCACCAAAGTCTTCTAAGAAAATTATGATCTGAACTAATTAACCGTTATGTTCAATTTTGTTTTTGTTTGTTATTGCTTTGCTTTGTTTTGTTTTAACAAAGACATGTAAGTCAGTTAAAAGAGAGGCAAGAACTTTCATATTTTTCTAATAATTAAGATTTAAACTTGGATCTACATGTGGAATTCATCAAACAGCCTTTAGTGTCAACTTCATACTTTGTTATTGTTCCATATTAAGCCTGGAGGGAGCAGGGGATGATTTTTCTTATATATATATATATATTTTTCCTATAAATTTTTTACTATAAGGCATTTGTGTCTATTTGCAACAGTCATAAAATACTGTAATAAACAGAAACTTCATAAAACATTCATTAAAGAAAAAGTTTTCTAAAGCCAGCAAAAGAATAGACTTCCCATGGCTGCTAATGATACAAAGGTGGATAATCCCTCAGATATAATGGCCTTAAAATTTGCTGTCTTTATAATATTGTTTTATTAATATTCTTCTATATATATTTATATTTATTATATCTAATTAGTAGAGCCATATAAAAGGAAATTTGATGTAATGATATTTCCTGATTATGGGGAAGAGAGACTCAAAATTAAGGGAACTAATTTGTTATTCAAAGTAACTTAGAAAAGGAGATTTTACCAAACATGTTCCTTCTCATACCTGAAGAGTGTTTTCATTATAAGTGAATAATTTCCTCTGTAAAATGGCATATACTGTTTCTGGGGAGTCTCTGAAAAAATATATATATATATATACTGTTAAAATAATTTAAAAAAATAAAACATGATTCTGTTTCTCAGGTCTAAGCTTTATGCCGTTTATTTTTTCTCCACTGCTGAAAAATTACATGCAAGGCCGGACACTGAGTCTTAGGTTTTATTAATTTAATCTATTTCTTCTGATGTCATAGTCAAAATTTTCCATTTACAACACTTGCACAGGCTATTGGGAAATGCTAGGCTAGAGCCTAAGCCTTAAGCTTTATTCATTTCTTCTTTTCCATTTTCTTCTCTCTTTTTCCTTTCTCTCTCTCTCTCTCTCTCTGTCCTGGGGAAAAAGAAAAACAACAACGAACTTAAACACTAGAGAATAGAAAAAGATCATAGTAAAACAGAGTGATCAAGAAAGAGATATTCGGTCCTTGATTAAAACACGAGAAATAGTAGCAATTGTTAACACCAAGAAGTGTAAAATGAGTCATGTACTGACTGTTAAAAACATATTATTGTATTTGTCTGGTTATCCAAATACTTGGTGTTTTATGTGCATCCAAGTGAACTATAAGGTTATTTTTATCTGTTTATATTTATTGTTTATATTCTGGAGAACCTTTCTTTTCTTGAAAAATCTCCCTCAATTTCTATATGGAACTGCACAGCAGATGATCAAATTAAATCTTGAGACTGACCTGGTAAGGGATGATCAGCAAAGGGACTTGGACTCAGTTCTGTAGCATCTCCAGTATGCAGAGGACTAGAATAGAAAGCAACAATAACTCTTTTCTCAGATTGTTTGCAAAGAAGATTTATTGCTGTGTTATGCGGATAATTCAGTTTTGGCAGAAATACTGCAACTATGTTGACTATTTTCAGGTTTCTTCATGTGGGCAAGCTAGTATTTTTCTAAGTAATTTTGGCCACTGCTGACCTATTCAACCCCTGTACTCATGTACCAGTTGGTCTTTCATCATGAGTGTTTGCCTTTTTCAGTGCATTTGAGTTGTTCTCATTGTACTACTAGTTGTTTTTTGTTGTCATAGTTCTCGTTCCATTAATGTGAATGCCGTATTTTTATTGAATGACCTTTGCTTAATCTATTCATATATCTCCAGTGAAATTTACTAGAATCTGTGAATATTTTTTTCTGTTTGAAAGATAGACTAGAAATCTGTGCCGAGTATAGAATTGTCTCGATTTTTAATATTTTTTCCTTAAAGAATTTTACAAATACTGCTGCTGTAAGTGTAGAGTTCAGAATAAAATATATGAAGTAGCACCATAGTTTTTTTTTTTTTTCCTAAAAAAACATACTTAAATGAAAAGATGTATATTAAAAAATTATAAATTACAGCAAGTTCCAAACAAACGTCAGTATCTGAAACTGAAACTGACATAAAATACCTACACCCATGGCTCTCTTCTGTGTATGCAGATAGTTATAACCTTTATTTTTTATTTGTCCATTTGAGTCACTGAAATGATTTGCATTACTTGTAATCAACATTTTATGGTCTTGCTAGATGTAAGAGAATTCACAGTTCCAGGGTTTGGATCAAGGCTTGAAAGAATTGGAAATTACATGCTTCTGGAGGCAATTCATTTCTGGAGATTAGGGACATAGGAGTGGAGCAGATAGTAAATTTATATGAATTTTATCACAGCAGAATAACTTTCCTTCATAAAGGTTACTTTACTTCTACCTCATATTTACTATCCTAGCACTAAATTCTGGGTCATGAGAGCACAGATTATTAGAAATTTTTTCATGTATTTTTTCATGTTTGAGAATTTTTCAGATGAAAAGCCCCTCCTTTCAACTAATTTAGTGAACAAGACTGAAAAAGGTTGGTGGCCCTCATTCATACTCTTGTAAAGCATACCCTATCCACAAGATTCTGCAGGTTCACAAGCTGAGATGCAATTTAAAATAGTCACCAAAGAACTAGTTCAACAACAAGAGTGTCATAACTAGAAATTTTCTCTAATTGCACATTGGTCATTATTGAACATTTGTATCATATTTAGAACTGTGCTAGATTGTTCTTTATATACACTGTCACCCTTTGAGAAGTTGAGTTAAAAGATTAAATCTGATGAGGAATGTAACACCACTTCACATCAGAAATACCTCTAGCCCTGAATGGAGTACACTCTTCTCATTTATCTGAAACAAACAAAACCCCAAAACATTCCTGAAACTTCACAGTGAACAATTATGTAAATTTCCTCCTAGCACCTATCAAATAGTAATTGGATTATGTACAGTATTTAAAGAAAATCTTTTCTGGCCTTTTGAATTCATTTGATGTTCCTTATGAACATGAGTTGACAGAAAGCATATATGTGCCCTAAATCTTTATTTTCTATTAATTCACATTACAGAGACAAACCTGAACAGAATTAATAAAAATTAGTTTGTAAGGCATCCACTTAGAAACTAGACAAAATAATTATAAATTGTACTCATCCCCAGAACCGGAGAGGAACTTTCCAGTGGCAGTAAGAGAGCTGGATTTAAAGAAATAGTAATAATGTAAAAAAGGAATTCAGGACTTTCCCATCAAACTAAAATAAGTGACTAGAAAGCACACTGGATTTGGTTCAAATGTTCATTTGCAATCTTGATGTCTTTGTTCAGATATTGGTTCTGTTGAGTATTTACATTGCCGAATGTAAACTAATTTATGGCACTTACATCATTACTTAACATGCTGTTAATCATCTTCCATGCTGTGAAATACTCTGAAGTGCTATAAAACACAGCCTTTCTCTGAATTGGAATAGTCTTGATTCATTGCTTATAATTTTCCTTTAGGAAGGAATTGAAGTTGATGTGTTCAAGATGCTGTCTATACATCTAATGGGACTCTAACAAGAAGAATAACACAAACATACTCTATAATATGCTTGACATATTTTCTGTATTTGACTTCCTGTTAGAGTCATTGTTTCCCCTTAGTAAGATAACTGCTGTAACAAATGGAGGGACCAAGACTTTATTCCTACTCGTTACAATTGTGTTGAATATCATCACAAAGAAAACATGGAATTCACTGATAGACACTGAAAAGCATGCTGCACCACATTTCATCAGAGATTAGCCAATTGAAAATCCTCTCTTGCTGTATTTAGTGTTACAGATCAGTGTTACAGGATTATGTTCTGTGGCAAGACGCGAGGTGATGTGGTCCAAGATATATGAGGAACAGCTGAAGTTGCTTTGTTTGTTCAGCCTGGTGACTAGTGATAGGATACAAGGGATGACAGGATGCTTGAAGCTGTGACAGGGGTGGTTCAGGCTGGATATCAGAAAAAGGCTCTTCACTGAGAGGATGGTTGGGCACTGGAACAGACTACCCAGGGAAGTGGTTATGGCACCGAGCCTGCCAGAGTTCAAGTAGTGCTTGGACAACACTCTCCGAAATATGGTTTGATTTTTTGAGTGGTCCTTTGGGGATGCAGGAGTTGGACTCAATGATCCTTGTGGGTCCCTTCCCTCTCAAATATTCTATGATTCTATGATTAGTGTATTTAAAGACGTGTTTTCATGTTTATATATGTATGTTTAGTATGTAGATACTCATCTGATCCACCTTACACTGATGATGTATGTCTGCTCACTGTACTTGCTCACAACCTTCCTAATTATCAGTCACATAAGTTTTAAGCATTAAAAAATGTGATTGCATTAAAATTGTAGATAGCGACAAAGCCATTTCTAGAAAGGTGAAACATTTTGAGATCCCATCACGCAAACTATAATGTTTGACCATCAGGATTAAATGAAGGATAGGTTAAAGAAACAGTATAGGAAGATGCAATAAGCTCTGCTATCACAGGAAATCATGGAAAGTGAGCCATGTAATGCTGTTTGATTGAAATATAGCTCACAGTATTTATGTATCAATAAATATTGGAGATCAATCAATGAAAGAAATGTTTGTGACATTTGTCCTTCATTTACAACTTGTGATAATTTGCTCTTCTTATCTTAATTTTCCTTTTCTTTTCAACTGGAAACTGTATGTCAGTGTTAGCTCGGCCATGCACTACCATTATTCATCCTAACATTAGATGCCTTTCATTAATAAATAAATTATCCTTTATAAGTTTTCTCTGCCCCCCTAAAAATCTCATTTGGGACTTTGATTCATCAAAGGATAATGAATTAGTTTCTCAGAGTAAATCTTACACGATTGTTTCAATTTAAATTAAGCTCTCAATAAAATAAAAATACCCTAAGTGACTGGCTCAGATTAGTAAATGCATAATAAAGTTCTAAAAGACACAAAAGATAGACTTTTATCTGAACATCGCTAATTCTTATGAGTATAGGCATCTGATAGGTGTTTTGCTGCATAGCGTTACTGCTTTGTTTCTGTTCTGTTAAGCTATATATCTCAGAATAATTTTAAAAATGCATTTTGCTTTATTCCTTGAAAAAGTAAAGCCAATTCCAGATGCTATTCTAGTTTACCTCAAAAGAGGAACTGATCTTACTTTTATTAAGTACAGAAAAGAGGATGGAAAATGTGAAAATAATTTATTGTTAACTACTATTACCTAAGGAAGAGATGAAGTCCTTTTCTTTGAAATTACTAGCTGTTAAAAGATGAGTTTTCCAAAAAGTGGACTACTTCTAGCAAAGTTGATTCAACAACTATAGACACTGTGTTACTAGTAATGGTAAAAATATCAGCAGTGATATCAACTAGCTTGAGTTTTGAAAATCATTTTTCTAAATACCAAATGCAAATAGACATAACCTGTTTCTCAGTAACTGGAGCTGTCATTCTTAGACTGAAGATGAATAAAAGAAAACAAGAAGTCAGAACATACAATCTCCTCTTAAAAAAAAAAAAAAAGTCAAATAAATTAATTTTAATTTAGATTAAAAAAAAAAAAAAAAAAACACCTAAATCCAGTCTGAGATCTTTTTGTTTATCTGGGGTTTTTATTGAGGGGGGCCACCTTTTTTTTTTTTTTTTTTTTTTTTTTTTTACTATTATTGGTGTTGTTGTTCATGCCCCATGAGAATACCCGGCAGAGAGGTTCAGTTCTATTAATTGGTCAAGACCATGCTATTGTGTGGCCATGGTCTGTGACGAAAACTAAAAAATAATAATAAAAAAATAAAATCTTTGTATCTCTGCGCCAAATTTCAGTCTGCAGTGAATTTGTATAGCAGAATTTTAAAATCTGTTTATAAAAGAAATGCAGTGAGAGAGTTAGATTGTAACATTAGTTCCTGTAATGCTATAGCTAACAGATCACTGAATCATAGAACAGTTTGGGTTGGAAGCTTAAAGGTCATCTAATTCCATCCCCTCTGACATGGGCAGGGACACCTCCCACTAGACCACATTGCTCAAAGCCCCAACCAGCCTGGCCTTGAACATTTCCAGGGACAGGGCATCCACAACTTCTCTGGGCAACCTGTTGTAGTGCCTAACCACTCTCTGAGTAAAGAATTTCTTACCTATATCTAATCTAAATCTACCCTCTTCTAAATTAAAGACAGTACTTGTCATATCACTCCACTCCCTCACCAGAGTCCCTCTACAGCTTTCTTGTAGGGACCCTTTAGGTACTGAAAGGCTGCTATTGGGTCTCCCTGGAGCCTTCTCTTCTCCAGGCTGAACAAGCCCAACTACCTCAATTTCTATGAAGTTAGGAGAGGTGTTCCAGCACTCTGATCATCCTTGTGTCTCTCCTCTTGATTCACATCAGTACATCAATGTTCTTCTTGTGCTAGGGACTCTAGAGCTGAACATAGTACTCAAGGAAGGATTTCACAAGAGCAGAGTAGAGATAGAGAATCACCTCTCTTGAGCTGCTGACCATGCTTCTTTTGATGCAGAACATACACTCTACTGGCTCATTTTGAGCTTCTCATCAACCCATGCCTTTCTCCTCCAGGCTGCTCCTAATACATCCTCCACCCAGACTGTATTTGTGCTTGGGATCTCTGACCCAGGTGCAGGACCTTGCACTTCGCCTTGATGAACTTAATGAGATGCTGTTTCACTTTGGGAAGAATTAATTATAAGCATTTGACAAGCCCTTCATATGTATGTTTTTCACTAGATTTTGAAGTATACTGTCGCTGAGTGCTAGAAGGCAATGAGATTCTGTAAAGGGGAAAACTCTCTGGATTAGAATCTTGCAAAAAAATCCCCCCTAGCCCTCTTTCTAGAAGTATTCTGCCCTCCTGTGGCTTTTTGCTTCAGAAAATCTGTTTACTTTACGTAAATTTGTCTATCCTACCTTTTCCTGGAAAACAACAAAAATAATAATAATAAATCTGTTGGGGAAAAAAAAAATGAAAACAAACAGTGCTTTCCGAAGCAGTTGTATGAGACCATAAACACAACTATGCAAAAAATAACAGTAACACAGTAACTTTGTGTCCAATACATGTTGTGGGATAGGAGGGAGGAAAAAGGAACTGAGGAAAAAAATAAAATAAAAGCACTGTAAAGATTCCCAATAATTTTCCTCTTACTATATGGTAAACCCACTCTATTTATGCTTTTACCATAAGATGTCCACTCAGGTTTTATAAATATAGTGAATGAAAGTAGTTCCTTTACTACTTACACCTTGTTGCTTACAAATAACTACAGACTACAGGCCCATGCACTTTGTCTGAACAAAACATAAATCTGGAAAAAAAAAAAAAAAAAAAAAAAAAAAAAACTGTAAGGAATTAGTTTAGCAGAATGCTTCTTGTGCCAGTGTCTGGATTACCACCACATTTGGTTCAAAGGTTTGTTTACAGGAAACGTGGAAGGAATATTTTTTTGCCCTGAATCCGCATGGTTTGTGTTATCATTCCAGAGCATTGTATTATAGTACATAATGCATATATCATGCCTTTCATAAAACACATCCAGAATTATGACATTCCTTTGGACTTACTGCTGGATTTATTTCACAGATGCTTACATTGTATTACATCCATTTTATAAGGCCTTGTATAACACATACAGATTTTAACAATGTTCTATGTTACCTTTTTGTACAAATTCCTGAAGAGTTTGCAAACCCCATCTTTTCACTTCCGTTTCTTTGCTCTTCTAGGCACCACACAAGGTAAAAATCACTAAAACTTCCACTTTTGAGCCTCACTTACGATTTTTATTTCTGACACTAAAAAGGAATTCTGCTAGTAATGGCCTAAAATAGACCCTGGGCAGTTCTGAAGTTGTAGTCAAGCAATTTTTTTTTTTTTTTTTCCCATCTTAGAGACTCTACAGGGATCTTTAGAATATTTAAAACTGTTAGCCTTTTCCTTATTATCAGGTTATTAATATATTTAAAAGTAATAATAAAATATTTTTCTTATAGGCAAACCCAGAAGATCATTGTCTGTCTCCGTGATCCACATTGATCAATAGACCTAGGATCACCTAAGGCAGATACTTGTCAATATGCAATTGAAACTATGAAGAAAATTCTTCAACTTCCCTGCTGTGGTGGTTCCCTGGACAGCTGAGCTCTGCCATAACCGCTCTCTCACTTCCCCACCTGATGTGAAAGGGTGAGAAAATATGATAAAAAGGGCTCAAGGGTTGAGATAAAGGACAAGGCACTCTATCAATGATTATAATCATGGGCAAAAGAGAGTAAGCATATGGACATCAATGTAATTTATTACCTATTACTAACATGCCAGAGCACTGAGAAATGAAAAGCAAACTAAAAACACCCTCCCTCTAGCCACACTCTTCCACCTCCTCCCCCTGAGTGGTGCAGAGGAACAGAAAATGGGGGCTACGGTCAGTCCCTAACACTTAATCTCTGCTCCTCCTCCATGGTCACTCTCTGCCCCTGCTCCACATGGGGTCCCTCCCACGGGATGCTGTCCTTCCTGAACCAATCCTGTGGGGGTTTCCCACAGGCAGCAGCTCTTCAAGAACTGCTCCCACACGGCTCCACCTGTCAGGAGCAACCTGCTCCAGCATGGGTGCCCTACTGGTGGCAGCTCCCTCCAGATCCCCTGCTCTCCATGGGCCGCAGCCTCCTCCAGGCCACATCCACCTGCTCCACCGGGGGCTCCTCCACGGGCTGCAACGTGGAGATCTGATCCATGTGGGACCCATGGGCTGCAGGGGGACAGCCTGCTCCACCAGGGGTCCTCTCCACAAGGCCGCAGGGGAACTTCTGCTCTGACACCTGGAGCACCTCCTCCCCCTCCTTCTGCACTGACCTTGGGGTCTGCAGGGCTGCTTCTTGCTCCTTGCTCTCCCAGCTGCTGGGGTGCAGCAGTTTTCTTTCCCCTTCTTAAATCTGCTGTCACAGATGCGAAAAAAAAACATTGCATGTTGGCTCAGCTCTGGCCAGCAGTGGGTCCCTTTGGAGCCAGATGAAACTGTCCCTTATCTAACACGGGGTAGCTTCTGGATTCTTCTCAGAGATGCCACCCTTGTAGCCCCCTGCTACCAAAACCTTGCCATGTAAACCCAATATGCCTTGTTGCCCACTTCCATATTTATTTGTACTCAGGCAGAAAAATAGCCACAATTCATTTAGTGCAATGATATATATATATATTTTCCTTAAGTCATCAGCAATATTCCTTTATACATGGTCTTTATCAAACCAGCTCTCAAAGCCTTTACTGTTTTATTACATCACTTAATGACACAATTATAGAAAATCAGTCTCAAAGGTCTTACCCTAAGGTCTTACATGAAGCAGTTTCATTTGGCCATCACAACTGATTAGAACTGTGAATTAGCCCCTCATAGTTTAAGGCCAGTGATTTCCTTCAAGTCCCCCTGCACAATGTGTTCAGCACTAAAAGCCTGACATTTGGGCTACAATAGACCGCTTAAATAGTGGACCGCCACTGTCTTGCCGTCTTATTCTAACTGCAGTGGAAAAACAAGATCAGCAGAGCCCAGACAGATCTGAGGGCACAGTAACCTCTGGCAGGAGGCAGTAACAAGCAGCTGGCAGTGGGTGAGATGCTAACGTCTTCAGCTGCCTCTGAAAACTGATGTGTGAACAAGTCATAAATCATTCTTGTTGTAGAGGACTATTTAGTAAATATCTTTCAAAACCTTTGTGGATTCCTCTCTCTAAGTGAGTAAATTGCTGAAACAGTGCTTGAGTGAGAAAAATCTTGCTGAAGTATTTGGAAATATGCAAACTGTTTTTCAATCAAGCAATCCTTCTCATTGGAGGGACTGAAATTTAAAGAAATACCCACTAGTCTTTGCAATCTGTTTTCCACATATCTTTGTCATTTTCTGCAACATTTTTATTGCAGCCATGAAGCCATAAAGAACTCGTAGACTAATTTATTGCCTAGAATATTTCAATGACCAAAAATATGTGAATGCTTTTGACATGCAGCTGACTTTGGAAAGAATTCTATTGAAAAGAAAGGAGGAAAATGCTTCACTGTTTGAAAGGCTACATTGAACAAAAAATACTGAAATTTAACAACTTGCTTTCTACCTCTTCAGCATTACTGAGAGAATCCGATGAGCTCCAGGTGTGTTCTTCATAATTTGTCAAATGAATGTGTAAACCTGTTCTGTTTGATACCAATACTCTTAACATTAGTCTTACATATTTAACATATAACACACATTAGGTTTTTACAAGTAAATTTTCAGCATGTGTTTCAGTCTATGGATAGATTCATTATTGTTCCTATTAATTCAGAATTAAGTATTATTATTTAGGGAGTAGATAATAAATATCAACAGATGTTTATTCAGGTAGGCCATTAGAACACTAGTGTTAGCTTTTGGTAAAACTAAGGTCTACGTCTCAAAAACTGAGAAGTATATTAATTTGGAGTTTTGTTCTTAACACCCTTTTAGAGCCTACCATCTTTAAGGCATTTCATTTATACATTGAATTCATGACATATTTGTCTGTCTCTGACATCTCTTCCTTCTACAATTGAGTATTTTTTAAAAGGGAGAACACAGCAAGTTTTATTAACAGAAATGAGACAGTTGTGTCAAGTAGGAAAATAATAAATGCAATCATCTCAATAAAGAAAAAATCTATAAATCTGGCTTCATAACTGTAGTTACTAACTCTGTAGACTAGCTGGACTCCAAATGGCAAAAAGCCACATGCACAGCTGTGTACCTGAACAAGGCAATGATGTGCTACACATACACGATACAACTTTTCTACAGCAAAACATAGTATCCTGTAGGTATTTTTATTACTGAATTTAGGAACCAGCTACAGCACATTAGAATAGCTTGCAAGAAGCAATGCCTGCAGTGACAGAGTCATAAGAATGATGCATTCCTGAAGTACAAGGAGAATCTAAAGAGATAACGGGGTTTTCTGAGGTTTATTTTCTGATTAGAACTACTCAATGCTATTTCCAAGACCTTTGCTTTATTTTCTAATTAATTTCACAGAATCGCAGAATTGGTGCAGAACTTCCTGTGCTCCATTTTGTGGCCATTGCCCCTTGTCCTATCCCCACAAACTACTGAAAAGAGGTTGGCCATATCAATTTGTCTCCCACACTTTAAGTATTTATAAACATTGATAAAATCCCTCTCAGTCTTCTTTTCTCCAGACCCAGGTCTCTCAGCCTATCTTCATAGGGAAGATGCTCCAGGCCCTGTATCATCTTTCTGACGCTCTGCTGGACTCTTTCCAGGAGATCCCTGTCTTTTTTTTGTACCGGGTAGCCCAGAACTGGACACGGTACTCCAGGTGCGGCCTGACCAGGTCAGAGTACAGGGGGAGGATCACCTCCCTTGACATGCTGGTCGTGCTCCTTTTAATGTACACCAGGATCCCATTGGTCCTCTTGGCCACCAAGGCACATGGCTGGCTCATGGCCAACCTGTCATCCACCAGGACCCCCAGGTCCTTCTCCTCAGAGCTCCTCTCCAGTGGGTTGGCCCCCAGCCTGTACTGATACATGTGGTTGTTCCTTCCCATGTGCAGGACTCTACACTTGCTCTTATTAAATTCACTTGGTTTCTTCCTGCACAGCTCTCCACCCTGTCCAGGTCTCGCTGAATGGCAGCACAGCCTTCTGGTGTGTCAGCCACTCCTCCCAGCTTTGTGCCATGAGCGTACTTGCTGAGGGTGGACACTATGTCCTCATCAAAGTTGTTGATGAAGATGTTGAACAGGACTGGACCCAGCACCAACCCCTGGGGAACACCGCTAGTCATAGGTCTCCAGCCAGACTCTGTGCTGCTCACTGATCACCACCCTCTGAGCTTGGCCTGTCAGCCAGTTCTCAACCCACCTTACTGTCATCTATCCCACACTTTCTCAGCTTTGCTAGCAGGATGTCATGGGAGACAGTATCAAAAGCCTTGCTAAAGTCAAGGTAGACGACATCCACTGCTCTCCCCTCATCTACCCAGCTGGTGATGCCATCATAGAAGGCAATGACGTTGGTTGAGCACGACTTCCCCTTGGTAAATCCATGCTGACTAATCCTCATAACCTTCTTCTCTTCCAATTGTTTGGAGATGGCATCCAGAACAAGCTGTTCCAACACCTTTCCAAGGACAGAAGTGAGACTGACTGGCCTGCAGTTTCCCAGATCCTCTTTCTTGCCCTTCTTGAAGAACAAAGTGACATTGGCTATTCTCCAGTATTCAGGCACCTCTCCTGTTCTACAGGACCTTTCAAAGATGATAGTGGTTCAGCAGTCACCTCTGCCAACTCCCTTAGCACACGTGGATGCATCCCATCGGGGCCTATGGATTCGTGTGCATTAATCCAACTTAGACACTCCTGAACCACTCCCTCATCAACCATGAGGGAGCTCTCCACTTCCCAGACCCTTTCTCCTTCCTCCAGTGTCCAGGAGTCCCAGGGGGGAGTTGGCAGTGGAATATTCTTCTCTTGCAGCTTTTCTATAAGGATTGGGCAAATGTTTGTTTATACTTTTTTTTTTTTTTTTTTTTTTTTTTTGCCTACACATTGGTGTATATGTTGCTTACAAAGTGTCTAAATATTCTTCCTCCCTGTTCTGATAATTTGAATGCTAGAACTAATGGTAGGAGACCATTGCCAACCATTGAGGCAAATACAGAATTTATCTATCAAATTACTCTAAATTAAAATTTTGTATTTGTCAGCAAGTCTTTGTATTTGTCAGCAAGTCTTGGATCTGTTCAAATTTCAATCTGTAAACATATTTTCCCTAAAATTTATACTAATCTACATTGCAAATTACTTCAAATTCTCTGAGGAAGTTGTTTAGAGGAGTGCTTAAGTGCCAGTGCTTTAGTGAAGGGATTGTTTTTTGGACTGTGTTTGGACTGTACCAAGGAAGTCTGTCAAAGGCTTAGTGTAACTGCAATACCTAAAATCAATGTGGTGCTACTCATTTTATTTTAAAATGTTGTTTATGTGATTATGCAATTCTATTTCTAGGCAATGTATGACACTTCAATTCAGATGTGTGAAAAAGTGTCTTTATGATTGTGTAGAGAGGGTTCTCAATGCAGGAGTACGGTGGGAATCTTGCCAGAAAGACCATGCGAGCAAATTGAGGTAACAAATATTATGGGTTCAAAAGCCTATAGTAAAGACCACAGCAAGATTCCTCCAGCTAGATTTATTCTACAGCTTACTGACAGTAAAGCTATTACAGAGATATTGGATTGACAGAATTTTATTAGGCAATTGGGTGAATTATGCAAATTAACCATAGAACATAACTAGATCTGGGAACACAAAAAGCTGCAGATCTGGAATGAAATCTTATCTAGCAGTTTAAAGGCTAAATCTGGCCAAAACATGAAGCTCCAAGGTACAAAGGGGAGTTAGTTCCTGGTCAGATTTCCATATGGAATTCTATTTAATCCAGTAAGACATAAAACCTTGAAAATAAAAGTGATATACCAGCATAAATAAGGAAAGAATGCAATTCAAGCAGCAACAACAAAAAAATATCATTTCCATACAACTTCAAAAGACAGTATCTGTGTCAAAACCTGCCATGGGGAATATTTATAGAGTTGCTTAAAAATATTTCTACATAATGTCTGCACAATAAATAAATAAATAAATAAATCATATTACTTTGAGATTTTTACTGATGAAAGACATACCACCATTTATAGGATTTTATCTAAATTCCTAATGTTTTTCCATTAATTCTTGTGCCTCTGGTATTTCTGTTTATTCCCACTGTCTCTAGTATTATGAGCTTTCAAGATTCCCTCCTCCTGTCTTTCACTATAAAAGAGATTTTTGATCTACATATAAATATCACCTTTGTTTTGCTTTCACATCCAGCCTGAATTTGTCAGGCTGCCTCTCTTACTTCTCTTACCATATCATCAACTCCAAAGTAGTTACTTCCTCTGGAGTTTGGGGTAGGGATTTCAGTCAATATATTGTAGAAAATTGATTGTACTACTGTGGATGTATTGATTTCAGTTGAACTACAGAGATTTATGCTAGTTCAGGGAGTAGGCATTGTGTTCTGTGATAGTCTGGGTATGTTAAACTTATATGCAGAAAGGAATGGATCTTGCAGTGGGGACAATTACTCCAATCCTGTTTTGAAATCACTTTGCTTTAATGATCCCACAACTATTTGAAATTTCATGTCTGTTTATCACATTACAGCATTCATAAAATACACATTTTTTAAATAAGCAATACATACGATATTAAATTCTAAAGAACTTTTTTATTATTATTTTCTAATAGAATATATTGGCTTTTCAGAGGGAAAAAAAGATAACTCTTTTCATCCTATGTACATCTCTTCATTTCCCTAGCCAATGATCTGCCATTGTTATTTATAATCTAAATTAAAAATTACCATAAAGCATAACTGGCTAATCCCAGTCATGTTTCTTAACTGCCAGATATTCTTTTATCAGCAGGTCACAGTCTTGATTGAAAGATAGACTGAATCATCTCATACCTACTCAGCAGAAAGAGATATTTCATTTATCCAATGATTGCAGAGATTCATAAACAATTTGCTGACAAGATATTTGCACAAAATACTTTTAAGAGTTTTTTTTTTCTTTTTTCTTTCTTTTTTTTTTTTTTTTAATAAACTTTCCTTGGTACAGGAATAAATCATTTTCTCAATCACAATGCTCTTTCACAGATGTAAAACCAGCTATTACAATATATAATTTTTTTCTTCAAACTGGAAAGATAAATACACTGCATCTATCAGTCTTGGACTGTGACATTTCTGTTGCACAATGACAGTATTCAAGGAAGAGCATAGCATAGCGTTTTTAAAGCTTGCTGCTCATCCCACTTGTAGTTTATACAGCTGCAGATCACAGATATTTGAAGAAATATACACATTGACCAAGGGGAAAGCAGGATGTAAAGAGACAGCTACTAAAGCAAGAAACAAAGCCCCTGTCAGATTCCCAGTAAACAGGAGCATAGTGACACTACAGAATGCTACACTGACGTCACTGAAAGAAAAAAGATTCAAGCCATGCTTCTGAGCTGTGCTTGGGAAGAGCTAAGGGGGAAGCACTGTAAATGGACCAATGTCTTTAGAGTAAGAGATGATGTTGAGAGGTATGGGCTCTTTTGGTAAACAAGGAAATTGATGAGAAAGCATGTCAGGAATAGGCCTAAATATGGAAGTATGGAATATGTTTATATATGCAATACTTTACGGTTGGGTTTTGAGTAAAACAAGTAAGAACACTCCATGGAAAATTCTCCCTTTTCTGACAGGTCCTCTAACTTAGCTAGGTTTGTTAGATTTTAAATATGAAGAACAAGAATAGTGTCAAACATTAAAAAATGAACAAACAAAAAAGCTTTGATGTCAAGTTTTTTAATGTAAAAAGTAGTTGTGATGTAGAATTCCTCTGTACAGGTGCAGGAAGTCCAGTATTTCAAACAAATCAACTGCTCATCTCCAGTGAGCAGAGCAGTGGGCTGTGAGCAGTGGGTGTCTAGTAACTGCTTATCAGACACCTAGTAGATTGGTCATCTGTGCATCTAAAAGAGTATCTGATAACTATGAAAATCAGTACAGAAACCTGTTTCAGCCAGGATATCTGAATGATTTAACCACATAATCTAGGCTGTCCTAAAAAGAAAACTAAACTGTACTGAGACAAGTTGAATCACTGTACTATGTGAACTGCATTTTTTTTGACTTTTTTTTTTTTTTTTTTTTTTTTTTTTTTAGGGGTGGGGAGATTTACTTGACTAGGCTGCAGGATCTGTAACTTCAACAGTCATCTTCTTAAGCATTCTAATGCATCTAATGTTATGAAAAAAAATGAAATTAGGCAGATTTTATATAGCAAAATAAAACCTCACTGAGAATGGTAGTACAGGATCTTAAATATTTCTTGAGTGACATAAGCTTTTCATCATGTGCAACAGTAAGTTGAAAATTTTCCTTTCACTGTAGTTTTCCTTTCATTTAGAATATTTTGGGGAAAAAAAAAAAATGATCCTTGCATTAGAAGAAAAACTGTCCTGAAAAATTATGTGGCAGAATGGAAAGAATGGAAAGGAGGATAGGTTACTATGGCTGTAAATATCAAAGAAAGAAACAAGGGCAATTCTAGTTTTATGGCTTTTGTGCTTTTTATACCTTTTTTCTTTTTTTTTTTTTTATGCTCTTGATTCTTCAGTTTACAAATGCATGTAGTCATCTACACATCCACACAAAGTAATGTGCCACTATTTTCTCACATATTCATTTAAATAGTATGCAGTCAGAAATTTCAAAAGGTGTAGATGTTGTCTCATATTTCTCTGCTGGTAGGTATACGCTCTGGTTTAGTAAGTAAAAGTGTCAAAACAAAAAACTCAGAACAGAGACATCAACTTTGTTGTTGGTCTCTGTTTATAAAACCACTGCTACTACAAATGCCTTATAATCCCATGAATTCAATGTATCACACGGGTGTGTATAGGAGAGTCACACTTTCATTTTAAAATTATCTCACCTTTCTGAATGCAGATAATAGTAATACCGAAAAAAAAAAAATCTTCAGGGTAGGAAAGATCCATATAATTAGTATGTGTGGACTGTTTTTTTGTTCAGTTATCATAATGAAATAGAATATATATTATCCCGACAGAGGTTATTTTTTAAATATCCTTTCAAAGAGAAAGATTAGTTTAAAAGAGTAAACTGTTTTTAGCACCAAACCCAATTTAAGCTTTGTTTCAGTTTAGATATCTAGTTTTTTATTTATTTATTTATTTTTATTTCCTAATATTTGACTACCTCATGTAATCCTCATAGATATATAGAAACCAAGTTAAATTTGCGGAGGAGAAAAGCTCTTTCCTGATTATTTCTCTAACTCAGTAAGTAGAAATCTATTCTACTACCATTAAATTATTATTACAATGAAGTTCTAATTTTAGTAACATATTTAAATGAATTTTCAAAGCAGTCAGAGACATAGTAGCTAATAAAGCATGGGTATATAAATGACAAGTCACCAGTAATTTCACAAGCACTTCTTGTCACATTACAATTCAAACCAATCCATATGCATAGATACATGTCAGAAACCACAGACACAGTATCTGGCTCATATATAAACAAACTCATAAATATTCAAAGTAAGGATCCATGATCATTGTCAGCTGGCTTCACCTACTCAATGTCTTTGTATCAGAGTTGAGAGGGAAAGATGGACTGAGTACATAAGACATTAAGATGCTGTTTTAGAACCATCACAGGAAATTAGGTGATCTGGAATCAACATTGACCATATGTGTAAAAAATAAAGGTTGATGTACTGTATGAGTGTAATTTAACCTGGCATGGTTATAAATTAGAGATGCCCAGACTTGTCCTGGTTTGCAAATCCTAAATTCTTCAACAGCTTTTCCAGTCAGGTTTCTTAGTTTTGAGATTCTGCATGGGAACAGAGATGTTACCAGAAATTTAGAACTCAGGGGATCCCCATTGAAACAGGTTGCCCTTCTTTGGAAAGGTAGTTCAGAACATATATATTTATTGCTGATCTTTGTAGAGTTGCTCTTAGGTTTTAAATGAATCCTGAAGAATCAAAAGGGACTGTCACAACAGAAACATTTATCTGTTTCTTTTTTTAAAAAAAAAAAAAAAAAAAAAGTGCCACACAGCAGCTGGGAGATTGAGAGGAGTGAGGAACAGCCTTGCAGACGCCAAAGTCAATGAAGAAGGAGGGGGAGAGGTGCTCCAGGTGCCGGAGCAGAAGTCCCCTGTGGCCTGTGGTGAGGACCATGGTGAAGCAGGCTGTCCCCCTGCAGCCCATGGAGTACCACAGTGGAGCAGGGTTCCATGCTGCAGCCCATGGAGGAGACCACAGTGGAGCAGGTGGACCTGCACTGATGGAGGCTGCGGCCTGTAGAAGACCCCTGCCAGAGCAGATTCCAGGCCAGACCTGCAGCCCGTGGATCAGAGACCATGCAGGAGCAGGTGACCTGGCAGGAGCTGCTACCCGTGGGGGACCCAGGTTGGAGCAGTTTGCTCCCGAGGGATGGACCCCGTGTTACGGACACATATCTGGAACAGTTCTTGAAGAGCTGCTGCCTGTGGGCAGCCCACGCCGGATCAGTTCGGCAAGGACTGTATCCCGTGGGAGGGACCCCAGAGCACAGGGGACGAGAGTGACCGAGAAGGAGTGGCGGCGAAGAAGTGCTATAGACTGACCATAACCTCCATTCCCCTGCACCGCTCGAGGGGAGATGGTGGAAGAGGGTGGATGGGGGGGAGGAGGGGGAGAAGGTGCTTTTGGTTTCTTTCCTTTGTTTCTCATTCCTCTACCTTGTTAGTAATAGGCAATAAATCTTACAATCTCCCTATGCTGAGTCTGTTTTGCCCGTCACAATAATTACTGCACAATCTCCTCGTCCTTATCTCAACCCTTGAGTCCTTTTCATCATATTTTCTCCCTGTTCCTCTTTGAGGAGGGGGAGTGAGAGAGCAGTTGTAGTGGAGCTCGGCCGATCACCCAAGTAAAATCACCACAGTACTTCAGGCTATTTTAAATGTAAGCATGTAGAAACATCCACCTTCTTTCAAAATTAGATAAAGGTTCAGAAAATGTATTAACCTCATGGACATTCTTGGTAAACAGAGAGGGACGGATTTTGAAGTTATGGTTCAGAATTGAACATTTTATATGGCTGAGAGCTAACCCAGTAAGCAGTGTAGCAAGCTGATCTCGTCTTTTTACCCATCCTGTCTCTACCTTTGCTCTTCAGATATTTCCTTGGCACCTTTTCTTCTGTTACTGGACTGTCTAGAAAAAAGAAATGGAAGAGGCGTGTGGAAGGGGTCTCTCTGGGAACATGCTTGAAATGTACGTTTGCAAAGAGGCACTTTGTGCCAGAAGAGTTACTGTAGCTCACAGGCAACCCACACTGGATCATCTAATCATAGAATGGCCTTGGTTGAAAGTGACCTTAAAGATCATCTAGTTTCAACCCCCCTGTTCTGAGCAGGGTTGCCAACCATTACAGCAGGCTGCCCAGAGCCACATCCAGCTTGGCCTTGAATGCCTCCAGGGATGGGGCATCCACAACCTCTCTGGGCAACCTGTTCCAGTGCCTCACCACCCTCTGAGTGAAAAACTTTCTCCTAATATCTAACCTAAATCTAATATCTAACCTGATCTCGTCGTATCACTATCAACACATGTAAACAGGAGTTCCTCCTCCTGTTTATACACTCCATTTAAGAGGTGGTCAATTAATTCCCTCTCCCTGCTGGCCACCCCTTTTTTAATGCTGCCCAGGACGTAGTTGACCTTCTGGGCTGCAAGCGTGCGCTGCTGGCTCATGTCCAGCTTTTCATCCATCAGGACCCCCAAGTCCTTCCCCACAGGGCTGCTCTCAAGTTCTTCTTCTCTCAGTCTATACAAAAACCTGGGATTGCCCCAGCCCAAGTGCAACTCCTTGCACTTGGCCTTGTTGAACCTCATTAGGTTTTCATGGGCCCACTTCTCCAGCCTGTCCAGGTCCCTCTGGATGGTGTCCCTTTGCTCTGTTTTATTGACTACACCACTCAGCTTGCTGTCATCTGCAGACTTGCTGAGGGTGCACTCAATTCCATCGTCTATGTCATTGATAAAGATGTTGAAGAGCACCGGACCCAAGACTGACCCCTGAGGGACACCATTTGTGACCGCCTTCCACCCAGACATAGAACCGTTGACCACAACCCTTCGGCTGCAACCAGCCAACCAATTCTTTATCCACCTAACAATCCATCCTTCAAATCCATAACTCTCCAATTCAGAGAGAAGAATGTGGTGAGGGACCATATCAAAGGCTTTGCTCAAGTCCAGGTAGATGATATTTATCACCCTTCCTTTGTCCACCAATGCTGTCACTCCATCACAGAAGGCCACCAGACTGGCTAGGCAAGATCTGCCTTTGGTGAAGCCATGCTGGCTGTCTTGGATCACCTCTCTATCTGATGCATGCCTTAACATGTCATCCAGGAGGATCTGCTCTATGATCTTCCCAGGCACAGAGGTGAGGCCACCGGCCTGTCATTCCCCAGGTCTTCCTTTCTCCCTTTCTTAAAAATGGTTGTAATGTTTCCCTTTTTCCAGTCACCGTGGACTTCACCCGACAGCCATGATTTTTCAAATGTGATCGAGAGCAGCGCGGCAACCACATCAGCCATCTCTCTCAGCACCCTGGGATGTATACCATCTGGCCCCATGTACTTATACACATCCAATTTCATTAGGTGGTCCTGGACTGTCCCACTGTCACAGTGGGACAGAATCTGCTCCTCTTACCCTCTCCAGGAGGTCCAGGGTCCTGACAGACACAGGGAACTTGACCACCCGTGAAGACTGAGGCAAAGCACTTATTGAGTGCCTCAGTTTTTTCCATGTCTGAGGAAGCCAGTTCTCCCATCTCATTTATCAGAGGGGGTACACTCTCCTTGGCCTGTCTTCTCCTGCCTATGTATCTGTAGAATCCCTTGTTATTTTTTGCATCCCTTGCCAAGTTCAGCTCCATCTGTGCCTTCGTTTTCCTGATCCCGTCTCTACGCATCTGAATGACACCCCTGTATTCCTCTCAGGCTACACAACCTTGCTTCCACTTTCTGTACATTTTTCCCTCTTTTCCCTCAGTTTAAGCTGCAGGTCCTTGCTCAGCCATGCCAGTTGCACACTGACTCTGCTTGATTTCTTCTGCTGGGGGATGGAGAGCTCTTGCGCTCTCAGAAGGGTGTCCTTAAAGAGTCCTTAAAGAGCTGCCAGCTCTATTACATTCCTATGCCCGTATGGACAGTTTCCCAGGGGATCCCAGCCAGTAACTCCTTGAGCAGCAGAAAGTTTGCTCTCCTGAAGTTCAGGGTCCTGGCTCTGCTTTTTGCCAGACCCATATTCCTCAAGATCACAACCTCGACCGGGGCATGGTCACTACAGCCCAGGCAGCCTCCGGTCTTAACCTCTCTAATGGTCTCTTCCACATTGGTGAGCACCAGGTCTACTAAGGCTTCACCTTGGTTCGGTCTATCTATTAACCTTTGATCAGTCTCCCTAAGGCTCTGAAGTCCTTCATAGTCTTTAAAGGAGTTCTTCCTATTTCATTACTGCCTACCTGCAACAAGAAAAGAGGATAATAATCCGAGGGCTGTACTAGCAAAGGAAGTTTCTTCCTTACATCTTTAACCCCTGGGAGGCAGCAGACCTCCCTGTGTATTGGGTCTGATCTGCATATTGGGCCTTCCACTCCCTTCAGCAGTGAGTCACCAATGACAATGACCTGTCTTTTATTCTTTACTAAGGAGGTTTTAATGCAGTGGGTAGTCCAATTAGACTTTGGTGACACCTCCAAGTAGGAAGAACCATCACCCTCACCATTGTCTAGTTGTCCTCACAAAGCAGTGTACCTGTTCTGCAGGGGCAGCCGCGGAGGTAGAGGAATCACTGGGCAGGTGCATGTGCTGTGCTTGTAACGCTAAGCAGGGACCTCTTCCCATTGCCCCATCCCCCAATTCATCACCATTGTTAGGGGGAGGAGAGAAGAGGGGGTTCACTGTAGCAGGAACTCTGCCTGCCTGCTGGTTCCCTATTACATGAGTGCTAGGCGGTAGGGGGTCATGTGTTTCTCTTGCAGCCTCTGCTGGCTGTGTAAGCCTCAGGGCTGATAGGGACTGGCTCCACCGATCTATCTCCCGCTCCCTCTCCCTAACGCTACTCAGCCTCTCCACTGCATTCCTTAGGTCAGCCACAAGGCTGAATAATTCACCTGGTCACATCTGACACAGGTGTTGCCTGTCACCCTGCACTGCAAGGACCAGGCTCTGGCACTTGCTGCAACCAGAGACCCATGCACTTGCATGTTTGTGTGGGGCCTCTGTCTGGGTCTCCACACTTTTCTTGACAACAGCCTTCCACCAGGGTGCAAGCATGGCAAACCAGCAGGCTGGCTAGTACTCTCTGCAGTAGAGTCTTCACTAAAATTGTAAGAGGCAGAGTTCCCAGAGAAGAGAAGTAGAGAAGGGGAGGTGAAAAAGGGAGGAGAAGATCCTCCCTGCTCTCCTCTCTGCCCCGCTTGAACTGCCTCATGCAAACTGCCTGCACTAACCGCCAAGCCTGTCCTGTTTGGGAGTCCTGTTCACGGCGCTCCCTAGGGGCTGCTTTTATTCAGTCAACAGGTAGCTGCCTCGGCGAGTGACTACAAAATGGTGGTGACGCCCGATGTAAATGGCCCGTCGCTGCCGCTACTGGCTCCGCCTACGCCTCATCAGTCTCCCTTGCGAGGGCTGCCGGGTCCTGGCGACTCCTTCGGCTGCCTCGAGCGGCCTCGATGCCAGAAGAAGGAGGAAAAAAAAAAAAAAAAAAAAAAAAAAAGTCCTGCCCACCTCGATCCCCCGCTCCGCTGCAGGACACGTCTGCCCCGGAGCTGATCACCTCGGCGAAGGGCTGCCAAATGGCGGCGACGCCCGATTTTAAATGGCCCGTCGCTGCTGCTGCCGGCTCTGCCTATGCCTCGTCAGCCTCCCTCGTGCGTGCTGCCGGGTCCTGGGGGCTGCCTCGAGTGACCTCGATCTGGGATACTGCTGATGAACTGGGACCGTGCCAGGGCAGGGACAAAGCAACTGCAGCTCATGAATAAACCCATGGTGAAACACAGAAAATAAGTAAGAATCAAGAAGCAAAGGAGAAAACAAACAAACCAACAACAACAACAAAACACCACAAACTTTTTCAGTAAAAAGCAAGGAGCAGCAGAAAGAAATTGCCTCACCAAAGGACTAGGCCTAAACTGAGCGTAATGTGCTGAAAAAGTGAGGGGAGTTGAGGCTAGGAAAGGGGCAAGAACATATGCTGGACTGATGATAAACCTGGCAAAGGGGGAGTAAATGTTTTTTCTCTAGCTGTTTTATTGTTTGTCTACTTTGTTTTTGGTACCTGAATCCATAAATGAAAAAAATACATTAGCAATAAATAAATCGAACTTCCTGGAATCAGGACTTTTGCCCCTGGTGACTGATACAGTCATTCATCAGATATTTGAACCAAAATATCTTTTATCTAAGGCTTGGATGAAATTCATACTGTACTCAAACTGGATTACTTATTCTTGGACCTATGCAAAGGCCACATTTTTTGTTCAACAACTAGTTGGTCCCTCATGTAATTCCACTTGCCATGTTTATTTCCACTCACTGCCACCAATAACTTAATATACTGCTGAGTGTCTTGTTCCATTTACGTAAGTGAATATATATGGGATATATGGATGTCCTTTACTATGATGGGCCTCTTAAACGACCTCCGAAGAGAAGGTGAATGTTTGAGACAGAAAGAGACTATGAGACCAATAAAATCAATGAACTCTTTCTTTTATTTAATTTGCAGAATGACCACCATCTGTTACTCCATCAAATGAAAAGCCAATACAGACACACAGAAACACAACAGAATTTCCATGGGAGCTACAGTGAAGTACATGATGGCAGAACTTTATTTTGTATTTTATTTTGTATTTTGTACAAAATACAGAGGATTCACATTAAAAAAAAAAAGAAAATAAAAATAAATAAATAAATAAATAAATTGTCTTTTATACAGTCAGGAAATAAATTATTCTCTTGGATATACCTTGATCTCCAAATCATTTTTACATAGCAGGTAGTTTTTAGAATTCATAATATTGTATACTTGCCTAGAGAGGGTTGTGTATTCATACATAAGAAACACAGGCACTGCAAAAATACAATTAGGTTGAAAATCTAAATTGACCTTTACAGTAAATCTTACACAGTACTGATGTAATCCTCTCCCAAATAAATATTGTAAACTGCAGCAGATGTACTACTTATCACATGAAAGAAGTAGAAAGATGAAGAGATGAAGGAGGTAGAAATCCTTGAAACCTGCTGAACTCTTGACCTCTGAAATTCTTATTTGTTTTCTTGGATGGTCATTTTTTGCAGTGTTGTAATTCATATAAATGATGCATGCAGCTAATCTGTACATAGAGCTGTTTTGATATCAAGCTCCAAAGCCAGTAAAAAAATATATGGCAGAGAAGATATGTCATATCTGTCATTGCTATCACTATTACAGAAAATAGAAAAATACTGAGACTTTCTAAAAAAATCTCTATAAAGATTTTATTAATTTTATGAAGTAAAGATTATTATGAAAGTAAACATTGGGAAACTAAGTGTTCCTTACAAGGAAAATCAAAATAGTCTTAGAAATACAGCAAAAAGGATGTGTAAGGAAAATTATTTCCAACCGTAGAATCTTACTACATCCCCTGTCCTGTCTCTCTTAAAGGAAGAAGTAACATATTTAAACAAACAAAAAAACAAACATTGATCTTCAGGAAACTGTTTCAGGAAATGTACTTGCATACATTGCAGATACTTGTCTCAGCCCAGTGGTTGTATCTTTGTTTTCTTGTAATTAAGAAAATTACCACACTGAGCCTTAGTGCAGTTTAGCTTAAAAGCTTTTCAGTCCTTCTACATAATAATTAAAACTGACCTTTAGAAAGGGAACATAAATACTTTTTTTTTTTTTTTGTCATTTTTGAAGTTTGTATTCAACATTTGTATATAATTTAATGGGCATTTTTAAAACGAATACTGCTAAGGTGTATTTTGTACTAGAAAAATTTCCTTCACGTACTGCAAATTAGTAAACTAAAACCAAGTATCATTGTCTTAATTTCCTGGATACAGTTGTAAGAACCCTTCAGTATTTTCTAGATGACAATACTTCATAAAATTCCATATGTGGCTTTCCCTTCTATGTGTTCTCATAGCAAGAGATAGAATGCTTACTGTACTACCTGATAGGTGTCTTCTAGACTAATGTAAAACTTGAAATGTCAAACTGCAAGTAGACAGAACCTAGTGAGTAAAGTGAAGCAAGTGTATTATGGATAACGTCACTGACAAAACTGGTTTTCATGCTGACAAGAAGCTGCAGAAGGCTTACTGAAGCAGATTCCTGTTTACAAAAATTTGTATTCAATGCTCTTGACAAATAATAGGTCATTATTCATGGTGAAAATATAAAATGCTAGGTCAACAATATTTTGAAAGGTCCTATCTTGGTAGCACATGAAGGCAAAGACATAAAATATTGTTTCCAAGTTATCCATTCCCTTCTTAGGACTATGTTGTTTCTATTGTTTCCTGTCATAACCTTTTGGTTCCAAAAACTTCCTCGGAGAAGCATGGTTTAGAGCATTGGTAGATAGAGGAAGAGCAACTGAATTCATCTACCTGGATTCATGCAAACCATTTGATGTCCAGAACAATACCCTTTTTTTTCTGAATTAGAGAGACATGGATTTGACGGATGGACGAAGAAAAATGAACTGCCAAGTGTAGGAGAAAATCAGGTTTAAGACCAGCTAAGAAAGCTAAAGGAGCACAAGTCCATGGGGCCCAATGAGATATATTTGTGGGTCCTGAGGGAATGGCAGATATAGTTGCTAAGCCACTATCCACCACATTTGAGAAGTTGTGGCAGTCTGGTGAAATTTCCACTGACTGGAAGAGGGGAAACATAACCCCCATTTTTAAAAAGAGAAAAAAAGAAAGACTTGGGGAACTGCAGGTCAGTTTGTCTTTCCTCTACACCTGACAAGATCATGGAGCAGTTCCTCCTGGAAACTATGGCACATGGAAAATGACCACTTGGTGGGTAAGGAATTGGCTGG
>CM021735.1:44224174-44241540 GCA_011075105.1 Heteronetta atricapilla
TTCCCTTCCCTTCCCTTCCCTTCCCTTCCCTTCCCTTCCCTTCCTATTTTTGGTAGAAATTATATATATATGTACATATTATATTAGAGGACAGAGAACAGCAGACAGCTTTAATACTGCACAAAATAATACACACCTCTGAGTCACATAATGAAATAGTAACTATGTGGAATATTGCATAGAATGTCATGGCCATATCCACCCCTCTACAGAGCTTTTAAAATCAGTTCTTCATCCCCTTGAGTGAACCTTTTAAGTTCTACAGTGACAACAGTGTAATGATGGTTTCTAACTCTATTCAATACTGTGTATGAACCAAACTGGCAAAATTTTATTGTGAGGCTGATGTATTTATTTTTCATTGAAGAAAAATCTCTCAATAAATTTAAATGTGATGCTAATTTTCTATGGCAGAATGAAATGCCATTCCACAAATATAAGAATGCAGTTTAGTCTGGTAACAAGGTTTAGATAACAGGCATTTCAACTGGTTTATGTACTTAGTGCTATACAACCAAAATGTTTCAATCCATAAACTAGTTAGGTTTTTGTAATGTAGATCAAGATTTTCAGACTTCCAGCAGAACTCTTCAGCAAACAAATGTAAATAGGTTCTCATTCCTTGTTTTCTCTTCTCAGCAAGTAACACTCCATGCAACAGAGGAGGAAATTCTAAATTTCTTGTGTGCTAGTATAACATGAGACATCTGAAAGCAGGATCCACTTTATTTTCACTACCTAAAAGTGAAGTACCTATTCTGTCTCTAGTAATATAACCTCCCTCTGCAGTCAGTGGAATTTTCCATTGGATAATCCCTCCTATACTACAAAAGAAGTGTTAAAGTCTTGGATTTGCCTTTTACATACCAACGCCAAAATCTTAGCTAAAATCTGCTTGAAGAATAAATCTATACTTGCAGCTCATCTTTATTCATCTTCAATTATGTTTAAGTAACACCTGGTGCTTATTTATATTCCTGAATAAGAAATAGTACCTTCTGTAGGCAGTGAATTTGTCTGAAAAGTTTGTATGGTGCTCATATATACAGTTTAACCACTGATAATAATTTTCCTCTATGTTGCTCTCTTTTTAAACACAGTAAAATATGCATTACAATTAATGTACTTCATTAGAAATGAACAGGAATATAACTTTGTACCTTTCTTCTGAAAATTTATTTAAATAAAATGTGGATTATTTTCTGAGTTATTTCATATTTCAGGTATTTGAGGACACCTTCAAAACATTTTTTTTTTTACATTAAACCTCCCTTATGGTAGCAACACTAAATAATAGTTTAAGGTTTTCATTAGTGGATCAAGCCACTTTAAATAGATTGCTGGCTTTTCTGTATTTTACATAGAAACAGTGGCACAGAAGTAATTTGAATAAGGCTAGTCAGTATTCAGTGACATATTGAACAATAAATCTTGCTTTCATAGTATTTTATTCCAGATTTCTAAGCCACATTGTTTCTAATCTAGTGATCTAGAATCAGAAGGAATATGAAGGAAATTTTCACAAATGCTGTTAGATTGTACATCCTACCAGTTATTAATTTCTATATCAAAAAAAGTTTGTTCTTGAATATTGTCCACAATACATAATTAACTGTCCAATATGATAAAAAAAGTGAATTGTGTTTTATAAATGCTACATATTTCAATCCTAACCAGAATCCTCTGTTTTTAAATATTCCTGATTTCTTATGAGTAACGTTTTCTTCATTTGATCAGCTTGGTGAAAACTTTCAAGAGGGAAATGATGTTTATGATACACCCTAATATCTAAAATATCAAACCACTTATATATATAATATCTTTATATATCTTATATATATATATATAATATATATATACATATCAAAATAAACCCTAAAAATTTCCCTAGATAAAATGGATATCCTTAGATATTCCTGAATGATATAACAAGATTATACTCCTTATAAAGTTTCATACTGCAGAGATCTAACTTATTCCTGGATCTCACTCCAGACTTGCCCAGATCATGCAGAACTGAGACTTGAGTTACTGTGATAGAGTCATGTTCTTATTAGTCTGCTGTGCTGTTGATCCAAGTAGGAAAAAAAAAAAAAAAAAAAAAAAAAAAAAGTTTCATTAAAATTCTGGGATTCAACATCTGGTAGTATATATTCATTAAGAAAGAAAATATAAAAATCCTACATTGTGTATTTCTACTTTCATACTTTCATAAATATTTCATTTCTGAAGATCTTTGAGTTACTTTCCATTTCTTATTATCTTACCTATAAAAAGATGGCAAGATTTAATATAGAATCATAGAAGAAAAAAATCAGATCATGTGTCTGAGAGCAAATGCTTCTTGAACTCTGGCAGGCTTGGTGTCATAACCACTTCCCTGGAGAGCCTGTTCCAGTGCCAGACCACACTCTTGGTGAAAAACATTTTCTTGATATTCAGCCTGACATATACCAGTTGCAATCACTGTATATGAATATAGAGGTATTTATTTTGCAGGAAAAATTGATGAAAGTTCCTCATTATACGAATGTTCCAGGTTATAGTACAAAAGGTTTTATCCATCATTAAAATATGACCTTCATTTCTCAATGCTTAAAGCCAATGTGGTTTGAAATGTGTTTTATTAATTAGATTTTCTTGTCACAAATGACAGAAGAGGTCCTTTAACTCTTTGTTCAAAAGCAAGTATGGTTTGCTCTTTTTCTTTTTTTTTTTTTTTGAGATGTAGCTTGAGATGGTTTTCATAGATGGCAGCTGGTGGAGCCTAAGCTGATACTTTCCATGCATTAGTTATCTCAATAATTTTATCCTTGTTTCTCAAACCCAATCAGTTTTTCTGTTATTTCCTTATATGCTATTTCACAAACTGGTTCTTACGTGCCCACTATGAGATTTTTACCAAGAGCAGGCACAGATAGATACTGAGTTTGTGAAGTAAGTAAATAGGATAAGACTGTGAGTCTCCAGGAAACAGATCAAGGCTAGAAGAGTTCTTTCAGGTGTTAGAGAAATGATTCTCAGCAAAATGCACTAAAGATACGTGTAGAACACAAGCACTTTGACTCAGGCTGCCACTGCTGATTATTAAGAACACCTGATGGACAAGTGGGGCAATAGTAAACCTGTTAGGACTTCTTAACAAAGAATGAAAAAGAGAATGATGTTCTCAGAAATCAGTGTTTTCCTGGCCTCCATTCTTGCTGCAGACATATTCCACCTACATGCACAATATAGCTGAGGTGGATGAATATGAGAATTTCTCAGAATCAAATCTAAAATAATGACCAGTCCTTAACACTATGCAGAGTTCTCAAAGAAAATGAGAAGGGAATGCAGTAGAATCTCTCTGAATTCTTCCTGAGAACAGAGGAAAATCTCTTTTATATTAACTTCCTCTGAACCAGTGGAGCTCTTCAAGTCATTATGGAGGAAAAAGATAAGCAATGGTTATTCAGGTACTCCGTCCCACTTAAAAAGGCTTTAGTTGTGCTAATAATTGCTCTAATAATTGCTGTCAAGCATTTTCGACAATAAAAATCTTTCTGATCTCAGGATTTTTGAAGGTGACTGAATAGCATTTTCTTGTCTCCCTGGTTTTGAACCCATGCAAATGCTATACTGCCAGTAAGCTAAGATCAATAGAAACCAAAGGAAACTAAAAACAAACAAACAAACAACAAAACATTAAAAGATCCAACATCCATATTGGAGTTAACTGAAGTTCAAATTTACAGGAAGTTTTAATGTTACTGAATTACATTCAGAGTCACACACCCAAAGATGCAAATGCGAAAATGAAGGATGTTGGTTTCAGGTAACAGATTTCAAATAGCATACTAAAAGTCTCTGCTCAGCTGTTAAGTATTCTTGAGCGGAAATTTTTAATTGCATGATGCTTTAAGTATATGAGGCTGTCTTTCTGAACTTTCTCTCCTAGTTTTGGCAGTGCTGAGCACTTAAACAGCCAGGTCCACCCAAAAGCAATTTTAAAATAAGATATCTCTCTGCCTAACTATTTTGAGGGGTCTGTCCATTAAGCAGTGTCCATCCATGGAGTTTACTTTCCATCATATGTGTTTGTGATGATCATTTATTACATAAATAAACTAACATCTGGGATTAAGGATTGGATAGGATTGGAAAATCTGATTAACTTTCCTAAGGAGTTTTCACTCCTTCACAGATTGTTCTCACCATCAGTATGTGGTGGCTAAAATACACAGGCTGTCTCAAGGAATATATAAATTTATTTCTACTTGCTGCTCAGCTTAAATAACAATTTCATAATCCATTCCCCATACTACAAGGAATCAGATAATAAATGCTCTTACTCAAAGTCCCTTAAGTCACAAAGGGAGGCAGAGCTTACTCCTTATTTTGTCTAGGTCCCTAAGAGGAAAAATATTTGTATACATTTTGTAGCCTTAAGAGATACAGAAATAGAGAACAGTAGAAGTCAGTCATTAGAGTAAATTGATATTACCCTTTTTACCCTAGCTAGCTGCAGCTATTCAGTAAAGTCTGCCAGCCAGTAAGAGTAAAGAACTAAGATGGGTTGACTTCAGACAACCCATACAGCCAAACAGCCACCCATACAGTCAAACAGCCACCCCACATCGCACTCATTCCTCCCTCCCATGAGACAGGAAGAAAATAAAAGGAAGGTAAAAAGACTCATAGATTGAGATAATGACAAGTCATGAGGGAAAACAAAAGCTGCGTGCAAAAGAAAATCAAAAGAGGAATTCATTTATTACTCTCCATTGTCAGGCAGATATCCAGACACTTTGTTGGAAATAGGGCTTCAACATGTGTAATTGTTGCTGGGGAAAACAAATGTTATAACCATGAATGTCACCCCGTTCTCTTCTTCCTGCTCCTTTTCCTGATCTCTTACTGCTGAGTAGGATGTCATGATGAGTACAAATAGTATTTTGGTCCATTTGGATTGGCAGTCCTCACTGTGTTCACTCAAAACCCCTGGCCCACTCCCATCCTACTTGCTGGGGAGTGGGGAGGGTAGGGAAGAATGGGAATGAGAGAAAGCTTTGATGCTGAGCAGGCACTGTTCAGCAACAGCTAATACATTGGCATGTCACTGTTTCAGCCAGGAATGCAAAGCACAGCATCATAGAGGCTGCTGTGAAGAAAATTAATTCCATCCCAGCACGATCCAGTAAAAAATTGCTGGATCATTTTGAGGCACAAAGTTCAGATATCATATCTGATCACATTGGTACCTACAGAAGAGGTCTGTATGCTGCTATGGGGACTGCATATTCTTGTAACAGTCGCAGAAGGTAATACATTTTGTTTTCTTTAATTCCCCATTCTCTCTATCTGAAATTCTTTTATAATACACAGAATAAAACATAATTGTAGTATAATTTCCATTAAAACTTTTAAAAGACATAAGTTTTAGGTTTTTCTTTGTTTTTAAGTGGAGAAGATTTTTTTGAAAGGCTAATTCTGATGCAAAAAGCTACTGGTGTCCTCCAACAAAATTCAAAACAGTTTACTGTGTTCTTATTCTTTCATTTCCCATGTTACATTTATTATTATTATTATATTATTATTTCCCCTTTCTGCTTCTTGATTTCAAGTTCAGGACCTTTTTGTTATTTAATTTTACAGTTATCCGTAACAGGCAATGACATCTTACGACTGTGACATGTTAAGAACAAGACATATGACTTCAACAGTTCTGCTTCCACTGTCGGTGTAAAGCACCTCATATTTATACACAGGCTTTCATTCTTCCCTTTTACAAAAAGTACAGCTCAGCCGCAAATGAAAGGAATTCAAGGTTGGAAGTTAAACCATTCCATGGGAAGGTTTGACCTTTATTAAGTAAGACACTGTTACCCACAACCACCATCTGATTATCTGATCCAATCTCTAAACAACTGTTAATGGATGAAACCTCTTCTAACTGAGACATTACAATGGACTAATTAACAGAAAAGTGAGAAGAAAACCTATGAAAGCAGTAGTGTAGTAGTACTAACATTAAGACATCAAGAATTAAGCTTTTAAATAAAGTGATAAATCAACAAACAAAACAAATAAAAAACAAACAAACAAACTCCTTGACCTATTAATTTACTAGAAAGAAACAGTTAAAGAGCTATATCTGTAAGCAGCAGCATGATGTAAAATACACTTATGAAGTCCAGAAAAAAAGAATTTAGGAAGAACAGACTAAGGAATTCAAACAAATTAAGTAAATGATCAGTTCCTTGACAAATATGGCTAGGATTGATAACATTAATGTTACTAAAATTAGTATCTAAATTTATAATAGTTGTGTCATTACAGGATATAAACTAGCTATAGAAACTCACAGAAACAACCTTCACTAAACAAAGAAGATTCTTCAAGTATATTTTAATGATATAAATGATGCAGGATTCATAAAGGACTCTGTAAATCAGTGACAAACCTTCTCTAGATTATATTATTCTATAATTCATATATACTGCAGATTGAGTTATCCAAAAATATTTTTGAAGTTCAGAGAAGAAAATGAGACTGAGTAAGATTTTGGGAAAATTCATCTGTCTGTGTAGGAATATGATTTCTTATCTTACAAAGAAAGGGATGTTAAAAGCATATAGCATAAATGTGGGAAAAAAAAAAAAAAGTGGCTTCTGTTCTCCC
The DNA here is from genome assembly GCA_011075105.1 of Heteronetta atricapilla. NCBI lineage: Eukaryota > Metazoa > Chordata > Aves > Anseriformes > Anatidae > Heteronetta > Heteronetta atricapilla. The sequence continues at coordinate 44,230,838 of CM021735.1, forward strand.
TGTAATGTAACAGATAAACTAAGTGTCACTCAGTGAAAATGAAAACTGAAAAGTGAAAACTTATGAAAAACAGGTATTTTAATGCTCAACATCTAATTAGTCTGTAGGTCTCCTTCCAACCATAGTATAAGTTCTTTCACAATTTAAATCTGTGAGGTACAGTAGCAAATACTTAAACAAGAGGTTTGAAAGCAGCATATAATATAGCACATCTCAGGAATTAAACCTTTATTTTACTAGTATCAATTTTTCACAAAAACCCAACTTTGAATAAGTGCAAGACATTTCGCCATATTAAGCATCCATTTTCTGGAGAGAGGATATGAAAATAAATGTGATAAAATAAATGATCATAAGTCAAATTCATCAGTCAACTGTTGTGTTCTTTTATGTATATGTATATTTTTGAAGAATTTGAAGAATATAAAGACAACTCTTTCTTTCTTGAGACTACAATCAATACAGCCAGAAATCAAACCTACAATCTCCTCAATAAATTAATAAATTGAGATTTATTAGGAATGGAAGGAAAAAAGGTATTCAAAATAATCTACAGTATGGCACTGGTCTGAAGATTCAGGAGATGTTGATTCTCCTAACCTATTTTAATGAACTGCTTCACTCTACCTTTCAGTGCTTGGCCTGTCTATGTGATAAATAGTATGTGACTGCAATCACTTCTTATTAGGCCTAGTGAAATATAGACCCTAATCTCATTCACTTTCAGTTCTTAATATAAAGAATTTTCTTCCCTGAACCTCAGCTAGTTTTATAATAGAGCATTCAGTATTATATATAATATTCTAGAAAAAATATAACATGTTTGTAATACTAAGGATATAAAGTTAATAAATTGACCTATGAAAACTGCTATTCAGTTTATTTTAATGTGCATGTTATTCCTGTGAACTACTATAATGTAGCTAAACATATAATAAGCACAGTTTATGAGAGGCAAGTATATCTGTATGCATGAGAAGTCTTCATTTGTGATGTTATAGGGAAGAAGAAAAGCAATAAGGCGGCACTGGATTACTTTACATTGATTAAATGAGCTAAATAGCAAAGACCTGCACACATATCGTGAACTCCTCTATCAGCCTCTTGTAATCAGTCCTGCTCCATTCCCTATTCACTGGATTCCTTACCTTCTTTAGTACATCAATACATATGTTATTGATAATATTTATAATATTTATAATATAATTTATAACTAGTTTTGACTTTCTCAGTATATTGAATATATTGAATATATTTTGCAATCACCACCCTGAAAACTGAGGTAAACCATTCTTTCTTTAGACAGAGTTTCCCTGATTCAAACATCTAGCAACTCTTCATAGAATCACAGAAATGTTTAAATTGGAAGAGCCCTTAAAGAACATCAAATTCCAACCCACCTGACACGGGCAGGGACACCTCCTACTAGACCAGGTTGCTCCAGCCTGACCTTAAACACTTCTCTGGGCAACCTGTTCCAGTGCTTCATTAAGTAAAGAATTTCTTTCAAATATCTAATCTAAATATACCCTCTTTCAGTTTAAAACTATTACTCCTTGTAACTCATGACAGTCCCTGACAAAGTGTCCCTCTCCTGCTTTCTTGTAGGCCACCTTTACATACTGGAAGGCTGCTAAAGGGTCTCCCTGGAGCCTTCTCTTCTCCTGTGCAACCACAACTCCCTCAGCCTCTATGAAGACAGGAGAGGTGATCCAGCACTCTGACCATCTTTGTGGCTCTCCTCTGGACTCACACTAGTATATCCACATATGTCTTGTGCTGGGGGCCACAGAGGCAAACACAGTACTCCAGGTGGGTTCTCAGCAGAATAAAGATGGAGAAACACCTCTTTTGACCTATTGGCCACGCTTCTTTTGATGCAGCCCAGGATGTGGTTGGCTTTCTGGGCTGCAAGCACACATTGTCAGCTCATTTTGAGCTTCTCATTAGCCCTAAGTCCTCCTCCTCAGGGCTGCTCTCAATCCATTCACTGCCCAGCCCGTATATGTGCTTGGGATTGCCCTGACCCAGACAAAGGACCTTGCACTTGGCCTTGTTGAACTTCATGAGGTTTTCCACAGGGCCACCTCTCAAGCCTGTCAAGGTCCCTCTGGCTGCCATCTCTTCCCTCCAGCATGTTGACTGCACCACACAGCTTGGCAAACCTGTAAAGGGTGCAATCAGACCCACTGTCCATGTCCAAGAAAAAGATTTTAAATAGTGACGGTCCCAATACTGACCCCTGAAGAAAAGCACTCGTCACTGTTCTCCACCTGGACATTGAGCTGTTGACCACAACTCTTTGAGTGTGACCATCCAGCCAATTCCTTACCCACCAAGTGGTCATTTTCCATGTGCCATAGCATAGTTTCCAGGAGGAACTGCTCCATGATCTTGTCAGGTGTAGAGGAAAGACAAACTGACCTGCAGTTCCCCAAGTCTTTCTTTTTTTCTCTTTTTAAAAATGGGGGTTATGTTTCCCCTCTTCCAGTCAGTGGAAATTTCACCAGACTGCCACAACTTCTCAAATATGGTGGATAGTGGCTTAGCAACTATATCTGCCATTCCCTCAGGACCCACAAATGTATCTCATTGGGCCCCATGGACTTGTGCTCCTTTAGGTTTCTTAGCTGGTCTCAAACATTACTTTCTTCTATGCCGGGCAGTTTTATCATTCTTCCAGTCCTTATCTTTTCCTTTTGGTGCTTTGGCCATATGACTAGAGCTATCACCAGGGAAGACTGCATCAAAATAGTCATTGAGTGTCTCAGCCTTCTCCATATCTCAGGAGACCTGGTCTCTTTTTTCCTTCCAGAGAGGGCTCACAATTTCTTTAGTCTTTCTTTTATCACTGATGTACCTATGGAAGCATTTCTTGTTGTCCTTGGTGTTCCCAGCCAAACTTAACTCTAATTAATTCTAATTCACAACATTGGTTCATTGCTGAGCAGTGCTCACAAAACATCAAGGCTATCTCTCCAAACCACCCCCCAGGGCTGTGGGTGGCAAGAGATTGTGAAGGACACAGCCCCGACAGCTGACCCAAACTGATCCAGATCAATTTCATGTCATATGATGTCATGCTTGGCAGCAAACGCTAAAAGAAAGGAGAGATATGGACAGGACCATGTGAGAGGGTAAGTTTTTCTTTTTATTTTTCTTTTTTATTTATTTATTTATTTTTATGAAGGTATTTCTCTTCTGAAGCAACCATAACACGTAAAGAAGTTCTATTTCCTGGGAAGTGGCTGGACATTGCCTGCTAATGGGAAGTAGAAAATAATATTCTATTTTTTTTCCTTCTCTTCCACATGCATCTTTTTTTTTTTTTCCTCTCATTAAACTGCTTCTATTCCAACCCATGACCTTTTTTACATTTTACTCTCTTTGTTTGTCCTGCTATTTTACTATATTTGCTATTTTACTATTTCATTTACTATTCTGAACATCTAAGAAGTGGCCATCCATGTATTTAATTTGGATGTCACCATTTTCCTTATTTATATATCTTATTTTAAAAGGGTAGAAATGATTCCATCAAAACAGAGGGAGAAGGTCTATCCAAATCAGTTAGTGGATGCTTTAAGGAAGAAAAGTGTTTAAGGATCTTTCACTGTTGCTCGCTCAATCCCTATCCATGGCAACAAAATAGAGATCCTATTAATAGTTCCCTCTGAATAGCAAATGCCTTGTTATTTTAAATAGAACACTACTTTGAGGTGGAATCTTTTGTAGCACTGAAAGAAAGGTGCATCAGTGCATAAAGGCATTAAGATATTCTAAAAAGACACGTTCTCAATCATTATCTCAAGAGATGGAGTGCACAGTTTCAAAGAAAAAGAAAAAATTGAAAAGAAAAAAAAAGTGAAGAGTTATCCCAGAGGCAAATTTTCATGAACCATGGATGAACGGTTCATGTAAGAGTAGGAGCTAAGCCAGTGCATAAGAGGTGATCCATTGCTGTCCAGTCAAGAAGTTTGTGTGACATGAAATATTCATTCTCTTTCTGTGGTAAAGCAAATTATGTTATTTTGTGCAAAATTTAATACCCCATTCAGATACAAGTTTTATTGTCCTAGATAAAAACCATGAAGCTTTAAACTCTGTCTCTTGGTGATCAGACATATGTAATCTTTCCTTTAGCATTATTTAACCTAAATGGAGTCACTGTGAACATTGTATCGCCTTGGTCATCACAGTTGTGCTTGTGTATACTATTTAGAGGAAAAAAATGTAATACTTGGTGCTAATTTATGTCCTGTGTCAAAAATAAAAGTTTGTTGCAATCTGCTTAAATCACACCATGAAACAAACAAGCTTGCATAAACTTCAATGATCATTAAAATAGTGTTTCATATCTTCATATATTTTGATGTTTTCATATAAGCACATCTTTTTGTGCTGATTAGGACAAAGGTAGCATATTGTCTAATTTTAATTAATATCTAATCCTTGTAAACAGCAAAATATTGATTGGGAACCAATGAAAAAGACAAAGAAAGTAAAATGTTAAGAGAAATTTTTAAAATAACCACTAGCAGAAACAAATGTGGAAGGGAGAATCCCCCACTATGAAGAGCATATTCATCTCAGAAAGAGATTTCAGGACACTGATGATTCCTTTCCTATTCTTGAAGTGGAGTGAAATTATTTTAGGCTCCAGAAGAACAACTAAAACAGCAGCATGGCTCAAAATAATAGAAAATTAGACAAACAATAAGTCCTCTATTCCATATTAAAGATGTGCTCTCTTTGTTCTTGGCAAGGTTCTGAACCATAAAATCATAGAATGGTTTGGGTTGGAAGGGACCTTAAATTTTATTTAATTCCAACCCCACTGCCATATGCAGGGACATCTCCCATTAGATCAGGCTGACCAAAGGCCCACCCAAACTGCTCCCCTCCAGGGACAGGGCATCCACAACTTCTCTTGGCAACCTGTTCCAGTGCCTCACCATCCTCAGAGTAAAGAATTTCTACCTGAATTTACAACCACAGCTCCCTCAGCCTTTAGGAACCTCATAGCAGAGGCGTTCCAACCATATGCGAATGAAATGCGAATTCTGAATGTAAACCTATTTCTTAGTGAGGTGCTTGGAACTGTAAAGTTCACAGATTAGAATATTTATTGATTCCCCCTCCCCCTCTAAGGAAAAAAAAAAAAAAAAAAAAAAGTAAGATGATCTTTAAAATACATCCAGTATTAAATTAGAACTCACTCCTTAATGTTGTACACCCATTTACAAATGTAATTACTGAAACTGTACACTGCACAGAAGTTACGTATGCAAAGTAACAATTGGTGGCACACACATTCAGCTCAGGCTGAAACACCTTAAAACTCATTATGAATATAAATAGCAACTAACACTGCCTGTCATTATCCCTCATTCTTCAGAGTAAGAGTTCACTTCTTTCTGTGTCAGGTGGCAGTGAGCATCTTCCCACTGTTTGAATGTTTATTAACTGGGTAGATGCATTAATTTTTCATTTATTTTATCATTTACCCACTATGACCACGTGTCAAAGGCAAGGTGCTATGGTAGAAAAAACATCCTGCTTCCTCTGTCTTCTTTGAAACAATATTCAAAAAGAAAAAGGAAAAAAATAACAGTAAAAAGTGGTTTTGTTTTGTTTTGTTTTTTTACTCTGTAATGAAGTTCTTAGAAAAACAAGCTCTCTCTCAAGTGCTGAACTGAAACTCCAGAAATGAATACTGAAGGATCAGATAAAAATTTGCATCAATGAATTTATCAGCAATTTTTAAAAATATATTTATCTTAAGTCATTTTCATTCTGTTAAAAATAGTTGTTTAAATATTTTTTATCTATTTATACAGAAAGGCAGCAGTGATGTTTACAATTCAACCTGTTCTAATAACATGCATACTCATAGCAAAGCTCATGTACATAAATGCACAGTAAGAAAGAGAGTGAGTCGAACATATTTAACTGTACAGGGCTCCAAAGACCATCCATTTCTTTCTCCTTTTGCCAAATAAATATTAAAAGTTCTTAAAACCACAATTACTTCTCTGTATGCTGTCCTTGTAGTTTCCAGGTGCCTGGGCTTCCCACCCATGTTTATAGAGTTCATACACACAGTATGGCTATGTAAGTGTAAAGGCGCTTCCGATGTATAATTTACATCTGACCAACTTTTTTATTTTTGTCTTTGTGAATTTAGAGTAGCATTCATCATGAATAAAATTCCATTTTTCTCAAATCATTTGCTAAATTGGTGTTTTAAATTAATCTCACTGGTTAATTTATTATCTCCATATTTTATGTATTAGAACAGTTGCAGACCAGATAAATCCATTTCACATGGCAAACAGAGAAAAAAAAAAGAAAAAAAAAAGAAAGAAAATGAATAATCTGATACTCAGTTTTTCTCAGCTGTGGTATACTATATAAAGAATGAGACCTTGACCCCAAACTAGTCACAAACTTTCATCATATATTGAAAGTGCTACATGTAAAAAACAGTTATCTAGATAGCTCTGCTAGTTGTCATTAAAATGTCAGTCAAAACACATAGCATCTGGAACTCATTACACACTGACATTAGCCATTTAAAAGTTAGGCATTTTGCTTAAAATAGCTTAGTGAATGTAGGTAAGGACAGATAACAATTCATGTAATGACTTAGTTGTTTACATCTGTTCAATGACTATAAAGGAAAGAAAAAAAAAAAAAAAAAAAAAAGCAAAATAGCTTAGACGAGATGTTTAACTTTTGATAATGTTAGGTAAAATGAATCCTTCCTTTTTCTATCATCTATTATTTCTTGACAAATTTCTTTCTAAGATACTAATTGCATCGGATCTATCTTTGAACTTTTTATGTGCACAAGGAATGTACACATTGATTCAAAAAAGTAATTAGCCCACCCATACAATCTTCTTCCTAGCTACAACAAAGTATAAGTTACTTTACAAAGCAACCTAGAATGAGATAAAAGACATAAAGACACACTGGAGCAGTTATTTCCAATGGCATTGTGCTTGAGTAAAGTATCAAGTCATAAGGGTTTTTATTTGTTTGCTGGTTGCTTTGTTTTGTTTGTTTGTTGTTGTTTTTCTCCCCCCCCCCCCCCCCCCTTTTTTTTAACTCAATTGGAAACACAACCATTTCTATGCCACTATATAAACAAAGCAGTATGGTAGAAAATTGTCTGAAGCAACCAGTCTAATGTCAAAATTAAGAGTTATATTAACTTGCTAAGTGTTTTGCTAATTAGTGTTGCCTATAGAATCACCAGTATATTCCTACTGTAATCTCATCTGATGCTACACTGCCTGGAAAGCATTACAGCTTTTTCAGAACTACTTGAATAATGTCTATCCTGCATTTTGCAGTATAGAAATGCCCATAGGCACAAGCAAAATTTCAGAAAATAAGTCATCCGGATTGGAGTTATGAAAGGGGCCAGTTAAGAACCAAAAGAACCAAACAAATTAATTCTTCTGTTACTGTTCTGAAAGACAATGGAGTCTTGCTATGTTGTTGGGTCACTTTGGGATCTCTCTGTATGAAAAACATTGTATACATATAAGTCGTAATTATCCCTTCCAGAGATTTTCCCAAGGAAAGGTATTGCAACACTTCAGATGCCCTCAGGGATTTTCAGCTCTAATTATTTACATGAGTGAGATTTTAAGACACTAAGAAAGATTTTACATTCCTAAAGGAAACATACTGTAAAACCTTTTAAATGCAATAGTGACTTCAAAAGAATTCCAAGTGAGACTTGGCAATGCTAGCTCAGTCAAAATTGGAGAAAGCTGGAATTTTAAATTTAACTCTGAATGCTCTTGCTTTTATCTTTTTTTTTTTTTTTTTTTTTTGGGGGGGGGGGGTGTTGTGGTTTAACCTGGCCGGCAGCTAAGCCAGGTTAACACAGCCGTTCGCTCACCCTCCCCCCTCCCTCTCTGGGATGGGGGAGAGAAACGGGAAAGTGAAGCCTGTGGGTTGAGATAACGACAGATTTCTATTAAGATAGAAAATAATAATAATAATAATAATAATAATATGTACAAAACAAGTGGTGCACAATGCAATTGCTCACCACCTGCTGACCGATGCCCAGCCCAACCCCAAGCAGCCGGCCCCCCACCCTGGCTAGCCACCCCTATATATTGTTCAGCATGCCGTCAGATGGTATGGAATACCCCTTTGGCCAGTTTGGGTCAGCTGTCCTGGGTCTGTCCCCTCCCAGCTCTTGCTGCCCCCCCAGCCTGCCCGCTGGCAGGACAGAGCAAGGAGCTGAAAAGTCCTTGGCTTAATGTAAGCATTGCTCTGCAGCAATTAAAACATCAGCACCCTACCAGCTACTAGAAGGAAAAATAACTCTGTCCTAACTGAAACCAGGATGGGGGGGGGGGGGGGTGTTATTTTGCTTGGATCTTTAATTTTCTTTGTGTCTTATGATCTAGTATTTTATTTATATTATTCTAGACTCCAGATAATTAAAAGCATTTGCACTTGAAATCTTATCAAAAACTCCAATAAAATGCCAGCAAATTCTGAATATTTTAATATCTAACATCTTAAAAGACATATGTGCTTTCAAATAAGAATAGATAATATTGTTTTATTGAACTTTAAGACAATCACATTTGAGACAATGGATTTATTTTCCCATAATAAACTACCGGTCCACCTTTTTTTTTTTTTTTTTTTTTTTCTGTCTAAAATACTACATTTTGGCTATTTTTTAATTATAAAAATATACTTCTGAAACTTGCTGTTTTGTGATGGTATAAACATGAGATAAATCAATGTGATTAAAATGTATTTAAGAGAGGAAAATATGAAATCTAATCTGAACAAGTTGAGCTCATTGTAGAATCAATAAGGTCATTCAGGTGACTGGAATGATGACCAAAGTTATAAATTCAACTCAGGTGTTCTATTTCTAACTCAGAGATGGCTGCAATGCAAAATGGAAGTTGTAAAGTAAAAAGTGGTGAAATACAGAACAAAATATATACTGATCAAATATTCAGGCATATTTGTAAAATATGAGGGGAAAAAAACTGACAACACATTTGCAAATAATTTTTTTTCAGGGTGTAAAACAAACACATTTTTTAAAGTAGTTACCTTCTAAACCCTTCTGCCCAGACCTTAACTTCTCATTAAGCTTGTCATTCTGGACAATACACAGTTTTCAAAATCATGCAACTCTATCTTTAATGTTAACTCTCTTGAGTTGTTGATTCTAGCTCTCTGCTGATGAAATACATGCCTTAGAGTCATGGAGATAACTAGCTAGATGTTTGAGAACAGGAAATCTGCACTTAAATACAATATTGAACCATTACATGAATGCATAAAAATAATGTTAGGACTCCTTCAAGTACATGGAGAATTATATCTTCTGTCCTGTCCCTCCGAGAATTTTCTAGATAAATGTGGAAGAGTTTAACAATTAAATCATAGTATGAAGAGATCTAACATGACTTTCTCTAATTTGCTGTGTAAGAAATATATAGGTATTCAGTTTACTTATCTTAATATGTATTATTATTTTTTGTTCTCAAGGTATAATATAAAAGTTATTCAATGTTCTTGTCATGCTGTCTACAATAATTATTATTCTTCTAAATAGCAGTATTAAATATAACAGGGACAAAACAAATTCTTTTTTCTTTCTTCCTTTTTTTTTTTTTCCAAGACCTTTGCCTGTGCCCAATGCTCTCCTGAACATGAGCCAGCAGTGTGCTCAGGTGGCCAAGAAGGCCAATGGCATCCTTGCTTGTATCAGGAATAGTGTAGCCAGCATGACCAGGAAAGGTAATCTTTCCCATGTACTCTGCTCTGGTGAGGCCACACCTTGAGTGCTGTGTTTAGTTTTGGGCCCCTCACTACAAGAAGGACATTGAGGCCCTGGAAAGTGTCCAGAGAAGGGCTATGCAGCTGGCAAAGGGCCTGGAACACAAGGCCTGTGAGGAGCAGCTGAGGGAACTGGGGTTGTTTATTCTGGACAAGAGAAGGCTCAGGGGAGACCTTATCCCTCTATACAACTACCTGAAAGGAAGTGGTGGGGAGCTGGGAGTCGGCCTCTTCTCATAGATGACAGGACTAGAGAGAATGGCTTCAAGTTGCATCAGGAGACGTTTAGGTTGGAAATTAGGAGACATTTCTTCTCAGAAAGAGTAGTCAGGCATTGTAACGGGTTGTCAAGGGAGGTGGTGGAGTCATTGTCCCTGGGGTTGTTTAATGAAAGGGTGGACTTGGTGCTTAGGGACATGGTTTAGTGGATGATATTTGTAGTAGGCTGATGGTTGGACCAGACAATCTTGGACGTTTTTTCCAGCCCTAATGATTCTATGATTCTATGACTTCTGATAGTTGACAGAAGTTACCAGAAATGAGGTAGACATTGGATACTGAGACAACATTTTTCAAAGATCAGTGGCACCCATTAAATCATTACCTTTATCCTCCGCTGTTTGGTGACCTCACACGTTCATTAAACTACAAACAAGAAGTAAATCTACCAGATTTTTTGTTTTGTATGCAGGAATGCTGCATACAGGCTTCTGTCATTCACAGATGATGAGCTTTCAAGTCTTATTTAATTCTGAAATCATGGTGATGCATATTCTATCATTTTTCTTAGTACTATACTTCTGAAGTCTTCTACCTTTTCATTAAAAGAGATGCAGGAGACTGACAATGCCTTTGAAACTATA
>CM021735.1:44241940-44268930 GCA_011075105.1 Heteronetta atricapilla
CTGGAACACCTCTCCTGTCTTCATAGAGGCTGAGGGAGTTGTGGTTGTTCAGTCTAGAGAAGAGAGCACTCCCTGTAGCAGCCTTCCAGTATGTAAAGGTGGCCTACAAGAAAGCAGAAGAGGGACACTTTGTCAGGGAGTGGAATGATATGATGAGGAGTAATGGTTTTAAACTGAAAGAGGGTATATTTGGATTAGATATTTGGAATAATTTTTTTACTCAGGGCATGGTGAGGCATTGGAACAGGTTGCCCAGAGAAGCTGTGGATGCCCCATCTCTGGAAGTGTTCAGTGCCAGGCTGGATGGGGCTTTGAGCAACCTGGTTTAGTGGAAGGTGTTCCTACCCACATCATGTGGGTTGGAATTAGACGATCTTTAAGATCTCTTCCAACTCATACCATTCTATGATTCTATGATTTTGGTAATTGTCAGTTCTCCTAGCCACAAATGCCAAACACAACACTACATAGGCAGCTGTAAGAAAAGATAATGTTATTCTAGCCAGAGCCAGTACAGTTCAAGATGAGAAAAGAAAAATAAATGTTCTTGGTAGTTGGCTAAGGTGGAAGACGTGCTCTTGTTTGTTTGGTTGGTTGGTTGGTTGTTTTTCCCAAGGTTGTAGGCTACTGTTGATTGAAATCTAGCCAAACTGATGAATGTAATCAAAATATCTTGGTTTTGGGAAAGAATTCTTAGAAAAAAAAATGTACTTGGTACTTCCTGTCTCAGAACTAATTTAATTGTTGTGTAGAAAATTTGATCACAGAATCAAATTGTAGAATCACAGAATGTCTGAGGTTGGAAGGGAGTTCTCAAGATCATCTATTACAACCCCCCTGCTGAGCAGGATCACCTAGAGCACATTGTGCAGGATGGTATCCAGGTGGGCTTTGAATATCTCCAGAGAAGGAGACTCCACAACCTCTCTGGGCAACCTGTTCCAGTGCTCTGTCACCCTCACAGTAAAGAAGTGTACCCTCATATTCACCTGAAACCTCTTGTGCTTCAGTTTGTGCCCATTTTTTCTTGTCCTGTCAATGGGCACAACAGAAAAAAGACCAGCTCCATCCTGTTAACACCAAAGCATTTGTGATAAACCTTGCTTATAGGTAAGTAAATTAGTAAAGTAAAAAGAACTGTGAATTCTACCATTGACAACCATGGTACATGAAAATACTTCTCCCAGCACCTCTGTACTGCTTAACTTAATACATCTGCAGATCTTTATAACTAAACAGGAAATTAGATAGGTACTAAAGTTATCACAGACCTGCTGGTGGATTTGCCTTTTTAACAGCTGTGTTAGGCATTTACCAAGTGAAAAACTGCTGTGACTCAGTGTCATGTAAGTACTCATAAAGAATGAATTAACCACAGTCCTTTGCATTTTGGTAGGACAGAAACGTCTTTGAAAATTGTAGAACTCCTGTAAAACACAACTACCATTATTACTGCTGGCAAAGTGTTTTAGGCTTCTAACTCTGTGGTGGAAGAGCAAAATGCATCTGACAAAATAGGTGAAACAGCAATTTAATAACATGTACATATGTATTTCAGAAAATGTCTAGGTATGAGAATGACCCTTTTCATTTGAGCTCTGTACGTTTTAAGAAATTTTCCCTTTCTGATATGCCTGGTACAGGACTCATCTGGTCGAGAGTCACTTAACATGAGTCAAAGAATTTTGTCTTAATTCTTGAAACAGAGTTGAAGTAATAGAGAAATGCTACTGAAATGGTTGAATGACTGAAATCTGAAAATCCATTTATACAAAGACCTTGTGTCAAGGCCTGCTTGGATTCTGCAGCATTTTGTCACATGTCATAAGAATAGTCATACCATGTTGGACCAAAGACCTGGTTCATTATCTAACCTTTCTAAGTAGCCTAGGCCAGCAGCAAGATATAAAGGCTTCCTTCCTAGTACTTACTAACTGTCTTACTGAGAAGCAGGAAACCAAACCAAACCAAACCAAACCAACCAACCAACCAACCAACCAAAAAAAAACATTTTGACTAATTCATAAAGCAAATAAAAACTTGGAGGAACTTACAGTTCATGAAGTATTGTATAAAGGCTTGTATTAGTTCTTTTTTCATCCTTCAAACAATTTTATCAAATAAATAAAGGTACGGGTACAGTCACCCAGTTAACCAATATCATAAACATATGTATTTAATAAAGAGTATATATTATTAATTCTATTACATTATATATGTATATCTTTATCTCCAAGCCTTTTTGCTCAGTGACTTGTACTGTGTCTTAAATCTATTGTCAGCTTCTTCAAACTTTTTTATGAAGAGAGAAATGCAGTTGTTTTTCCCTGTTGCATTATTTATTTTTTTACCCTATGTTCCTTATCTATGTAAGATCCAATTTAGCTATATATCTTTATGAGACATCAGGATTACATTTTTATCCTATAAGACAGAACTTATTTAGTAATTTACAGGGAAGTCTTTATCCATTTCACACCTATGGAACAATCCTTAACCCCTTTCAGTATTGCACAAGCACTACAGTCCTTTTCAGTATCTGTTTACTATATTTGAGTTTATTCTTTCCTTTCTCGTAGTAGATCTGTGGGTTTGACATTGGCCATATCCTGTATAGTTGGGTTTTTGTGGTTCTTGTTTACGGTTCTTTCCTGCCATTAAAATTGAATTTATGAAAGTTACATAACTTATGCTTTTTTTGTTGTTGTTGTTTTTTTCCCCTCCCATAAAGAAGCACAAAGACATTCCACTAATAGCGTTTAATTTTTTTTTTTCTTCTTTTTAGAAGTTCTTATCTAGCTATTTGATTAACCCTTGTGTTTCAGGAGCCTTTGGCATCACTATTCAGATGCTCCTTTAAGTATGAATTGACTTCATTTTAAATGTTGGAGAGTTTATATTCAAATATGTAATTTAGATCCATCTTTAATTCAAGAGAAAAAAAGAAAAGTTAAATTATATAATGACAGTGTAATTTTCTACTTAAACTTAATCTCTAGCCTGGATAAAATAAAACCTTTTGATTAGCAGTTTTTCTTGCCTTACAATAATTTAAGTGAACAGGCACTATGATACAGTGAAGACAACACATTCTTGGTAAGGAAAATGGTCACCAGACAGAAAGTGGTGTCATTTCCTCTTGTGATTAGTAAAGTAAGCTGACCAAACTGCTCTAAAACTGAACAGAGGTTCCCTAAGGAAATTACCCTGGCAATGGATGACTCTTTCAACAAGTTATTAGATTACACAGGGAAAGTGATAAAGAATAATTCCCAAAATGTTATAGTCTTAAATAAATTAACAGTAAGTAACAGATTTTAATCTTACCTTCCAGAAATGAATACTTTTCAAGAAAGAAAGAAGGTTTGGATTAAAATTTGTAAATGTGAAAATATTAATATAAATAAAAAAATAAATAATAATAACTAGGAACAGACTGTTTTCCTAACAGAATATTAGTTCAAAATGCTTCCTTGAACCCTGCTATCTTCAGCTGAAATTAAAAGGCTGGGAAAAAAAAAAAAAAAAAAAAAAAAAAAGATATTTTCAAAATCATTCTTACAGAGACCCATGGAGATCTTAGTACATATTGAACATCTCCTAGCTAAAATAATTGAAGAGAAATGAAATGACTTCATTCAGGGAAGAGTTCCTATATTCCTACACATACCAACACATACCAACATACATACCAACATGACTATTCCTGGAAATTAAAATTTAATAAGACTAGTAGAGATTGCAAACTATTCATCATTAGCTTTATTTACTGTTTTAGTTGTAATAAAGCTTAATTCCAGGTCCATTGAACTTGGTGGAAGGTTTTGACTTTGCCTTTTTTGGTGGAACTTTCTTTTTATGCTATACCTCTATTATTTTTATCAGGCCATTTTCTTTGTATAAGCACTTTAAACAATTCACAATAGAATAGAGTCAGGTCCCTGATATACTTGTTTCTGTCACAAAAAAAATACTATTCATTTGTAAATGAATTACACATACACTACACAAATTTTATTTTATTTATTTTGGTTTAGTTTAGTTTGGTTTCATTTGGTTTATTATTCATTTATTTATTTTGGGCATCAGGAAAAATCCAAGGTCACTTTTCCACTTCATTTATTTTTGAAGTTACAGTTTAGTGGAGTCACCGTGGTATAGACAAAAGAAAGATCAGTCTATCTTCCCTATGTGGCTAGGTTAAACTGAATTTATGCATGATTTAGATTTTCCTAATGTGTATTGGAGATAGTTCTACCACAATACACTGACTATTAGATGCAGGTAGTGCTATTCTAGGGTATTCTATTGCAATAAATCAGAAGTCATTCTAATTTTTCATTGCACATTCCATGTTGCAAAGATAGTTCTAGAGTATTTTCTTTAGGCTCAAAATGGAAGCATGTTCCTTTTTATCAAGAGATTTACTTACATATATATATATATTTGAATAATGTTTCTTCAATGTCTGTGAAAAGTTTAAGACATTTTATTTCTTATGTCATTTATCCTTTGCATCACTGAAAATTTTGATTTTGGTAATTCAGTACCCCTTCTCAATAAACAAATAAATAAATAAACAAAAGCAATACTATCAGTGTCATCTTAGCTTCAGGTGACCTTTGACAACTGATATTTTTAACATTGGCCTGAATGCCCAGTGAGTAAACTCTTGTAATATTTTAATTTTATAGTGTTACAGAATTTTAGTGCTTCAATCCTAGTAAAACTAAACTCTGCTCAGAGTTAAAGCATTTATCCTTTTCATTCTTTTTTCATCAGTCCTCCAAAGACATCTTTCTTTTGTCCCCTTAAGGGGAATATTTAACTATGAATTCTGTTCTCTGACTTCATGGAAGTTGTTTGATTTGATTTGCACACTTGAATATATGCTGTCACTGAACCATGAATTTATACTATAGGAGTAGCTGATGTTGTGTCCAATGTGTTTTCTTCCACTATGTCAAGAAACATTTGGAAATGTGAATGCTCTATAATAAACCAGTATGCAACTGGAAAGGATTTTTATAAAAAATGGAATTTTTATAAAAAATGGAATTGCCTGCTTTTAATTCATCATGCATTTAATAATGTTTCCTAACTTACAGAACAGCATGAAATTTGCACTCCAACACTCTCACTGCTATCTGAGATTTGACTCATTACCTGATATCTGAGATTTGACCTCAGAATTGTTGCGTCAGAACAACTTAAGAATTGTTGGTTCAGAAGAGCTCAAATCTTAATCTGGGGCTGGTGTTAAAAACTGTATCTTGCACATGTTAATTATCATTTCTTATTGCCTGAAGTTCCTGGACATTTATGAAGCCAAAGGAAATTGGAGATTACAAAGCCCATCATATTTCCTTCAGGTTAGTGTCCTGACCTATAAAAGAACATAGTTTCAGTTGACTGACCCTTTAGATGCTTCTTTTCTAAGGAAGATCATTTTCACTGATCAAGTTATCATTTGATTAATTTGTTACCCTATTTGAATCAGTTCTATACTAAGTTTGAGTGCAGAGATTTCAGGATAATTTAAAGTTAATACATTTTGAGAATCAGGCTCAATATTTTGAAATAATTTTCAACTGTTTATTTTTAAGAAAACCCATTATAAAGAGGGCAATTACAACTGAATGATTTACTATTTTGCCAAATGATGTCATAATTCTAAAAACTAAATTTCAAAAGATAATTCTTTTGAAAGAGATTAAGAAGCAGAACAGCACCATAAAGTCAGATATACTATTGTATCAATTAACTTCACAAAAATTGGGCATTATATAGCCAATAATATTTTGTGATACAAGATAGAATTAAGTATACTAATTTGCTAATTTCTCCTGTTTACATCAAAATCTCCTTCAGAAGAAAAAAGACAATTGCAACAAGACTTCCTAGAATTTTTGCATGGACAAATTAGGCTGCCAATGTATTGCCCCTGATTATCTACTGTCTTAGCATGAGCTTATTTTGTCTGCACGATCAAATGTGTGTAAACTGTGCATGATTCAGCTCAGAGTGGAAAATGGTTAGAAATTTTTGGCCATCAGAATTGGGATTTAAACAACAACAACAACAAAGAGTTTTGTACACACAGTAAATGTTCTACAGCCTTTTTTCCAAAAGTTTATTGATGATCAATACCATACTCCCCACATAGGTTCAGAAATAACTGCATTTTAAACTGTTATACTTTCCATATGTCCTCTACATATTTTAAAAAGAGTTATTGTGAGGAAAGAACTCACACAGAATGTTAATGACCCATTCCTAAAAGTATTAAGACAACAGTGAGGTGGGTTATCTCCTACAATAATCATAATTGGCTTCTGCATGAATTGTAATTGTTTCTAGGCTCAACATACTTCATCTCAAAAAAGATATCATAGATAAGACTATCAATTGAATCCTGAAAAGGCCCGGTTCATTCCATTAAAATTTAAAGGAAACAAGAAAGACTAGATTAGGTGCTGAAATCTGCATTGCATATACATGAAATTTGTTTAAATTAATCCCATTCTTTATGTCTAATTTAGAGCATATTACTTGTTTTCAACACCTTAATTATTTTGGCTCTAAATACAGACTTAAACTTAGTGTGTTGATATGCATCTTCCAGAATCATAGGTTTTCATTCTGCATTTCTGTAAAAAATCCTCATATATTTTCCTTCTTGTAGCTGAAATCAATAAAATTGTTCAATCTTCATATTTTGTACTCTTTTGTGTAGTTTGAAGGAGTTCAGTTTTGTTCTTTATTTTCTTTCAAAGGCCTTTATATGCCTTTCAGTAGGTTCCCCATATTTTTGGAGAGCTAATGAATATTTACTTAAATCAGGTCTGTTTGTTTGATCTCTTATGACTTGATATGGCTTGAAATATATTTTTTTCTAGATAGCAGAAAGTTTTGCATGGGAATAATATATTATAAGGTCTCCTTACTGTCCAGAGCATTAGTTAATTTTTAGTAAGGAAGCAAAAATAAACTATGAACGAGCAGTTAATTTCCAATTCTGAACAACCAAAAATTCTATCTCTCAAGAGAAAAAATTGTGTGGAATTTGAGTATGGTCCTTATTAAGAATTTAAAACATTACAGAACTTATCTGTGGCTACAAACTCCCAGAATACAAGTGTCTGACATTTGAGTTCTTTTTACTTTATTGTAAGTTTTGCAATTTCATATTATCTTTCCTTTTAGAGAAATGAAGAAGAGTCTCTTCTCACAAATCAAAACAATCTTAACTATGCTAATTTCATGGAAACTAAATAATTGTATTTATATCTTCAGATATTGTCCTTCTCTAAAGCACTTCAATGAATTCTGTAAAATCTAAATTTTTTCAGTAAGCCTGGAAGACTTTTATGAACACAAAACATGATGATTGAGAATCATTTTAGCAAAGACTTTGAAAATAAGTGATCTTTTAATTCTCTAATGTAGGGTAATGGCTTGTTTTCTGGAAGTATAAGTAGTAACTTAAAAAAATGAAAGAATCTTTGTGAATCTTGAGAAATTTCTTAGATAAACCCCATTTTCATCTCACAAATGAGAAAATGTTTCTGAAAACAAAAATAAACTCATCCCCATAAACACAGAATTTACAGGGAAAAAAAAAAAAAAAAAAAAAGTAGAGCTTAAAAAGGTAGAGTCCAGGTGCTACTAAATCAATGGTGAGAGATATGAAAATAACCCCTTTAAAAACTCTTTAATAGAAAGTTAGAAAAATTTAGAATATTTTTAGTAATTCATTTAGCCAAGAGATTGGATATCTTGAAAATCAATGCTATTAAAAAGTGATTTATTATAGTCAGAAATTTATTTCAGTTTGAGACATTTATTTATTTATTTTCATTATGTTCTTAGGGTGATTTTAAAATGCTTTGCCATTCAATTTTGTTTTTGTCTTGTGATACTTCTGATTTTCTAATTTCTCTATTCACAAGAACAGCATCTGGAGCCCCAGCAGAGCTAGGGAAAAGAATATAAAATGATGTTGTATTTTATTTAAAATATATTCTTTTTGCAAATCCTTTTAAATTACTTTCCAGTGAGAAGTAGAAAGATGTCTCTTAAACTGAGTTGCACAAAGTTGCAGATTATCTAAAGATGACAAAAAAAAGAATTAATAGCTGAAGTGAGAAAGGGACAGTACAGGTGACAAATGCTGAGACTAGAATTCCATAATGAATAGGGAAATGTGAAGGTGAAACAAAACAAAACTAAAAAAAAATAAATACAAACAAATAGAAAAGAAGGGAAAGAATATGAACTCTGAGGAAAATAATACAGCAATTATAAGTTGGAACCTCTTGGAAAGTGTAGAATGATAAGAAGAGGTATAGTAGGGTGAATGAAGGGAAAAAAACAATAGCAACAAAAAATTGAAGTATTTTTAAAGAATGTAGAGATGCACAAAAGAGAAGTAGCTCAGTAGTGACACATCACTCAAGTGATTCAATAACTCAGTAGTTGAATAGGTGTTCTACTGCAAGCAAAAATCAAGATTTTGTGAAGGATAACAAACTGATAGTTAACGGGGAAGCATACAGTTTATTTAAAGGTAGCATTTGAGATGAGTTCAAATATAATCAGGTAATGAATGATGGAAATAGAAGTGATGATAAAATATATGATGTGACATGATATGATATTAAAAGATGTCTGTAAACTTTTAATATTGCTATTAAAAGAAAGGAAAAATTTGGAAGCACCCAAAAGAGAATATTCAAGAGTTTGGGGGCAACTATAAGCCCAAGAAATACAATGAATAAATAATTCATAATAAATGGAAATATAGTTTTCCCGTAAATTAAGATAAAAATAACTTGATGGAAATCCTTAGTAAGATTCAAGATGGTTTATTTTGTTTTTGATGTCATTTTGAACTTCACATTTCCAGTGGCATTGTAGCATTTTATTTTCTGTCTGTCTCAAGAGATATATTCAGTGTTTTGAAATAATTGTGAATAATCCATTTATTAGTAAGTATTTATTTGTATTGGCAAATGTTTAAATAAATCATGCCAGCTTGTACAATAAGCTCAACGATAAATAATTTCTCCCAACGTTTAAAGTGTCGCAGGACTGAGTAAGGTTTTGCACCACCTGTTTAGCAGGGATTACGGTTTACAGTTTACGAGAGCTTTAAGGATTTGGAAAACTTGGTTCTTTTGCCAGCTCTCCCAGTACCTCACTGTGTGACCATAACAGGCCTTGGCTTAATCTCATCTTGCCTCCCATATTCTGCTAAAGAAACTCATTAATTGTTTCAGACACAGTTTGCAGGCTGATGGGGGCGACTCCTCCAGCGGCTCCCCCATCCCAGGCAGCGCTTCACAGCAGCCCAAGGCTCTCGCCCTCTGCTCTCAGTCGATGAGCAGCAAACCTCCAGAGGAGGGCTACGAAGATGGTGAAAGGCCTGGAGGGGAAGACATACGAAGAACGGCTGAGGTCACTGGGCCTGTTCAGCCTGGAGAAGAGGAGGCTGAGAGGAGACCTCATCACAGTCTACAACTTCCTCGTAAGGGGGTGTCGAGAGGCAGGAGACCTTTTCTCCATTAACACCAGCGACAGGACCCGCGGGAACGGGGTTAAGCTGAGGCAGGGGAAATTTAGGCTTGATATCAGGAGGAGATTCTTCACAGAGAGGGTGGTGCACACTGGAACAGGCTCCCCAGGGAAGTGGTCACTGCACCGAGCCTGACTGAATTTAAGAGGAGATTGGACTTAGTGCACAAACCATGTGCACTTAGTCACATGGTTTGAACTTTTGGATGGACCTGTGCGGTGTCAAGAGTTGGACTTGATGATCCTTAAGGGTCCCTTCCAACTCAGGATTTTCTATGATTCTATGATTCTATGATAACTTCTTTTTTCAGACCACTTAATGAAAACTATACAGTTTATTTCTCTAGCAGTCTGGGAATAAATTACAATGTCATTAAAGCTAGAAGCAGAATACACAATTAATGACTTGCAAAAGAATGCTAGTAAAGCTATTCTGGAAGGACTGTGAAATTAATAAAATTGTAATGTTGTAATGTGGTTAGTGTTGGAATTTGTATTCTGAGCAAAAGTCTGTGTCAATCTTAGTTATTTTGCTGTGTTTATATAATATTTCAGGTTGGCTTTAAGAGTGACACCAAACTTTCCACATAGAAGGATTTCTTATAACAGGAATGAAGCCAAATCTTAAGAACGGTATCTCTGTAACCACTCAAAAAAAATTCACTGCTATTCATGTAGTAGGCTGTATCAGCAGTCACTTCATATTAACATCTTCACATTGTTTACAGATTGCAATGCACAACAAAATTTTACATCAGTGGAATAACTAGCAAAAGTAGTGAAAAATGCCTTTGTGTTTATTCAGCATGTTATTGGAAATCTTGAGCCTGAAACACCTGTCTTCCTGATAAGACTTCTCAAATTTTGTATATAAAACAACACCTATTTTCTTTGGCAGATTGAACTAGTGTATAGAGCACTCATAGAGGAAAAACTTTTCTGGGTAAAGGCAGAATCAACATATTGTGTCCTTGCCTCTGTGCAGAGAAAGAGGAGTTGTTAGTATTTAAACTGTTCTGTACCTGTTGGGTTTTAAAAGCAGTTTGAATGACATTATAAAGATGGTTCCAGACCAATCTTCCCTTTCTCGTAAGGATAAATAAAAGTGAGAATAAATTTGATGCAGTGTATGAAGATGATGGGGTAGAATAAACATGTAATATGTATTCTTATAGAATAGGTTCATCTGTGGCAAATTACTTACACATAAAGTAAAATATATTTTAGAAACTAGATATGAAAATAGAGTGCAAGAAAATACAACTGAAGCCAATAAAGGATTTCAGTTGGGATTTGGGAAATGTGATAGAGAAAAAAAAAAAAAAAAAAAAAAAAAAAAAAGATTAAATTGGCCATAGAAAGAACTAATGATTTCTATTGATTTATAGGTACCTGTAATAACAAACATGCAGATAAACCCTTTATATCCAAAAATTAATAGGTGTGAAGGGAGTTTTTGAGAAAAAACTGGGGATAGGAAAAAGCAGACAACAAACTAAATAATGAATTTTCCTTTGTGCTAGGTTCCAGAACCCAAGAAAAATAGAATATTTAAGACATGAAAAAAATCATCATGTGACAAAAAAACATCAGTGACAAAAGAGATCTGAAGATGGTTCATGAGAAAAACACAGAACCTGCGTGAGGCCTATGGTAAGTGAGGAGCTGTTGCTAGTGAAAATAGCTGAATTAAAAAATGAAAATCCATCTATGCATAAATTGGAAAGAATCTTCATAATAATTCCCATGGACTTTTTATTTATGTTGAGAGAAATGATGTTCACAAATATATGCAAATCTTTTTCACCTATATAATACACCTAGAATTAATTTTGCTGGTTTGGGGATAATGCTTAGAATAATGAGGGTTTAGGAGAATTTCATTATTTTTATTGAATTTGTAAACCCTGAATTCACAGATAGTATTACCTTGTGATTGGGCAAATAGCTAATTCAGTATTTCTGCTCATTAAGGTAACCAAACTCAGCTTAAGCTGTATCATTGTCATTTTCAATAATACGAAAATACTTGAAACAAAATTTTGCAGAAATAATAGTTAAGATTATGGAAGCTATGGAAAATAATCATTATTTCTCTGAACATTGAAGAACACTGGAATACATATTATTTTTATTTCTAAAATGACAATGCAACAGGCCTCATCTACTTAAGAAAAGTTGTGGACATTGTCTTATCAAGATTACTATTGATGTGGAAGTCATAAAGATTAATTTAAAAAATTACAAAGTGAATAAGAGCCTGGCTATAGGAAAACAATGACCAGTAATGTGGAATTCAGTTAGTAACATGGAGACAAATCCTTCAAAAATCTGTGAATCTATTTTGAGATTCAGTACAGCACAGCGCAGAAAAAGAGTAGGTGTACATTAATGGAATTTGCAGATGACAACAAAGCAATATATTATTGATATGAAGAAAGGTTGAATTGTAATCCTTTTGACATTGTTAACAGAAGAAAATGAATTTCATTGAGATGGCATACAACATAAATCTAAGGATAAAAAGAAATAACTCTTTTTAAACTGGGGACCTGCCAAGTGACTGAATGGCCAGTGTACTTAAGCACTAAAAAGGTCTGTGAAGTTCTGGAAATAACAAGTAATTTTATTTATTTATTTATTTAAGCAGCCATAATTTAATACTAATTTCTTTTTATAAAGTTTTGATGATGATCTGATTCAGAATATTGTATACAGTTCTGGTGAACTATTTTTCAGAAATATGAACATAGTGAAGGAGCAGTTGTAGAAAATAGCTATTATGATGATAGCTATGTGAATGCAATATTTATATTAGGATGAGAGATTTGGAACTTATTCAGTCTAACCTACCAAAATTTGAAAAAGGAATTGTATGCATTCAGGGTAGATATGAAGGAAGGAAAAGCGCTATTAAACCTAAAAGATCATATTGATAACTGATCAAATAAAATTATATAACATAAATAAGCCTAGAAATGGAATTTAAAAGAAGATCTGTAACCAGCTGGCAGTAACAAACTGGTTTTCAAACTTAAAAACAAGGAAGGTGTTTTAAGATTCAGGGCTGTTTCAGAACAGCCACTGTTGTGGAGGTTCACGTTAAAAAAAGAAGTTTGGATGACTCTTTACAATTGATCTTGTATTAATCTCATTCAAAGATGACTTCTTAGTTCTTAACAAACTCCATACTACTATTGGGGTTGTAATGAGGGTGGCCTTAAGCACTTCTGCTCTCTTTGTGTAGGCCTAGCCAAAGCTATTGAATTTGGCCTTTTACATTTTTTAGATTTACTTTAGTAAACTCACTGGGGAATGTCAATGGAGATGCAGATATTCTTGGAAAACTTACAGCCACTCAAAGGCTAGTTATAATTATGGGAGGACTGTAATAACAACAATAACAACAACAACAACAACAATAATAATTAGATGAATCCATCCAATCCTACTTTCCATCATTTTCTAAATTCCCTTCCAGACACTAATGCTATGTGGGACTTAAAATACTCAAGTGGCCTGTACCTCATTCAAAAGTACCTGTGATACTGCCATTAGAAATGTTAAACAAATTTTATATGAAATCATTTTCTATAATAATATTTCTTTTGTGATAATTGCACCTGTATGATTGTTCATATTCACTTTATAGCAGTTTGCAGTTTTAAAACTATTGTAATAAATGTTGTTTTATTAAAGATGTAGTGAAAAGCTTGATATTGTAAAGCTTGATATGGAAATACTTCATGCATGTAAACATCAGAACTTAGAGTTTTTTACATGTCCTCCTCCCCAATTTTCAGAAAATTTTTAACTGAACACTACTATTTAAATAAATTACTTCTGGCTTATTTTGTGGTGTTTTACAAATGTGAGGGATGAAGAAATGATTTCTCCAAACTCTGACAAACTGTTACTACCCAGAAGAATATATTTGATTTTGCTTTTTGTTGTTTAGAAATTGTGGTGAAAACCTGTATTTGCAAAACTGATAACTTGATTATCACATACCTAGCTGATATTTTAAGTGAGAAATATCTTAAATATTTCCTGAAAAGTTAATGTCACAAGGCTTCTCCCATGTTTAAAATTAGTCATAAAAGGAAGTTACTTGCTGAAACAGGCTCTTTAAATGTAAATGTTATCACTCATAAAATAATTCCAACTATAAAATACTTATATATTTAAGACATGCAATTTTTTAAAAATGCAAAGTACAGAAACAGAGGAACAATATTTTTTGTTTGAAATCAATAGGCATTTTTTAAAACTTACTATATATAACTATATTACTATTTACTTAGTTTACTTAGTTATACTTAGTTATACTTAGTTTAAATTTGAAGCTAAGGGACTTTTAAAAAGTGTAAACATTCATAATTATATAAAAATGGAATAATCTGTATTTAAGTGTTAAGGGGAATGGTGACAGGAATATGTTGGCCCACTTACCTGTTCTTAGTTATTGCACAAAAACACAAAATCACATCCCAGAAAACCTTCATGTTACAGCACAGAAATTAGTTTATGCTCACTCAAAATATCTTTCTCTTATCTCTCTGTATTGTCTCAGTGGTAGAAATGATAAAAAAACAGACAGGTAATTTAAGAGCTGCCCTCTGTCATACATTTTCCTTGTCATCTGTGTCTTAAGTTCTTCGACTTTTGGTAGTGTCTCATACTCCCTCGTTCTCCTAATTGTCCTTATTCAAACCACACAGATCTTTGCACTGATATTTATGATGTATTTGTGTGTATGTGTGCATCTATGTAAACTCTTGACCTACAAATAATTTTCTAGTGTAATTCAGTTTAGATTTAGCCATATTTGTACTCCAGGAATGAAAATAATTTAACAGTAACAGAAATAATAGATTATATATAATAAAAATAGGAGAAATTATAGAAAATAAAAGAAATAATAATAATAACACCCTGACCCCAGGATGCACAGGGTTGTTTCTCTCCAGGTGCAGGACTTCGCATTTCCCTTTATTGAACTTTAAGATGTTCCTCTCTGCCAATTCTCTGGCTTGTCCAGGTCCACCTGGATGGCAACAAAACCCTCTGGTGTATCAACCATTCCTCCCAGTTTTATTTCATCTGCAAACTTGCTGAGGGTTCACTCTACTGTGGTCAATAGTGAAAATGTTAGATAAGATTGGCCCCAATGCTTACCTTGAGTAAATCACTAATAATGTCTCCAACTGGAGACATGATTGATCTTAATCCTCTGGGACAGGATATTTTTTTTCAGTTTTCATTTAATCTCAATGTCCATTTATCTAATACATGCTTTGTCAGCTTGCCTAGAATGATGTGGGAAAAGCCTTCCTAATATTGAAGTGACCAGCTTCCACTGCTCTTTCCTCATCCACCAGCGTAGTCATCTAATTGTAAAATGCAGTTAGGTTGTTTTAGCATGATTTCCTTTTGTTAAACCATTCTGATCACTCCTGATCACCTTCCTGTCAAGAATAACACTATTTGGTATCATGTAGGCTGGTCTATACCATAAAAGATTATTTTGAGTCTTATCAGTAAAGGGATATTTCAGATTACCTGCCAGATTCCCTTCTCCATATGAATCATTTTGATTTTTCTATCTCATTGGTATCTCTTGTGATCTAATCTGAAAGGCAGGGCTCCATTCCTGTTAGATGGCATTAGCAAGATCAGGTCACATGCAACAGTTCCAATTTAGAGTCATCTCTGAGGAGGAAAGGACCATTAATCAGTAGTCCTTGAAATTCAACATAAAACACACATCAACAATAACCTGAAAAGTCCAGAAGTGATTATGGCAAACCCTGACCTCTGACATTCCCAGTCATAATACAGCAATCTAGTCAAAGGCCATTATTGTTTTTACAGTCAGATTTGGAAGAAATGAAACAGTGATGTCCCTTGGAATGAGTTTGTCTAGTGCCTATTTTCTGTTGTTGTTTTTGGAAAGAGGATAATACCAAGCAAACTTGACAAGATTTGTGCTTTATTATTATTATTATTATTTCTTTTGGATTTCTTTTCAACATTTGAATTGTTTCCAAACAGTTAGTCATATAAGTTTGTGGAATATTAAGATTTTCTTGGTACTTCTATATAAATAAAGGTGTAAAATATCACAATTTGTACTGTACTGAGGCAAATAATATTTTTATAATATATATCTTTGAGTAAGGTAATTTTGCTATACTTTTTTCTTAACCCTTCCTCTCCTCTCCTCTCCTTTTTAGAAATCCAGTCTTTGCCTCTGCAAAAGGCCCCTATTGAGATTTTGTTGAATTCCCTTAATTGTCTGGTTCCTTATGAAATCGCTGACTATGTTCCTGAGGACAAAGCGTACATAAGTGAGTTCTTTAATGCCATACTTTCTTGGTGAATAAGCTTTTTTCTCCTCCTGAATCTCAAGTGCAGGGGAGTTTCCTTCAAGTAAGAACTTTTTATTTTTTTCTTACATGTACCTTCAAAGTGAAATTAACTGATTTTTAGCTGAATTCACAAAATGATACCCATTCACTTCTTAAATTCCAACTGTGGAATCAAAATAAAGCCAAGATAGTGTTCCCCTAGGTACACTTTACTATTTCAGTCATCTTCTCTTTACTATTATTACTCATAATTAATTTTTCTTAAAAAAGTGCTAATCCAGGATCTCGCTATGAACTGCCATACATTACTGTAATTCATAAGGAAAATATTTTAGATGAACAATTTAAAAATAAATAAAGACCAGTACATGTTTGAAATGTGTGGGGGAATAGTAAGCACACTGGGCCGTCATACTGGTAGGCAATTGGTTTGAAATTTATTGAATTCCTTGTTCTTTGCAAACCTGGCCCCAGGAATGATAGATATGAATGCTTTGGAATTCAACATATTTTTCTCTTTGTCTTCTTGCATAGCCAAGGCCAGCCTGAAGTTCATTCTTATTCCCCTATTTGATAGACTACGTCAGTCTTCCCTATACCACTCCATGACATCAATCAACAGTTCTAGGACACGAGGTAAGAGCCTACCTTATATTTAATAAGCAGAAGGTGATGGAGACCTTGGGAACTTGGGAACCAAACTTGGGAACTAAACAAAGAAAATGTCAAACTTTTCACTTCTATGGTATGTGTGAAAAAAAAAAAAAACAGATTATGTATTGGGCAATCTGGGAAACAACAGGTATCTAGCATAATGTTACTATATCGCACACAAATTCAGAATGTTAGCTGACGACATACAAATACTGTAGAGATACACATGGTGTCACAGTAAATTATGAACAATGTTTGTTTCACTGCAAATTTCCAAGATGGGCCATGGTTCACTGATGTCCTGTTTACAGCTTGGTTTCTTTTGCTACTTCTTCCATCAATAGCTACATATTTGTGGTGTGTACAAGTGCACTGTACAATATACAAAGTTGGGTGCAAAGACGTGTTGAATTTTAAAAGAAACTAAGCTGACCTGAATGTGTGACTGACATGTCTCCAGGTCCCTCTTGTGTGAGCACAGGCACTGAGAGAACTGATTGTCTCTCACAGAGTTATGCTTGTACTATGAAAAGGACAAAACCCAGGAGTTTAACATTATATCACATCTGAAGACAAATTACTCACATTTGGGACTTATTAATTATCAAAGTATTTAGCAACTGTGGTTGGCAAGTGGAAGCAACATGAAGAATGAAAACAAAATGTTTGAAATGTACACTAAAGATAAATCTCTGTCACTAAATTTTTGCCAGTACTCAATAACTTAGTACAGATTTTTTCATTTACTTGGTTGTTTGAGGTTACTTTTTTTTTTTCTTCTTCTTTTTAAACAAGTAAAAGTGCTTAACCTTACTTAGTAACAATTATTAACTTAATAATGCATCTGGAATTCCCTGTACAAATACGATTCATTTCATTCACATGCTTCAAAAAATAGAAGAATCTTCACTGAAGTTTACATGTTGTGGTGAAATCTATCCATTATCCCCAAGTAATGAACAATATTGGAATCTGTCAGAATATAATCCTTTAAAAAAAAAAAAAAAAAGAAAAAAGAAAAAAAAGTTCTTTGTTGATGCCAAGATATTGTTTACTAAAGAAAAGAAAATTCTGATCTGACTAAACAAAGTCAGTTCTATATTTCTCTTTAACTCACACATAGAAAAGTCACTTGCTACTCTGCTCATACCATGAATAATCACCACTTATCTAAAATCTGTTCAGCAGTGCAGTTATGCACTGTAGCTTATATGATACAGAATAATTAGAAGGAGAAGGAAAGGAAGATTCTCAAAAGGGCATGGGAGAGATAACGGTTTTGTACTTTAAGAGTCCATGCCACAACTGTACATCATATTGCGTCTGCAACTTCTCTTCCTTTGTATGAGCTTTGGATATGATTTGTTTTTGTTATTTAATAGCCTATCACAAATATCCAGCTATTTAGGAAAATATGCTTTCAGTGGTGTCTGTGGACCTGTTTTATGAGATTCAGCTTCCATTCAGCTTCCCCTCTGGGACAGAAACACATATCTGGGCAGCAACCATCAACGGAGTGGTTGAGTGCCTCCTTCTGTAGCTGCTCACAGCCTAGCATGAGGACCTAATAAGCTGGTGTTACCTTACATGGCCTAGAAGAAGACGGAGAAATGTGTTCTCAGAAACAGGGTGTGTATCCCCATCTCCACCCAGCTGTCTGGGTTGACAGCAGCATCCTTCTTCCTCTATGATCCTCCCCTTCTTCTGACACAGCATCATTTTTGATGAGACTGCTTGTGTGGAGTGTGAAGGCTGGACTGTGTTGTCAAAGGTATCACAGTTGCTCTGTGCTTGTTACTTTAAACATACGGAGATGCCAAAATTAGAACTCAGTTCTTATTAGCTCTTCTGCATGACCAGCATGGAAGATTCTTAAATTTGGGCCTTCGGCCCCCATCAAAATAATTCAGTACATAGTACTGAATTATTGTGCAAGTACTGACACAGTACTCATGTATATATACTAATAAGCACTGAAGAATACTTTAAACAAAAATTGAGAGGTAAAAGAAAGAAAATTCAACAAGCCAATAAGTCAAAATAATTTATATGTCCCTACAGAGTAAATGACATCTATAATTTCAACAGGTGACACCAACATATAAAGAAGAAAATGATGTGTTATAGAGAGATAGGGATATGATGTAGGTTAAAAAGCTTGGCACTGCTACAAGAAATTCAAGTTGTACTCAACCATTTCCACTATTCAGCAATATGATCAGGTAGATTCTAAGAGACCATTTCTCAAACATAAAACAGAAAGACTGGTAGAATTTGATATAGGTAATACAATGCCGTTTAGTTTACAACACTGTTGGCTCTGTGTTTCAATTTTTATCTTCTATTGTCATGAAACCGATGTTACAAGAAGTTTACCCAATTTTTGATAAGCTAATCAATGTTTGGAAAGTCTAGAGAAAAAACAGTGGGAAAAATATTTAAACAGAATTTCAAATTATCTAAAAGGAAAAGTATTTCAGAAATGCAATTAAACAATGGAGTCATGAGAGAAGATGCCTTGGCCCTTCTTTCTGCGAAGGACACTGAAAAGAAAACATAGGATAAGTTAATATTCATGATGAAGAAAGGAAAGAAAACTAAGTTTCCTTAAACTAATACTCTGCTCCTGAAACACTATTTCAGGATATCCTCCAGCTCACATTTTTTCTCTTTTTTATATGCATTTACGTATTTTCCCTAAATACAAATCCCTTTCCCTCTACAAACATTTATTCTCTTTAACATTGCATGTTTGTCTATTTCTGCTATCTAATATGAGACTACAAATTTTTCTGCTTTCTAATGTGATATTCAATTGTGCAACTTAGAAGAGATCCTATTATAATAAGCATCTAGGGTATATAACCATATTCTTGTATGATATCTTGCCAGATATTCAAATACAGTAGTTGTATCTTAGGTGGAACTTACAGAAATTGTGACTGTGCTTCAAAAAAGACATCTGAAAAAAAAGGTCAAAATACTAGGGAAAGCTAGCTGAAAAAAAGTCCTAAAAAGCTATACATTTAGGATAATATTTAATGTTAAATTTTCTTCAAAATTATTCATAAAGTCCTATTTTAGACAAAATGTTGCCTGACTGTACTTCTTTTAGTTTTCGGTTTAGACTAGAAGTTATTGAAAGAGCAAAATTGTGTTAGCTCAAGCTTTTAGGTGTCCTGATCTGGAAACATTTTACTTTTAAAAACCAGCCACACTAGTTTTCATCTGGCACACACACATCTGCACACACAAAAAATCTCCCCAGATTGAACTTGTCATAGGTGTAGTTGTTAAAAACATCAACTCTCTCTTTATTACCTTAATTCACAAAGGTCGTCTTTATCTTTTACTTAGTAAGAATTCAAATATTGCATATGTGCTTACTATCCCATAAATAACTTCTCCTTAGCTTTCTGATCATACCCTACCAATTCTATATTTTGTCAGCAAAAGTCGTGATTTTAAAAATAATACTTCAGCCATCTGCTTTCCCATATGTGCTGCACATCACTGAATCTTAGTTTCCATGCAGATTTTATAGACAATACCACAAACCTTGAACATGTTTTTGCCCATAATTAGCATTTTACTACCACATTAAATTGATCACAGGTAAACTGTTTTATTTTGGTGGGTTATTTTGATTATAATCAGACTTCTTGCTAGGAAATGATTTTGTAGGCAATAAACTCAGGTTATAAAGAGTTCGCCCCCCCCCCCCCTTTTTTTTTTTTATAGCAAATACATTATTTTAAAGGTCACCCTTGTCAGTGTACTAAAACAGATCTTAGGCTAGCAAATATAAAACATCCTTTGGAGCATCTATCAATGTTTACACTGGGTTAGGGAATGTTATCTTAGCTGTTTCATCAGTTTCAACTACTGATGATGTCATGGGTCAGCTATTATGGGCTGGGTGTAACAGGAGGGGAAAGTAATGTCTAAGAACACTTCACTTGTGATCAAGCTTTTACACTGAATGGCAGTGTAAGGTTTCCTCTTTGCTTTTCAGGCATCAGAAAAATGTTAATTTGCAGATGATGTTACTTTCAGCCTTTCTCACAGGAAAAAAACATAGTGAACTACATTCAACTATCGCTTACATTAAATATTGGTTTGAGGTAGAGGTGCATGAGGAAAGCTGGGCACACAAAATATGTTCCCATATGCTGCAAGTGCTCTTTTTTTTCTCTCTCTCTCTCTCTCTTTTTCTTTTTCTTTTTTTTTTCTCTCCTTTTTCTTTTTCTCTCTTTTTTTTTTTTCAAAATGTTCAGTCTCTTCAAACTGGAACTTAAACACTCAGAAAAAAAAAGTATGCCTATCTTTTAATATCTTGAGAAAAAAAAAAAAAGTTTTTTAAGTCTCTGAAA
Source organism: Heteronetta atricapilla (assembly GCA_011075105.1). Lineage (NCBI taxonomy): Eukaryota > Metazoa > Chordata > Aves > Anseriformes > Anatidae > Heteronetta > Heteronetta atricapilla. The sequence goes on from CM021735.1 coordinate 44,262,915, forward strand.
TAGAGTTTAACTTGTGCAGTACAATATCTAACCCACTCATAGCATGATTGAGAACTCATCACAACTTGCTCCAATAATAATATATATTATATTACCAATAATATAATTTATAATATACATCTTAGAAAGAAATGAGGTTGTATTTCTCTTTGGTGTCAATAGTATATATGGAGTTGGAGAGCAACAATATTGAAATGGGAAACCTTATATAAGATCGAAAGCAGTGTTGCAGAAGTTCAATCCATCCCTTCATAAAGGATTATCTATATCTGTCATTTCAGCTTGAATACTGGACATGAAGTGTAACTGTTTTTGCACCCCATGGAAGTTCAAGTTGTCATGTTTTGTTCCCCCTTCAGCTGTACTTGGCTGCCCACCATAACGAACCACAGCAAAATAACATGTATTTGTGCCACAACAATGTGTTTGTATCACAATTACAGAATGCACTGAAGATAATTTCTCATCATGTCTCTTTTCTTAACAACTGTGTGCTACGTGGGATGGGTTAAGACAGTATCTCATGAACACCAGAAACACAGCTGTCTATAAGGAGACCTGATAAATCAAGAGATTTATCTAAGATAAATCTCATGTGTTCCTCAGTTGCTTTGGGATTTATTTTCAGTTTGGGAATGGTTACTTTCTTTGTCACTTCAAATACTTGGTAGAGTTTTATAATAGATGAAACTTTAAAGCCAAATATGAGGACATAAAAAATATTAACTGTAATCTGTTATTTTTTATTTATTTTTTGCTTGATTATTTGTTTGTTTTTGTGGCAACAGGTCAGGTACTATGCATTACAGCACTTGCCCAATGCTGTATGCCCAGCATTATGAAAAATAAAGAATGCCTAGAATGTGCATTACTTTTGGCTGTGGGAGATAAGGATTTTTTGTTGGTGGTGGTTTTTGTGTGTGTGTGTGTTTTTCCCTGTCTTAAATATGCTCTCACAGAGGCACAAAAGAACATCACTTATTGGCTCAGCTCTGATCAGCAGTGGGGCCCTTACCAAACATGGGGCAGCTTCTAGATCCTTCTCTCAGAAGCCACGCCTATGGCCCCCTGCTACCAAAACCTTGCCACGTAAATCCACTACACTATCAGAGGTCATCTAGGACACTAGGGGGTAGCAGGAGGTTGGACATACAACAGTTTCTCATAGATTGGTCCGCTGTTTCCACAACAAAGTCAAATGGCTTTTTGACTTCTATGCAGAGTGACAAGCAGAGTTGCCTGGCTGTTTCAGGACTGACTGCCACATAATAAGCTTACCTTCTCACACAAAGCTGGCTTTGGATGCAGTTTATAAAAGAGAATTTCTTCACATGAATCTTCTTCCTGTGCTGAACCTTGCATTTCATTTAAAAACACAAATTAGCCACCATAATTCATATGTGAGATTAATACATACAAATATTTTTCTTTGTGTGAAACTAGGTTTGATGATGTCAAACTGCTCTGAGTGATAATGAAGCTACAAGTGCTGACTCGTTTTCTGACTCAAGCCTGCCTTTGGGGCTGCAATAAGTGCTGAATACTTAAGATATCCATCTCGGAACTCTAGACTGGGCTAGTTTATGAAGGCTGCATAAATGATTAGTAAAAAGATTGCTCAAGAGGGTGAATCAGAGCAAGAGCCTAATGTAGACACCTTGAGTACATTATTTTAAAGCTGTTAATGTTGATTTTGGTGTGTGTTATCAACAAAACAAGAGCTGGAAATTATCCTTATAATAGCAGTTTCCATACGCTCTGTGACTTTTTAACACTTTGAAATTTATATTTTCTTCTGTGAAGGTAAAGTTTTCATGAACATCATTAACATCATTTTGAAAAAAAAGTATATATATTAAAAAAAAAAAAAAAAAAAAAAAAAAAAAAAAGTCAGCCTAGGACTTGTCTGTTCTTTTAAGATTATTCCAGTGTAGAAGAGTGTTCTTCCACTGTTTTCCAAAAATATTCAGAAGCTCTATTAATCCAGTCCACTCTGGATTTTTTTTTTCTCCGGTTAGATTTCTTTAAAAAGAATGCATTAACTACTTTGCAATTGACTTTGTGCAAAACCAAAAGCTTTATTTATTTATTTATTTATTTATTTATTTTAAAGTTTAGTTTAAGGTTGTTTGTAACATTTTACTGATCACTGACCAACTAGCTGTTTATGAACTTTGCTCCAGAATAAATGCTGAAAGCTGGAATTATGTTGTAGACACTGTATAGTTTTAACTTGCTTTCCTCACATTTTCTTGACTTTGAAGCACACCTGCTACAAATTCAATTTCTGGAATGAAATATTTCAATAATTCAACATCTTTGCACCAGATTTTGTTGCTCATCTGCCATATAGAGAAATGTTAAACGAAGAGGTTAAAGCAGAAACATTTGTATAATTTTTATATATTTCATAACTAAAACAACTCTCATACTTCAAGGTTGATGTATTAATCATCTAGTACTATGTCTGCTGTAGAAACACTCCTAACCAAGTCAGCTTGAGAAGGGAGAACAGGTTTAGTATGTATTGAATTTTAATTTGTATGTTATTATTTCTTGATTTTTATAGTTCTACCTATTTATAGAAGCATCTGGTTTCATGCCACAGGAATATGTCATGACAACTGCTTCAGGACAATGTTTCAGTATGATGCCCAATAGTTTTCTTTGCAATATATAAGAAGAGAACAAATATACCAGAACACTGGTAAAATAAGGCATTTAAATAAAAGCAATGAACTAAGACCAACAATTTGTACACTGAAGTCATTAGAAGGTTGAAGTTCAGCATCAAGCCATACGCTGACCTACAAAATCTGGTTGTTTCTCTAGGCAGCATGTCTTCAATTCTCTCTTCAAATGTCAGGAGAAATAAAAAGTTTCAGGGAACAAAATAAGGCCATAAGTGTGTCCACTAGTTGAATTCAAAGGGTAAGTACAAGCTAATCAACTGAACATTATTGAATTGTGTAGACAAGATGAAGGGTGGTAAAAGAGTACAATTTGAGCATGCTCTTGGAGACTAAGGAAGGTTATGAAGAAGAGGGAACTCCTCGGTTTCAGTCTATTATGCAGATTTTAACCTAAGCAATAAGACTGTTTGAGTTATATGATCCCTAATGAGACCAGAGGGCTTGAAGTACATGAAATGGTTTTCCCATTGGGCTAACTGATGTCTACATCTCTCAAATAAAGACACGTAAGTGACAGAACTCTGTAATGTTCCTCGAATAAAGAGACTATGATAATATAAGGCATATTAGCTTATCTGTACAGTTCAGTTGTTTAGTTTTCAAAATATGTAACTTACTTGACTTTTAAGATTTAATGTAACACCTAATTCTCAAAAGTTGATTTTTTTTTAACATGATTTTTTAGAAAGGATATGAAGCTCAATCATCTAAATAGCTGTGTTTTACTAAAATATTTGCGTGTTAAATACAAGACTGTAAGGATAAAATAGAAAGAACAAAATATTATATGAAGGAAACAGACACACTTTTGACAGAGTAAGTCTTGATTTGCTTATTAAATGTGACTTTGATAAAGTTTTTTTAATTATTTTTAGGGGACCCAAGATAAAATTTATTTATATATTTTTGACACAGAATTTGGAACAATTGTGTCCAAAATCATAATGTATACAAATAATTTACTGACTAGAAGTGTGGCAATTCTTGTCTACTAGATTTTTTCCACCTAATGAAACAGAACAATTGGAAAAAAAATAATATTTAGTTCCCATTAAGACTAATTTATACACTTAAATTTTGAACGTAGCAAGAACAAAGGTTACATTCACCATGATGAAATAATACTCATCACATTTAGCAGATGATTTAATGTATATGGAAATTTTGTTAGGTCAACTTTTTCATTAGACTGTTTTCTCTTTTGGAGCACTGGACATTTGACTATGGAATTATATAAGAATTTAGTATAAGTAAGGCACTGAAAGAGTTAATATTCATCACATGAAAGAGGAAGAGGAAGACAAGTTTCTAAATTAATTAAACAACTGTTACTTTTTTCAGGTAATCTTCTGGGACAAGTTAAGAGAAAGTCATACATATGAGAAGAATTTTGAATGTTTTTTTCTTCTCCTCAGCTCGAGAGCTGACATAAGAAAAACTGTTTTTCTATGATTTTAATGTCAATGTAAAATATAGCAATAACCCTAGATTAACATAAACCCCTCCCAGATGAGGATTTGGTCTCTTCATGTTTTTGATATGAAAGTTAAATGAGTAGTGGAAAATCAATTTGTGATTTAATTTTATTTTATTTTTCTGGTCACTTCTGATGAAGTTCTCCACTTGTGTGTTGCTTTGTTCTACTATTTTCTTTCATTTTTCCTGTTATTTCTGTGCCCTCTTAAGCCTTGGTTATCTACATTATTTATTGCCCAGGGAAGCCTGTCTTCCCTTCCTCCACTTCCCTTCCTCTACCTCACTGTTTATATTCTCTCTACCCTTTCATACCTACTATTTTGGGTTCTTATTAGTGCAAACTTTCAGTGTGAAATCTCGTAAGTGTTTTCAAACCTCTTAAACTCACTGGAGAGGACTGTGATCAAAGTAAATGACAGAACAGACAGAAAAATGTTTGTTTATTTTATTTTATTTTATTTATTTTATTTTATTTTATTTTATTTTATTTTATTTTTACTTCCATGCCTTGTGTCTGTGACCTCCACCACTCACCCTAATACCTCTTTGACTGGTTTCATCTGAACCTTCTGACTTCTTTCATAGCTAAAAGTAATGTGTAATGCTCTCCATCACTTAATACCTGTTACCATGCAAGACACTTCCATTAAAGATACATCAGTGGAAAGGAAAACAAATAGAATTGCTTTGCTAATGAGTTTCCCTTGGTCTGTACAGTATAATTCTGAGGTAAATTTATCTTTGTTTTGCTTTCTTTGTCTCTAAAGGGAATATTATGTCCTTTAAAGTATTTCTTGAAAACAATTAGGCAATAGTTACATATGCAGGCAGGTCTTCAAAGCTAGTGAAGCTACTGAAAGTGGTCTAATATTGCAATAATTAATGTGTTCATGCTAGCATACAGTGAACAGTGAAATAAACATATTCTCCTTTTCTATTTTTCAACCCATCTGCACAATTTTTCAGATTCTTCAGTTTATCTGACCTCTGAAATATGATGGATATTTTATAAAATCCAGGAATATAATTATGTATTGTTTGTAAAAACCTCAATCCACCATAGCATTCCAGATTTGCCTAAACTACTCAAAATAAACAATCATCTCTGCTCTTAAATTTTGTCAAGACATAATCATTCAGAGGCATAATCATTCAGAGGCATCAGTCCGATCTAGAAACACTTTTTCAGAGGATATAAGAGCAGGGTAAGAACTAATTTAGCCTTTTATCAATATCAAAGTTTACCAAGTGTAGAATGAGCTTTGTATTTGAGATCCTACCCTAGTCTAGTTTACAAGGACATTAATTTTATGTAATTTAATCTTGCGTATTTCTATTCAGTCGGACAGGATAATTATGAGGAACTATATTCAAGCACGCAGTTTTCTTATCTCAGTAGGGCTGTTATATGAATACGGTGAACCTCACCTCAATATGGTGAGGGAAGGATCTTGATCCGAATCCTAGAAACTTGTTTGTGAATGAAGAGGTACTTGTAGAACACAAACAAAAGCTTTGACCATATTAGTCTTCCAGTGTTATGTCTTTCTACATCTGTTCAGGAGTAAAGGGTACCTATGAATGTCGAAATATAACAATCATTTTCCACCAGTGAAGATCTATGGGAAAGTAGAGAGAGACTATGTGTGAGTACAGTCTTTTTGGCGGAGTAATGTCTTTCTGTCATTATGGTTTGTTACTAGTACAAACCATTGGAATAAACATAATTATTGTTTATAACACTTGTGCTACCCCACCAGTTTCAACAAAATTTCATGTTGTTGTGGTTTAACCCGGCCAGCAGCTAAACACCACACAGCCGTTCGCTCACCCTACCCACTCCCTCT
>CM021735.1:44268940-44279827 GCA_011075105.1 Heteronetta atricapilla
CTCATCCTAATCCAAAACATAGCAGCCTACCAGCTAGTAGGAGGAAAAATAACTCTGTCCTAACTGAAACCAGGACACATGTCAATGAATGAATGATTCCTTACAGACCATGAATTTTATTGCATACTCATAAAAAAAATTAAAAAATTAAAAATTGAAACCTTGCAGTCTTTGCACTTATCTGTGAAAATACTATTCTCTATGGAAAATATAAAGCAAAAATTACCTTTTTCTCTCTTACATACAACAAAATCTTGATATTTTAATTATAATATGCCCCATAGTCTCATTTTAAAGCTAAATGTAAAAAGTAATATTTGACTAATGCTGGAGAAATAGGTAGGCTATTTAAAACTGGACTCAGAGATTGGGTTGAAAGAGACACTGGAGAATGAGAAAACTCACAAAATCAAAAATGGTTTGGAATTCTCAGAGGATCTTCCATTTCATGAACTTCCACGTGCATTTAATTTCTACTGTGTGTGGCTTTTTTTATACATTACACAGCATAATGAAGCTCCATAGTGTTATTGTACACAGGAAAGTGTCGCTTTAAAAGCTCCCCAGTATTCAGGACACAGTTATCACTCTATACAGTTGTCACCTGTTGAATGTGAGTTGCAGAAACAGGCCGCAACAGAAACTGGGAATCTGGAGAGTACTGCATAAGTAAAGCTGGAGCAGACTGAGTAGGAAAATGTGTGAAAAAAAGCTGACAGTGGATATTTTGATTAATAAGAGAATTAAGAATAATTAAAGATTATTTCATTGAGAAATGTGTTTTAAATTAAGTCTTCATTGAAGTGAAGTGCTGGTTAGGACAGACTGAGACACAAATTTTCACCTGCAAAAATATAATTACTTTGTCAGGATTGCTTCTTAATTTTTATGTAGTTTTGTCTGATAGCATGACTGGTGAAGACTACTAGTCTTGTATATATCTAACGTATGTCTGACATATTGGGTATTGGCTGGAAAGCTATATTATATATATATTTTTTTCTCTCATATTTGTAAGAAATATAAAACCTGTAAAGATGATTCCTTTATTGTCACAGTATGAAAAAAGTGGAAAAAAAAATATTTTATAGAATGCATTTGATATTTTCTTATTTAAAATTAAAAATCAATCTGATTTTGATTTTACTGGTAGTAGTGTACTTCAGATCTTAAATTTAAAAATGTAAAATGGAATCTAGACACTGTAAGACTATATTGATAAAACAAGAACTTACCTCAAATATGCTTAATCAGACAAAAATCCCCTTGATTTTGAAACCAAGTAAAGTTTTATGCTTAATCAAATAATTATTTCTTGGATGTGATTACCTGTCTGTGATTACCTGAAAGGGATCAGAAAAGTTGAGAAATATTTGATTTGCAGTTCCAGATCAGCAGAAAAAAATACATTTTTCACAAACCTTGACGTAGAACTAGATCCAAATCCAATAAGAATACCTCAACTCAAAGATTCAAGTCTTGAAACTCAAGGCATGTGGCAGACTTAGCCATCCGTACACTGGGCCTTCAAGACTATCAATAAAATTTTCAGTATGCTTATTGAACACATTTTCTTCAGTTGGGGAATTATAATGAAATTATTGTGATGAGATTTTTTTGAGAGAAGAATCATTGGATAAGAAACTGAAAGGCAAAGGTATCTGTGACAACCTCTTAGACAGCAACAGAAATGGACTATGGGAACCTTTTTAACGTAATGATCCCATCTGTGGAACAGTAATTTTAATGGTGCTATTTCACATTACTGTTCTACAATGGAAAAGAAATGTAATTTTAAGAGCTACATTAGGACAGTTTTGAACAAAACTGGAACAGATTGTAATGATGATCTGAATACCCAGACATGTAAGTATATACACATATTTGCACATATGCAGTTGGAATTTCTCTAGTTGTAAAATAAGAGTAACTGGATAAGAAAACCATACTCTATTTCAGTTCTATAGGTCTTAGGGAAATAGATGTGTAATTATCTTTCCTGGTGTTCTGTAAATTAACTGATCAAATAAATAGCAATTTTTGACTGTTCATTCTTCAGAAAGTATTCACAGACAGTAATGTATATCTTCATATATACATTGCTCATGAGCTCATGATTCTTTATGTTTAGTCTCTAAAGTTCAGCATGGACCTGATTTAGCAATACTTAAGAATGAATTGAGTCCTAGAATATCCTGAGTTTGAAGGGACCCATAAGGATCATCAATTCACAAAAATGTGAACACTTCCCTGGGGAGGCTGCTCCAGTGCCCAACCTCCCTCTCAGTGAAGAACATTTTCCTAACACCCAGCCTGAACCTTCCCTGTTGCACCTCCATGCCATTCCTTGGGTCCTGTTGCTGTCACCAGAGTGACTGCACCTCTCCTCCCCTTGTGAGGAAACTGTAGGCCTCTATGATGTCACCCTTCAGTCTTCTCTGGGCTGAACAAACCAAGTTACTTTAGTTATTCCTCATACATCTTCCCCTCTAGACCCTTCTTTGTAGCCCTCCTTTGTTTCATTCAAAGTTCCATTCAAACAGGGTCTAAAGACCTTCTGCTTGTCATCTGGACTGTAGTATATAAAAATCTAAAAAAGAGATTGAGGAACTGGAGAGCTAACAAAGCCTGATAAAATCCATGACCTGCCTTTTTTTCTGCATGGAATTTTAGATAGTAAGTCCAATCATGGAGTAATCCAAAGTATTGCTCCCAAAGTTTAATGGATCTGGCTCTACATTAGAAATAAATACAGAGTGAAAGCCTGATTAAGACTTTTCTTTCTGTCATTTATATGATTATATATTTAGAACTCTATTAACAGAGACACTAATTCACTGAGAATTAAATAAACCCATTACACACTTTGAATTTATGATTGGTTCCATAGATTGTAAGATTACTTGCAAGATTTTATAGATCAGTCTGTCATTCAAACATTTTTTGCTGGCAGTGCTGGCAGGGATTGGTAGAAAGTGTGTGAGAAGTTTAATCCCATATATTTATTAATAAATCAAGTAGTACTAATATGCGTCCTGCTTTCTTTCTCTAAACTCTTTAATTGTACAATCTCTGACATAACAGCAGGGACTGTTCTTTGGAGAAAACATATTATGCAGAAAAAGAAAACATAGAGGAAGCAGCATTTAGAAAAACATATAGGAATAATAATAAGAGAATGCAGAAGGTAATGGGAGATGGTTTCTTGGCTTAAGCTTCATTTTGTTCTGATCATTGTATTATTTTCAGCTTTATCACACAGCCAGCTAATAAAGAATATTTATTCTGCTTGATCAAAACATTATTTCATGTATTGGCTTTTTAAATCTTAATATTTCTAGATGTATTTATATATATATATATGTATATATATATATATATTTAAAATCCTTTAAACATTTAAATTATAATTACTGTAGCTTAATTCTTCTTCAACTTCCAGAACAGTATATTTTGATATATATTCATCCAAAGCTGTCATCCAGAATCAGTAACAAAATATTGATCCATAAACCTGTTTTGTAAAAGACCAAAACTTTTTTGCCTTAAGTTTTGGATTAGGACAATTCTAGTGGGAAAAGGATGTTTCTTTAGAAAAGAAATGGAAAATGATTCAAGAAGGGGACCCTGAAGAGAGATAGGAAGAAAAATATTTTATATTGATAAAAAATATTTTAAATTATTTTAAATTATTTTAAAATAAGTTTGTATAGGCAACGGATTTTCAAACCTATGGTTATGACTGAAAGTCATATATGCACAAGTCTATCTCATTCATCTAAAGTGAATGCCATGTGAATTTTTGATTAAGTGGTAAAGGTACTAGGAAAGGAAAGATAGAAAATGAGTTCTTTTTCTCATGGAAAAGAACTAAATTAAACTAATATAATATATTAGAACAAATAATTGAAATATTTAAACATCTCTTAATACCATACATTTTAAAATATGAATGCACAGTCTACCAATCTGTTGTAACCTGTTTATGTTGTATCAATCCATACAGTTAAGGTTCAAAAAATTAGATAAATATGAGGTAAATAAAAATAATACAAGAAATGTGTTGGAGGTAAAAATAAAGCCAAAGAAATATTCTTACACTGTAAGAAAGTGTGATTTGAAACCTCTGTTCTTGATTGTAGTGAAAGATCTACCTTCCAACAATAAGTATTGAATTCCATTTTGCTAGCTTTTTTTTTTTTCCCACTTTCAGCAGGCCGTGGGAGGAAAATCTTTATTTAGCAACAATTAGCTTTCTCTCATGGGAAGCATTAAATGTATTAATAAATATTTATTAAATTGTATTTTCAGAAAAACATAGAAAACAGTCTTGAGGTACATGCTGAAAATCTTATTTTATCTGTAATCAGGAAAAAGAAATCACTCCTCTTATAGTTTTGTGTGCATGTGCTTTTAGTAGTGAGCTGGCAGAACAGTGTACCAGAATTACTGTATAGACAAGTCACTGTTAGTCATAAACAGAAGTTTTACTCAGATATGTAATTATTAGCATGATTTTCTTTAATGACAGGTGAATTGTTAATAGGCCAACCAGACTAGAAGTTCTTAGAAAAGTCCTTCCAAAAATGGTAGACATTTTCTTTCATTACATTATAGTTATGCACTTGAGTTATGTAGAAAATTTAGATAGCAAAAAGGGAAAACAGACTATAAACAGGAGCTACATTTGATAGTTTAGGAAAGCTGTGTTTTAGTTTCTACTTTTAATTTTTATGGGGTAGTATGTTCACCAAGTGACAGTTTATTCATTATTCATCTCAACAATGTAGATAATTAAGTTTATCAACATAAAGATTTTGTAAAGGCTCACATTAAAATGATCATGCCAAATCACTGATTATTATTCCCAATCCTTTTTTTTTTTTTTTTTAAACCGTTAAACTGTGTCCAGAAGAATCCATTACACATATAATAAAATACCTTTGTGGCATAAAATCTGTGTGCTAAAAAAATTCCCTTAGGAGATCTTTGTCTGAGACTCTGGATTATCCTCTGTATCACTAGAATGAATCAGAATTAGCTTGAGTATCAGCATGATCAAGACAAAGCCGGTACAGTGGGCAGATTTAAAATATAAGGAATGGTGTAGGAAGATAACGCAAAAATGACACAAAGGCCCACAGGAAAAAAAAAAAATAAAAATGATATAGGCTTAAAATAATCATAATATACCTTCTTAAAGAAGCAGCTCAATTGCAAACCTGAACAGATTTTGCTTACTAAAAGGAATGGTTCTGGTTTAATTTTGATACTAGAACAAGGCTTTTCTGATAAGAAAACCATGGACAAACACTACCACAAACACTACTCTCCTGCCTCTCCTCCAAAAAAAATGAGAACTGTTCTGTTTAAGAGAAAATTATTTTCAGGAATCTTGTCTATGCAAGCTTTTTTTCCTCAGTCTAATCTTTAAATAGTTTATCGTAAATATAGTGTTTCCTTCTATATATTTGAAAGAGGTGTTTAAGCTTCATGGAAAATCTTAATATTTCTGTTGTACGTGCACACATATTTTCTCAGCTAACTGTACCACTGGTGAAAGCTACCAGATCTGGTAGCTTAGGACACTGAGTATCTTTATTTATTCACCTGATTGGCAAAACATGATCATTAGTGTAGTGTGCTTCTTTGCACAAATAGGCAGATTGACAAGCCAGACTCTTGTCCTAGAAGAACATATCTATAGAAAAGAAAAAGGAGACTGTCCATTTCTGAAGACTAATCAACACTTGTTTATAGAGACATATGAGATTCTGAAATAGATTACACAGCTGTGAGATGTAATAGTGATTTTTCTAATATAGGCTATTTATTGTGTAAGGATTTTAAATGAGATAGAGTGACTTCTTCAGCAAGTGTGATTTTTTATTTATTTATTTATTTTGCATTGCTTCTCAACAGCTATAAACAAATAATTTAATTATTTCTCAAGCCCTGGTTCCTGAGCTGTGGGGTGTTCTTTCAAACAAACCATGTGTGCACTGCTGGAAGTACCATGATAACCTGTTGCCTAAAGTGACTCAAGGTATTTCAAAGTTCAGGTCAGTTGAGTAAGATGGAGGAATACAAGCAAGACAGAAAGTCAGTATAAAATAATATATTAGTTATTTGTTGGTAGGGAAAAGAGGATAGACAGAACATGAAGTAAGGCCTATCATCAGAAGTAATGTAGATCCTGGATTTTCCTGTAAGTGTGGGAACACATATACTACAAATTGAGACAATATAAGGACAGCACGTGACAGGAAGAGATAGATACTGCTGGGACAAGCAGAGTGGGTAAAGAACAAAGAAATGAATCCTCACAGCAGTATGTTTGATTCTCCAGTCTGACAAAGACATTCTTGACATCTCAAAGAATGCTTATAAAGGTAAAGTGAGATAGTTCTCCCACTCAGAAACTTTTTGAAGTCAGTTTGTCTTCTCTGTTAGCCATTCTCCTTTTAGCAGGGACAAGCCTGCGTGAAGGGGAAACTTAACTGGTTAGATACAGGAGAAGGAAAAGATGGCCTATAAAATAGTAATTATCCACTGATGCATTTACAGTATCTTTATCATAGTATATTTAACACCTTTTTAACATACAGAGTGACTTGGGAAGGAAGTGATTACCCTGTACACTGCATCAGTGTATTGGACTACTAAGTCCACTTTTGTCTCCCCTGTACAAGAAAGAAATTGACAAACTGAAACAAACCCAACAATGAAGATGGAAGAATCAATGAAGATGGTAATAGCTATAGAACTTGCTCTGTGAGGAGAGGCTGAGGAACTTTAGGCTTTTTCAGCCTAGAGAATAAATGGTTTGGGGGGAATATGGCACATACATGGAATATATCAACAAGATAGAACCAAGCTTTTCATGAGTGTTACGTGGTCTGAGGATGAGAAAAAAATAAAAAAAAATAAAAAAGTGAATAAAGTGAAACAAGAAAAGTTCTAAAAGTTCTAACTCAACATGAGTAAACATATTTTTTATTGTAAGGACAGTCAAGCAGAGGAACAGGTTGCCCAAAGATGTTCTGCAGTCTCAGTCTTTGGACATTTTCAAGACCCATCTAGGCAAATCCCCAAGGAACTTGTTCTGGCCTCATAGCTGACTGCTCTTGAGCAGTAGGTTGGTCTAAAGACCTCATGAGGTCTTTAGGTCTTTAGGTTCCAACATGAACTATCATATGATCCTATGAGAGTCTGTCATTAGAGCTGAGCTTCAACAGGACTCCTGACCTCTTTGTGGAATACTTAGACATACCACCAAGAAAGTAAGTCTATTATCCTTTGACTTATAAATGTTTTTCAGGAATCAGTTGTGACAACAAATGTGGGGACAAATAGGAAGGTAGGAAATCTGCTCTTCTTAGAGTAGCATTATCTGAGGCAACTCTCAAAATGTACACCTTCCTTAGAAATTATTCCAATAAATTGTTTCCTTCTTTTCTCACTTGCTTCATTGCTTGCTTACTAGCTTGTTTCCTTTCTTCCTGCACTTTTATTATTGGAAAATATTATTTTTATTATTTTATTTCCATCCTGGTTCTTTCTCTGAAAGTAATAGTTCTGGACTTTCACCAAGCATGGCAATAATCATAGAATCATTGAATTACAGGGTGGTTTGGATTGGAAGGGATGTTAAAGATCATTTAATTCCAACTCCCCTGTCACTCCTTGGACACTCACTGGACAAGGTTGCTCAAAGCCTCATCCAACCTGGCCTTACACACTTCCAGGGATAGGACATCCACAACTTCTCTGGACAACCTGTTCCAGTGCCTCACCAAGCAAAGAATTTCTTCATAATATCTAATCTAAATTTAACTTTTTTTAGTTTAAAATCATTATCCCTATACCTATCACTACACTCCCTAATAGTGTTCCCTCCAGTTTTCTTGATTCTTTTTTCACAGCTCAAGGCCTATTGGATGTGAAAAATGACAAAAGAGTAGCTATAGATTTTTATTGGCTTTATATACATATTTTTAAGGTAAGAAGGCAAAATAATGACTTTTTGTTTTCTCTCTTTTTTTTTTTTCTTTTTTCTTTTTTCCCAATGATAGTAGTAATTACAGAATCAGAGTATCTGCATTCATAAACATTTAGGCAGACATACACTGTGTGCAAGACTTTCATTTACACAAAGTAATTCTGCTCCAGTTTAAGACATCTCAGTGTACATGTCTAGAAGAAAGTTAATTTTCTAGGCTCCTGTTGCAAATAATGGACAGCTACTCAATGCATTTATGGAGCCTGGAGAGTTGCTTGGTTAACCAAAACTAGAAGTCTGTCTTGTAATAATCTGAATCACTTCCTAGGTGTTATTAACTATTGCTTAGATCTTCCCAGATCATAAGTGGTCCTGAGATGCCTACTTTACATGTGAAACCCTACACTGAATCTTACCCAAACAGACATTTTTCCAAAGACATTATACTAACAGGAAACAGAGTTCTTCCCTAGAACTTAAGGTTTCAGTAGAGTTTTTTTTTTTTTTTTTTTTAAGTTAAATCTTTATTTTTATTCCTAAATTGTTAGCCTGTTCCATAATGTTAATCACAGAATCACAGAATTTCTAGGTTGGAAGAGACCTCAAGACCATCGAGTCCAACCTCTGACCTAACACTAACAGTCCTCCACTAAACCATATTCCTAAGCTCTACATCCAAACGTCTTTTAAAGACTTCCAGGGATGGTGACTCCACCACCTCCCTGGGCAGCCTGTTCCAGTGCCTAACAACCCTTTCAGTAAAGAAGTTCTTCCTAACATCTAACCTAAAACTCCCCTGGTGCAACTTAAGCCCATTCCCCCTCGTTCTGTCACCAGGCACATGGGAGAACAGACCAACCCCCACCTCGCTACAGCCTCCTTTGAGGTATCTGTAGAGAGCGATAAGGTCGCCCCTGAGCCTCCTCTTCTCCAGGTTGAACAAGCCCAGCTCCTTCAGCCGCTCCTCGTAGGACATGTTCTCCAGGCCCCTCACCAGCTTCGTCGCCCTTCTCTGGAACCGCTCAAGCACCTCGATGTCCTTCTTGTAGCGAGGGGCCCAAAACTGAACACAGTACTCGAGGTGCGGCCTCACCAGAGCCGAGTACAGGGGGACAATCACCACCCTAGCCCTGCTGGCCACACTGTTTCTGATACAAGCCAGGATGCCGTTGGCCTTCTTGGCCACCTGAGCACACTATTGGCTCATATTCAGCCGACTGTCCACCATCACTCCCAGGTGCTTCTCTGCCTGGCAGCTCTCCAACCACTCATCTCCCAGCCTGTAGCTCTGCTTGGGGTTATTGCGCCCCAGGTGCAGGACCCAGCACTTGGCCTTGTTGAACTTCATGTAGTTGACCTCAGCCCATCAGTGCAGCCTATCCAGATCCTCCTGCAGAGCCTTCCTACCCTCGAGCAGATCGACACATGCGCATAGCTTGGTGTCATCTGCAAACTTACTGAGGGTGCACTCAATGCCCTCGTCCAGATCATTGATGAAGATATTAAAGAGGACCAGCCCCAGCACCGAGCCCTGGGGGACACCACTAGTGACTGGCCTCCAACTGGATTTGACTCCATTTACGACGACTCTTTGGGCCCGGCTATCCAGCCAGTTTCTAACCCAACGAAGCGTGCGACGGTCCAAGCCAAGAGCAGCCAATTTCTTGAGGAGAATGCTGTGGGAGACGGTGTCAAAAGCCTTGCTGAAGTCAAAGTAGACCACATCCACAGCCTTTCCCTCGTCCACCCAGTGCGTCACTTTGTCATAGAAGGAGATCAGGTTCGTCAAGCAGGATCTGCCCTTCATAAACCCATGCTGACTGGGCCTGATCACCTGCTTGCCCTGCAAGTGCCGCCTGATGACTCTCAAGAGGATCTGCTCCATGAGCTTCCCTGGCACTGAGGTCAAACTGACAGGCCTATAGTTCCCCGGGTCTGCCCTCCGGCCCTTCTTGTAGATGGGCGTCACATTTGCTAGCCGCCAGTCAGCTGGGACCTCCCCCGATAGCCAGGACTGCTGATAAATGATGGATAGGGGCTTGGCCAGCTCCTCTGCCAGTTCTCTCAGTACCCTTGGGTGGATCCCATCCGGCCCCATCGACTTGCGCACATCCAAGTGCCGTAGCAGGTCACCAACCAGTTCTTCATGGATGGTGAGGGCCACATCCTGCTCCCCATCCCCTTCCACCAGCTCAGGGTACTGGGCATCCAGAGAACAACCAGTATTGCCGCTAAAGACTGAGGCAAAGAAGGCATTGAGCACCTCCGCCTTTTCCTCATCTCTTGTAACTAAGTTTCCCCCTGCATCCAGTAAAGGGTGGAGATTCTCCTTAGTCCTCCTTTTTGTGTTGATGTATTTATAAAAAAGTTTTTTGTTACCTTTAACAGCAGTAGCCAGATTGAGCTCCAGATGAGCTTTGGCCTTCCTAGTTTTGTCCCTGCACAGCCTCGCTACATCCTTATAGTCCTCCCTAGTGGCCTGCCCACTTTTCCAAAGATTATAAACCCTCTTTTTTCTCCTAAGCTCAAGCCACAATTCTCTGTTGAGCCAGGCTGGTCTTCTTCCCCGCTGGCTCTTCTTTGGGCACATGGGGACAGACCACTCTTGCGCCATTAGGATTTACCTCTTGAAGAGCTAAACTCTACTCACTAATAAACAAGATGATGTATTTCTACAGATGTGACTAGTTACCATCCATAAGAATTTCATGTGTTTTTATTTCATATATGTCCTGGTTTCAGTTGGACATATAACTGGACAGAGTTATTTTTTCTCCTAATGGCTGGTGAGGTACTGTGTTTTGGATTGGGATGAGAAGAGTGCTGATAACATGCTGGTGTTTTAATTGCTGCAGAGCAGTGCTTACACTAAGCCAAGGACTTTT